>CM064917.1:6908854-8108854 GCA_032727855.1 Quercus ilex subsp. ballota | reverse complement strand
AGTAGAAAGATAACGCGTGTGAATAAAAAATGAGCAGTCCCAGTCATGACAAATCATGGCTCCTCCCTTCGCACCCAAACCACAAATTATATTCTTAGGATACTGGACAGCAGCCGGCCGACTCGCCTATCTTTGGAATTTTTAAGACCTAGATGAAAAAACCTAAGACTCCTAGCATGCAGTGATCCTACCAAGACCCCGTGCAGCAACATCAGTGGCAGTCATTATAGGACTTCTGCCACTTTTAAACTCAGCAAGGACCCAGTCCCTTTCGGCCTGGTTTTTATCACCATGGATGGATAAAGCTGGCCATCCATCCATTCTCAATTGCCTTGTAACTTGGTCACATCCTTTTTTTGTCTCCATAAATATCAGAATTCGGCTCCCATCCATCATTTCTTTAAGGAGTTTAATCAGCCTGCATAAACATAACATTCTGTGTGTCAGATCAGTATAACAAAACATCAGTCTTTTACTGACACCAGTTATGATAACATACCTATTATATTTCTCCATATCTGTCAAAATTTCAACAACTTGAATTATAGACTGGTTTGCTTTCAGATCTGATGATCCAACAATAACCTGAAAGGTCACAACAATTAAAAGTACACTATGTAAGCATAAATTTTTCAGCCAAAAAGCACAAAAGAGGATAAGCAATTAAGCATCAATTTACAAGAATATGTGCATGTGTATGTGTGTATGAACACACATCCATTTTAGAAGATAAACCTTATATGGATTGCGTAAAAACTGCCTTGCTAGAGTTTCAACCTCCCTTGGCCATGTGGCACTCCAATACAATGTCTGTCTATCTGGTCGGATCTGTAATGAGGAAACACTATTTTAGTAATGCAGCAACTTTTAAAGCAGAAAGATATAAACGAAGGTGAGATGGAGTTCATCATGGATCAGAGTCTTGCTCAAGTAAATTAATTATAGTTCTAACAGAATGATTCAACAAAGGCCCAGTAAAACTTCTAGCCACAGGAGAAGATTGCTATTTGCTAATATATTTATTCCTTTCATTTCAATAAAGGCATGAAAAGCTTGTTCATTTTTCCACCAAAGAAAAACTCACTACGCTCATGCTATCAATGCAGCTCAATCTATAAGCTCATGATTCTACATTGGGAATAAATCAATTGACTAAAACAACTTAATGATACCTTATGTAAAGAACACATCCAAAATACTGCTAAGTGCTATTGTACTAACAGCCCCAGTGTCTAAGTCTGTCCTTCAATCCATAGTGGCTTGCACAAAATAACTCCAATGTGAAAGTATCATACCTGGGATACGATTTTCCTTATCTGAGGCTCAAATCCCATGTCCAACATTCGATCAGCCTCATCTAACACAAGATAGGTCACTCTTCGCAAGTTTGTGTGTTGAGCTTCCAACATATCTATCAGTCGGCCAGGTGTAGCAATAACAATCTCCACACCTGCCATATAGCAAAGAAATATTGTTATTTTCATCAGCCAAATCCACATATTTAAGAACAGCCAAACAAACCACACAGAAAATTAACACAAGTACCTCTTTTAAGGTCGCGAATTTGAGGCCCTTTAGGAGCACCACCATATATGCAAGTAATTCTAATATTAGCACGTGACCCAAATTTTAGAGCTTCTTCTTGAATTTGGACAGCTAATTCTCTAGTAGGTGCTAATACCAATACAATGGGACCTTCACCTTGTACTGAATGAATGTAACAAAAATATTACTGAACATAAGCATAAACTGCGCTATAAAGAGTGGCAACCTAAACTTCAAAAAAGGCAAAAATACCAACCCAATCGAGGCTGCGCTTTGACATGGACCAAAGCCGGAAGCAGATATGCCAAAGTCTTACCAGAACCAGTCTCAGCAATTCCAATTAAATCCCTACCCTTAAGAGCCATCGGCCATCCTTGAGCCTGAATTGGTGTTGGCTCAACAAAACCCAGTTTTGCAATCGCATCAAGGCAGTAATCTAACATGTCAAATTACATCAATAAGCTAGGATACAACATACAAACTCAATACCGAAAGCAACCACCAATACTAAATTACACTTATGTAAAAATATATACCAGGGAAATTGGCTTCGTGAAACATCCTAATTGGCTTCGGAACATCATGCCCTTCCACCGTGATATCCCGCCTCACCCTATAAACCACAGCTTCATGCTCACTCATCGCCCGCACGGAAGGAGTCTCAACATAAAAATTCTTCTCAAAAGGGACCAAACTCCCAAAATCCTGCTTAGGCAAAGCAATGTTGTCCAAGTCCCCTCTTGACCCCCCACCATGCCTACCTCCTCTTCCACCACCACGCCCATCGAATCCCCTCCCGCCACCACCAAAACTACTACTCCCACCACGACCACCGCCATAACCCCTACCCCCAATTCGGCCATCCCTATCTCCTCCACGACTTATACCACCTCTACCACCACCACTCCCCGAATCAAACCCTCTCCCACCACCACCACCACCACGCCCTACATTACCAATTCTTCTATCCCCAACATTTCCATTCCCAATTCTACCACCACTGCCGCCTCGGCCAACATCAAATCGGCCAGCAGGCGGCTGAAAAGGCGGGTACCCATTAAAACTACCCGACCCACCACTGCTTCCTCCTCCTCTACCATAAACCTGAGGAGGAGGAGCGCCTCCGTATGGCACAGGCCCACCACGGCCATAGCTCGAAGCGGCAACGCCAATAACTGGCGGAGCCACCGGTGCTGGAGGACCAATTAAATCACTGCATATAGAGAAAGAACTACAATTACCCTCACAAACATAAAAAGAAACACAAACTTTTTGATCCGATTGCAACCAAACGTTTAAAAAAAATCCATGGGATCTACGTGAAAAAGCTTACCTTCGACGCTCGCGATAGGAATTCGGATCGGCGTAGCGGGGGTCGTATAGGTTCATGTTTGGTAGTACGGTTTCTTTTGGTGCTACTGTGGGTGACGGAAAAAAGAGGGAACTAGGGTTTGGAAACAAGAAGAAGAAGAAGAAAAAGTTGAAAGTAGAAATAAAAATTAGGGTTTAGTTTTTCTCAGTTTGCGTGAGAGAATTGAGAATTTTTGGGGGAAATAGGAGAGTTGAGACTTGAGAGAGAGATATTGTTGATTTTGTTGGGAGGGAAAAAATATCTATCGGGGAATGAATCTGATTCGGTGCGTGTCACAGACTCACAATACCAAACTCTTTACAGTGAGTTGAACTAGGCTGGACTGTGGGCTTTTTTCCCTCTTCTCATGAGTGAGGCCCATTAATCAATTTTTATACACAGGTACTACTATTTGAAGCTCTAAAAGGTCTCACCACTTTTGCTACAATTGTTTACATGGCAAACTATGAATGATGGAGAAAAAATAGTGGTTTCCTTGAAATTGGAGGTGTCCAAACCCGACTAAAGTCTAAAAAATGACCAAATCGCCCAACATCAACCCAATTTCGGCCCGAACTGAAGCTCCAGTCAATCGACGGTGGGTTTTCGATTCCAAAAACTGATGTCGGCAGGTCGAGTGGTGGGTTTGCTTCTCCAAAACCGGAGCAACCCGAACCCGACCAAAGCTATATAAGAAATTCGGGCAAATCCAACAAAATCAATCCAGATACAAGCAAATCCTAGCAATTTTTAGCGAAATTTGTAGATTCCAGCAAAAATTTTGCAGTTTTCAACAACGCGTTGCACTTCCCGGCAACATTTTGCAATTTCTGGCGAAGTTTTGCAAATTCTAGCAACTAACCAAATCGACCAACCCCCACCCGAACCCAAAACTGACTCGCCTGATTAACGCCTGTGGTCGGTTTCGGGTTCTTTTGCCTTCCACCTGACGCTGGCAAGTCGAGTCTGAGTTGGCTCTAAACTGACCCATGGACAAGCCTACTTGAAATCTCTAAGCTTGAGCTCTAGAATGGCAATGGTTTGAGCTTGTTCTCTATGTTTTGCAAACTGCACTCCACTTCCTAAATGGAAAGAGAATTTGTATATTTAATGTGGAATCTTAAATATAGTTAGATTTCTTATATGCCCAGTGCCATATCTCTTACATTATGATTATTCCCTTTTTCTTTTCTCCTTAGGCTTTGTACATATATCCAATTGTTTTATATCCAGAGCTCATCCTTTACAATTTGTTTGAAATTTTGGAAATAGATGAGAGTTGTGGGTATGAGAACAAAAGGAAGGTGAGCGGAGTGAAATGGTAATCCCTTCCCCTTCTTTGGATGTTTTTAAATTTAAGTAGGATAAGAGGAATGGATAATCCCTTCATCAAATTTGGTTATTTTAGAAAATAAAATGATAATGGGAGAAAATGATAAGACATCATATAAATTGAAAATTATAATTTTTTGTTCAATTTAAAGAAATATATAAATTGACACCATAAGGACAAATTTGACAAATTATTTATTTTTATCTCCAAGTCTCGTCTATCTCCAAACTTTCAAACACATTGTAAAGGATGAGCTATGGACACTATTGGATATACATGCAAAGCTTAAGGAGAAAAAAAAAATGGAATAATTCTAATGTAAGACATATGGCACTAGGCTTGTAAGGAATGTAAATGTGATGCCCCATATTTGTGTTGTGTGGGTGCGTTTGATGAGTTCCACATCAGACATATACTGAGTTGATCTAAAATTTTATTAACAACTACAAAAAATCTCAATTGTGACTAATGCATACTCATGTTTGGCATCTCTACTCAAAATGCATTTCATAGCTTATTATTACTTTTTTTGGTAAACAGCTTATTATTACTTATTAGGAAGTGAAATGCCGTTTGCAAAAAATTGAGATGTTTGGCACTTTTTTCGAGTTTTATGACATGCGTTTTCAATTTAATACATTTTGTATTTTTCGTTTCCTAGAGTAAAAAAATGAAAATCCCTAAAACCAATGATTCCCTCTGTTGGCATTGTATCTAGTCTAGTATCCAGGCGAAAATGGCCAAATACCACCCTTTTATGAAATTTGTCGAAAATAAATAGTGATCTACGACTTTTTCTAGTACTCGAGTTCACTAAACTCAAGTTTCCTATTTTCTATTCCACCGTGGCAGGTCTGACATGACATTTGGGGATTTAAAAATGCCACTTCGTACTTGAGTTTCCTAGGCTCGAGTACTATATAGTGGTACCCGAGTTTATATCACTTGAGTATGGCTCGGGTTACATGGCACTAAAAACACACAAGATTCAACTTTATTTGTCACTTTCACTTCTCACTCTCACTTACCAGAACACACTCTCACTCTCCTTCACACCTAAACATACAAACCCCAAACCCTCACACCATCGGTGGCTAAAAACCCGTTGGCAGCAGAAGACTCTCGTCGGCGACCTCTCACTTAGCTCTCTTACTATGAACACACTCTCACTCTCCTTCACACCCAAACATACAAACCCCAAACCCTCACTCCATCGGCGGCAGAAGACTCTCGTCAGCGACCTCTCACTCAGCTCTCTCACTGTCTCTCACTAAGGTCAGTTTTTTAGTTTTAGGGTTATGTCTTTCATTTGAAATTTTAATGGATTTAAAATTAGAAATATTGAAAAAAAAAAAAAAAAACAGAGTCGATATTGTGTTTCAATAGTGCAAAGAAGTAAGAATCAAAAGTACTTTTCTTTTTTTATTATTTTTAATTATTTTGGGGCCTGAGAAACAAGATTCTTATATATCTTAGCTTAATATATTTGGGTTATTTCAAATTTGGAAGAAAGATAAATGTAAGACTCAAAAGTACTTTTCCTACAAATAGAGCTAGAATTGATATGGTTGCTTGGAGTTTAAATTATCTATTTTGATTTTATATTTTTTGGGATAGCTGAATTTGATTTTGATTTTGCCTTTTATTTTATTTTTGGGTGGAAAATGTAATTGGGCTATTGCTGAATCATGCTGATAAGTTTGTGTACGTTATTGTTGATGATAACAAACATTATGGCATGCGCAACAACAACATATTATTTGCTCACAGTGTAGAAATTACTATAATAAGTGTTGTTTATTGCAATGAAAAATGTCCTAAAATGCTAATCTGAGGCTATCATAGAAACTTTGTTTGTTTCTTAAAAGCAATTACAACTGTTTCTCCAAAAAAAAAAAAAAAAAAAAAAAAAAAAAATTACAACTCCCCATTTTTTTTCTTCTATATCAAATAAGAATTACACATTGTTTTGAAATTCATTAGTGAAACTCTCTCTCTTTTTCTCTCTCCTATTATTTTCTTTTGAAAATAAATTGCATAGAATACATAGTGATTGATACATCCACTTACATTAAAAATTCTAAACTTTATTGATGCTGAAGTGAGTTTAGTTGTTCTTGTGGTTGATGGGATCCTTGTTGAACCAAACTGGTAGGGCTGGTTTTAATGGTGGTGGTGGGGTTGTGAAGGGGGTGTTCAATTATGTTCTTTATTTGTTAAATTGGTAGTTGTGTGGTAGACTTGTTGAACTTGATTGCTTTGAATATCTCTTATATATATTGCGAATTGGGATTGATCAGGGGAGGTTAGCTCTGCTTACTCTAGCTTTGCTGGTTTTGAGGGATTAATTACTTGAGAAAAGAAAATATAGTAGGATCTTTTTGTCTTCTTGCACTTCATTTGGAGTTTCATGCTTCCAATCCAATAATTTTTTATTCATTTTTAGATTTTTGTGCACCAATGCATCTTTTGGTGATTTATTCTTGATTAAGCTTGAAACTTATCTATTTGAGGCATCAGTTATAGCATAATAGATAATTATATAACGAATGTGATTGGTGAATATTAATTTGGCATTTTACTTATCAAAATTTTATATAGTATTTTAAAATGTTTTTTGTGTTATATTTCAGAATCTAGAACTCGGCTTGAAGCTCTTGTCATGTGAGAGTTTAATGCGTTTATTGAAATGAGTCCTTTTACTCCATGGCATGTTTTACTTGTTAGCTTTTCTAACAATTTAATACTCATTATGTTAATTTCGATTCAAGTGTATATGCTCTAATTACCACACACACACACACACACACACACACACATATATATATTCTTTTAAGTTCATGAATTGGCTTATTTTCTTTCCTTTTTGTTTGTTGTTGTTGTTTTATTTGTGGGTATATGTCGGTAATGTCATGACTCTGTTTACCTACCAGGCATAAACACATCCAAAACAAATGCCTTCACTTTACCCTAATGCAATTCTCTTTCTTTTAAATTTGCCAATAAACTATAACACAAATAACACTTTTTTCTTCATCTAGTAGTTCATTGAATCTACTTGTAAGGTGTATAGCCACTCTCTCTTGAATGAAATTCAAGCTTATAAAAGAAATGTATTAAAGAAAAAGAAAGAAAAAGTAGGAACTCAATTATGTGAATTTTCCTTATGTGTCATGCTCTTTAAAAAGAGAATTAGAATGTTTATGCTTTGCATTTGACCTAATGGGCCAGTAGTCACTTAATGGGCCATTAATCACCTTTAATTTATGCCAGATATGGACCCACATCGAGCGAGACCCTCTATACGGGATGTCTTGACAAGGCAGGATGTGCATTATTGAAGTTTGCTTTGGGATGCTCCTTTGGTAGGCAAGGTATGCACTTGTCCAAAATCGTAGTCAATATATGTAGTAGAAAGATTTTTGGCATTTAAGTTTGAAGCGTAATTATTACCTGCTTAGTGAATGTTATTATTAATACTAAGCTGCTCTGTTTGCAGGAAGTGCCAGGTGTACTGACTTGTCATCACTGAGAGAAAGGTTTGCTTGAAGATGGGTTAGATCCACGGATATCCGCTTATATCAGAGATGCGGGGTTAGATGGGCTACTTCAAGTCCCAAATATAGGTGTTGACCATAGCTTGATCACGGCGTGGTGGAGAGATGGCGACCGGAGGCGCACTCATTCCACTTGCCCCACGATAAGATGACCATCACGCTGCAAGACATGGACGTTACAATAGGTGTAGCTGTAGATGGCTTGCCGGTGGTGGGATTTACTCGTATGGATGATTGGGACGACCTCTGCGCTGACTTGCTAGGGCATAGGCCGCCGGACGGAGAAGTCAGTGGGAATAAGAACACTGCATTGATGGAAGGGTCGAGGGTAAAAGCCAAATGGCTCGAGGAGCGGTTTAGCAACCCTCTCTCGGCTGAAGCCACTGAGGTGCTTGTGCAACAGTATGCTCGGTTTTACATACTGGAGATTTTGGGTGGTATACTATTTATGGACAAGTCTGGCGAATGGCACTCAATTATGTATCTGCAATTTTTTAATCCAATTAGCAATGGAAAGAAATATAGTTAGGGTAGTGCAGCACTAAGTTGGCTACATAGACACCTCTGTAAAGCATCAGAGAAGATAGCCAAGCAGATTGGCACTGTTGTGCTATTGGTGCTGTTGTAGGCATGGGTGAGGTTTCCATACATATGTCCTGTGATGAGGCATCCACACTAGGCATTACCCCCAGGTCCACTTGCTATCAAGTATGTAGGATCTTAGATATTTACCATTTTACATTTTCGCATTATCTTTTTCGCATGGGAATTATGTAAGTAACTAATATAAAGGTTATATCTGTGTTGTTTGCTAGATGGAAAGGGGCTAAGATAACAACTGAACATCCAATGCACATCCTACGCGCCTATCGTGTGTCGCTTGCTTCGCTACGGCCAAATCAAATATCGTGCCTTACAAGTGGGAACCACTTTGGCATGTAGTTGTTGTACTTACAATTCACTTTGGAATGAATAAACATTTTTTATTTCAGAGTTAAACATTGTTGCCATGTATTGTTCACATTCGTTACACATTTTTTCTAATTATATTGTTAATATGGTTGTTTGCATCTGTTGGATCATTGCAGATTGTCTGGGAGCCATATAGAAATTATTTGGGTTCCCTGCCTGCATATTGTATGGCAGGCCAACACATATGGAGGTCTATCGTGCCACTCATACATTTTTGGGTGGTTGAAGGTCATCACCTCGAATGTGTTCTCCGACAATTTGGGATGAAGTAAGGCATATCGGTCAATGTCGATACTTCAACTGAACTTCACAAGATATCACTCCAGGGCAAGTAGGATAAAAATTGGGCTGAAGTACACGCCACGCATATTGCTAAATGGGCTATGCATGCCACAATTGCTGATGCACCGCCCTTTCATAGGGAGATGAGCTACAATGACGAGTATATGGTGTGGTTTCGTCCCCGCACTCTTCGCCATATTACGAAAAAGACCTTGTATTGGGACACTTTGGTAAGTTTACAAAGACTGTTCTGTTATGAATGTACCTTGCTTTGCATAGTTTAGTTCAACTTACTAACACTACTCTTCTATACTTGTGACAAGTTGAATCACAGTTGAGGATTATGGCGAAGTGCGAACTAGGGTTTGAGATCTACACCGACTGTATTAATGCCTTGCAATCTGTTGAAGAGCTCGGTCGGTTGACCTTGGACGATGCACGCACTGCAAGCAACACAAGTGAACCAGTTGTAAGGCGTGGTCGGCAAGCAAGTGGACGTCAAGGGCAAGGAGGCTGCAGTCTAGTCAGCATCCCACATCTGGTCGATGTCCCACATCTGGTCAGTGTCCCACATCTGATCGACGTCACACACCTGTGCCCACATCTGATCGGCGCACACACCTTTGCCCACATCTGGTCGGCGTCACACACCCGTGCATGACCACACCATGGAGGAGGCAAGTCAAACAGTAGATGAGATGTGTTTGGACACTGGTTATGACATGGGCTCCATGGCACACGATGATGCGGGTCCATCCCATACGTTTGCCCATAGGGACACATTTCGATCCCTATCCACATCCTCTACTACACCTCTATTGCCCACTACCTGTACGTCTCCCCCATCAACTACCGGCACTGCCCCCTCAAATGTACGTGGTAGAGATGAAATGAGATTCATGCCTACCCCTAGTGCTGTCCCGATACCCACCCCCCCACCAGAGGCTTCACACATTGAGGATCGGCCGCGAAGGCTGCAACGGACACAGACACATCCTCCTGACTGTGGGACTGGACATGGTACTATGCTTTGATTTAATACCGATTACATATACATTTCTTTATAGTTAAATGATTTGCACATTACTATTTGCTTGTGTTCTTTTCAGGCAAGGTGAGACCAGTTAAGGAACCAGTGAGGAGAAGAAAATGGGGATGATTTTCGATGGTTAATTGGGAGAAATTTCTAGAGTTTATAGAAAATGCACTGCTTGGAAAGGTTTGATTCTTGCACCATTATGTTCCTATAACTTTTAAAAATGCATGGTCTTCAAATGTTGCAACTATGGATTTGTAAAATATATTGATGATTCTTGATTTCAAATTCAAATGACTTGGCACCATATATGACTTGTTGATTTCTGTGTAAGAGTTGAGCCCCAAAATTTGGGATTTGAACTGGATAAATTTCTGTGTAGGGAAATGATGTTTGACTTAAAATTTGTTAATATTTCAGTCTATTACTTCTGAATATTTTGTTCTTATTGGATTTTAATTTTTGTAATTAATTCTTGGGTTCGTTTGGTATGGAACTGAATTTCAGAATTTGTTTGAAAAAAAGGCAAGTGAAGATGCCACTGAGATGATAAAGAATACAGAGGAGAATAAGAAGTCAGCAACAGAGAAAGAAGCTTAAGTTCGGGAAGTTTTACAGCAATTGAATTCAAAATTGCTATTAATTTGAAATCTTGTTCATGATTTAGTTCCATTGAACTAAAAAAGGTCTAGGGTTGGGTTTTTGTTTTTGTTTTTGTTTTTTTTTCGGTAGTTAGAGATTATAGAGGACAGAAATGCAACAGCAATCACCAGATATGTTGAATAATGGTGCACCTTCAATTCTTGCAAATACTAATATCACCATTGAGCAGATTCAGAAGGTACACTTTTTTGCACTCAATGTCTTTATAAATGATTACAAGAAACTCCAATTGTAACTTAACCAGTCATTTTAGGGTATAGCATAGATGTAGCTAGAACTTCCTCATTTTTAATCCATTAGTGGTGGATTTTCATATATTAGCATGTTTTGAAGACTGCCCTCCCTATTTCTTTCCTTATTGCTGGAATCTAATTAATGGTTTTGTCTATAACAAGCTCAAATTTTCTAAATTTTCTCATATCATTTAGAATTTGATCAGATTGCTCTATCTGATACCATGTATGTGAAATATTGGACCTTGGATGGACATATAATAGTTCCAAATCGAATCTCTTCTCTTTAGAAAGAAGATCTTTTTTTTTTGTCTCTAGCTTCGCTTTTGAATGTGCTATGAGATTACGTTCCCGAAGCGGATCCGTATGAGAGAACTAATCTTGCAGCAATGAGTTTGAATGAAGGTTATTTTTTCCTCTTAGACGCTCCTGGATCATAAAGAAGTTTGGATAGAAATGTTTTGGTGCAAGTTCAATTTGTTGCAACTTAAAAATTCTTTGATGGCATGATATCTTAGTAGAAATTTTCACTTTGCCTTATATTGAACAAGGAACTCCCTTTTGCTCACTCATTTATAGATTTTGATCTCTTATGCTTGGCGCAGTACCTAGATGAGAATAGAGACTTGATTCTGGCAATAATGGAAAATCAAAACGTGGGAAAATTTGCAGAGTGTGCCCAGTAAGTGGTAAACTAACTAGGATGTTTTTCTTTTGCTTCTTTCCAATATTCCACTTAATGGTAGCTTCCATATTGTTTTAATCAATTTTTATTGTGAGATGATTGTTTCAAGCTAAATTTGAATTCCTTAATACTATTTTTATTCAAAATAGTACTTTAATTCCACACCCATCACCTGCTTGTACTTTAATTCCTACCATCCAAAGTAATGTGCCAATAAAAAATAATATTCAAAATTCTATTGTAAAATACAATGGTGGACATAGCCAAGCCATACTATTCAAAATTTCTATTGCAAACTATGGTGGACATAGCCAAGCCATACTCGAGTTTAGTAGACTTGGGTACTACACAGTACTTGAGTCCATGAAACTTGAGTATCAATCTGCATGGTATGACAAGTATTTTGTTAAGACCCAAGCCATACTCAAGTTTAGTGGACTTAGGTACTTTTACAGTACTCGAGTTCTAGAAACTCAAGTATGAATTTGGATGATTTTCACACTTTTTGGTTAATATACCCGAGCCATACTCGAGTTTAGTGGACTCAGGTACTTCTAACATAGTACTCGAGTCCTAGAAACTCGAGTACCAAGTGGCACTTATTATTACACACCTACTTACTGGCGCCAACCGTCGTAGTAAATGCATAATGAATGGTACTCGAGTTCTGTAAACTCGAGTACCTTTTAACAAAAAATACCCTCGTCAGCTTTAAGCTATTTTCAATATCTCTCTCTTTCCAAGTCCATGTGCGAGTCAGAAACTGGAAGTATAAACTTTACTGTTGGGTCACCATCTGCAAGTCTTTGAGCAGTGTCAGTGTCTCCATCCACCAACATGCTATTCATTTAACCTTTGGGTCAACCCTGTTGTGACCAGTAGATAGAGGTAATAGTTAAATGCTTAATTTTTAGATTGTGTTTGCAATATGAGATTTTTATGCATGAGTTAAATGCCTTCAATGCTTAGTTTTTAGATTGCGTTCGTATGAGATTTTTATGCATGAGTTTCATGTAATGAGTTTTGCAATATTAACTGTGTACAACTACTGATATATACATGGTTCTATATATATAGTGGAAATTTAACTATGTAATGAGTTTGGCCATTTTCACCTCAAAACGAGTATTAAATTTAGTTAGATAATATAATAGTGGAAATGTCAACTAAAACATCTTTTTATTATTACCACCAGTGAGTCACACATCCAGATGGTTTTGAATCTCAATCTTCTAATCTATTATTAGGAAAGAAGCAAGTGTAAATTAAGCTATAACTATAGTTCAAAACCATCAATATAAAATTAATATGAAAATTGACAAGAAATATTTTCTAGCTATATGCTAACATAAATAAGGAAATGAAAACATAAATCATATCGATAGCATTTACTCGTTCGAGGTTTCAAATTTGAGAATTGTACTTCACTAATGTGAACTTATTATCTTTAAGGTAAACTAAAAAAAAAAAAAAATTCTAATAACATTAACTATTTTTTTAGATAAAGTAAAAAAGAAAAATAATAATATGCAATTAACATTGTAGGGTCAGTTTTTGTAGCCCAAGCCCAAAAGGTTTGGGTTATGAGCCTAATGAACCTAAAACAATGAATTTGTAGAGAGTGGGTGAAAGAGCTGGGCTGGTTGTGGATTAAACAATCGTCAACTATGATGTTAAGAAATGTATTAACGTGGAAACATACTTGAAAAACTCATCAAACATATGTCCGAAGAGGTGTATTATTGAATAAAGGGTGATTACAACTCTTAGTGCTACAGTAAAGTTACTCTCTTCTGCTTCTTCCTTTTCTCTTCGATCCCTATCATCAGAGGTTTCTTCTCTTTATATAGCACCCTCTTCCATCATCTTCATCGTCCACTTGTTCTTCATCTAAGCATCCACTTGAGTACATGTCACGTCAAGTCTCCTCTTTAGCCCTCTGTGAGTGGTAGCAGCTGAGATTGTACTGTTCAGGGGTCTTCTCCACATTAATGCGGCCAGAAAAGTAGCTGCAGTGCATTTAATGTGGTGGTTGCATCTTGTCTTCTAGATATTTCTCCGTTCCTATCTTCTCCATACGTGCCTAAAACTTATCCTTATCATTAAAATCCTTAGAAGGATTGCTTGAACCTTTCAGGTGTCTGTTCGACCAAGACTCTTTGCATCCGAGGAGGATGACCTTTTCGGACCACTGGTAATCTCTTCAGACTATACTCCTCGTTCATTTCCAGGTATACTTCTTCCACATGGACTCCTTCTCAAACATTTTCCCCTCTTCGGACACACAGTAATCTTCAAATAGGGCCCTAGGCCCAATACATGAGGTTGGGCTTTCACCCCCCACAATAGCCCCTCAAAATTTTAGTTTTTAACTCGCATTCGAGGAGAAAAAGTAGGATTTTGACTTTTCACGAAATAAAAGCTTGAAAAAACACACAAATATCTGAACTTACACGTGTGCGGGCATAGATGCAGGTGCCTCATCATTGCTTCTGTCGTTTTAGTATTCCCACTATTAATTATTCCAGGCGGCGTTTTGTCTCGGGTATCCAACGGTGGATTATTGATCCAACGGACGTGATTCTTCCTCAGAATTTGGGCGGGATGACTCTTGTCCCTTTGCTTGTCCCTATATAAAGCCTCAGAAGTGGTTATTTCTTCTTTACTTCATCAATTCTCAGATTACCTAGCGAACTCAAACATTCGGATCCACTAAGCTCTCCCAATCATCTACCCTAGTTCTTCCTAGAGTCTGTAAGGATTCTTCTGCGAGTTCGAAGATCATTCTCCGGTTTAGTTTGTGTAAGTTTCGACATCTCTAAACCCTTCATCCTCTTCTCGGCCAGTATTCTCGGCCTTCAAACTCATATCTACCAATTACTACTCTGCGCCTTCCTCTAGTTAACCAAAAATGGGTAGATTTCAGTATCTTGTCGATAGTCCTGCCTTAATAGAGGAATTTAAGGAGACCTACGGCATACCCCAAGGGGTAAATTTGAGGTATTGTCCTCCGGAACGGATATTAACCAACCGAGGAGAGGGGGAAGTTATAATCCCTATAATAGCATTCATAGAAGGAGGAATGACCCTTCTTATGGGTTCTATCACCAAAAACTATCTTCGCAACCATAGGCTTTCTCCGGAACAGTGCGCACCCAATGTCTTTAGGATCCTAGGAGCAATTGACGCCTTGAACCTTCACCTAGGACTAGGACTTACCTGGCTTGACGTGGTACATATGTACGAGTGCCATAGCCAGAAGGGAACGAGATACTATCTTAAATCCCGGTCCGACGTCGTTAGGCTCGTCTCCTGCCTTCCCAAAACCAATAAAGGGATGAAAGACGACTATCTGATCGTCTCGGGCGTATGGCATGACGGTCTTCATTGCCCGACCCAACCAGGAGAGCCAGGTGGGACCTCCTAAACCTAGGTTCCCTAATAATAGATTTAGGATCTTCGTTTTTTTTTTTTTTTTTTTTTTTTTTTTTTTTTTTTTTTTATAATCTGTCTTCTCTTTGTATCATCATTTTCAAATTTCTGACCAAGCTCCTATTGTGGTGTTAACAGATAAAAATTATATTTCTCCTCGGCTCAGCCTCACAAACGTTGCCGTGCTTAATTACTTACTGCAATCAGAAATTTTCGTGAGTGAAGACAGGCAACTCCGGTCGGTTCCTCTTATCCTTGGTTACACGGCAAAACCGATCAATTTTCAGCCAGTCGGCAATTCGATAACACAGGGAGATTATCGCTTTAACCAAATAGACGTTGCTCGGAAAGGCTTTCTAGCACCGTACGATCTTGTACTTGTGCCAAACCCAAATCCACAGGGTGTGCCCTTGCTCATCTAGCCAATTCAGCAGGCTCCCCTCGGACCAGAAGTAGGAGGTGAAAGAGTTGCTTCTTCAACCTCTTCACTTGAGGAGTAAATAGACAAGTTTAAATTCGAAGGAGAGACTTCGGGAGAGGTTCAAGTGATCCCCGTCTCGGATGCCGAGGAGAAAATTGACAGGCAATCTGGTGTTCGCCCTCCTGTTCTGATACCTGCTCTTCCTGAAGACTCTTTGGAAGAAGAAGAAGAAGATATGGCAAGTTTGAGGGATTTGATGAAGAATAGGGGTAAGAAAACTGAGCCCAAGGGGACTGGTACGTCCCAACCAGCCGTGAGTCTTCCTTCACTACCTCAGGTTCCTCTGGATCTCAGCGCTAAGAAGTTGCCCAATCCAAAAAAGAAGAGACCCCTTGTTGACAATGAGGGGAGGGAGGTAGCGCCTCCAAAGGGAACCAAACAACAGAAGGTGGTTAAAGATCACCGGAGCAAGAGGGCTTCGTCTACAGAGAGCCGAGATGAGGCCCTCATGGCTGATGTGCGCCGAGGACCTTGTACTTGGTCCCCAAGGCTAGAATTGGATGGTGCTCCAATTCCCTAGGAGACCTCCCTTAGAAATTACAATGAGGGGAAGGCAGGTCTCGTTGCCGAGGCCTTGGAGCAGCCACTCCTCCTTCCAAAGGACATGGAGTCTTATCGGCGCTTCAACCAATACGAGCTCTTCCTATCCCTTAAGAGGGATTTGGCCATGGTAAGTGTACCGGTCCGATTAATTAAGGTGCTGGTCTCTTTTACTTGCCCCTTTTTCTTTGCTTTATATTGAAATTTTTTGTTATGTAGATTACTCAGCAGGTTTATGTGGCCGAGGAGTGGAACAAGAAGTCCTACATCGAAGCCCAAGCGGAGGCCCACTCTCGGTCTGAGGCGAAAAAATCTCTGGGCGGCCTGAAGGAGGAATATGCCCATCTGTCCGAGCAGTTCAAAGACATGACCAATCAGAGGAACAGCCTTGATGCTGGCCTTAAAACTACTGAGAAACAGGCCGAAGAGCAACGTAAGCAACTGAACATGGCGGAGATTAACTTGGCGATGGAGAGAGACATGGTGAAAGGTCTTAAAGCTGAGCTTAAAAAAGCCAAGGAAGCTGCTCAATTGGCCGAGAAGAACGCCCAGTTGGCCAAAGAGGCAGTGGAGGTCGAAAGACAGGTAGCATATACGCTGGGGGTGGAAAAGACCCAAGCCAACCTCACAAAGCAATTTGCTGCAGTCAGCCGAGAATACCGCAATGTGACTTGGGGAAAGGCTTTGGATGCTGCTGGAGTCCCTTCAGAATCTGACCTGAGACAACCTGGGAGTATATACTACGACCCTGATATTCGAGAACTCCCAGGGTCTGATCCCTTTCCTCCCACACAACTCCCTCCTACCAACTTTGAGGCCTCCAAGGAGTCTGGTCAGCCTGGTGATTAGAGCAAGCCAATCGAGGATCCTAAGGATAAGGACCAAGTCCCAGAAGCTGCTGCAGCTCAGTCCAGTCAGGCTGCTGACCCTTTGGTTCCTTAAATGAAGACTTAGACATTTAGGAGTTTTTATTTTGTACTTGTATTAGCTTTTCTTTTATGTAAGGGATTGTACACTATTTTCTTTTGATCAATGAAACAGTTTTCCCTTTTATTTCTGGTGTCTTCGTTGCATATCTTATGATTTATTATTGCTGCAAATAACTGTACTTTGTAATTATGGTAATGTAGGTAAATATACTAACCACCATTTTATTCTGATGATGTAGATAACCAAAATTGGTACTAAAAAGAACAGTTTGTATAAGAATTACTAATAAGCAATGAATGCAATGAGTGATATGGAAGTTTCACAGGTCTTTTCGGACATGCATAGAGCATGTTATTACTCCTTGGTGTTGAACAAAACATTACTAAGGAGGCCTATCATAAGTTAGGGTTAATTTAAAAACATTCGAGAATTTTAGGCATGACTAATTTCAAAGTTAAACTTCAATAATAATAACTGTATGGAGGTGTGGACTAACCCATATCATCTGGTCCTAGGACTTCAGGCATGAATGGATTTAAGTTTAGGCACTTGTAAGATTTGTAACCAAGTGCTAACTAACCCAAATCATCTGGTCCGAGGATTACAGGCATGATTGGATTTAAGTTTAAACACTTAAGAGAACATTGAACAAGTGTTAACTAACCCAAATCATCTGGTCTGAGGACTTCAGGCATGATTGGATTTAAGTTTAAACACTTATGAGATTTGTAACCGAGTGCTAACTAACCCAAATCATCTGATCCGAGTACTACAGGCATGATTGGATTTAAGTTTAAACACTTAAGAAAACATTGAACAAGTATTAACTAACCCAAATCATCTGGTCCGAGGACTACATGCATGATTAGATTTAAGTTTAAACACTTAAGAAAACATTGAACGAGTGTTAACTAACCCAAATCATCTGATCCGAGGACTACAGGCATGATTGGATTTAAGTTTAAACCCTTAAGAGAACCGTAAACGAGTTGGCATATTGATTGAAGAAAAGATTCGATTAATAATAGTACATTCTGAGGTTATTTACATTCCAAGGACGTGGTATTACATGACTATCCAGGTCTTCTAAGAAATACGCCCCAATACTGGCCCTAGAAGTAATACGATATGGTCATTCCCAATTGGGTCCTAACTTCCCCCAAGCTGGGTTTTTTGCAGTGCCGACAACTTTCCTCAGCACTAAATCACCGGGTTCTAGAGGCCTTAGCTTTACATTGGCGTCATAGCCCTGCTTGAGCTTTTGTTGATAATGTGCCAACCGGACCATTGCACTTTCCCTCCTTTCCTCAATCAGGTCCAAACCCTTCTCTAGCTGCTCATTGTTGCCGGTCAGATTGAGCGTACTAGTTCTCAATGTTGGGAACCTAGTCTCCAAAGGTATGACAGCTTCAGCCCCATAGGTCATTGAGAAGGGGGTCTCTCCAGTAGATCTGCGAGGCGTAGTTCTATAAGTCCAAAGTACATGTGGCAATTCTTCCACCCATTTGCCTTTCGCATCGTCTAGTCTCTTCTTTAAGCCATTTACTATGACCTTGTTGACAGCTTCTGCTTGCCCATTACCCTGAGGATAAGCAGGGGTGGAATATCTGTTCATGATCCCCAGTTCGCTACAATAATTCCCGAATGCTTTGCTGTCGAACTGTAGGCCATTGTCCGAGATGAGAGTATGAGGAACCCCAAATCGAGTGACAATATTCTTCCATACAAACTTCTGCACATCTACATCCCTAATGTTGGTCAGCGACTCAGCTTCGACCCATTTGGTGAAATAGTCCGTGCCGACCAGAAGGTATTTCCTGTTTCCAGCAGTTTTAGGGAATGGTCCCACAATATCTAAGCCCCATTAGGCGAAAGGCCATAGGCTGGATAGTGGATTAAGAGTTCCCCCTGGTTGATGAATGATTGGGGTAAATCGCTGACATTTATCGCACTTTTTAACATACTCGTGGGCTTCTTTTTGCATGTTCAGCCACCAATAACCTTGAGTGATGACTTGGTGAGCCAAGGACCTACCTCCAATGTGACTTCCACAGATTCCTTTATGTAGTTCTTCTAGTAGTAACTCAGCCGCCTCAGGATGCATACACAATAAGTACGATCCTGAATAGGAGCGTTTATATAGTTTCTAATTCTTGGATAGCCAGAATCTGGTCGCCTTCCTCTGAATTTTGTCAGCTTCCCCCCTCTCTTCAGGCAGAATATCCTCATTCAAGAATTTAATTAAAGGATCCATCCAATTGAGTCCGGCCCTGACTTGATGAACTTGTACTACCTCTCTTCTTGCCTCTGTATACTCATGCAGGTCCTCGACGAGGCTAACTCTCGGCAGATCTTGTGCCAAAGAGGTAGCGAGCGTGGCCAAAGAATCAGCATGAGTATTACCACTCCTGGGAATGTGCAACAAATTGAAAGATTCGAACTCTGATTGCAGGCATTTAACTCGGCTCAAGTATCCCTGCATTCTTTCATCCTTCGCCTTGACCGACGACTAACCTCGAGTCCAAGAATACCTCCATTGACTTTCCTCCCATTCTTCGAACTATAGCCATTTCCATCAGTAGAGCTTCATATTCTGCCTCATTATTTGTTGTTGAGAAGTCCAACCTTAATGACTTTTCAATGGTGATTCTTTCAGGAGATATCAACACTAGCCCCACTCCAGAACCTTTCTGATTCGCTGCGCCATCTACGTACACTTCCCAATGTGGGGGGTTTTGCTGACAAATCATGCCAACTAATTTTTCATCCATGTACGATGTTGGCGTTACTTCTTCTAACTAAGGCTCCGTGAACTCGGCCACCAAATCCGCCAGGACCTGGCCCTTGACCGATGTGCGAGGCATGTATTTGATATCGAAAGCTCCTAAGATCATACCCCATTTTGCGATCCTTCTAGTATAGTTGGCACTTCGGAGTATAGCTTTGAGCGGGAGCTGAGTGAGAACAATGACTGTATGGGCTTGGAAATAATAAGGTAACTTCCGTGTACCAAGCACCACTGCTAGGATAGCCTTCTCCAGTGGCAAATAACGGATCTTGGCTTCATGCAGCGACTTACATAATAAACTGGTTTTTGCACACCACAATCTGCTCGTATTAACACCAAGCTCACCGCATAAGGAGCTACGGCAATGTAGGCAAACAGGACTTCATCTGGCTTAGGACTGGACATGATTGGTGGCCGAGCCAGATAGTCCTTAAGTTGCTGAAAGGCTACAACACATTCTTCGGACCAATCAAATCCTTTCCATTTGTTAATCAACGAGAAGAAATGTCTACACCTATCTGCTGATCGGGAGATGAATCGGTTCAGGGCAGCAGTCATTCCAGTCAGTTTCTGAACTTCCTTGGGATTCCGAGGAGCTTGTAAATTGTTGATGGCTTTTATCTGGTCGGGATTAACTTCAATTCCCCTGTGAGTTACTATGAACCTCAAAAACTTGCCTGACCCCACACCGAATGAGCATTTGGAAGCGTTTAGGCGCAGCTTGTACTTTCTTAGAACTTCAAAGGTACTTTCAAGGTTCTTCACATGTTCAGCAACTATCTTGCTTTTCACCACCATGTCATCTATGTAAATCTTGATGTTTTTACCCAGCTGTGGCTCAAACATCCTTGTCATCATTCTTTGATAGGTAGATCCTGCGTTTTTCAAGCCAAATGACATCACTTTATAGTGGTAGTTACCAATAGGGGTGACAAAAGCAGTCTTCTCCTGTTCATCCAGGGCTAGTGGTATCTAGTGGTAACCTTGGAAAGCATCCAGGAAGCTCATCCAAGGGTGGCCGACAGTGGCATCCACTAGCTGATCAATTTTTGGCATAGGGAATGGATCTTTAGGGCAAGCCCTATTTAAATCAGTGAAGTCTATGCATACTCACCATTTCCCACTCTTTTTCTTCACTACCATAGTATTTGCTAGCCACTTAGGATAAAAAACCTCCTTAATAGCTCTAGCTTGTTTGAGTTTTGCTACTTCTTCTCTTACTGCATCAGCATGTTCTTTGAATGGGCGCCGAGGAGGTTGCTTCTTAGGGGTAATCAGTGGGTTGACCTTCAGATGGTGACATATGAACTCTGGATTTACCCTGGGGCTTCGTAAGCATTCCAGGCAAATACATCAAAGTTTCTCCTAAGGAATTCTACTAACTCCTCCTTCTCCTGCAGAGGTAGTTGAGATCCAACTTAAAAGAATTTTTCTGGATTGTCTTCAATGATAACTTTTGTTAAATCTTCACACCTAGCACTCTTATCTGGATCTTCGACGGGCAATATCCGAGACTTTAACTACTATAAACCCCGTTCGGCCTTGGACGAGGACTCGGATTTGGGTTCATCTTGGATGACGGCCACTAAACATTGTCTGGCTGCGGACTGATCTCCTCGGATCTCACAAACTTGTCCCTCAGACGGATACTTAACTTTCTGTTGCAAAGTAGAGGGAACAACACCTAGTGTACGAAGCCAAGGTCTGGCTACAATTGCCGTATAGGGCAAATACACATCTACAACTATGAAATCCACCTCTACCACCTTTGAGCCGGTCTGCACAGGTAATCGTATCTGGCCTTTCGGGGTGACAACCCTTCCTTCAAAACTCACAAGGGGGGAATTGTATGGTGTTAAGTCTTGAGGCTTTAGGCCTAGCCCTTTGTAGAGATCAGGATACATTATTTCTACCGCGCTACCCTGGTCCACCATTACCCTCTTCACATCATATCTTCCAATTCTAAGAGTGATTATTAAAGCATCATCATGGGGTTGAATGGTCCCAATCTTATCCTCGTCTGAGAACCCTATAACTAGTTGTGCACCTGGCTTAGCTCTCTTCGGACCTTGGCCGAAATCCCCTGTGGGTGACCGGACTACCGACATAACCTTCGATGGCCAGGATCCTGTTCTTCCCGGTATGGCAAAGATGACGTTAATAGTTCCTAATGGAGGCTTTGAAGAATCATCTCTTCAGGGCTCTGAGTTCATCTGACTTCCCTGGCCACGGAGTGGTGCAAAAGGTGTCTCAGTTTATCCTCACGGACTAGTTGGTCCAAGTGATCCCACAGGCTCCTACAATCCTCTGTGGTATGCCCATGGTCTTGATAGTACTGGCAATAGAGACTATGGTTACGCCTTTCAGGGTTGCCCACCATCTTATTCAACCACCTGAAGAATGGTTCATTCTTAATCTTTTCCAAAACTTGGTGTACTGGCCCTTTGAATACAGTGTTGACTGCTTGAGGATTTGTTGATCCTGATTGCCCAGTGAAATCTCTTCGTGGTTTACTGTTATTGTAACGGTCTGACCTGAAATCCCTCTTCTCCTGGGGGATAACCTTGTCTTTTCCCTTCCCTTGCTGCTGATCCTCTTCGACTCTTTTATACTTTTCAATGCGGTCCATGAGTTGGCACATGTTAGTAACTGGTTTACCAGATAAGGATGTCCTTAATCCGTGGTCAGTAGGGAGGCCAAGCTTGAACGTGCTGAGGGCCATTCCATCAAAGTTGCCCTTTATATCATTAAACATCTCCCAGTACCTATCTGAATACGTCTTCAAGGTCTCACCTTCCTGCATGCTCAAGGATAGCAGTGAAGATAAGGGCCTGGCCACTCTTCGGCACGTGACAAAACAGGAACCAAATGCGTGAGTAAGCTCTCTGAAGGAATCAATGGAGTCTGCTTCTAGGCTATCAAACCATCTCATTGCAACCAGTCCAAGACTAGAAGGGAAGACCTTGCACATCAGAGTTTTATCTTTGGAGTAGACAGCCATCCTTTGATTAAAGTGGCTCACATGTTCCACAGGGTCCGTTTTACCATTATAGATGGTGAACGATGGCTGGTTGAAACGCCGAGGGAAGTCTTGCTTCTTCGATCCTGCACGTAAAAGGTGACCTAGAGATTTGATTTAAAGCCCTACTCATGGCATCGTTCCCTACGCCTCCACGTGATGGGCTTCGAGGTTGCCTCTTATGATGAGGCTCTTCTTCGTAGTAAAAGGATTCACTAACTGGTGTTCGAGACTTCTGTTTGTAAGTGACGTCCTGTTCGTCATCGGAATCTTCATCAAAGTACGAAGAAATTTGTTTCCTCTTTGCATGGCGTAGCTCCCTTTTTAGCTTCTCAACTTCTAGTTGCAAATTTCGGTTCTTTTCTGCATGGGACACGTGACTCCCACCATATGACTGGCTTTGACCAGTATGTGCAGTGTGCGCACTACCTTCACAATCTTGTCTCTTCTCTAAGTTAAGAAAAGGGTCAACGTATTGGGATGCCCTATATTCTGCTTACTATTGACTTGGTTCAGCCATCATCAACTGTTATTTTCACTCCTGCTCAAGCTCTTCCCACAGACGGCGCCAATTGTAGGGTCAGTTTTTGTAGCCCAAGCCCAAAAGGTTTGGGTTATGAGCTCAATGAACCTAAAATAATGAATTTGTAAAGAGTGGGTGAAAGAGCTAGGCTGGTTGTGGATTAAACAATCGTTAACTATGATGTTAAGAGATGTATTAACGTGGAAACATACTTGAAAAACTCATCAAACATATGTCCGAAGAGGTGTATTATTGAACAAAGGGTGATTACAACTCTTAGTGTTACAGTAAAGTTACTCTCTTCTGCTTCTTCCTTTTCTCTTCGATCTCTATTATCAAAGGCCTCTTCTCTTTATAGAGCACCCTCTCCCATCATCTTCATTGTCCACTTATTCTTCATCTAAGCATCCACTTGAGTACATGTCACGTCAAGTCTCATCTTTAGCCTTCTGTGAGTGGTAGCAGCTGAGATTGTACTGTTCAGGGGTCTTCTCCACATTAATGCGGCCAGAAAAGTAGCTGCAGTGCATTTAATGTGGTGGTTGCATCTTGTCTTCTAGATATTTCTCTGTTCCTATCTTCTCCATACATGCCTGAAGCTTATCCTTATCATTAAAATCCTTAGAAGGATTGCTTGAACCTTTCAGGTGTCTGTTCGACCAAGACTCTTTGCATCCGAGGAGGATGACCTCTTCAGACCACTGGTAATCTCTTTGGACTATACTCCTCGTTCATTTCCAGGTATTCTTCTTCCACATGGACTCCTTCTCAAACATTTTCCCCTCTTCGGACACACAGTAATCTTCAAATAAGGCCCTAGGCCCAATACATGAGGTTGGACTTTCACCCCCCACAAACATAAACTTCTTAATTACGTAAACTCCTTTTTTCTTTCTGTTTATATTAAGTTATCAATTTCTTCACAACTTAAAATTATCTAATATAAAAGTGGGGCTATATATACGGTTTGGTATATTTTTCCCTTTTCCTACCGTACAGTTTCTTAATATATTCTTTCCTTCTCATACTTACCTTATCTATGAAAATTGCATGTAATATGAATTCATTACTCAACAAAGAAATTGGCTTAATAAAATAAAGTCGAAATGGTTGACCTTTTATTATTTTATATGTGTATAATATATATGGTTAAGTGCACATTATGATCGAGATTCAATTATTTCTATGTCTATACACAAAGTCGAGGAGGTTGAGTTTGAATATAAATTGCTTTTATCATACGCCAAATTTATGTAACTATTTATAGATTATGACAACTTTTAATATTGTTAATAACATGTTGGTGATGGATTTTCACTTTTTCTATGTGTACTACAATGGAGAGACGTATTATCATGAGTTGCATGGGTTGTCATACCAAGGCTCGAACCAAAAGCAAAAATGTGTTAAGGTGAAGCGTGGGATAGGCCTTATGAGCTTGAAACGAAAAATGTTGAAGGCGATGGGGTTAGACCAGTTTAGGCATAACATTTCCATCATGTATCGAGCACCTCAACTGCTTGTAGGCACCCATGTTGTCTACAATTCACTACAGTTATCGGGTGGTGCAGAAGTGAAAATGATGTGGGAAGTTGTTGAACAAATGGTGGTGAAAGGATTTGTTGCTTCGAAACTTTATGTCACTGTTGAACCCGCCATAGTAGAGGCTGGAGAGGGTTCACAACATATTTTTTTGAATGGAACTGTAGATGAGCACATCGACTTAATACCATTACAATCTTATCAAGGTTGTGCAGACTAGAGATGGATATGGCAGTGAACCATGGCAGACATTTCCCCATGTGAACTCAACTGACAAAGAAGAAGGGCCCCAGGAAGTGCATGAAGGAGAGTATTTATCACATGATGAGCTACATGGGGCACATCCGAAAATGAAGATGATCACGGACTTAGTGATGATGCAACCCATATTGATGTTACTAGGGATGACTTCGAGGAGTTCCTAGATACCATAGGTGAACATGAGGATGTTGATCATATCAAAGATGTGGTTGTAGAAGAGAATAGAGACACATGCCCCGGTCCCGAGCCTATGCCGGAATGGTTCACCAAAAACACTTGGGATAATATGTTTGATCCATCACTGGTTATGCAAGCGGAAATATCAAGTTGGATGCCTGGGGAGTAGCCAATGAAAGGGATAGTATTTGCGACTAAATTGGCGGTGCGACATGCGTTGACCTGGTACGCAGTGCGAGAGAATTTTAGCTTCAAAATTGATCATTCAGACTCAGAGAGGCTTATGGTGAGTTGCAAGGATGATTCCTGTCCATGGTCAATCTGTGCGATCTGTTGCAAGGGAGACAATGGATGGAAGATCGCAAAATGCAAAGGCCCCCACACATGTGACAAAATTCAGAATGCTCATGATGATCAGATGATTGATTTGGCATTCCTAGCATACGTAGTTGAGCACTATATACGAGAAGACCCTACGTATAAGATAAAGAACTTACGCCACATTGCTTTGGCAGACTTAAAACACGAAGTATCTCACTACAAGGTATTCTTTAACTTGCATTATTATTTTAATACAATGTAGAGACATCAATCTTCTGTGAAGTATAAGCATGATATTTTTTTTCCCAAAACCCATGAATACCTTATATTATGAAAAATGAAATTGAAAAAGAAAAGAAAAAAGGGAATAAAGAGAAAGAAATATTATCTTCATCTTATAGCCTTACAAGTCCTGATTTGTTTTTTTCAACTATAATTATTTAACTTGTATTCATTTCTAACATAACCATTATGGTTCACAAACAAGGTTTGGGATGCCAAACAAAAGGCCGTTGTAGCTATATACGAGGATTTTAAGGAGTCTTATGTAGAGTTGTTGCGTTTTTTGTCAGGACTTAAGGATGCAAGTATGGGTACAAAGTATAAGTTACCAGTGGACGATAATTATGAACGGGGAACCCGTACATTCAGTAAATTATTTTGGGCATTTCATCCATGTATTGTTGGGTTCAAGATCTGTAGGCCTGTTATTAGCATTGATGCAACCCACCTCTATGGAAAATATAAAGGGAAATTGATGATTGCAATGACGACAGATGCTAATAATAAGATTTATCCACTAGCCTTCGCCATTGTCGAGAGTGAGAGCACAGAGACTTAGGGTTGGTTCTTGGCTTGTATAAGAAGGTATGTTATCGTCCGGGACAGATGCTAATAATAAGATTTATCCACTAGCCTTCGCCGTTGTCGAGAGTGAGAGCACAGAGACTTGGGGTTGGTTCTTGGCTTGTATAAGAGGGTATGTTATCGTCCAGAGACACCTGTGTGTCATATCTGACAGACACCCTGGGATACAAGCTATCTTCAGAGACACTAATCGAGACTTTTTGTAGCCTTCCATGATAGAACATCGTTACTGCCTTCGTCATCTATGCAGTAACGTCAACACTAGATGGGACAATGAAACTTTAAAGAATCTAGTATGGAGGGTAGCAAGTGCTACCCAGGAGCGAAAGTTCAATGCCACCTTCGATTTAATTGAGAATGCCAACCGGGATGCGCACCAATATCTAAAGGATGTGCCCAAAGAGAAATGGGCTCTAACTTTTGACGAGGGTTACCATTATGGAGCGATGACTACAAACGTCTCCGAGTGCTTCAATGGTGTTCTAAAGGGTGCTCGTAGCTTGCCCATTACGACAATGGTGAAATACACATGGTTCAAACTGAATGCTTACTTTAATGATCGTCGCAATAAGAGCATAGTGCAGTTGAATTCGGGAAAAAAATGGTCGAAATATGCCTTGGATATCTTTACAAGAAATAAGGCGAAGGCAGAGCATCACAGGGTGACGAGATTGAGCGCGCAACAACAATCATATCAAGTAGATACACCGCATAATCCAGGGATTGCTGGACATGTGGATCATACACATGAAGTTAATCTGTTGCAAAGAACTTGCACATGTCAAAAATGGAAACTGTACAAGGTATTGACATGATGCAGAGTAGTACATTGACCCATGCTGTAACACCCTGACCCAATTTTATAATTAAATTATGTGTTTGAGTGGTTAAGTATTATTAATATATTAAGCCACTTACTTTCTAAAATTAATATAAGAGTATTTAATAAGTATATTATTTTATAATACATTTGAATAAGAATTGTAAAGAAAATAAATAATGGAAGGGCTATTTGTATTATAAATATATATTTAGTATGTGCAAAACTATATTAAGTATGTATATATATATATATATATATGAGATATTATGGTTGTATATATATATATGAGATATTATGAGATATATATATATATATATATATATATATAGTTGTTGGTGTTTTAACTATGTATGATGCATGAGATATTATGGTTGAAATTCTACACACGCATGCAACCAATGGAATTTCAACACACATAATGCCAAAGTTTCATGCATGATGACAAACTTTAAAGACCAAGACTTGGCCATGCAATCACCAAGTTCCACCTAATCTCTTCTTTGACTATTCAAGGTAACTAGAATTTCCAAGCTCTCTCCCTCTCTATTCCTACGGTTCCAAGAAAAAAATCAGAAAAGTCTCACCTCACTTTTCTCTCTTTTCTCTTAAGGAAAGAGCTAGAAGCTCTCTTTGAGTCTTCCCTCAAGTCCATGGGTTCACACATCAAAAGGAAGATAAGGCTCATCTCATTTCTTCTTTCTACTCTTTCAAAGCAACTAGAATAGTCAAGAATACTCTCCCTTTTCATTCCCACGGTTCAAACACCTAATGAAAGAAAAAACTCTCTCAAGCTCTACCTCTCACACCTACGGGTCCAACCTCAAAGAAAGAAAACTCTCAACTTTTCTCTCACTTTCTCATTGAAATCATATACCTCACTCTAAGGAAGAAATTAAAAGTTTAGCCCTAAGATTTCAGCTTCAAAGTTGTGGGTGTTACCAGTTCCCCAGGTCTAAGCTCCTTCGACTGTAGGCTCTCGGTTCCTCTGCTATCAGGTAAAGGATAAGTTATATGAGCGTTTGGTAAGTCATGAGGTTATTTTAAAGTATATTATGCATTAAAATGTTTTTGATTAGAGATATGGCATGTAAGCATTATCAGACAAAGATATGTTCGTGGGCTTTCGAAACCCTATGCATATGATTTAAGCATATTGATGCTATGACTAATTCCATGAACATGATGTTTAAAGAAAACAATGGAAATGCTTTTATTATGAAATGTTATGCAAACTACGAATTTCAGTATGATGTATAAGTATGAAATGTTTTTCGGGTTATATCCTCTGGTGATTTGAACTCGGCTAGTAGGGGTTAATTACTGGCTTTCCATGGAAAAATGTTATTTGTTTGGCCATTTAAAGTAGAGGAAATGGGGCTGCCCGTAACTCTAGGCCATTTAAAGTAGAGGAAATGGGGTTGCCCGTAACTCTAATCTGAACAAGGCCTTCTCCCCAATGTGTACGGACGGCGGGGAGGAATAAAACCTTGAGGAGATGTGCCATCAGGCCTCTTAAAGAGGACAATATCATGCACACGAGGTCACCCAAATGTGATGAGGCCTTCTCTGTACAGACTTATCAGATATGGACTAACCAACAAGTTATTTATGAACAGCTATGTTATGTTATTAATCATGAGAGAAGTATTTTGTTTAAATGCATTGTGAAAAGTAAAAGCTCTCGTGAAAATAAGAAGTTCTGATAAAAAGAAAGCTGTTCATTAAAGATAAAAGTTTCTGAAATTCTGTTGTGCTATAAAGATGAAGTTTCTGATGAAAGTACAAGTTTATGTTAAGAAGTTATCAGATATTTGTTTTTCTTTATGAAACGTTAAGTTTTATGATTATGAAAGTTATAATATTTTACAAGAAGAAGTTTATGAAGGAAAGTTTTATTATTCTTTAAGATGCTTCCAGTTTAAGACAAAGTTACCGATTATCTGATTTAAGTTAAAATGATTATCTTGAAATGAAAATATATATGGTGACTTTGTAAGAAATGAAAAAAATTCAATCTGAAAGGTTTTGTTAAAATTATTCTGATAAGAAAAAGGAGAACAATTATTTTTATGAAGAGCGTATAAGTTACTATTATAAATAGTATAAAATACTATGCATGAAAAGATGTTCTCCTATCTGAACAATTATAAAATGAAATGAATTGATTTACATACATCCTTATTAAATTCTCATATATCTTACCTTTACTGGGCTTCGCAGCTCACCCTATTATTTTTCAGTGAACAGGTTTTTAATTTGGAGCAGAGGAGTCTTAGTCGAGTTTTGGAAGGAGCTGGTTTTAGTTTATATGCATAGATCCTAAAGTAGTATTTGATGTTTAGTTTTGCAGTATAGTGAATTTTAGGATCTAATGAAAGTTGTACCTTAAGGTATTAAGAGATGTATTATGTGAAAGTATGAAATTTGAAAAACTGGTGGATTATGTTATTCTTTGAGTTCAGTATAGATGCTCTGAATGTCAAGTGAAAGGTTATATCATTTAAATAAAGAAACAAGAATGAAAGAAAGAGGGAAGCTTTTGATAAAAGTTTTGAAAAAGTTAAGTTGGTTCTTGTTAATATCAGGTTTAGGCTTGATATTAGCATGCCGGTCATGGTCACAAATCCGGGTATCGAGTTTGGGGCGTGACACATGCTATAGAGTGGACGCACTATTCTGGAGCTATGCTCTCGTTTTCCCTGCGTTGAAAGATAGATTATCATGGCTGGATCCTAAAGAAACTCGAAGGGTCATCTCTAACCCCCGATTGATCTGTGAGAAAGGTCACCCTGTCTCAACACGAATCAGAAATGAGATGGACGAAGGCGGGAAACGGCCGAGAACCACACCATGGAAGGAGGGGGGAGGAATGTGCAATGCAGGTTGTGTGACCAAGAGGGGCATAACCGAAGAACATGCCCTAAGCGGAACAAGGTATCGACGAGTGGTGGTCTCACGGATTAGGTATGCTAAGTTTGAACCATGGCATCCTTCTAAATGCAACTTGAAACAAAATGCATGATATATGCCATTGGATCAAAATGCATGCTATATGCCATTCAATTATGTATTTTTAAAACTTAAGAAAAATTGGATAAAATTTTAAGGACCAAATATGGCATTTATACACTACTTTCCCTATAGGATGCATACAACAAGTCATTAGCATAGCCATTTGGAGTATTAGAAGGAAAAGAAATAAACAAATAAATAAATAAATATTAGTCTTTGAGATATCTTTTTTTCTCAATGAATTATTAAGCATATTCTTTTCTTTAAATTTTGCCAAGAAGCAAAAAGACTTTTACACAAGAAAGCAAGATCTGTTCACGTTTAGTATATTTCATACTTATGTATGTAGAAGCCAAAACAGAAGTCACCTTTGGTACAAACAACTTGAAATTAATTATTTAAACATTGTGTCAATGATGCATGGTTTTTCTGCTTCTGTTTAGTGCAAAGAATTATTGACAGTCTGCTTACTGCTTATTAGTTCTCTACTTCCTTAATTCTGCATTTGAGATAACTATGTTAAACTTTTGCAGCTCAGTTGCCCTTTGAAGCACTACTAGTTAATGCTGAAGACCACTATTCTTTTGGGCCCCAAACTCAATATAAATATTGCTAAGGATGGGCATGTATCCTTCTCTGAGTACATAAGTGCACTGTTTGGTACTTCTGGCTTGAATTGAGATGAATTGTCAATGGAAAGGAATTAAGGTTTTGGAATCCGCCTTGTAAGTCATATCAGCATATATTTATGATCATTAATTTTTCCCAACTCACTACATGATAATCTAAAAATCAATCTTGCTATCATGGAAAATATTATCATTACAATCCTTATTTTAAAAATCAAAAGCATGTTCTTCTTTGCTTCTTAAGTATAAAACCAAATAATCAATTGTATCCGTAGCCAAACAAATCACAAAATATATCCAATTTTAAAAATCAAATCATAAATTGTATCCATTGACAGACAAATCACAAGCGATATCCAATTTTATAATCAAGAATTAATAAACCAAGCATTCAATTAATTAAGACAAATCCTAAATCATGAGAAAAACATGATTGAACTCATATCTAGAATCCCATCTTAGTAAATTGATATGAAGCAAGAACAATTTAAATCATTAAAGAACAACTATTGTGGGAAAAATCAAATCACATAAATATTACTGATAATCCTTAACAAGGTTTCATCCTCAACCCTAATTATAAATTTAGCTACTCATAATAATTGAAAGAAAATACAAAAATAAAATACTAAACATTTAGCTAGATAAATAAAGTAGAGAAAGAAATAGTCACAGTGCTAGAGAAAAGCCATAAAAGAAACTACGTTATGCTCCTGCGCTCCAGCCCTAGCCGTCTCTTATAATATTTATTATTATTAATTTATGCCACGTGGACATTAGTTTATTATTATTTATCAATGCCGTTTGCCACATCAGCAATATCCGTTTATGATGTAACGGCAGGGATTAAAATGGAACCGTTTTTCAGGATAGGGACTAAAAGCGGTAAAAATAAAATTTAGGGACTAAAATGATAATCGCCTAAAAATGTAGGGACTAAAATGTGCTTTTCGCCTTTTCTGTTTTGCTCTATATTTATATCACACAAAGACATGCACTTCAAAGAGAAGCCGCCTGACTCTATGAAGATTCCTAATACAAGTGAAACTAGGATTGTAAGCCACACGCTACGCTTTAAGTTGTGGCCAGCCGAAACCAAAGACTAGCCCAGAAGAGAAGCCCAAGTTAACAAAGAGCAATTAAAATTCCAAGCCCACTGTATATCTCTTTGACCCACAAAAGCACTTCTATTGTTATTTTTTTAATTTCTTTTTCTTGTACTCCATGTGTCTCCTGGTCCTTATTCTTTTCATGTTGGCTTTGAATCAATAGGCCTGGACCTCCTTTCTTTAATTTTCTTTCTACTTGCTTAGCTCGTGTTGCTTTTCTTTTCTTTACTTTGTGCCCTCCAGGTCCTTCAAGTTGGGTTAGCAATTGACTTAGCTCCACTTTGCATGTAAAACCCACATCACCTATTAAACAAAGATAATATATAATCAATCACAAGATAGCATAAAAGTATGGTCAAAAATGCAAATATGAGAGTATTTTATTATATATATTTCATGCACATCAAAATGCCATTCATCAGATCAACTACTTGATCTATGTAAAATTTTTCCATTTTTTTAATGCTGATCATAGAAGTTCTAACTTCTAACTTGTTCTAACATTGTTATGATATGATCGGTTTTTAAATCTTAATTTACTGTTGTTTGTATGGAAAGAGAGTTATGCATTAATTGTTAAAAAAAGTGTTCTAAGCTTTTGATTGAGGTTGCTTATAAGTGATTATGGTATTTTCTTTATGGACTCTTAACAATCTCCTTTCAATTCTTTGTTTTACTTTCACAATTCATCATTGAAGTTGCGGTAGATATGCTAAATTTGCCACATATATACTTCTCATTCATACATGCAGTAGGTGTAATGCAGAAATGCGTAGGAGCTTCTTTTGCTGTGTATTAGTTGTATAGCAATAGTACGTTTCCTAGTAATTCTTGATAGGGCTGCTGTGTAGCTGTACAATAAGTAAGCTAGTCTTGATGGCATATGCTACTTTAAGTTAAGCATTATTTTAACTGTCAATTGTCCATTATTTTAATATTTGATTTTTATGTCCCAGGATTAATCCTCTGTAATGATTCAAATTGATTTGTATTTTGATATATTTTTTTTCTAAACATGATGTTTCATTACTTGGTAGCACTTTTATTTCAAATTCTGCTCAAAGACTTTCCTGCAAGCCAATATAGGTCATAGCAAGGAGTAGGTGGACTGCTTTATGTGGAAAATTTAAAGCGAAACATCTAGTGCATGGTCTCATGCTCTTTTTTGTTCACTTGGATGTCTAGTTGTTGAGGGTCATTTTTGTAAAACAAGCCCAACTCAGCAATGCAGGCAGCAAATAGAAGTGGCAAGCGTAGAATAAAACCATTAAGCCCAAGCGGCAGGAATGATGGATCACAGGCCCATAACATGAACAAATGGGTCTTGAGGAAGCAAATGGGCCCAAAGAGCCCGGAAAGAGAGAAATGGCACCCATAGGCAGTATATGGTATGGAAAAGTGAGAATGGGCCGCGACAGGCTCAAGGCAATGTAAACAAAGAATGTAGGGGTTGATGGGAAGTCCATGAACCCCAAGGATGAGAATAAGAAAATTGGGTCAGGGAATCCCAATCAAGTTAGTAAAAGCCCATGGGAATGCAGAGTTAGTGAGTGGGCCAAGGAAGTCCAAAGGAAGTAAATGGGTCGGAAAGGCCCAAGGGAAAACGAAAGGGACACTGGAGCCCGTAAGTAAGAACACCAGTGGACATATTAAGCCACTGGGGGAAAGAATGGAACGGCAGGCCTGAAAAGAGGTCTAGCAGGAGCAAATCGCCGCGGCAGGAAATGCCAAGTAATGTGGCAGGACATGAGGGAAACCAAGAAATGGGCCAAGAGAAATGTAAAACCCAGTATTAAAAGAAGCTCAGCCCCAAAGGGAAACAGTGAATTATGCAAACGGCCCACGTAAAAGAACAAAGAAGCACGGCAGACTGTGCAAACAAAGCTCCAGATCACGGCAAACGCATGAGCCGCGGGCAGATTTTGAACATATATAACAGGAAAGCACGCGCAAAACCCAGGCACCACCAGCCTGTACCCAGCCAATATGGGACGTGGTGGGGCCATGGGTCAGAGGTAAGGGGGGTGTGGTTTGGTGGTGAGGAGAGGGAAAAAGATCTATTTTGCGGTTTCTGCCCAAGCCCTTTTGGGAGGTACGTCCTGCTGGGATGACAAACCGCCCAAAAGAGGCAAGGTTGAGGGGGGACCCGTTAGGTGCATGCCATGAAGAGAGAAAGAGAGAGCATTTACACCATGGCAGGAAAGAGTGCCACGGCGGACTAACAAACAACACAAACCTGCCTTTGTCTGGCAAGGGTAAGTGGTACACAGACGAGCTCTTGGGTAGTCGGCAAGTACGCCCAGACCAGACAAAGGTGGTTAAAGGGTAAAGTGGTAAAATTCGGTCACGGCAGACCCTATAAAAGGACCTGTAGAAGGGTTCGAAAAACGGAGGTATCACGAAGTAAAAAAAAAAAAAAAAAAAAAAAACAAAAGAAAAAGAAAGGAAAGAAGAAAAGATAAGAGAGAAAACAGAAAGCAAAAGAAAGATAATATAATGGGCATGCACCAGTAGGTCGGATCCCTTCTCTCTCCCTCGAAACCCCACTCTCTTGGAGACAAGTAAACAATAGAAATTCTTTTAGGCACTAATCATTTAGGTCCGGTTCCCTCAAAGTCATTAATCCTCACGGCAGGATATTTTCCTGGGAGATTAGTTTCATTGAGAGGAGGCGTTCTTCCTCTTTGGTCTTTGCCACTACGAACCCAAACTTGACTTGATGTTATTTCTTTGATTAATTCATATTATTACTTAATCTTTCACTTCCTTTTGTAAAGCTATTATCATTACTGTGATTGTCATAAAAATAGAGATTACTTGGTTATTTTCCATCAAGGAAAGATCACTATATCCTGTTTTTCTGTTGTTATTATATCTGCCTGCCACAACTTATTTGAAAACAGCTCTACCTGCCATAAGTACTCTCTTGGTAGACGAGGCCAAGTTTGCGCACAAGCCAACCCAAAGTGAGTTACAGTTGGGCCGGTCTTAACTCTCCTACTCAGAATACTCGGGCCCATCACCGCAGGAGGCAGCCCAGCCCAACGCAAAACACAAAAAAGGCCCCTATACTAGGCTAGTTGTTTTATTTTCTTTCTTTCCTTTTTGGGGTCTCTTTCGGTAAGTTCAAGCTTTAGAAGCAGATTTTTTTTTTTTTTGGTTTCTCTTGTATACTTTTTTGAAGGGGTTTCTCTTGTATACTTATCATATACTAGCTATATGCCATTTTCTTTTCTATGAATTTAATTTGCTTCTTCAGAAAAATAAAAATGAAAACATAATATATTATTGTGGACAGTATTAATTATTTTTGAAGGTTATTTTGGTAGGTTGTATACTTATCAAATACTAGTTGAGTTTTGTAAAATAAGGAAAAATGGATGCTGGATTCAGGACAGTGGCTGCTAAATATTTCAAGACACAACACTAGTGAGTAGTGACTGAGAATTAAGAGTCTAGCACAGGTGCTAAGAAGGCCCTAAAATTGACTGCAAATTGATAATGTTGTTCACAAATAATATCATGCCAAGTTCAATCGACGGATTAAAGAATTTTGCTACAAATGACTTTTATATCTTTTAGTATTAATTTGAAGTTAGTTGTGCCAACTTTGAAATTGTTTGTTGCAAATCTGCAATTGTTAAAATGGTGGTCGCTTTGATTGTTTCAATATAAGCCATCTTTAGTTATGGAGGAAACCTTGTGCATTGTTTCATGGGTTTTAGCAGTGTCTTGTGACTCTTGTCCATAGCAGATTCAACCCACTTATAGTTCTAGCTTCATTCACCAAAATCAACTTATCAAACAAAAAAACATGTTCATTAAAAAATCAAATGGTTGAAACTTAAGAGTACAATAATAAGCGAGAACTTCATGCATGGACGTAAGATGTGCATGATTTTTACAGATTGATACTCGAGTTTAATGGACTCGGGTATCTAACACAGTACTCGAGTTTCATGGACTTGAGTATCAATGGGCATTATTTGCACTTCAGAAATTGGGGCCAATACAGATTGATACCCGAGTTTCATGGACTCGGGTACCTAACACAGTACTCGAGTTTCAAGGACTCGAGTATCACTAGGCATGATTTGCACTCCATAAATTGGGGCTAATACAGATTGATACCCGAGTTTAGTGGACTCGGGTACCATAATACAGTACTCGAGTCCAATAAACTCGAGTACAAAGTGGAATTTTTAAATACCCAGATGCAATGTCAGACCTGCCACGGTGGAATAGAAAATAGGGAACTCGAGTTTAGTGAACTCAAGTACTAGAAAAAGTGGTAGATCACCATTTATTTCCGAAACAGTGTTTTTTTGCTACAAATTTCATAAAAGGGTGGTATTTGGCCATTTTTGCCCTAGTATCCACTTTGAACGGTAGAAGCAAATCTAAAAGGAGCAAATAAAAAATATGTTAGATCATCAAAGTGGCATTGATTATTGTCTTCCCTATAAAAAAAAAAAAGTATAATTAATAGCTTTGCCAAAGGAGAAATTATTAAGTCTGTACCCTGTGAGAGGGTGGACTCTTGCATAGACCTCTCCTCTCACAGTCTCAACTGTGTCATCTACCTTAGTACTCTCCCAAAATGCATGCATCTATTTAGTTAAGCCTTTGGATAAAAATTTCTATTCACATACTCTGTTTGCACACACATTTTTTAAATTGAAATCGTGTTTTTAACTCACGATTTTAGTTTAAAAAATGGTTGTATAACGATGTGTGTAACATGTATAACGATGTGTGTAACATGGTGTATAACAAACATTATCTTTTGAGTGACATTTATTATACGCATTTTAATCCACATAGTTTTGCATACAAACCTCAAATAACAGAACTTATAACTAACTGAAGTTATGCCTTTAAACTTTAAAATCGTGACTTCAAGTCACAAGTTCTGTCGTTTTGAGGTGTGTGAGCAAATTTGCGTGAATTAGTGTCTGTTTGGTAGTGGAGTACTGTAGTCCAAGTATTAATGTTCAAAATGATGTGAAAACTATAGTTTAAAAAATGTTGTGAAAATATGTGTTTAAAATACTCATAATGCAAAAAATGTGTTTGATACCATTTTTCTAATAACATATTTTCAAATGTGAAAAAAAATATAATTATGTGTTTAGTATGTGTATATTGTGAGGGATTTCACAATTCACTCCAATACCAATGGGCTTGGTCTGCGATCGAATGCTATAAAAGATTTGTGCCCCCTCATCCTTTACCAATTGGTCATTAGATGGATTGGTAAGGCACACAGTCCGACAAGTGGTATCAGAGCCAAGGTCATAGGTTCGAGTCGTTGGAGCCGCATTGTGAGGGAGGGATTGTGAGGGATTTCACAATTCGCTCCAATACTAATGGGCTTGGTCTACGATTGAATGCTATAAAAGATTTGTGCCCCCTCATCATTCACCAATTAGTCGTTGGATGGATCGGTAAGGCACACGGTCCGACATATATATATATTTTTTTAAAAATGGGTAAGTTGTGTAACTTTTTCTAACAACACAATACTTTTAATTTGAGAGAGATACTCTCATTGTCCCACTTTTAATTTGAGAGAGATACTCCCACTGTCCCACCCATTCCCACAGCCACATGGACAAAATCAAGCCTCTCTCTTCTTCCTCCTCTTCTTATCTCCTTATTCCCCTCTTCCCAAGGTCCCACACCCATTCTTATGAGTAAATCTATTGAGGGAGGGGAAGCATGCAACGGAAACACAGTAAACCCTCTCCATTCTCACAGCCATAGACGACACAACCAAGAGAAAAGAGGAGAAAATATTTGGTTGCGCCTTCAGTGTATACAAAAAAATTTAACTATCAATTGTTGAGATAAATATAAAATTTGACCAAAAAAGAAAGGGGTATCAAAGAATTACGTGAAGTTAATTATAACATCCTAAAAAGAAAAGAAATAGACAAATCATGGTATTTACTAAACATGTATCAAATTATGAAAATTTGAGATTTCAATAAAAGAGAAAATATGAAGAAAGGGTTGATATATTGGTGGATTTTATTATTATTATTTGATTAAGTATTGTTTTGAAATAAGTAGATAGTGTGGGAGGGTGAGGGGAAAGTGGATGTGGGGTTGAATCCACAGTCTTTTTATAATGCCATTTTTAGCAAATTTAATTGGCTACAAAGGGTAGCATTGTTGTTTGTATCATTTCTATTTTTTTTTTAAACATCTTGATAGCTGGAAGAGAGTGAATTTTGATATTAGATGTTTCTATTGAAAATATCAGTAAATGCCAGTTGAGCTACAAGAATCTTGGCATTTTTAATTTGAAAACAAAAACATTATATGTTAGGACATATGTGATTCATGTTAGGAACACATGTCATTTAGAATTGGTTAATCTTTTAACAAAATGCACTTTACTTGTAATTTGGTAGATCTAAGATGTGTTTAATACTTCAAGGAACAAGAGTTCAAGTCCAAGTGTTAAACCCACGCAAATCTGTCCAAGAATCAAGTGAAGAAGTGCTGTATTTTAAAACTCAATAGCTAGCTCGGCAGATAGCATCTATCGAGGTTTAAAAGGCATGTTTAGCTCGATGCTCGACAGCTGCTTGATAGATAACCTATCTATTGAGATTTACGAAAATCAGTTTTTCAGATTTGATTTCACACATATCTGTGGATACTTGTTTAGGCTTTCTTTTCTCACAACTCTAAACATATATAAGGATTATTTTAAGGGCCGTCACAGATGATGCAAGTGGATGAAACTTGATGCAAAGGTTTTGTTCAAGCAAATTGTGACTAGAGACAAATTTGCCCTAGTTCATCTTTCTCTTGAAGAAGTTGCTGCGTTTGTATGCCGTAGGATTTTGTAACCAAGGAGTTTCATGATCTTCATCGTGTGGATGAACTGAAGAATTTTGCAGCCAACATCCTTCTCAAGTTGGTGGTTAATGATGTACTTGGATCCGTGCATCGATTGGTTAGTCACGTACTGGGAGCTGTGCATTGAAAAAGAGAGATTTTCATTACAGAACAAGTCCAATTGTGTATTGAGGTAAGGATTCAACTGTAGGTTAGTATAAGGTATTGAAATTCCTTTACTTGTAACTGCTTATTATGCTAATAGTGGATTCTTAGGAGTAGTGACCTTAAATTCACCCGGTGGGGTTTTGCCTTGGTGGTTTTCTCCATTCATAAACAAATCACTCATGTCAATTTAATTTCCGCTGTATTTAGTTATTTGATAATTTATTTGTGCTACCATGCGTATTGTATGCTAATTGAATTAATTAATTAACTTGGCTAAGTAATTGGTTAATTTATCACAAGGGGTCAATACATTCTTAACCTATCAAGTGGTATCAGAGCGGGCATACTCTAATTAGGGTTAATCTTTGCAATGTGATCCATTGACCCTTGTTGTCATGGACAGAGGACAATCTTTAATTATACCTCATTTATTTGATGGTACTAACTATGCAAACTAGAAAGTATGCATGAGAGTTTTCTTGCAGTCATTAGATGAAAAAGTGTGGCAAGCTGTGGAGATAGGCTGGACCAAGCCAAAGGAAGTTCCTGGCTGATTGGGATGATGCTAAGATCAAATTGGCTAACTTCAACAGCAAGGCATTGAATGCTTTATTCAGTGTGGTCACGAATGAGGAGTTCAAAAAGATATCCTCCACTGAAACTACAAAGGAAGCATGTACCATCCTCCAGACAACCTATGAAGGAACTAAGGTTGTCAAGGATTCAAAGCTTTAAAGGTTTACCATAAGCTTTGAAGAGATTAAGATGGAGGAGGATGAGTCATTCAATGAGTTCTATGTCAAGCACAAGGACATAGTGAACTCAGCCTTTAATCTTGGAAAAACCATTCCTAAACCCAAGATCTCTTCCGGAGAGATTCCATGCCATAATCACTGCTATTGAGGAATCAAAGGACATTGATCAAATTCCTTTGATAGAGCTAGTTGGCAACTTGTAGACCTATGAATTGGGTTTGACTAGAATTGGGAAATCAAGCAAGAGTAAAAGCATGGCACTGAAGGCCAAGAGCAGTGACATGGATGAGTCATTAGACGATGAAGATTCTAAAATGAAATCTTACATCACAAAGTAGTTCAAAAAGTTTATGAAGAATACCAATGCTAAAGGATTCGACAAAGATCGTAAGCAATCTAGTTCTTCACAGTTTAAGAGCCAAGATAAAGGGAAGAAAGATGCTAGGGATGGTAGTTAGTACACTATTCCCTCTGGACCAAAGTGCTTCGGATGTCAAGGTTTTGGATATATGAAACAAGAATGTCCAACTTATCTCAAAACCATTGGGAAAAGCAAGGCCCTTGCTGCTACCTTGAGTGACACCGAGCCTGAGGATGACTCAGATGACAATGATGACGAGGGAATCTTGAATGCCTTCACTACTATAGTTGATTTTACTGATGGGGGTTCAGGAACAGTAGATGATGAAGAGGACTTGGTGGATTCTAAGTTCGAGGAAATGGACGATCAAGATGATATCCATATAGCCTATGAGAAATTGGACGAGGTTTCTGAGAAGTATGAGAAACTATATAGGCTAGCCACCAAGAAATTGAGTGATGTGGAACTTGATCGAGAAGAGCTTTTCACAAAGTTTGATAAAGCTAATCAGACTATTGGAGCACTGCGATTTGAGAACAATTTCTTGGCTGAAAAGACTAAGAATCTTAGGCAAGAGCTGTTCCAAGTCAGCGCTCAGTTAGAGAGGACTTCAAGTGCAAAGCTTAACGAGATGCTTAACTTCTAGAAATCTGCTTCTGATTGAATCGGTTTAAGGTATGATTTCTCTTCTCCTAGTATTGCTTCTTCTAGTACTATTGTTTTTGTTTCACCTACTAATAATGTTGATTCTGAGAACAATGATATGAAACTGTTTCAGCTAGTGAGAACATAAACAAGGGTAAATCTATCTTAGGAGCACGCCCTAAGCTTGATAAAAAAGAGACCAAAAACCCTAGGGATAAGAAGGGGAATACTCAAAAGTCCAAAAAGAAGAAGCAAAATCTCTATAATCACTATAGAGCGACTGGACATACTCAACCTAATTGCTATAAGTGGTTAGCCACTCAACAGAGCAATAATATGATCTCATCAGGAAACTAGAATCAATTTCCATCATCTATTGCTCCTTTTGGAGATCTACTCAAAGCTCTCATGTTCATTTCAACTTGAACGGTTTCAATTCCTCCTCCTCACCGTCGGATCAAGAATTTCCTAAACGGAAAGGTTCTTCCAAGGTGTGGAAGGAAAAAGACTCTAAGTGATTTAGTCACTTTTCTCTCTCTTTCTTTTTGAGTATGTATTACTTGTGTGTTTTGCTTTCTTGTTTTGAGTTAGTCTAGTTTTATGCTTTGCTTTGTTTAACATGTTTTTGTTTGTTTGTTTTTAGTTTTGCTTTATTTTGTTTTTCATAAAAATAAAAATAAAATTTAAAAAACCATAAAAATACAAAATCAGTGTGTGTTTGTGCACATTGGTACTTGTGTACCTTGGATGGCCATTGAAACAAAATTTTCTAAACTTTGTAACATAGATGCGCATTTCTATGCACAACTAAGCAAGTGAGCTTTGTGGCTCATGTTTGTGATGAGTAAGATTAAGTAATCTCTTGTACTTAACACTCGTATCACTCTTTTTGATGGGAATGATTAGAGTTTCCTAAGAGAAAGACATAAATAACAATTTTACCACTGTTGCCTGCCAATCATGAAATGACGTATGTATGCTTCGGTATAGCAAAAGTGCAATGTCAAATGCTTAACATCATTAGGTATTTTTTTTCTCTCTCTTATATGCCCATGCATAATATGCAAGAGAAAAAGAATATGCAAAGAAAAAATAAAAGCAAAAAGAATCAAAATGCTTTATATATGATTGCAAGTGTGTCTTTTAGGAGATATGGGAGTTATAGGATGTACCTCGAAGGTGATAGTCCCCATCAAGCAGTTATGATTGTGTGTGAGTTAAAGTGATTTTCTCATATCTCAAATCGCCATAACATGTAGACACTTATGCAATCTTGCAATGTTTTTCACACACAACACGCAATATTCTTTGCTACTCTTGATACATGTGCAGGTACAAAGTGATTTGGCCATCACAAGGGATACATGTGTTAATGTATGCTCGCTAAACTATCTTAACTTGTTTTTGAAATATAAAATTGATTAGACTTATTTAGTGTGTGAATGTGTTTTGGATCTAAATGCTTGACATTTTTTTTTTTTTTTGAGATGTTTTTGAAAGCTTAAAATATTGAATGGATCTTTGGTTGAGTAGCATGCTTGATTGCATTCATCTCTGTTTTTTTCTCTTCTTTGAAAAAGTATTTTGTGCATTTCTCGACAGCTTCTCGATACCTCTCAACAGCTAGGCTATCTATCGAGCCTCTTGATCTTCCTTTTCTCGACAACTGTTATCGCAATTTCAATTCATTGAAGTTTTTTAGAATTTGTCTCAATAGCTTCTCAATAGCTTCTTGATCTATCGAGAAAGTTTCTGAATGCTCGATAGATGCTTGATAGCTTCTCGATCCATCAAGGTCACTTTGCTGTGGACACCTCTTGATAGCACCTTGACAGTTCCATCTATCGAGAATTAGTGCTCGACACCTCTCGACACCTTTCAATCCATCGAGAATCGTAATTTCTATATAAAGCTTCAGCAAGATTTTTCTCGCATTTTCTTTGATCTCTCTCGATAATTTTTGACTCTTCACCTCCCCAAACACTTTTCCCTCTCTCTAAACCTCTTCCCCACTCAATCTTAGGCCTCAAGGGTGTTTTCTTCCTTTGGTATGATCTTCCTTCTCTCATTAATCATGCATTTCATTCTTTTTTAAACCTAACTTTTGGGGTTTTTGAAAATTTTAGGATTTTTCAAAATTGATGAGGTTTTTGCAAAATTTTTGGTTTGGGTTTTGCTTAAATGATCCTATTTGTTCATGCATTGCATCACATTTGCATTTTCACAATGTTTTATGCATTATAGATGTGTGTTTACTATGTTGAAATCATGTGTGCTGATAGGTTTGGATTGAGTTGAGCCCATGATGTATTTATTGTTGCATGTGACATGTTCATGCATTTTTCATGCATACGTACCATTCTTTTCTTTCTTTTTGATATTAACTGTGTTTGGTACTCTCTCTCTCTCTCTCTCTCTCTCTCGATTAGTTTGCTCTATGGCACCTAAAAAGAGCTAGTCTACTCCGTCCCGGAACCCTCTTTGTTCCAGGGCATCTTCCTCTGTAGATCCTACCCCTTTTCATGTCAGGTTCCATAATGATAAAGCCTGTAAGGACTTTTCGGAGAATTTTCTCGACGCGGCATTCATTCGGAATGCCAAGTCATCCTTTTGAATTTTTTCGATACTGACCTTCCCACTGTCATCTACAGTAGGGGTTCGAAGTCCCTTTATGGCATCCCGGTCACTTGTCCCTCTGTGATCATATAGGAGTTTTACTCCAATATGCATGGATTTGATTACTCTGTACCTCATTTCATCACTCACGTTCGAGGTACGCACATTGTAGTCACTCCGGATCTTATATTCGAGGTGCTAAATGTTTCGAGGGTAGACTTTGCTAACTACACCGGCTGTATCGTCTTAGGACTGTGTCCAAAGACGAACTCATGTCTCTTTTCTGTGAGACACCCTCATCTTGGGGTGACTGTCAAAACACTCCTTACTCGGGCTTTGCAAAAGGTCCGAGGTCCTTGAATATTGTGATGACATTTGTTTTACATCCCTTGTCTCACAATAATTTGATTACTGAGCCTCATGCTCGATTTTTGCTATCCCTCCTTGAGAGGCTTACCATAGACTTCCCCTCTCACTTCATACTCTCCCTTATTCTATCTATAAGGATACGACGACCCGTGATAAGCTCATTTTCCCTTCTACTATCACGCGGATTCTCCGCCATGCGTCTGTCTCCTATCTTGAGTATCCACACTTCTTTATCATATGTGCCATAAATGCAGTGACTGTTAGACGAAGCGAGGCCCATCTTCAAATGAAGCAGCGACGATGACTCCTTCAGCTTCTTCCGCTCCATCCACCTTCGCTTCTTCTTCTTCCGGGGTGGATTGACTCTCGAGGCCATCATGGCATAGCTTGTGTGCATGGATGCTCACCTTGACACTCTCAGTGATGAGTTGTGTCAAGTGAACACCCGTGTTGGTCGTATCACTTGACAACAGGTTGTCGTGGGTGGTTTTGCAGTATCTCTATCTCCATCTCCATAGGCTTCAGAGGATGAGAGTGATGATGGCTTCGATAGTGATGATGTTGATAAGGATGATGGTGCTAACTCTTCCGGTGACGAGGAGATGACTGCTTCTCAGTGACTTACCCTTTGTCATTCGTGACAAAAAGGGCAAGTAGTTTTAGGTATGAGAGTAGTCATGTACTTAGGGGGAGAGTTAGTTAGGAGATTAGTTTTGTTAGGGGGAGTGTTTTTGTTTATGAGGGATGTAGTGAAGACTTTTTGTATCTTTTCTTTTTCTTTTCTTTTTAGATACATTGTTCTTACATTGTGACAGCAAACCTTGTATTCTTATTGAGATATATATATATATATATATATGTTGACGTTGTTATTACATTCTTTCACCTATCTCTTCATGTGTTGTTTCTTTTCTCTTTTTATGCACATGCTTATTTATTGTATGCAATCTTTTATATTTCTGTTTCACACTAAGATGCTGGGATGAGTTTTGTTTAAAGTGTTTCAGAAATACAGGTTATCAAAGTCTTTCTTGCCATGAACTATCTTCTTGCAAAGTTTTTCAAGAGTTTGTGTTAGGATTAGATTTTATTGTATTTAACAAGTGAGTATGAATTGAGTGATTTATGACTTCTCTCATATGATCATTTGTTTGTTGTGGTTTTGTCACGGATTGCCAGATGGGGAGATTGTTAGGACATATGTGAATCATGTTAGGAACATATGTCATTTAGAATTGGCTAATCTTTTGACAAACACTTTACTTATAATTGGGTAGATCTAGGATGTGTTTAATACTTCAAGGAACAAGAGTTCAAGTCCAAGTGTTAAAACCATGCAAATCTGTCCAAGAATTAAGTGAAGAAGTGCTGTATTTTAAAGCTCGACAGATAGCATTTATCGAGGTTTAAAAGGCATGTTTAGCCCAATGCTCGACAGCTGCTCGATAGATAACCTATCTATCGAGATTTACGAAAATCAGTTTTTCAGATCTGATTTCACACATATTCGTAGATACTTGTTTAGGCTTTCTTTTCTCATAACCCTAGATATATATAAGGATTATTTTAAAGGTCGTCATAGATAATGCAAGTGGATGAAACTCGATGTGTCACGCCCCAAACCCGATACCCGGATTTGTGACCATGACCGGCATGCTAATATCAAGCTTAAACCTAATATTAACAAGAACCAACTTAACTTTTACAAATTTTCAGAAAAGCTTTTACAAAAGCTTCCCTCTTTATTTTCATTCTTGTTTCTTTACTTCTTGATATAGCTTTTCACTTGATATTCAGAGCATTTACACTGTACTCCAAATATAACATAATCCTCCAGTTTTTTTTTTTTCAAATTCCATACTCTCACATAATACATATCTTAATATCTTAAGGTACAACTTTCAGTAGATCCTAAAATACACAATACCACAAAACGAAACATCAAATACTAATTTAGGATCTATACATATAAAACTAAAACCAGCTCCTTCCAAAACTCGACTAAGGCTCCCTCTGCTGCAAAATAAAACCTGTTGACTGAAAGAGTGGAAGGAGTGAGCTACACAGCTCAGTAAAGGTAAGATATATGAGAATTCAATAAGGATGCATGTAAATCAGATCATTTCATTCTATGAATATTCGAATAGGAGAACATTTTTCCCATGCATAGTATTTTATACTATTCATAATAATAACTTATACGCTCTTCGTAGGAAAATAGTTGTTCTCCCTTTCCTTATCAGAATAATTTTATCAAAACCTTCCAGATTGAATTTCTTTCATTTCTTACAAAGTCACCGTATATATTTTCATTACAAAATAATCATTTAACTTAAATTAGATAATCGGTAACTTTGTCTTAAACTGGAAGCATCTTAAATAATAATAAAACTTTCCTTCATAAACTTCTTCTTATAAAATATCATAACTTTCATAATCATAAAACTTAACGTTTCATAAAAAAAATAGATATCTGATAACTTCTTAACATAAACGTGTACTTTCATCAGAAACTTTATCTTTATAACACAACAGAATTTCAGAAACTTTTATCTTTAATGAACAGCTTTCTTTTCATCAGAAACTTCTTATTTTCACGAGAGCTTTTACTTTTCACAATGCATTTAAACAAAATACTTCTCTCATGATTAATAACATAACATAGCTGTTCATAAATAACTTGTTGGTTAGTCCATATCTGATAAGTCTGCACAAAGAAGGCCTCATCACATTTGGGTGCCCTCATGTGTATGATATTGTCCCCTTTGGGAGGCCTGATGGCACATCCCCTCCAGGTTTTGTTCCTCCCCACCTCTGTACACATTGGGGAGAAGGCCTTATTCAGATTAGAGTTATGGGCAACCCCATTTCCTCTACTTTAAATGGCCTAGAGTTACGGGCAGCCCCATTTCCTCTACTTTAAATGGCCAAATAGATAACATTTTTCCATAGAAAGCCAGTAATTAACCCATACTAGCCGAGTTCAGATCACCAGAGGACATAACCCGAAAACATTTCATACATTGCATCATACTGAAATTTCTTATTTTGCATAACGTTTCATAATAATAGCATTTCCATTCTTTTCTTTAAACATCATGTTCATGGAATTAGTCATAGCATCAATATGCTTGAATCATACGCATAGGGTTTCGAAAGCCCGCAAACATATCTTTATCTAAATAATGCTTACATGCCATATCTCTAATAAAAAAAATTTTAATGCATAATATACTTTAAAATAACCTCATGACTTACCAAATACTCATATAACTTATCCCTTACCTGAAAGCAGAGGAACCGAAAGCCTAAAGTCGAAGGAGCTTAGACCTGGCGGCTGGTAACACCTAAACCGAAATCAAAACTTATTACTATCCATAACTTCCTCATCATAAACTTACACATTCATCTCAAAGTCTATCTCTTAAAATTAAGGAAATCCTAATCACACCCCAAAGAGGTTCCCACAAACACAAAATATATTCATCATACAACATGATGTACTAAATCATAGAGAACCAACATTCTCACATTAATCTCATATCTTTAAAAAAAACCAACTTCATTTCAAAAGATGATTTGAGATTAGGGAAATAATGCATGCATACCATAGAATCCTTTAAGCATGGTCATGTAACTATATACATTCATATGGTAACATACAACATGTCGGACAAAACAGCTTCATAAATACAGCCGTCACATGGTTTAGAACCCTTCATTTGAGTACTAAACCTCAAAACAAGTTACACAAAATTAATCTATGATCGAGACATACCAAGAGATAAGAATATTAAATTATAGCTCAAAACATTCACCCTAACTTTAGAATTAAATCCACAATGTCAGGTGTAACATATGTTGTTTACTGCTCATTTCAGCAGAATATGCTCCATTTGTAAAATACAAACGGGCTGTTCAAACTCATCCAATTGTCATGAAATTTTACATAACTACTCCCTGTATGTCCGGTATAAACTATAAAAATTTCGGAGACAAAGAATAAACCCATGATTTACTAAAAATCACACAAGACAGCATACTCAAATCTATCCTGACAGAATTTCTTGCAACTTAAAATTTTAAACCATTATTTTTATGTTCATCCAAATTCTGTGAGACCACTTCCATAACAACCTTATGTGTCTTAGATTTCATAGAAAATAACCCTAGCATCCAAATTCACTATATACAATTTAATACATAATTTATCATGCATAAACACAGAATCTGTCACAGTGACAGCTTTGCAACATATTTTCTTGTAAATTCACAAACAATTATCAAACGATGGTATTTTTATATGGGGATTTTTATTCATTCATTAAACATGTTATAAAACACTTATATACAGTTATTTAACCCTTTAGAGCAAAATTACATACAACCAAAAATCCCAGCAGTAACATGAATAGTACTCATCCTAACTTTTTCTCACTTCCTTAATCATATACAATCACTAATTAGTAAAAGCCCTAATCTACCTTCAACAAATCACCAACACAATTTCAAAGCTTCTTAAAACAGCATATATATATATATATATATATATCTATATATACTTACAAGCTTCCCAATTTTGTACAAACCACAAAAACCAACTTCTAACAATCATAATAGAGAAACATAGAAGTAAAATTAAAGCAAACCATACCACCATTGAAATACTCATGATAAGATGAGATTTTTATTTACTTACCCACAACTTTGAAGCTGAAATCTTAGGGCTAAACTTTTAATTTCTTCCTTAGAGTGAGATATATGGTTTTAGTGAGAGAGGAAGGGAAGAGTTGAGAGTTGTCTTTCTTTGATGTTGGACCCGTAGGTGTGAGAGGTAGAGCTTGAGAGAATTTTCTTTCTTTTGGTTTAGGACCCGTGAGAATGAAAGGGAGAGAGTGTTCTTGACTATTCTAGTTGCTTTGAAAGAGTAGAAAGAAGAAATGAGATGAGCCTTATCTTCCTTTTGATGTGTGAACCCGTGGACTTGAGGGAAGACTCAAAGAGAGCTTCTAGCTCTTTCCTTAAGAGAAAAGAGAGAAAAGTGAGGTGAGACTTTTCTGATTTTTTTCTTGGAACCGTAGGAATAGAGAGGGAGAGAGCTTGGAAATTCTAGTTACCTTGAATAGTCAAAAAAGAGATTAGGTGGAACTTGGTGATTGCATGGCCAAGTCTTGGTCTTTAAAGTTTGTCATCATGCATGAAACTTTGGCATTATGTGTGTTGAATTTCCATTGGTTGCATGGGTGTGAGGAATTTCAACCATAATATCTAATGCATTATACATAGTTAAAACACCAACAACTATATATATATATATATATATATATATCTCATAACTTACCCACTTAGTATAGTTTTGCCCATACTAAATATATATTTATAATACAAATAGCCCTTCCATTATTTATTTTCTTTACAATTCTTATTCAAAGGTACTATAAAATAATATACTTATTAAATATTCTTATATTAATTTTAGAAAGTAAGTGATTTAAAATAATAATTAACTATTTAAACACATAGTTTAACTATTAATTTGGGGTCGGGGTGTTACATGATGTAAAGGTTTTGTTCAAGCAAATTGTGACCGGAGACAAATTTTCCCTAGTTTATCTTTCTTTTAAAGAAGTTTCTACGTTTGTATGCCGTTGGGTTTTGTAACCAAAGAGTTTCGTAATCTTCATCATGTAGATGAACTGAAGAACTTTGCAGTTAACATCCTTCTCAAGTTGGTGGTTAGTTACATACTTGGATCCGTGCATCGATTGGTTAGTCACGTATTGGGAGCCGTGCATTGAAAATGAGAGATTATCACTACAGAACAAGTCCAATTGTGTATTGGGGTAAGGGTTCAACTGTAGGTTAGTATAAAGTATTGGAATTCCTTCACTTGTAACCGCTTGTTGTGATAATAGTGAATTCTTAGGAGTGGTGACCTTAAATTCACCCAGTAGGGTTTTGCCTCGGTGGTTTTCCCTATTCATAAACAAATCACCTGTGTCAATTTAATTTCCGTGCATTTAGTTATTTGGTGATTTGTTTGTGCTACCATGTGTATTGCATGCTAATTGAATTAATTAATTAACTTAGCTAATTAATTGATCAATTTACCAAAGGGGTCAATACATTCTTGGCCTATCATTATACAACATTTACAAAAATTGTATATTAAGGAATCAAAGGAACTAGATTAGTATTATTATTTCCGCAATACTAACTTTTTCTCATTGTGTGCATTGAACATGTCATTTCAAGACCATTTTCACCTACTATATGTGAGATTCATATCATACTATGTAAATAGTGTACTTCCAGTTTAAGCATGCAAAGTCTTGTCCCATGACTTATCCACATATATTTTTGGTATAATAAGGTCAAGTTCATGTTTAATTATGCACGACCTTATCTATTGATTAGTGATTATATGGGTTAAATCATGATTACCTAAAATAGCTAGAGTTAACAGGTGAATATAGGTAACCTTAAAAAAAAAAAAAAGCCTTAAAAACCTACCGTATTAGCTTACCCATTTCCCTCCTAAGAGCATCTATAATGGTGGTGCTAAAAAGCTATTTTTAGCATCACTATATACAAAAAAGGGTGTTACATTGATGGTGGTATAGGTAAATTTTTTACCTACACAGCAACAGTGCAAAGCTATATATGGCTGTACACTGTAGCTGAAAGCTAGAAAAAAAATTAATTTTTTATTCCCCCTCAATTAAAATATTATTTCATTGCTTCATTTTTTTTAAATTAATTTCTTTATCATCTACCCGACAGTTCAAATCACTCTCTCTCAACTCTTTCTCAACTCTCACTTCTCTCTCTCTCAACTCTCACTGCCACCAGCCCACCCCGAATCTCAATCATCCTCTCACCACCGCCAGCCCACCCCGAAGCTCAACGTTTACCGGTCCACTCCCTTGACCCACACCGCCCCAGACCCAACTCACCTACCCAGCTTCGACCCACCCCTTTTGCCGACCCAGCTCGCCAACCCAAGCCCCAAGCCCCAAGCCCCAAGTCTCAAGCCGACCCACGCCGTCATATATTCGACCCACACCGACACCATCCTCCTCACCCATCTTTGAAGCCCAGCTCTGTTCATCCATTATCATTAAAGCTCTCTGTGCAATCAGCCATCGCCAACCCACGCAGGCCACACCCCATCGTCATCTTTGTGTGTGTTTTTTTATGTTGTTGTTGATTATGCTTGGGGTTATTCAAAAGATCCTAATTTTTTTGAAGTTTTGTTTGTGATTGGTGATATTAGATGGTCTGGGTTGAGGAAAAAAATTAGGGATTTGGGTTGGGGTCATGTAACCCTTTTGTTTGGTTATTGAGAAAACAGAGGATATATTAATAATTTGATTGTTAATTGAAATTGGGTTTTTTTGGGTCAAACGGTATTAATAATTTGATTGTTTTGCTTATTATTTTTTCAGCTTGTAAATGTTAATTTGAGAATTTTCTGTGTGCAGGGAGGTTGTGGTTACAGTGGTTGTGGTGGATGTTTATGGCAGTGAATATATATTATTTTATTGTAGTAGATATACTATTTTTTTTTTTGAGAAAAATAGTAAATATACTATTTTATTGTGTTGAAAGCTAAAATAGATCCATTGATGCTGAATGTTTTGTAAAGTGAGTAAGTAAAATAAATAAAGTAACTTTTTGTGGTATCAAAATAGCTAAAAAAAATAGCTCCACCAATGTGGATGCTCTAAGATAGAGTTTTAGTTACAGTGATTTTGATGCTGGTAAAAAGAAAAAAAATAGTTAGTTAAAGGAGAAAAAAAAAACTTTTATCCTAAAATAGAGAAACAAATTTTAGGAGAAGTTACCACCAATAGTCTTAGCAAGTCAATACCAATAATCTTAGCAAGTCAATACAGTACAAGATTCCTTTCCTTTTGGAAAATGAGTACAAAAGATTGTTGGCTCTACAATTATTGTTCTTTTGCTCTTTGAAAATAACCTCACAATGTGGGTCTTTTCTCTTTTGAATTATTAGTGGCAAATGCCTAATGGAGATGTGGGGAGTACGGGAGGACGAGACAAAACAAATGGGTACCAAATATAAAGATAACCAGATAAAAGTCACTTTTAATTGTTTTTCTGTCGTTTTTTTCTGGGAAAATTGGATAGTGGAGGCAAAATAATTGATTTAAGTGACCTTGCAGCCTTGTAGGTCGTCTGCACATTGCCAAATTATTTAAAAACTATCAGTGAAGTTCACACGGTGCCTCCCCTCTCTTGATAAACTTATTGATAAGGTAACAGGAGCATGAAAAATGTGGAACCAATTTGCAGATTACAACTCTGCCACATGGTTTTGAAAACTTGAGAAATTAATTGGAAATGTAAATGACAACAAACAAAACAAACAATTGGGTTGATATATGAAATAGAGCTGGAAGATTTTTTTTTTTTCTTTTCCATTTGACCCCTCAAGCAATATGCATAAACATTTTATGTTTGAGAACAATTTATTTAGTTTTTTTGTTGAAAATATTATTAAAAAAAGTTAAAAACTAAATAAAATAAGTTGATTATTTTTTTATATTTTTTTTGCTAAAAGTACTTAGCAAAAATAATTGTGAGAAAAAACATAAAATGAGACCCAATAAAAATAGTTTTTTGACTAAAAATAGTAACTAGCCCTAGCTTTTTGAAAAAAAAAAGTATTTGTCATATGTAAGATAAAGTACAAATAAGCTTCTAATAAAAAAAAAATTTAAGGAAAAATCACCTGATTATCGGAATCCAAACAATAACTCAAATGGTTTAGTTGACTCATAAAGTGAGTCAAATCGGTTGAGCTATAAAATTTCTTGAATTCACGAAGAGTAATTTTTTAATTAATTTATGAATATTTGTACAATTTTCAGAATGCAAAAATTTTTACTCTTTTATTGTTGATGATTTAAATGATATCAGTACTTTTATCTAACTTCTGGCCGTCTTGCTATTGTTTTGGACTAATCTAAGAATTATGCTAGAGTCACAATTTTTAGTACAATTTTATACCATAATTCGCTTTATGATGAGTTGTGATTAATAAGCGTATGTCAGTCGATTATGTGGGGACACATCCTTACTAATTACTATTTACTATATAGTGAATTGTGACACAAAATTGTATCAAAAATCATGTACCTAACATAATTCCATCTAATGACGTGTATAATTTGAATGATATCACCTTGCGGACATTGTAGTCTGACAAGCACGTGGAAATGTTTCTTCCATCAGCATTGGGTCCAAACTCCAAAATCCGAACTCGGGGCTTAATTGCTTTCAAGAAAGGATTTGATGCCTTAAGGCCGCCCAATAATAAACCAATTTTAAAAAAAGTTTATTGATAATTGAAATTTTTTTCAATTCTCAATAAAAGTTTTTTAAAAATAAATTTGTTAATGTGTGTTCTAAAAACACATATTAACTGGATTCTTCAAGAAAAAAAACACTCAGGGCTTTATCACTAATTTTCTGGGCCAAAAACGTGCAGAATAAAATAGGGAAAACTTTTTATTTTTTATTTTTTATTTTTATAGATGAACTGAAAAGATAACAGGGAAAACTAAAAAAGAAAAGAAAAGAAAGTTTCATATACCTAGACTATAACTAATTTTAATTCTTACTTAATGGTATCTTTTAATACGTTTAGCTAGAGAATAATACGATACTAAAAAGTAAAAGAGTCTCGGCTTTTAAGATATTTGTTAATTCATCAATTTATGAAAGTTTTTATATTAATTTTATAAAAAATATAAAAATTAGTTATATATATATATATATTTTATAAAAAGTTTCTATAAATATTTTATAAACGAATATCTTTAGAGCATTTGTTAACATTTTTCAAAGGAAAAATGTTTGGTTAATAGGTACTCGTAGCCTTCGTTTGGGAGGAGAAAATGAAATAATTTGGAAATGAATGAAAAAAAATAATTTTAGAATATTCTCTCATTCCCTTGTTTATGAGTTTTAATGAAGGAAACGGAAATAAGAGAATTTAAATTAGAGGGAAAGGAATGAGTACAAGTGAACACTCATTAAAAGGAATTGGAAGGAATGTAATTAGTTTTAATGAATTTTTTTTTTTTACTAAAACTCCCTAAATATCCTTATATATTCAACCCTTCATTTTAAAATAGGGGTCTTGTGGGGTCAATTTTTTGTAGCCCAAGCCCAAATGATATGGATTATGAGCCTTATGAACTCAGGACAATGAATTTGTAGAGCATGGGTGAAAGAACTGGACTAGATGTGAATTAAACAAGAGTTGATTATGGTACTCACGGATAACCTAACATGCAATCATATTTGGGCGAAGGCAAGCATGAATGTCTGAAGAGATATTTTATTGAATGAAAGTTGGTTACAATTCTTGGAGCTACAGGAAAGCTATTTCCTCCTCTCTTTTTTCCCCTCCTCGTTATCAGAGGCCTCTCCTCCTTATATAGCACCCTTTCCCCTCATTTTCATCGTCCACTTGTTCATCATTTAAACATCCACTTGAGTACATGTCCCATCAGGTATCTTCCTTAGCCTTGTGTGAGTGGCGGTAACTGATATTGTACTGTTCAGGGGTCTTCTCCACATTAATGCGGCCAGAAAAGTAGCTACAGTGCATTTAATGTGGTGGTTGAAGTTTGTCTTCTAGATATTTCTCCATCCCTATCATCTCCATGTGCGCCTGAGGTTCACCCTTATCATTAGAATTGTCAGAAGGGTTACTTGAACTTCCCAGACATCTGTTTAACCAAGCTTCTTTGAATCCGAGGATAATTGCCTCTTCGGACAATGGAATATCTCCTCGGACTATACCCCACGTTCATCCCCAGGTATGCTTCTTTCACATGGGCTTCTATTCAAATACTTCCCTCTCTTCGGACAAACAGTGGTCCTCAAATAGGGCCTTAGGCCCAATATACTAGGTTGGGCTTTTCACCCCCCACAATAGCCCCTCAAAATTTTAGTTTTTCCCTCGCATCCGAGGAGAAAAAATAGGATTTTGATTTATCGCCAAATAAAAACTTAAAAGAAAAAACACACAAATACCTGGAAATACACGTGCGTGAGCATAGATGCGAACGCTTCATTATTGCCGCTGTTGTTTCAATATTTCCGAGGCACTATTAATTACTCCAGGTGCCGTTTTGTCTCTTGTATCCAACGGTGGGATATTGATCCAACGGACGTGGTTCTTCCTCAAAGGTTGGCAGGATGACTCCTGCCTTTTCACCTGTCCCCCTATATAAAGCTTCAGAGGCAGTTATTTCCTCTTCACCTTGCAATCTTCCAGATTATCCAGTGAACTCAAGCATCCGAATCTAGCAAGTTTCTCCTAAACATCAATCCTTGTTCTTCTTAGAGTCTGTTTTTGTGAACTTAGAGATCATTCCCTGGTTCAGCTAGTGTAAGTTTCGACATCTCTAAACTCTCCATCTTCTTTTCAGACTATCTTTTCAATTTTCAAATTCTCATCCGCCGGTTACCGCTCCGCACCTTCTTCTAGTTAATCAAAAAGAATAGGTAGATTTGAACATCTTGTCGATAACCCTGCCCTAATAGAGGAATTTAAGGAGACCTACGGGATACCCCAGGGGGTAAACTTGAGGCATTGTCCTCCAGAACGGATATTAACCGACCGAGGAGAAGGGGAGGTCGTAATCCCTATGATAGCGTTCATGGAAGGAGGAATGACCCTTCCTATAGGTTCAATTACCAAAAACTACCTTCGTAACCATAGGCTTTCTCCCGAGCAGTGTGCGCCCAATCTCTTTAGAATCCTAGGAGTCATTGATGCCTTGAACCTTCCCTTAGGATTAGGACTTACCTGGCGTGACGTGGTACATATGTATGAATGTCATAGCCAGAAGGGAGCGAGATACTATCTCAAATCCTGGTCCGACGCTGTTAGGCTCGTCTCTTGCCTTCTTAGGTCCAATAAAGGGATGAAGGACGACTATTTGATCGTCTCGGGCGAGTGGCATGACGGTCTTCATTGCCCGACCCAACCAGCAGAGCTAGGTGGGACCTCCTAGACCTGGGTTTACTAACAATAGATTTAGGTTCTTCCCTTTTTTGACAATGTCTTCTCTTGGTATTTATTTGTTTCAAATTTTTAACCAAGTTTCTTATTGTGGTGTTAATAGATAAAAATCACGTTTCCCCTCGACTCAGCCTTACGAATGTGGCCACGCTCAATTACCTGCTGTGATCAGAAATCTTCGTAAGTGAAGACGGGCAACTGCGGTCAGTTCCTCTTATCCTCGGCTATACAGCCAAACCAACTGATTTTCAGCCAGTCGGCAACGTGATAACACAAGGAGACTACCGCCTTAATCGCATAGACGTTGGTTGGAAAGGTTTTCTAGCACCATACGACCTTGCCCCGGTACTGCACCCAAATCCCGAGGGCGTGCCATTGCTCTTTCAACCACTTCAACAGGCTCCCCTCGAACTAGCGACAGAAGGTGAAGGAGTTGCCTCTTCAGCCTCTTCTCTTGAGGAACAAATAGATAAGTTCAGGTTCGAAGGAGAAGCTTCGGAAGAGGTTCAGGTGATACCTGACTCAGACGCCGAGGAGGGAATTGACAGGCAATCAGGCGTCCACCCCCCTGTCTTGATAACTGCTCTCCCCGAGGACTCTTCGGAAGAGGAAGATATGGCGGACTTGAGGAGTTTGATGAAGAACAGGGGCAAAAAACCTAAACCCAAAGGGACTGGTACGTCCCAACCACCGGCAAGTCTTCCTCCTCCACCTCCTCAGGTTCTTGATCCTGGCCTAAAGCCGTTGCCGGATCTAAAAAAGAAAAGGCACCATGTCACCATGGACGAGGTGAGGGAGGTCGCACCTCCGAAGGGGGCCAAATAGCAAAAGGTGGTCAAAGATCACCGCAGCAAAAGGGCTTCATCTTCGGAAAGCCGAGATGAAGTCCACGTAGCTGAGGTGTGCCGGGGAACTCGCACCTGGTCCCCCAGGCTAGAACTGGATGGTGCTCCAATCCCCTAGGATGCTTCCCTTAGAAACTACAACGGAGGGAGGGCAAGTCTCGTTGCTGAGGCCTTGGAGCAGCCCTTTCTCCTCCCCAGTGACATGGAGTCCTACAGGCGCTTCAACCAGTACGAGTTCTTCCTATCCCTTAAGAGGGATCTGGCCATGGTAACTGAACTGATCCACTTAACTAGAGCGCCGATTTTTGTGCTTATCCCCTTACTTTATAGTAAAATCCTTTTCCTCTTTCTTTTTCTTTTTCTTTATGTAGATTACTCAACAGGTTTACGTGGCCGAAGAGTGGAACAAGAAAACTTATGTCGAAGCCCAAGCGGAGGCCCACTCTCGGTCCGAGGCTAAAAGATCTCTGGGCAGTTTGAAGGAAGAATATGCTCACCTATCCAAGCAATTCAAGGATATGACCAACCAGAGGAATAGCCTCGATGCTGGCCTGAAAACTGCTGAAAGACAGGCCGAAGAGCAGCGTAAACAATTAAACATGGCTGAAATTAACTTGGCTACAGAAAGGGAGGCGGTGAAGGGGCTTAAGGGTGAGCTCAAAAAGGCCAAGGAAGCTGCCCTATTGGCTGAGAAGAATGCCCAATTAGCCAAGGAAGCAATGTAGGCCGAGAGACAGGCAGCATACACGCTGGGGGTGGAGGAGACCCAACTCAGCCTCACTGAGCAGTTTGCCTCGGTTGGCCGAGACTACTGCGATATCATGTGGGGAAAAGCCTTGGATGCTACTGGAGTTCCTGCAGATTCCCCCTTAAGGCTGCCTGGGAGTATATACTATGATCCAAATATTCGTGTACTCCCAGAAGCTCAGGAGCAACCCCCAGCTAGCCAGGCTCCTCCCACCCCAGCTGAAGCAACTGAAGAGTCTGCGGGTACTAAAGAGAAAGATAAAGAACAAGTCCTAGACGTTGCTGCTGCCCAGCCCAGCCAGATAACTGATCCCCCAGCTGCTCAGACAAAGACTTAGTAGGCTTAGGAGTTTTTGTTTTGTAATTTTATATAAGCTAGCTCAGTTGTTTTTGTTTTAATGTGAAGGCTTGTAAACTACTTTACTTTGATTAATGAAATCCTTTCTTTCACATTCAATGTCCTTGTTGCTTGAATTATAAGTCTTAGCATTATTGCAAGCAGCTTAAACCACATAATTATAATAGTATAGGTGAATTTAACCATGATATCATGATGATAAGGCCAGTGACCTAAATCAATACCGAAGAGAGTGGTACATTCAAAAGTTATTAATAAGCAATAAAAATGATGAGCGAAATTAAAGTTAACTGCATCCTAGATTTTTAGGCACGGTAAATTCAAACATTAACAATAAATATATGAAAATGCTCTTTAAGCCATATGATCCGGTCTGAAGACTACGGTTATGATCTAATGTAAGTTTAAACACTTTGAGAACTTGTAAGAAGTGTTAACTAACCCAAATCACCTGGTCCGAGGACTACAGGCATGATTGAACTTAAGTTTAAACACTTAGGAAACTTGGAACGAGTGTTAACTAACCCAAATCATCTGGTCCGAGGACTACAGGCATGATTGAATTTAAGTTTAAACACTTAGGGAACTTGGAACGAGTGTTAACTAACCCAAATCATCTAATCCGAGGACTACAGGCATGATTGAATTTAAATTTAAACACTTAAGAAACTTAGAACGAGTGTTAACTAACCCAAATCATCTGGTCCGAGGACTACAGGCATGATTGAATTTAAGTTTAAACACTGAGGGAACTTGTCATGTACAGAATCAACATATTGATTAAAGAGAATATTCGATTAATAGTAGTACCTTTTGAGGTTATTTACATTCCAGGGGCGCGGTATTACATGACTATCCAGATCTTCTAAGAAATACGCCCCAATGCCGGCCCCTGAAGTAATACGATATGACCCTTCCCAATTGGGTCCTAACTTTCCCCAAGCTGGGTTTTTTGCGGTGCTGACAACCTTCCTCAGCACCAAGTCACCAGGTTCTAGAGGCCTCAGCTTTACGTTGGCGTCGTAGCCTTGCCTGAGCTTTTGTTGGTAATATGCCAGTCGGATCATTGCATTTTCCCTCCTCTCATCAATCAGGTCTAAACTCCTCTCTAGCTACTCATTGTTGCTGGTCGGGCTGAATGAACTGGTCCTCAATGTTGGGAATCCAGTTTCCAAAGGTATGACAGCTTCAGCTCCATAGGTCATTGAGAAGGGGGTTTCTCCAGTAGATCTGCGAGGCGTGGTTCTGTAAGCCCAAAGTACGTGTGGTAATTCTTCCACCCATTTGCCCTTCGCGTCGTCCAGCCTCTTCTTTAAGCCATTCACTATGACCTTGTTGACAGCTTCTGCTTGCCCATTACCCTGGGGATAAGCAGGGGTGGAGTATCTGTTTATAATTCCTAGCTCACGACAATAACTCTTGAATGCCTTGCTATCGAATTGTAAGCCATTGTCCGAGATGAGAGTATGAGGAATCCCAAACCGAGTAACAATATTTTTCCATACAAACCTTTGCACATCCACGTCTCTAATGTTAGCCAGAGGTTCAGCTTCGACCCACTTGGTGAAATAGTCTGTGCCGACCAGAAGGTATTTCCTGTTTCCTGCAGCTTTAGGGAATGGTCCCACGATATCTAAGCCCCATTGGGCGAAAGGCCATGGGCTGGATAGTGGATTAAGAGTTCCCCCTGGTTGATGAATGTTTGGGGCGAATCGCTGACACTGATCGCACTTTTTAGCATACTCGAGGGATTCTTTTTGCATGTTCGGCCACCAATAGCCTTGGGTAATAGCCCGATGAGCCAAGGACCTTCCTCCAGTATGGCTTCCACATATTCCTTCATGTAATTCTTCTAGCAGTAGCTCGGCCGCTTCAGGATGCATGCACAATAAGTATGGCCCTGAATAGGAGCGTTTATATAATTTCTGGTCCTTAGATAGCCAGAATCTAGTCGCCTTCCTCCGAATTTTGTCAGCTTCCTCCCTTTCTTCAGGCAAGGTGTCTTCTTTCAAGAATTTAATTATAGGGTCCATCCAGCAGGGTCCGGTCCTGACTTGGTGAACCTGAACTACTTCCCTTTTCACCTCTGTAGGCCCATGCAAGTCCTCAACGAGGATGACTCTCGGCAAATTTTGCGCCGAGGAGGTAGCGAGCGTGGCCAAAGAGTCAGCATGTGCGTTACCATTTCGGGGGATGTGCAGCAAACTAAAAGAGAGAACTCTGATTGCAAACTTTTAACTCGACTCAGGTACCCTTGCATTCTTTCATCCTTCGCCTCAAACTCACCTTGTACCTGACCCACGACTAACCTTGAGTCCGAGAACAATTCCACAGACTTTACTCCCATTCTTCGAACCATAGACATTCCCATCAGTAGGGCTTCATACTCTGCCTCATTATTTGTTGCCGAGAAATCTAGCCTCAACGACTTTTCAATGATGATTCTTTCGGGGGATATCAACACTAGCCCAACTCCAGAACCTTTTTGGTTTGCCGCGCCATCAACGTATACTTCCCAATGGGAGGGGCTTTGTTGAGAGATCACGCCAACTGATTTTTCATCCATGTCCGACATAGGCGTTACTTCTTCTAGTTGGGGCTCCGTGAATTCAGCCACCAAATCCGCAAGGACTTGGCCCTTGACCGTTGTGCGGGGCATATATTTTATATCGAAAGCCCCTAAGATCGTCCCCCATTTAGCAATCCGTCTAGTGTAATCAGCGCTCTGGAGTATAGCTTTGAGAGGGAGCTGAGTGAGGACAATGACCGTATGGGCCTGGAAATAGTGAGGTAGCTTTCGTGTACCGAGCACCACTGCTAGGATAGCCTTCTCCAGTGGCAAATAAGGAATCTCGACCTCATGCAGCGACTTACTCACGTAATAAACCGGTCTTTGGACACCGCAATCTGATCGTATTAGCACCAAGCTCACCGCGTAGGGAGCTACAGCAATGTAGGCAAACAATACTTCATCATGCTTAGGACTGGACATAATTGGTGGCCGAGCTAGATAATCTTTAAGCTGCTGAAAGGCCAAAGCACATTCTTTAGTCCACTCAAATCCCTTCCACTTGTTGAGCAGAGAGAAAAAAAGCCGACACCTGTCTGCTGATCGAGAGATAAATCGATTCAGGGCAGCAGTCATTCCGGTCAGTTTCTAAACTTCCTTGGGGTTCTGAGAAGCTTGTAAATCGTTGATGGCTTTTATCTGATTGGGGTTAACCTCAATTCCCCTGTGAGTTACCATGTACCCCAAAAACTTGCCAGACCCCATGCCAAATGAGCACTTGGAAGCGTTTAGGCGCAGCTTGTACTTTCTAAGGACTTCAAAGGTGCTTTCAAGGTCCTTCATATGCTCAGCAACAATCTTGCTTTTCACCACCATATCATCTATATAGATCTCGATATTTTTACCCAGATATGGCTCAAACATCCTCGTCATCATTCTTTGATAAGTAGACCCCGCGTTTTTCAAGCCAAACGTCATTACTTTATAGTGGTAGTTACCAACAGGGGTGACGAAAGCAGTCTTCTCCTGGTCATCCAGAGCTAGTGGTATCTGGTGGTAGCCTTAGAAAGCGTCTAGGAAGCTCATCCGAGGGTGGCCGACAGTGGCATCCACAAGCTGATCAATTTTTGACATGGGGAATGGATCCTTAGGACAAGCCTTATTCAAGTCAGTGAAGTCTACACAGACTCGCCATTTCCCGTTTTTCTTCTTCACTACCACAGTATTCGCTAACCACTCCGGGTAGAAAACTTCTTTAATAGCTCCAGCTTGTTTGAGCTTGGCCACCTCTTCTCTCAGTGCATCTGCGTGCTCCTTAGATGAGCGCCAAGGAGGCTACTTCTTGGGAATAATCAATGGGTTGACTTTGAGATGGTGGCAAATGAATTGGGGATCCACCCCTGGGGCTTCGTAAGCATTCCAGGCAAACACGTCAAGATTCCTATTGAGCAACTCTATTAGCTCTTCTTTCTCCTGAAGAGGCAGCTGAGATCCGACTTGAAAGAATTTTTCAGGATCGTCCCCAATGAAAACTTTCACTAAATTTTCGCATCGAGTGCCCTCGTTTGAATCTTCAATGGGTAATACCCGAGACTTTAACTACTATAAACCCCTTTCGGCCCTGGATGAGGGCTCAGCTTCGGGCTCATGTTGGATGGCAGCCACTAAGCACTGCCGAGCTACGGACTGATCTCCTCGGATCTCATAAACCTGCCCTTCAGATGGGTACTTGAATTTCTGATGCAAAGTAGAGGAAACAGCCCCTAGTGTATGAAGCCAAGGTCTGGCTACGATTGCTGTATAGGGTGAGTACACGTCCACGACTATAAAATCCACCTCTACTACTTCAGAGCCGGTCTGCACAGGCAAGCATATCTGGCCTTTCGGGGTGACAACCCTTCCTTCAAAGCTCACAAGGGGGGAATTGTATGGTGTTAAATCTTGAGATTTTAGGCCTAGCCCCTTGTAGAGATCGGGGTACATTATCTCCATAGCACTACCTTGGTTCACCATCACCCTCTTCACATTGTACCCTCCAATTCTGAGGGTGATTACTAAAGGGTCCTCATTGAACAGTCCCTATCTTGTCCTCGTCCAAGAATCCTATAACCAGTGGGGCATCTACCTTAGATCTCTTCGGACCATGGCCAAAATCCCCTGCCGGTGATTGGACTATTGACATTACCTTCGATGGCCAGGATCCCGTTCTCCCTGGTGCGGCGAAGACGACATTAATAGTTCCCAATGGCAGTTTTGAAGAATCATCTATTCGGGGCCCTGAACTCATATGCCCTCCTCGGTCGCTAGAGTGGTGCAGAAGGTGTCTTAGTTTACCCTCGCCGACCAGCTGATCTAAATGATCCCACAGGCTCCTGCAATCGTCTGTGCTATGCCCGTGGTCTTGATGATACTGGCAATAGAGATTATGATTACGCCTCTCAGGGTTTCCTATCATCTTATTCGGCCACCTGAAGAATGGCTCGTTTTTAATCTTTTCCAAAACCTGGTGCACCGGTTCTTTAAATACAGTATTGACCGCTTGAGGATTGGTTGATCCTGATTGTCCAGCGAAATCTCTACGCGGTTTACTGCTATTGTAACGATCCGACCGGAAATCCCTCCTCTCTTGGGGGATAGCTTTGTCATTTCCCTTCCCTTGCTGCTGATCTTCCTCAACTCTCTTAAATTTTTCTATACGATCCATGAGCTGACGCATGTTAGTAACTGGTTTGCCAGATAAGGAGGTCCTTAGACCGTGGTCAGTAGGGAGGCCGAGCTTGAACGTGCTGAGGGCCATTGCATCAGAATTGCCCTCCATATCATTAAACATCTCCCAATACCTATCCGAATATGCCTTCAGGGTCTCGCCCTCCTGCATGCTCAGGGACAACAGCGAAGACAGGGGCCTGGCTACTCTTCGGCATGTGACAAAGCGTGAACCAAATGCCTGGGTGAGTTCTTTGAAGGAATTGATAGAGTCTGCTTTCAGGCTGTCAAACCATCTCATTGCCACCGGCCCCAGACTGGAGGGGAAAACCTTACACATCAGGGCTTCGTCTCTGGAGTAGACGGCCATCCTTTGGTTAAAGTGACTCACGTGTTCCACCGGGTCCATTTTACCATTGTAGATGGTAAACGTTGGTTGATTAAAATGCCGAGTGAGTCTCGCTTCCTACATTCGGCTAGTAAAAGGTGACCGAGAGATCTGATTCAAAGCCCTGCTCATAGCATCATTCCCTACACCTCCGCGTGATGGGCTTCTATATTGCTTCTTGCGATGAGACTCTTCATAGGAAAAGGATTCACTAGCCGGTATCCGAGATTTCTGCTGATAAGTGACGTCTTGCCCATCGTCGGAATCTTCATCTGAATACGAGGAAATTCGTTTCCTCTTTGCATGGCGCAACTCCCTTTTCAGTTTTTCAACTTCTAGTTGCAAGTCCCGGTTCTTCTCTACATGGGACACGTAACTTCCGCCATGTGACTGGCTTTGGCCAGTATGCACAGTGTGCACACTGCCCTCACGATCTTGCCTCCTCTCCAAGTTAAGAAAAGGGTCAGCGTGTTGGGATGCCCTAGATTCTGCTTGTTGTTGACCTCGTTCTGCCATCACCAACTGTTGTTTTCACCCCTGCACAAGCTCTTCCCACAGACGGCGCCAATTGTGGGGTCAATTTTTTGTAGCCCAAGCCCAAATGATATGGATTATGAGCCTTATGAACCCAGGACAATGAATTTGTAGAGCGTGGGTGAAAGAACTGGGCTGGATGTGAATTAAACAAGAGTTGATTATGGTACTCACGGATAACCTAACATGCAATCATATTTGGGCGAAGGCAAGCATGAATGTCCGAAGAGATATTTTATTGAATGAAAGTTAGTTACAATTCTTGGAGCTACAGTAAAGCTATTTCCTCCTTTTTTTTTTTCCCCCTCCTCGTTATCAGAGGCCTCTCCTCCTTATATAGCACCCTTTCCCCTCATCTTCATCGTCCACTTGTTCATCATCTAAACATCCACTTGAGTACATGTCCCATCAGGTATCTTCCTTAGCCTTGTGTGAGTGGCGGTAACTGATATTGTACTGTTCAGGGGTCTTCTCCACATTAATGCGGCCAGAAAAGTAGTTACAGTGCATTTAATGTGGTGGTTGAAGTTTGTCTTCTAGATATTTCTCCGTCCCTATCATCTCCATGTGCGCCTGAGGTTCACCCTTATCATTAGAATTGTCAGAAGGGTTACTTGAACTTCCCAGACATCTGTTTAACCAAGCTTCTTTGAATTCGAGGATAATTGCCTCTTCGGACAATGGAATATCTCCTCGGACTATGCCCCACGTTCATCTCCAGGTATGCTTCTTTCACATGGGCTTCTATTCAAATACTTCCTTCTCTTCGGACAAACAGTGGTCCTCAAATAGGGCCTTTGGCCCAATATACTAGGTTGGGCTTTTCACCCCCCACAAGTCTAATAGTAATATTGTTATAAAATGATTCCATTCATTTCCATCTATGTTACTTCCAAATAAGGTTACTTATTCATTTTCATTTATCTATTTTAAAACATCCTAACAGGGTTATTTAATTACATTCCATTCTTTTCTCTTACTTAATAAAATACATTCCATTCCATTCCATTTTTATTATTCAATTCCATTTTATTTCATTTCCTTATGAACTCCTAAATGAAGCCTTAAGATATTTGTTAATGGACGATTTAGGAAAGTTTTCATATTACTTTCATGAAAAATATAAAAAATCGTAAATTTTTTTTTTTTTTTTAACTTTTCTCATAAAAAGTTTTTAAGAGTATTTCCTAAATTAATGTTTTTAGAGTATTGGTTAACTTTTTCCAAATTGAAAATACAAGCTTGGAAGAAGTAATGAAACTATGGACCATTAATATGTCATTCACTATCATAATTCTTTGCATTAAAAACAGAATGAAGATGTCATTTTATTTATTGGGGTAATTAGAGGAAACCCACCTGTGGTTTGGCTCGAATTTACATTGCCTTCCCGTCGTTTGAAAAATGTTACTTTACCTACCTGAGGTTCACTCTGTTAAGGCTCCGTAACCTACTTCTGTTAAAAACAAGGGTAAATATGTATTTTTGTTCATCTTTTATGTCTCTCTCCTCCTAAAATATAGAAAAACTAAAATTTAAAAAAATTTTAAAAAAAAAGAGAAAAGAAGATCTAAAAGTTAGGTTTTGTAAAATTTAGGAACAAACATAATATTATTCTGGTAAAAATTAAAAATATTTGAGTATTGAGTAATGTGGAGGTAAAAGCCCAACATTATGTATTGGGCCTAAGGCCCTATTTGAAGATTATGGTGTATCCGAAGAGAGCATCGGTAGTCCGAAGAGTGTATTCTCCTCGGATATAAAGAGTCTCAATCAAGCAGATACCTGGGAGATTCGAGTGATCTTCCTAGCGATTCCAATGATAAGGATAAGTTTCGGACTTGTATGGAGATGATAAGAATGGAGAAATATCTAAAAGAAAAAGTTGCTACCACCGTGTTTAATGCACTGCAGCAATTTTTCTGACTGCATTTATGTTGAGAAGACCCCTGAACAGTGCAACTTCAGCTACCATCACTCATGGAGAACTAAAGAAGATACCTGATGTGACATGCACTCAAGTGAATGCATAGATGGAGAACAAGTGTACGGTGAAGATAGTTGAGAAGAAGGCTATATAAAGGGAAGATGCATCTGATGAGAGGGGAACGGGAGAAAAGAGAAAAAGAGGAGGAGGAAGATTTCACTGTAGCTCCAAGAACTGTATTCACCTTTCAATCAATAACATACCTCTTCGGACATCAATTTGTTTAGCTTTTTAGTGTGTTTTTATGTTGACCCATCCCTGAATATTATGGTTAACTGTTATTAAGTTCATAACCAGCCCAGTTCTCTCATCCACTCTCTACAAATTCATTGTTTTGGGCTTAGGCTACAAATCCTGACCCTACAAGTAATATTGTTGGGTTAGAGTACTTTTGTTATTAACCACTCTTGTTTAGCTGATTCACCTCTTATTTTTAATACATCTCTCTCTCCCACACAAAAACATCAAACATTAGACATTAGTTCTCTCTCTCTCTCTCTCTCTCTCTCTCTCTCTCTCAATATATCACCTTGTAATTTCTTGATTTCTTTTTGTTCTTGAACCTTAGAGAAACTAGCTTGACATCATTATGGAAGGCAACAATGGAACTGGAGGCTGCTATTTTGAAGGGGCTAGGAATATAGATATCATATAAGAGCCTCAGAGTTATTAATTTTTGTGAAATTGTGGGCATATAAAAGAATGACTAAAATGTAAAAACATCCCCTAGGTTTGGGTCATTTGCAAAAACACCCCTTATGGTTTCAATTATTTCTCATAATTTCATGAGGTTTCTATATCCACCAAATTGACACTTATAACTTACTTTTGTTAGCTCATATGGACCAAAAAAAAAAAAATTATGCAACCATTATGTGACCACATTAAGAAGATTCACAAACTAATTTGTGCTACTAGTGATGTGATAGTCACATGATTTTTTTCATCCATAAAAGCTAATAAAAGTTTGTCCCAAGGGTCAATTTGGTAGATATAGAAGCCTTAGGGAGTTATTAGGAAGAATTGAATTCTCATGGGGTGTTTTTGCAACAGATGCAAACCCCAGGGGTGTATTTGTATTTTGGCCTACAAGAATTTGTGAGTTTGTAAAATAAAAAAAAAAGAAAAAGAAAAACAGAACAAAAAAAATGGTACATAAAAGAAAAATATTTTTAAAATTCAATGTTGCTTTTTTTGCCTTCATCTAAGTGCTAATGTGGCCACTAAAACTCGGACATGTTTAGTGGCCAAAATGGGCATTTGCCCATTTAGTCCAAAAGATGTAGCAAAATGCCTCTATTTTGAAACTATCTAGCAAAATGCTCCTATTTTGAAACTCGATTTTTAGAAAATCGAGTTTCAATGAAAAACTCGATTTGATAAAAATAGAGTAATATGAGAAATTTTACATGGAACTTGAGTTCCTTCAATGGAACTCGAGTTCCATGTATTTTTTTTTTTTAGTTTGATTTCATATAATTCAATTTTCTAAAAATCAAGTTTTTTATTGATGCTCGATTTTCTTTCTAAAAATCCAGTTTTTCATTGAAACTTGATTTTTATAAAATCAAGTTTAAAACATAAGTATTTTGTTAGCTAGTTTTAGAATAAGAATATTTTACTAAAAAATTTTGGCGAAAGAAACAAATGCTCATTTTGACCTTAGAACTACTGACTACAATGTAAACAAACATATGTTTTTACCAACCTTGCATTTGAGAGCCTCATGTTTTAGGAAAAGCTCAGCGCACATTGCACTGTTCACGTGTTTCATTTATTTTTGCTTTTTGGTCTTTCATTGACTTAGCTAAATACGGTACAAGAAGAAAGAAAAGAAAAGTAAAGAGATATAAATTTTCTTTTTTTTGAAAGTGGAATGAATCTCATTAAACATTAACCAAGTCCAAATACAGAGCATCTAGAGCAGGGGGAGGGGACTCCTCCAACCAGAAGAAAGAAAAGAAAAGTAAAGAGAAGAAAAGTAAAGAGAAGAAAGAGAAGAAAAGTAAAGAGAAGAAGAGATATAAATTTTTTTTTTTTTTTTTTTTTTGAAAGTGGAATGAATCTCATTAAACATTAACCAAGTCCAAATACAGAGCATCTAGAGCAGGGGGAGGAGACTCCTCCAACCATACAATCTCATCACCCAACCCTCTAGCAAACTTAGCTAAACAATGAGCCACACCATTGGCTGTACGGCTTGCCCACCCAACAGACACAACACGTAGGCCTGTGCATAAACAGTGGATATCCCCATACAAGTTCCCCAGGCGTGAACCATTTGGCTGTGAGCTGGAAATATTCCTCATGACCTAAATTAAAGTAAAAGATATAAATTAAATGCTCGTTTGATTCAGCTTATTTTTCCAAATTTTGAAATATGATATTTTGAGAGAATCGTATCAAAAATCTATAATACAGCATGACTTTTACTTCATCTAATAAAATTGTAGCCCCCTCCACAAAAAAAAAAAAAAAAAAAAAAAAAAAAAAAAAAAAAAAAAAAAAAAAATAATTTGTACCATATAAACTTTTTGAAATGTCACAATTTTATACGTGATTATATATATATATATATATATATATATAAAAGTTTAATTTAAATTTTATATATTTGTGAGTTTCAATTAACTTATTTAATAAAATCTTTTGTCTTTTAGCAAGAGTTATGAAGTTTGAATCTTACCTACAATAAAAAATTAATTAATATTTTAGCATAATGATAAAGAATTATCAACGTAATAAATGATTATATTGCGAAACGGTGTTAAGCGCTAAGTCACGTCTATAAAGACAGGTAAAGAAATATGTTTTCCAAATAAGTCACGTCTATAAAGTCTGCGTTCGAGCAAAGTGCTTTTCCTTTGGAGAAATTCGGAGCTCATTCATGGCTACGAATGAAATCCATCTTAAACTTATGTTCTTGCTAATGTTATCATGCATGTGGATTTTCTTTGCTGCAGCAAGGCCAAGGGACACTCTCAAATCAGGCGACACTCTTAATTCCTCAAGTCATCTAGTTTCTGCCAAAGAAGCATTCACTTTGGGGTTCTTCCACTCTGGAAGTACCAACAACGCCTACTTGGGAATATGGTTCACCAATGACCCTAAAAAAATTGTTTGGGTTGGCAACAGAAACGCATCGGTAGTGAACACTGCTGCGGTTCTTACGTTGGAAGCTAAAGGAAATTTCAAAATTTTGCCCCAAGGTGGAGATGCAATACCTCTATATTTACACCAAGCAACCAACTACACATACACTCTCATTGCAACTCTATTGGATTCAGGGAATTTTGTCCTGCAAGAGTTGGATTCCAATGGAACTACGCAAAGGGTTTTGTGGCAAAGTTTTGATGAGCCTACAGACACACTTCTGCCAGGGATGAAGTTAGGTGTCGACCACAAGAATGGAAGACCTTGGTCACTTACCTCATGGTTGAACGAGGTTGTCCCAGTTTCAGGGCAGTTTTCTCTAGAGTGGGATCCCAAGGGTCGCCAATTGATCATTCGGCGACAAGGGGTGGAGTTTTGGACTAGTGGGGTCTTGAAGGGTGACAAATTTGAGTTCATATTAGATGAATCCAAGCGCATGTATAATTTCACCATTGTTTCTAACGAGGATGAAGAATATTTGGTTTATAATGATATAAAGCAAGGTGGACAATCAGCATGGTTTCTAAGTTTTGAGGGGAAACTTCTTAGTTTTGATGGATCCTATATTGCAGATACTGAAAACTGTAATGGACACAGTACTGATGGAGGCTGCAAGAGATGGCTACCATCGTGTCGTCGTCGTGATGACATGTTTGATAAAAGATCTGGTTACTTCATACAAGGGCTTGAACCTAGCTTCTTGGATAATAACACTAAACTTACCATGAATGATTGCAGGGTTACTTGCTGGTACCGCTGTGGCTGTGATGCCTATACTTCCCTATATGATAATCAGACTGGATGCAGATTTTGGGTGAAAAAGGGGGAATTCTTCCAAGATCTCTCTGGTATAATTCCAGCTCTTTATGTTCTAATACCAAAGTCTTCTCAAAATGGTATGTTTCTTAAGCTAATAAACTCTTGAATGATTGTTTCCATTTATAATGGATGCATACTATGGTTTACATTAAAGTTTTTAAATTTAAAGGTTTATAAATTATCACATTATTTAAAATTTTAAATGATGTTTTTTTAAGGGAAATTTTTTTTAAATGACATGATAATATATATATATATATATATATATATATATATATATGTACATAGAATAAAAGGTTAACTATAAAATGACAATATGAAGACAACATAAAGTAAGTGAATCTCATTCCATTATACTAGATACAAAAATTAATAAGAACTTAGTAATAACGATATGAATACGTCAAAGTTAATTCATATCCCTCTTATTGTTTAATTGTTGATATACATATTTTGCAATTGTGATTCAACATAACAGTCAATAACAAATGATTCACGAGTCATGAAAAATAGAGGTGGAACCAAATTTTTTGTTCTAAGTACAAACACATATAATTAAAACCAATGGCAGAACCAAGATTTGAGTTGAGAGGAGGAAAAATTTGTATATGATATATGCATATCATGTGAACATATAATATAGAAACCAATTTGAAAATTATTCATTTGAATACGAAGTGATATTTTAATGTAATTATGTAAACTCACAAAAAGAAAGCATATTCAATTCTTCATCATATTCAATTTATCTAGTAAATTTATGTTATTTTTTATTGTTTATACACAAAGTTTTATAAAGTTGAGTAAATTATTACAAAAAATTGAGATCATATTATCATTTTTAGACTATCTTAAAGCAAAAAATAATGTTTTGTTTCCCTAATATGTTGTATATATATTTAGTTTCTAAACCGTAATAGAAATGAACTATTTTTAAAATTTAACATATAATTAACTGTATGAACAAGAAACTTTTACAAAAGAAAAAGTTAAAAAAAAAGTTAAATATTATAATAGCTAAGTACAAAGAGGTTTTATCAAGGTTCATGATGAATTGTGGCTTTCCAAGCGGTGCACTTTGCTTTCCACATTGGTATGCAAGACTGCATTTTTGAAGGGATTGATTAGGATCTTTTGCTAAAGTATTGTAGGGACTCACTAAAACTTATGTGTAAAGCATGCTAGTGGAAGACTTTTTTTTTTTTTGAGTAGATGCTAGTGGAGGACTTGTAGTTGTTTATATTAGAAGGTAGAGTTTGTAAGGATTTGTTGCTGCGGAAGTTTTGTCAAAATAAATTTGACACATAAAAGAGAATTATTTTGTCAAATACTTTGTGATAAATCTCACCATACTCAAATAGAATATAGAAAAAAGTTATCAATAAATAGAAACTTTTATTGATACTTAATACATTACACATAGTTTGCTACACAGACCACACTATTTCTCTCTTGCTATTTCCCTTACATTTGTTGAACTATCACACAAGAACACTTCTTCCTAGATTGGATACAATGCTTCTATTATATATTGGATGTCTTGATACAACCGTAGCTAGCCTTATATAGAACTTACAAAAGAGACGTTCCTCAAAAAAAAAAAAAACTTACAAAAGAGACAACAAAACAAAGCATTATTAAATGCTTCCACCTAAAAGCGCCCTTTTTTTTTTTTTTTTTTTTTTTTTTTTTTTTGAAGTCCTTCCACCTAAAAGGTACTCTACAAAGTTGCAATTGTTGAAATAATGGAGAAGAAAAGTCAAAGAAAGAAGATATTTACTTCTTAGAACTTAGCCTCCCACGTTATTAATTAGCATTCTTCACAGTTTCTCCATACCTTGGTTGTAGTTACACATGCAAAACATTTCTCCGCCCTTGCTTAAAACATGTCTTTAATTAATTCGATGTATTATATATATATATTGTTTCTTCTTATATAAGAAAAATTCGTGGAGTCCATTTTATATAAACCAAGAAAAATATTTTCTTTTATTGGGTCATGTATAATTATTCTTTAAATTATATTAATCATAATTAATATTAATTTCTTAAACATTTTAAATCAATGTTTTTTGTTAAATAAACTAAAAATTACATAATAGAGTATAACAATAGTTTTAGATAAAATAAAATGTGTACAAATGAATTAATTTTAGATGGATTAATTAATTAAATACTAAATGTACTTCATATGCCTTAACATATATAGTATATGTAATTGATCAAGAAACAACACATGTAATGTCATGTATAAGATAAATATATAATGGTAAATCTAAATGAAAAACTTTTCTTTTGTTTACGGAGGATAAAGTAGAGTATATCCCAGGGTTTGAACCGTAAAAATCATAGCTTCTTTTCTTTAAATGGAAAAAAAAATCCGTACATTCATACACTTGCTAGCTCTCTAGATACAGTGGTGACGCCACGTTGAGTTCAGGGTGTTCCTAGGAACACCCTGACCTGAAAAAAAAAATTATATATAATAATTTAAATTTTTTTATTTGTTTACCTTTAATAAATAAATAAAATAGGAACACTCTCAAGCAAAATCAGGAACACCCTCAAAATTTTAATGCCAAACAAATTTTGAACTAAAATCTAAAAAAAAAAAATATTGTAACAGAGAATTTGAAAAAAAAAAAATTTGTAACAAAGCAAGCCCAAAAAATTGAAGGTGAGAGAGTAAAAGAGTGAGACGGGTAAAAAACTGAAGGTGACCTTAGATAATTCTTTGAGCTTGAGGTGGATTACTCATGAAACTTCGACCTTCACAATGTTCACATATTTGCAGCACAAAGAGACTGGGTGGCAGAGAGAGTGTGGTGCCTTGTAAGAAAGAAGTATAAAACACAGAGGAAGAGAATTTGAAAACTAGGGGCTCTATTCGGGTAAAAAAGGTGGGATTGGGTGGGGGTAGGTGAAATATTAATTAAATGGGCATCCAAGAAAATATTGACACCTTTTCTGGCAAATAGTGTCCTTTAGGCCAAAATCTAACATCAGTTGACTATTAAAAATAGGAGTACCACTTGTTTTTTTTTTTTTTTTTAAACACATTGTTAAAAGAAGGCACCCAATTAATAGTATATAAACCACATTGTTCATTTCATTTTTTTTTTTTTGGTGAGGTTTTTTGGTGTACAGAATGTAAATTTATTTTGGTTTTAAGAACTTTTTTTTTTTTTAAGCACAAACTTCATGCCAGCCAAATCTTGAATTTCGGCCGATATTTACCGAAACGTCCTAAAACACCTGAAATAGACCGAAATGACCCGAAATTTTTTCAAAGTGGAATAGGAACACCCTAGACAAAATTTCTAGAGTCGCCACTGTCTAGGTGCATAATGAAAAATAGTTTCTTTTGGGGAAAAAAGGAGTTTTATTACATGGATTTACTTATATATTTTTATATATAAATGCTTCTGAAGTTAGAGTTATATATGACAAAAAATTAAAAATTAATGAAAATAAAAGAGACAATAATACTTTAAATGAGTGTTTGTACATTTCTTAATATGAAGGGGGTCCTTTACTAAAATTTATATATAATTTAAAAGTTTTATTAATAAAAAATAGGGGGAGGGTAAGAAATTGCCCCTGGCACGACTCCTTTTACCTATTGACAATCACTGAATGCAGGTACAAAGAAATGGATATGGGTTGGTATAGCCATAGGTGTCATTGCTCTAGTTGTAACTTTCTTCTGCATCTTGTGCCACCTATCAAGGAGAAATGTAATTCTTCAAGGTAAATGCTTCTCATAGTAACATTCAGAATTTCAAAAGTATTCAGAATTTCGAGATGATCTCTAAAGTTCTGTATTGATCTAAATAGTGGAGAAGGATGCAAAGAGTGACGATGGAATGCCTGAGTTAATGAACTCCGATACGTTTACCACTGTCAATGAGCTTCAAAATGATAGAAAGCAGGGGAATGATTTGAGAATACTCAGTTATAAATGCATCATGTCTGCGACAAATTACTTCTCATTGGAAAACAAGCTTGGAGAGGGAGGCTTTGGACCTGTTTATAAGGTTAGGTCTACAAACCTCTTTGATGAAAGATGTTTTGATTGAATTGTTCAACATTGTATGATGACTTATTGATTCTTTCATTAGGGAATATTTTCACAAGGGCAAGAAATAGCTATAAAGTGACTTTCAAGAAATTCAGGACAAGGAATGTTAGAGTTCAAGAATGAGTTGATACTTATATCTGAACTCCAACATATGAATCTTGTTCAACTTCTAGGTTTCTGCATTCATGGAGAAGAGAGAATGTTAATCTATGAATACATGCCAAACAAAAGCTTGGACTACTTCCTCTTTGGTTAGGAAGACGTTCACTTTTATATAATACTTGATTTTCTTTTTTCCATCAAGTAATTTGTTGATGTATATGATTTTGCTCAAAGTAAATTACTAGTCTTATTCTACAATTTATATCTTATAGATTCAACCAAAAGCAAAATGTTAGATTGGCCTACACGTTTTAGCATAATTGAAGGAATTGCTCAAGGATTGCTTTACCTCCACAAGTACTCAAGATTGAGAGTAATCCATAGAGATTTGAAAGCTAGTAATATTCTCCTAGATGAAAATATGAACCCCAAAATATCTGATTTTGGTATGGCAAGAATTTTCCAACGAAATGAATTGGAAGCAAATACTAGGAGGATTGTGGGGACATAGTAAGTAAACTAATTCATACCTTCTTATACTTGTTTCACTTTCTATGCTAAATATTATTGTTTCCATATAATGAAGTTAGACTTAAAACTTGTTTTATGATTTGATGTTAGTGGATACATGTCTCCTGAATATGCCATGGAGGGAGTTTTCTCTATAAAATCTGATGTCTACAGTTTTGGAGTTATTGCTGGAAATTGTGAGTGGTAGGAAAAGCAACAATTTCTACCACACTAAGCACTTGGTCACTCTTGTTGGATATGTAAGTGAAAAATGAATCAGCTTGGATGATTTTGTGATATTTATTGTATCTCTGACACTCTATTATCTTGTTTCAGGCATGGGAATTATGGAAAGAAGATGCCATGTTAGACTTAATGGATCCAACACTTAGTGATTCATTCATCAAGGATCAGATGCTTCGATGCATTCATGTTGGTCTCCTATGCGTAGGAGATAATGCAATTGATCGACCAACAATGTCAGATGTTACAGCTATGTTGGCAAATGATAGTTTGACACTACCTTCCCCTGAAAAACCCATATTTTCTATTGCTAGAAAAGCAATTGAAGCACATATATGTGAGAACGAATCAGAAAGTTATTCAATATATGGGTTATCCATTTCCAATATGGTTGCACGATAAAGGCATTGTTGTATAATAATTATATACTTACGAGTATGTTAATGCTGGATTTTGATAATTATCCATTAAATAGTTCCAATGAACTAAATGTTTTTTTTATTAAATATTTATTATAATACATACTTGTTAAGTTATGATTTTTCTCATAACATTAGTGTTGGCTTATTTCATGACAAAAAAGTGTTGTAATTACTTTAATTTATTTCCTTGTATTTTTGTGGGATTAATTTGTAATGGGTTTAGTATTAAGTGGTGAAGATTTGATCAAGACAACTGAAGGTCATCTGAGAAGCACACGTAGGAAGGTGAACAGTCAGGCCAAGTGTCCAGCTTAGTACAGCCTGTCCAGGAAGGTAACTCGCGACTTGGATTCGCAACTTGCACTAGTCGCGAGTGACCTGCAAAGTTCCCATGTTTTACTGAAAATTGTGACTTTTTGTATTCTCTTCATACATACATATATACTCTCATTACCCACATAAATGAAAAAGGAGTCTATTGAGAGAAAAACTCTAAGAGAGGTTTCTACAACTCACCCACTTTATTAGAGAGAGAGATGCTCATTCTTAAAGAGAAATCTTTGTAGTCTCTTCTCCTTCTCTCTCCCATTATTATATCGAGGAGATTTGTACCCAAACACAACTCATACCCATTTAGAGTGTTGAGATTATTTTTAGAGCTTGGGAAGCATTGGAAGATGCCAAGGATGGCGGATGCAATATAGAGCTTATTGCAGAATCTGAAAAGCTAGAGAAGACAAGGTTAGGCGTAACCCTGTTGGAGTTAGAAACTTAGAGGGCTTAGGTACATCGGGTAGATTAGGCTTGGAGGGCCTATTACTATGCATGTATCCCAACTAATTTTCTAGTGAATTATTTTTCTGCTTGGAGGGCGGCGGAGAGGTTTTTCGCTGAGTTTTTCGGTTAAGAAATAGTCAGTCACCATCTACCACGTAGGATAATTGTGGGAAAAGTTGTGATATTTTATGTGGTACTAGAATTATTCTTGAAGCTCGAGTCTCAAAAATTTTTGTGGTTCTTTGAAAAAGGGTTTGAAATATTTCATCAACAACACACAGGCTTACAAATTTCGTAACTACCAAGTTGGTAGATTGTGATTGATGGAAAAAAAAGTGGAGTCCATGAATGTCATCGTATCCACCATTCATAATCGATCAATTCAATAGTTGTGAAATTTGTTATGAAAAAAGCTGTCTATAGCATTATTGATATTTCATTGCGCTGAAGTTGGGTAATACTGTATTTCTTGAAGTTCGCTGTGTAAGCTCAAGTTGTTTGATAAAACTTGAGTAGGCCATTGTAACTTGTTAGTTATAGTGGATTATTCGGAGCTTGACACATAAATTTACGCTTAACACCTAACTAGTTACTACATAGTCTTCTTTGTTTGATAAAACTCGTTTTTGTTTTTAATTTTTAGAAGTAACTTAATTTGTGTTTGTAGCTTTACACTTGTTTGATAATACTGGTTGAGAGTTTGCTCTAACCAAGAAAATGGGTAGTATTTTCCTACATTTTTAGCATTACAGGTTACTTAAAGCCAATCAGTGGCTGGTGATTTTCTTGAGTTTATGATGTTGATCTGCCTTTTATCATTCAGTCTATGAATGAACCCCCATAGTTCAAGTTCAAGCATGGGCTATTAATTGCTTAGGCAATAAAAATGCTTGTGTTTATGATAGTTGTTGCAAACTTGCAATTGTATCATAAATATACCACTCTTTTTGTAGGTGAGATAAATTTGATCTCTAGTTAATTTGAAAAATTAGTTTGCTCTATATATTATATCATCTTCGTCGTGACATCCTGTCAAGACTCAAGTAACCTTGTCAAAACTCTTGTACAAGTGTTTTCAATTGAAACATCTAGGATATAAATCCCCCTCGCCCAACTCTTGAATTATCTAAAAAAAAGGACTCAAGTAAACTCTTGCGCCCTGGCCTTGTGCACAAGTGTAGTGCTTTTATTGTAAGTGTTTCACAGGATGTTATCTGTTTCAACTGTTGATCATGCAGTAATTTTTGGTGCCATCATTTAATTGCTAGCATATCTCATATGTGGATATACCTGTATTTCATACACCCACAGATGCATAAATGGCTTCAAGTCTCTTGCGTATAATGTGTATATCCAGTGTGTGCATCTGTGTGGAGAGTATTTTTTATTCTATTAAACTATTCTGATAAATGTACCTTCTGCAAATACCACCATATTCATTTTCAAGCTAACATATCAGTTTCAAGCTTTCAATTGAACTTGCCCGAAAAGCACACACACTCAAGGAAGTTCCTTTCGGATTGGCGTGCAATTTCTGGTTTACTGGGACTGGATGCCAGAGATGAATGTACCAGCTCTTTTACCTGTTGATTATCAACAACCTTCTTCCCATCATGAACAATGGTCACCTCACAAAATTCAGGTGCATTCTTCTTGATAAATTTTCCTTTTGCCATTTTTTTCCCTAGTCTCCTGAAAAATGATGAGCGCAACCCGTTAAATCGCAAACTCTATCGGTTTAGAGTCACCTGTCACTCTATCAGTAGATTTAGATATCAGCTTTGTCAAAAGCTAGAGTTTCAACTCAGTTTTTGTATAGATATGCATGAAAGTTTATCCGGATGAAAGCAAGATTCCCAAGGCTAGCAGTAATGAACACAATTGTGTGCATTGCCCTAAGCTAAATTTGTAATAAACAAATGTATTGTCTGATCATGCTTATCTAAATTAAATCAACCACAATGAATCTACAAAACCAAGTTGTCTAAGAAAACAGGCATACTACCTTGAGCAAGGTGTTCGTTTGGTTCCCACGACGAGGTTAGTAATGTTAAGAACAGTAATAAGTTCAACGATTGCTTTGGCTGTCATATTGCTCTCTAGGAGCATTGTGTCCACAGTTACCTGTAAGATTGGGAAAAGAAAAAAAAAAAAAAGGCTCTCATCATCCATTCTCTGGTGTGTGGTGTGTGATTAACTGTCATTTGGCTACAGAATGCATAATTCTGCACCTTGGCCTCATTACACAAGCGGATATATTTCTGCAAGAGATTCCTCCTCCTGTTATGCTCTTCATTTATGTAAACTCTCGCTTGTTCTTTGCTCAATTGGCTCTTTGATAATTTTCCAACTATCAACAAAAGGTTCAAAAAGATAACAATTGTTAGTCAAAGAGTTGACAGATCTCTTTTAATGATTCATCAAGAGAATGGGGAAGTTAGAAAAAATCAGTGAGGAAAGTGCACAGAGCACACATTGGACTAAATGATAGACTCGCATCTTTTGAAATCCAATTGTAGTAAGAGAGCATAGATTATGTACACATTGCTAGAAGTTTCAGTTGGGCTACCTAATATTATTTGGCACACATCAGCATCCACCACAAAAGTTCAGTTGGGCTACCTAAAGTTGGCACACTTATTCTGACCCCTCATCTTTCTCCTTGCATTTCTTATATTATTGACTCACTGCGCACTCTTAAGGATGCTGATGCCAATGATAATATTTTTATAGTATATAACCTGTCTATCACAATATAGTTCCCTCTTTTCTTTTTCTTTTTTCACAATTTTTTAAAGGTCCTTTGTACAATTTCACTAGTACATACTATTTAGAAAGCAATTATAAATAATTTAGTTTGGCTTTTAAATATAAATAATAATAAAAATTACTGTCAAAGTGCAGCTAGAAGGACTAAGCTCATGCTATACTACAAAGCACAATCATGTTACTAGAGAAGAAAAAGATTTTTGGATGCTTCAAGTGTTTGATCAGAACCATACTACAGTCAACATGATATAGACTACAGAGAAACCTCAGCTCAAAACCAAATATAGAAAAAGAACAAAGACAATATAAACATTGGTGTTACCAGGTGTAGGGATGTAGGTGATAGGAGGGAAAACATGGACAAGAAAAACCCGAGCACCAGGGGAAACAGCATGATCAAGAGCCCATTTCAGCACATCCAAGTCATCCTTTCCGACAGCTACATAAACGTCGTTAGCACTGTCTTCTCGGCTAGTTGTAACACTGTTGTTATCCTCTACTATCTCCACAATTTCTGGTGACATAATTCTTGTACTACAATACTGAATTTCCATCCCTTCTGATGTTGCATTCTTTTCTTCTTCTTCTTCCATTTTGATCACTTTCTCTTTTCTCTGGCTCCCAAGTCCCTCTCACAAATACATAGAGAACAAAAAACTATAAGGTTAAGAGCGAAAATAACAAGATTAGGTGTTAGTGGCATGGCAGTTTTAAAAGGGACAGAGTCATTGCTCTCAAAGCCACAAAACAAAAGAGAAGGAAAAAAAATAAAGAGAGAGATATTCTCTTTTGTCAAGGTTTGCAGGCTTATTGGATATGTCACATACCCCCATTCTCTTTTCTTTTCCTTACGTGCCTTTAAGGCAACTTTTTTGCTTTCATCTCCATTATTAGCCTTGTTTTAGTTCAATGCGATTGACCTTACAGATTGAATGGAGAATCTTTTTGTATCATCCTCATATTTTAAAGCAAGTGTCTTTGATGACCCTATGTATAGATAGGTATATATCCACTTGTGTTGTCTTGCTGAAATAGCACAAAATGGGCCTTACAAAGTGTATAGTAGGTGTAAAAGTAATTGTACTGTCTTTTGCTGGAAAAAAAAAAAACAAAAAACAAAAAACAAAAAAATGGGCCTTAAAGTGTGGTAGAAGTTTACTCACTTTTAATTGATTACTATGTTTTCCCAACCCTTTGCTGGGATGTATGGCTGTTTACAATCCGAATGGCAAGTCTTATGTCCCAATTAGGGTTCTGATCTTTGGACCAAATGAGATAAGTATTTCCTTCTTTTGACCACATGATCTTTTTTTTTTTTTTTTTTTAATCTTATGTCCCAAATCCCAATTAGTCTAAATTTAAGTAAATGAAAAGAGGTTTACTGAATACCTTTTTTTTTCAAATAATTGCAATATGTTGCAAATTAAGTTTTTAAACTTTTAATACTAAATGAAAACTATGTAATTATAATGCAAATGAACAAATTTTGTTTAATTCTATAGGGTCAAATACAATTAACACTCTTGAGATTTGGGCTAATACCAGCAAAATCCAAGACTTTTTAAAATTGACTTTAGGGGTGTTAACTGTATTTTACTCAATTGTAAATTTTGACCATAAAAGGATAAAATTAAAACTAGTTATTCAGTGTTGTGAATTGGTCTGGACACATTTGTGAGCTAGTTTTGCCCATAACAAAGTTACTTAAAATAGATATCCATAGTATTGTATAAATGCAAAGAATTTTTTTTTTTTTTTTTAATAGAAGAAATGCAAAGAAGTTAATCCTTGAAATTTTATATATAAAAAAGAACATTTTTTTACTTGGAAGTAGAATAACACCACATAAAGCTTTCTGTCATGATTTTATGAGGCAAGACATGTATGTCCTGCAACATGCACGCAAGCATGCCATGCCTTGACTGCGTGTTCATGCTGGACTGCCATGGCCTAGGTAGCTTGTCCACAGGGCTGCCAACACCTTGGCAATTGACCAATCCGCAAGTGTAAAGGGAGGCTGGGAATTAACTAAATAAGTAAATTAGTACTTTCTAGTTTCTACATTAGCTGTGTATTTCCCAGGTATTTATTAAATTTGGGTTTTAATGTATGGTTCTCACCAGAAGTTGACTATATGATAATGTTTCAAAATTACAGAATTCATGCATATTTATAGGGTAGGAAAAAAAACGTTGGGTGGGTATTGAAATTTGGACAAAGACGTTAGTTGATTTGTTAATCTCCCATATAGGATGATGCCCATTTTTCTCCATAAAGCATTTTGCCGAAAGGTATAGATTTTGATTGTGAAGAAGGGTCTCCAAAAGATTGCAAAACGTGGAGATAGCTGTCACTTCACTATTTCTCAATCTTCCTGTGATTTTTTTTTTCTTCCATTGGTTAACATTTATTATGGTGATTGATAGTTGATGAAGACTGCAGCTTCCTTTCAATTCGGCCCCAAAAGAAATAAGTCCTTGAAAATTGAAATATTTGGCCCATAAAACAAACAAGGTTTCAAGCCCATAGATTCAGAACTCATCTATTGGGCCTGTATTTCCCTAATGGTAAAATGGTTAATGCAAGAGGAAGAAAAGCCCGAGCCTTTTCACATGCAAAGAAATACACAAAGCAAGAAAGGCCTGGCTTGGAGGCTTTCCAAGCCAGGTAAGTGTTAATTCATATTATTCAAAGTAGAGGGGGAAAAATATGTACATTTATGTCTCTACTTGGTTTAATGGCTTTTGAGTGGAGTTTGTAATGTGCATTTGTGTTAGAATTACATTAATAAGCAATGAGTGGGAGAGTCTTTGCCCAAAGGGACCATGTTAAGAGGTGGTCTACTCCTAACCTGAACCCAAGCGATACTTGAACACCCTTATAGTTGGCTTATTTATAGGATCAACATTAGTTAGAGTTGCTAGTATAACCTTACAAACTATTTATTCATACATAAATGAATGGTTGAAATGCATGACATTCTACCACCCGCCTATTAGGTGAGATGGTACCTCCCAAGTTTTAGAGCTTTGGGGTTGTGTGGACCCCCCGGGGGGGGGGGGGGGGGGGGGTGTGGGGGCTGGGGTGTTCTCCAATTCTAGTTCTAAGGAAAGCATATTTACACTCTGTTTATTTTAGCAATGATATTTTCTAGAAAATAAGTCATTTTTCAAAAAACATTTTATATAAAACTATCTCATTTTTCAATGTTTGGTAGCAACTTTAAAGTTTAAATGAGTTAAAAAATAATCTCCTAACTTCCATTATTTAGTTTGAGATAGAGTTGTTTTCCAAAACGATTTAGGCTGCGTTTGGTTCGATGTAAATCGAATTCCGAGTGTAAAATAAATGCAAGGGAAAATGAATTCCCATAAAGAAAATAAAATCTGGGTGTTTGGTTCTGCAATGGAAAATAGTTCAAAAAACAATTTTCGGTGTTTGGTAACATTCTCAAAATGCTATTTTCCTACAAATGCTTCACATTTTCTCAGCCATTTTCTTGGCTTCCAAACAAATTTTATACCAGTAAATTTCAAAATATACCCTTAACACAACTAAACAAATTTTATTCACAATATATACATAATATACTCGGTGAGAGGAGGAAGAAAGAGTGAGAGATAAATCAGGAAAGAGAGAGATTGGTATCAACGGAGGATAGTGGCGGCCAGATCGGGAAAGAGACAGATCGGTACCAACGGAGGACGGCGACAACTAGATCGGGTGGGTGTGGATCGAGCAAGGTGGGTGTGGGTTCGCTGAAATGGGGATTGGGTTATGTGGGTAGATGGGTAGCTTGGATGTGGATCGGAACTCATGGAGGAGGGTAGCTTGGATGATGGCGGGGGTGGCGATGGTGGTGTTGGATCGGAGACATGCAGTCGTGGAGCATGGCGGTGAGGTTGAGTGGATGCGATCTCGCCAATGCTGGGGTGCGACTCGCCGGTGCTGGGGTGCAACTCGCTAGTGCTTTTGGTGTGATGGGTAGCTTGCTGTTTCTCTCTCTCTTCTATTTTCCTGGGGTGGAAATCATTTGAAGGTAAAATACAACCTGAATTAGTTTTACGAGTTAAGAGGGATATTTTACAGTCAACGCGGAAGTTGATTTCTATTTGACCCAATTTTCTGTGCTTACCAAACACATAAAAGGGTGTAAAATGATTTCCTGAAACTCTTTTTAGCCAAAACAAACGCACCCTTAGTGGAAACAAAATTTTTTTCTAAAAATAAGCCATACTTTTTATGTTAACAAATATAGTTTTCCTTTTACTTTTTTTTCTTTATATATATTTTTTATGCTACCAAACACTGAAAAACACATAAAACTATCTTTACACAAGATTTTCCATCAAAATAAATAGAGCGTTAACATTTAGTAATTAGTATTTTTAACCAATTTAAAAAAAATATTGTGCCTAGTGCACAAAACTCCCAGTTACATGGGGGCTATAAGATATCATGATAGACACCTTACCGAACTTACCAATGATATTTCTAAGGCGTAAATACACTTTTGGTCCCTACATTTTGGGCCATTTCTTGATTTGGTCCATAAACTAATTTTGCTTCTATGTCAATCCCTGATTTTTCAAAATCGTTTTTAAAATCGTCCCTACCGTCAACCCGGTTACGGAAGAAGCTGACGTGGCAAATGGAGTGCATAGGTGGCCTGTTAATCGCTGACGTGGCAAATAAAATAATATTAAAAAATTTTATTTTGCTTTTAAAAATGACAAGTCAGCATTTTAATTAATAAAAAAAATTCAAAAAATTATACTGAAAAAATTCAAAAAAAAAAAAAACCTTTATTCAATTTTGAATATTGAGAAAACAATTTATAGTTTCAATTTTTCTTGAACTTTCTTAAGAAACAAACATTAAGTTAACACCCCTTCTCATTCTAGGCTGGCGTGTCTGTGTTTGTGTTGGTATCTATTTCATTTTCTTCTTTCTTTTAAGATAAACCAAAAAAAGAAAAATCAAAATGAAAATAACTTAATAAATAAATATTATTGGTGAGTGTTTGTGTCTATATCTTTCTTCTTTTCTTTTCCTTTTATTTTTTCTTCAGATCCTCTCTTTCTCTGTCTCTTGGTGCGTATATGTGTTTGTATCTTTCTTTGTTCAAGCTTTCAATCCTTCTCTCTCTCTCTCTCTCTCTCTCTCTCTCTCTCTCTCTCTAAACCAGACTCTCTAATCTTTGGGTTTTTCTAATTTTCCGTGGGGTGATCAGTAATGGAGGTGGAGATCGGTGATTGGGGTGGAGATCGGTGTGGTTGGGGTGGTCGGGGTGGAGATCGGTAATCCATGGGTCTTGGATTATGGGTTTGGTTGGAGATGGAGATGGCTGGGTTTGGTTGGAGAGGGCTGGGTTTTTCTAGGTTTGGTCGGGGTGGAGATCGGTGGTCGAGGTGGTCGTTTTTGTTGGCGAGGGCTGGGTTTGATCGGGGTGGAGATCAGTGGTCATTTTTGTACTATTTAGTTGACCGTGACTCGGACTGGGCTTCGACTAGGTGGATTCGGTGCTGTTGATGGCGAGTTGATGGTGGATTTGGGTTTGTTGTCGGCGGATTTGGTGTTGTTGATGGCAGATTTGGTGTTGATCGACGGGGTGTTGTTTGATGAAGTTCTAGGTTGGAGGTTTGATGATTTTTCTAGGTTGATTTTCTCATGTTGGTTTGGGTTTGATGAATTTTTCATGTTCTGAAGGTTTCAGTGGAGGATAGGGATTTTGTATGAATTTTTGCATTGTTCTGGGTTTGATTGTACTCTTGCTCTGGGTTTGATTGTACTTGGATTCGAGAAGAACATGAAGAACACGTTCTTGTGTTCTCAACTAAAAAATAATGAAAGCAATAATAAAATAATAATAAAATCAGATTTAAAAGTTTGTTTTTTATTTTAATTTAGTTTGAATTAAATTGAAATGAAAAATATAAATTATTTTTATTTTTTTAATTAAACTAACATGGCTTTTTTTAATTCAAAAATGCTGACGTGGCATTTAAAAAATATTAAATAAAATATTTTATTATTATTTTATTAGTTGGCTTTGACACCTGGCACTTCCGTTTGCCACATCGACTTCTTCCGTAACCGGGTTGACGGTAGGGACGATTTTAAAAATGATTTAAAAAAATCAGGAACTGACATAGGAACAAAATCAGTTTAAAGACCAAATCGAAAAATGGCCCAAAATATATGAACCAAAAGTGTATTTACGCCTATTTCTAACCAACCTAAAAGAATAATAATAATAATGCATGTGAGGTCTAGACGCTAGACACAGATTACATAAATGGGACTAAAAAGCAGGTCAGTCCCCAAAAGGCCATCACTTAGAAAAGGTAACGCAAGTCATAATTAAGCAAGTAAACAAGCCTATTAAAAAAGGAGGAGCAAAAGGCCCACCATAAACTTAAGGAGCAATTATTTATATTTATTGAAGATCAAGGTGCCGGGTACAGATAAAGGTCCGTTTGGATTAAACTTATTGTTGCTGAAACTGAAAACTGAAAACACTGTAACAAAATAATTTTTAAATGTGTAAATAGTACCGTGGGACCCATTTTTAATATTTTTTAGTGCGTTAACAGTGCTGTGAACAGTGCTAAACAGTGCATGAACAGTGTTTTTTGTCTTCTACACAGTGAAATCATGTGATTTTACTGTTCACTGGCAGGGGGAAAAAAAAAACAAGAAAAACGCAAAACGTGGATTCAGCTTTCAGCTGAATCCAAACGCCCTCAAAGGAAGAAAGAGGCAGAAGATGGCGACCAACAACAATAAACCTCATTTGTAGGAATTTTTGAGGACTTGAAAACCCTCTAATTGAATTTCGCCTAAAATAAATTAATTGGTATCTTAACCTAATCTCTCTCTCTTTATATATATATATAGAGGGAAAATTTAGAGAAACTTTAATTAGATTTTAATTGGATTTTCAATTTTGCGCCATGTATCTCATTTAATTTTTAATTTTTTACCAAATAAATTATTAAGTATAAAAAATGAAGAGTCCAAATCTAATTAGATTCTAAATTGGATTTCAATTGGAGTCTAATTTTTCACCATATGTCCATCTAAGTTTTTATTTTTGTGACAAGTGAATTATTAGGTGCAAAAATCGAAGGATCTAAAACAAATTAAATTCTAAATCATATATATATATATATATATATATATATATATATAATGAGAAACCATTACATATTTTAAAAATGTATGGTTTAAAAAAAGTGTAAACTAACACTATGTATAATTTGAACTTCTTGTAAAAAAAAGTAAAATTTGAACTATATAATTGTAATTATTTTTAATTGTACTCATATATATGCATGGGGTTGCACACTAATTGTAAATAATAGTTATGAAACAAATGTCATTGATTCATAGATATAACTGCATAATGATAAATATTAATTGTGAGAAATAATTTTTTTGATATATCCAAAATACTATAATAACCTCAATAATTCCTAATTAATGCAGTGGAAAGTTTTCAATAATTCCTAATACTGCCACTGTGCGGAGGGGGGGTGAACTTGATTCCAAGCTGAGGCCCAGCAGGTCAAAATTTAAGAGATAGGCCAGGCCCAAAAATGTGGATAGAAGCAAGAACGCCTGAGGAATAAAGGGCAATTCCCCAAGACATGTCCCGTGGAGATCCGAGTTAGCCACCATTACTGAAACTTTTATCCGAGGTACACAAGCGTGACTTGTCCTTTGGCAGATTCGTAGGGGACCACGGGCAACAAATTCCTTCTTGATCCGAGATGCCACCACCATCAAGTCCTTCTCGGGAAACACCCTGAAAGGATAAGAATTACAAGGTCAGTCACCTCCGCATTAATGAGGTTCTTTACCTAATCTCTTCCACATTAAATGCATATAGATTAGCCTGAACAGTACAGACACCTACAAAAGTCTTATTTCATGATGAAAAGGAGGCAAAATAGAGGAATGATGTGACAAGTATCTTGAAAATCCAACTGGAAGCAAGCCAACTGGGGAGATAAGGGAAGGAAAAATGTCTATAAAAGGGGAGGAGGGTGCAACAGAGAAGGGTTGGGAGATATTGAGGGAAAAACTTGGGGAAGAGTAAGAGAGAGAAAATTACACAAGCTGAGTATAGCCAAGTTTTATTTCTGCTTTTTTGCCTACTCCCTGTACCTCGGGAAAATAGTTTATGTATCCTAGAATAATTTATCATCACTCTTGTCTTCTTAGTCTTAATCAGTTGTTTAGGTCTCCTATTGTCGAACTTCTACCTTATTTTTCTTATAAATAAATTGTGCAAGTCAGTTACTTAGTCATTATAGTCTATTACAGTGTTTGAGTTTTGGACCCCAATAGCCACCACTAAGACAGATATTGTAGATGAAATGATAAAAGTATTCAATACTACTACTCCACGGTCCACGCCAAAACAAAATGACTAATATATTAGAGAATTGATATCAAACAGTGAAAAGCTTCAATAATTTTGATTTAGAAGAGTTTTCACTTCAATAAATCCCGATACTGCCACCACCAAGATAGATATTGTAAATGAAATGATAAAAGTATTTAATTATAATATGATAAAGTTTAGTTACAAAATTTGTTATATCCTTAGTCCACAACCTTACTCAATAAAATAAAAATTACTACATATTTTGAAAATCTAACTGTTGAATTGCATGTTCTTTACGTTTTTAATACATATGTCAAATTTTGTGTCAATCAGATATTATTTACTATATGATTTATAAAATTATATTTTATGCATAATTTTAAATTATAAAACTTGCAATGTAAACAATTTATTGATAACATAGCTATTAATATTTAATTTCCTAGAAATTTTGCAAGAATGGAGGATATAAGAAGAAGATATAATCCAATGGTGGATTTGTCAAAATTCACCTTCAATAAAAAAGATACTGAATAAGGTTGTAGCCTAAATCTACAATCGATTTTGTAGCTAAACTTTATTTCATTAATACTACTCCAAGCCAAAACAGAGTGACTTATATTTTGGAGAACTGATATCAAAGAGTGAAAAGCTTCAATAATTTTGATTAGAAGAGATAAGATTGACACTGCTTCTTACTTATATATACATGTACAAATTCAAAGATCAGCTATCCAAATCCTAGTAATTCATGGAACAATGGGATCTCATCCACTGCAATCGATCCTCTTTCCAATTAGACTACTAGTACTAGTAGTAGGGTTTAGAATAATGATGAAGGAATGGTTCCCATTTTAGATTGCGAGCATTGTAACATTGTGTTGTGCTCAATAATTATTTTTGTTTTGACAAACACCACAATTTCATTTTGTGCTTTCTTTTCAGGCAAGCACTAAATATTATTGTCATGTGCATTTATACGCGTATGCACACGTTACATATGAAAGAAAGTGTAACCATTGATACTATATATAATGGAACTTACCTATAAAAATGATTAAAAGCCAGGACCTTTAAATAATGTCAGGGGACATTGGTGACCAAAGCATAGAGGCCCTACAGAATTTTTAAATGGCAAATTGATATTAGTGTTTTAGAGAACTAGATGGATATACTATAGAGTCTTCCATCTCTTTCATTCCGCTGCTAATGAATTAGGGAAAAAGTTAACAAATATCATAAAAGTATCACTTTAGGAAATATTTTTTAAAATTTTTTATGAAAGAAGAAAAAAAATTAATTTTTGCAACAGTTTTTTTTTTTATATTTTTCATGAAATCAGTATAAATACTTTTCTAAAATGATCAATTAACAAATACTCTAAGGAAAACCGTTAGCAAGACTCATAGATTATTTAAAAATAATACCAATGTACAAGTACCACTTTTAAGGACACATTGTCTACCATAACATGTGTGTTATGGGCCTTATGGCATAGCTTTTATTTATGTTATCTTTTATAAATCAAGTTTTTGAAAGTAACATGATGGTCTAAAAATAGGTTCGAAAGTATGATCACTACTTTTGATTTTTTTTTTTTTTTTCTTTTATTATTTTCTATTAGTACAATTCCAAAATTCCCTTTTGTCTTTTTGATCTCTCAAAGTGGGTGATCCCTAAAAATAATCACAAAAATATGGATTTTGTAGTGATATGGATTATGGACAAACGAGGAGTCAAAAGGTATAATAATAATGGAATGATCTGCAGAATAATCGGAAAAACATCATGGGGTGTTTCAAATCTACCCCTTTGGACCAAAGAACACTCAAAGGGCATAGGAGATGGAATTTCAGGATAATGATGCTGATTATGTCCAATGATGACACATTTCATTTCACATATTGAGCATCTTCATTTCTGTTTTCCATTTGCTGCTAAATGCCAAGTTTGCTTATTTTTGTTCCTTGAAATTATAATTGAGAATCTGAGACCACTCTGCTTTCATTTTAAGGACATGATTCATGCTAATTGTTGGTAATCTCTGTTCCTTTACATAGTGTATGTCAAACAACCCAAAAATTAATAGTATATGTTGATGCTGTGAACCTTTCTATTCTTTCCTCATATGGTTTAGGTATAATGTGGATGTGCAGACATGGTAAACTGGCGAGTTGGATCGGGTTGGGTCAAAACAGGTCATTTTAATAATGAAGCTCAATAACCTTATAATCTAGATAAAGTTTATTGACATCAAATACGAAACTTGACTTTCTCCCAAAAAAAGAATAAAAAAAAAAGAAACTTGAGTTTAAATCTTGTTTACATTTAAAAAAAAAACAAACATCATAAGTTCAAATCTTATCATAACTACCGAAAAGAAAAGAAAAAATTAGCTCCTTCATCCATGGATATAAAACCTATCTTTGGATGATTATCTCTTCTATTATTATTATTATATATATTTTTTATAAGATCTCTTCTATTATTATATTATATTATACAAACATTGGTTTTTTTTTTTGGATGGAAAACATTGGTTCTTGAATTGCTTTATCAAGTCACATTTAAAGGATTGACTGTGTGGGTTCCAGTTAGCTCAATTGGTAAAGTCTTTAATGGTTGAATAAGAAATTTGGGGTTCAATCCCCGTCTATACCAAAAACCGACTGGTGTGTAACTCTATCATTGATTTTTGTTTCACCTAGTGCCAACATTACATACATTCTAAAAGTTCCATTTTATGACTCAAATAATTCAATCTTATTGAGAGTTCCTCCTTTCATTTCGGGTGAACTTGCTTTTTTATATATCCAACCAAAGGAAATGAGATATAGCATAAAGTGGAGAGTTGAAAAGGAAAGCTCGAGTGGCGGACCAGAGCCCACTATCTAATAGATGGACCAAACTGATAAGTGATAATCATAGCAGAAGAAGCATGAACTTTCCAATACAAAACTTGACATCTTTCAACTATCTTAGACTCGAATAGAATCTGCTGTATAGGTCCTGTCCATGACAATAAGAACTACTATATTGGCATTTTCCATTAATCGTGACAGTTTGTTAGGAACCTCTAATACTTTTTTTTGGTCTGAAAAGGGTACTTATATATTAAAGATTAGAAGCAACAAGTCTATTACAAAAGGTGTTAGCTTTATCACGAGCTAACAACGACTCCACCATATGCGGTGGTTCTACAAAAACAACAAAAGTGAAGTTATGCCTAGCCCCTATTCTAGCCAGACATCCACGCATTGATTTTCTTCGTGGTAGGTGTGTTCAATCCGTTTGTTGGGAATCGCTCGCAGGAGGGTCCTGCAGTCAGTTAAAAGAGGCTCCATTAGCATATTGACAGAATTGTTATTCATAAGTTGGACAACACTCTTAGCATCCAACTCGACAATGAGGCTATTAAGATTTAAGTCCTTGGCTAGGGTAAGACCATCTCTTAAAGCCCACACCTCTAATACTTTCACGAGTAATGTCGAGGATACTATAAATTTTATAATATAAACATTATAAATTGGGGTGTCACAAATTATTGAAAATTAATTCAAACATATTTTTTAATTATGTTGTTGAAATACATTAATCACATTCATTGCTATGTTGCTGCATCAGTTTACAACCTTTGTCATGGAAAAAAGTAATAGCTTTAGCATTTTTTTACTTTCATCCATGATCTCCAAAAATGTGATTTCTAAAAATCTAGCATTAGTTTGGATAGCATCGCGTTTGCGTTGCGTCTAGCGTCTACATTTTTTGGTTGGATTCCATGCACTGTTCACGAGACCCTCAAGTACAAAAAACGAAATCTAACTTTAAAACTGAGTCCTACGGTATTATTCACACTTTTAAAAATTATTTTGCTATAGTGTTTTTAGCAAAAAATTTTCAGTAATAAGCGGTATCCAAAAACACCCCTAAATGGCTAGGTTGCATCGACATGCCATTTTTGGCAAAGTACCGGTGTCCGACACCGATACCAGTAAGACTCGCCGGACTTCGGTGTTCGAGTGGTGTCTTCTTCTTCTTCTTCTTCTTCTTCTTCTTTTTTTTTTTTTTTTTTTTTCGCTTCTCTGACACGACGTGGACACAGTTCTTGCAAGTTCAATTGATTTAGAGTTTTTTTTTTTTGGTACTTACAGGCTCAGCCATTGATGAAGCTTCACATCAGACATTGAGATCGCACCACCATTTGTTCTTACTCTTCTTTTCAATCTCGCTCGCCTTCTCTCTCTGCATTTTTGCCGACTGCTGTTTCTGCATTCTCTCTTTCTTTGCGTTTTTTTTCATTTGTTGTTTATGCGGTTTTCATTTCTCCTTTGTACTCTAAAGTCTTCTGGTCTCTTTGAAGATGATTGACAACTTGCATTCTGTCAACCACTATATACATGCTGTCAACCACTCATTTTTAAATTTCATTGGGTTTAATCAATGGAAAATTCTGGTGACACAACTATTTGCACAACTTTGTATCACCCCTCCACCAACTACAACTCGCCACGTGGGCGAGTTATACACAAAGTTGTGCAAATAGTTGTGTCACCGATTTGTTCTTTATTTAATCAATTCTTTAATTCTTTATCTGGCCACTCCTCTAGCTTTTGTTTATTTTTTATTTTAAAAATTTTCATAAATAGTTGAATATTCAAAAGGGCTTTGGCATAAACAATTTATTGAATAGTCAAATGGGTTTAAACATAACTTGACATAATTTATGTCTAAAAATATTAAAATATATATCTAAATATAAAATTTAATTAATTATTTAATCGCTGTATTCACATTGAATCCTATTTTTATTTTTCAAAAGTTGTTGTACTCCCGTATTCGTATCCGTGTCGTATTTGTACTCATGTCTGTGTCGGTACAACTTAGTTAAATGGACGGAAAAGTAATGATATATTCTAGTCTGATTAGGACTTTGATAAGAATTTTACTGACTATATTATTGTGTTTGATATATCCTTAAAAATCTCGTAATAATAATTTGTTTCTCTTAAAAATTTATCTGGTACAGTTTGATTTTGACATAAAGAAATTTATAAGATTAATATGTTCACTCGTGTTCTAAAATACAAAACCACTGTGAAAAGGACAAAAAAGCTAAGCTTTTTCTGAATGAATTTTCCGCCCATCTTTTTTTTAGTTGGACTGGGGAGGTATTGACTCTTTGTGGCATTCAAACCATGTCAAAGTTTAATTCCATCTAAACCACATTTCCAACTTCTTAATATAAATTGCAAAATAATGATATGATGGAAATGAAGAATGTGATATGATTCACATATCAATTTCAACGTTGCAGTCACACTGCAGAGATTTCCGTATATCATTTGCCAACCATAATAAAGTGCCTAAGTGACAGGCACTCCTTCAAAGTGGTGGGGCTGTGTTGAATCTTGTTTTCACCTTGTGGATTCAATCAGACTTCAAATTCCTTTATATAGAATTCACTTCCATAGTCCATACTAAATCTCAAGCTGCAAACTGAAGCAATCAAGACAAACATGGCAAAGTCCATTCTTCTTGCTATTCTCAAAGCATCGATGATTCTAATATTCACTGGTTGGATTGCTCTTTGGCTTCTAAAGCCAACAGACCTCTGGACAAGGAAATGGAAAGGAGCTGAGGAGAGTGCTAGGACTACTGTGTTTGGATATTATGGTACACAATTTTAGACTTCGTCTAAATAAATTTTACCTATTGCCAAAAGCCTCACTTTTCAAACTTATTAACTTACAAAACTCCTCCCATTAGACTGGTTTATACTATTCCTTGATTGTTACATAATAATGATTGTGAATTATGTTATGAACTCTTAATCATAGTGGAGATGCTGCAGGTCTTGATTTTGCTGTGTATACGTTCCCTCTAATTGCTGTGGCTATAATTGGACTAGTTTACTTGGATTTGAAAGGCAGGGAACCAAGTAGCAGGTAGTATTATCTGTTATCTACTATTATAACATAACAGACATTAATCTTCTTTTATTGATTTTATTTTCTCCTGCTTAACATGAATGACAGACAAGCAAAGATTTCACCTGGGGCTTTCTCAAATCCGCTAGTTGTGAGCAGTTTTATTGGTGTTTTATCTGCCATTGAAATTCTGGCAGTGTTTCTATTTATCGTCTTCTTAGCATGGACTTTCTATTGCCATATCTCGAATGATTTCAAGAAGTTGATGCCAATAAAAGCACTGAAGTTAGAAATGTGAGTACCATGTTAGATATGTTTGGACACTCAGAACCAAAAATTTCATGATTGTTAAAACTCTTCATCTGCATTAATTTCAGATGGCAACTCAAGTACTTAAGAGTAGCAACCCGGTTTGGTTTACTATCAGAAGCCTGCCTGGCTTTGCTTCTTCTGCCTATTTTGAGGGGTCTGGCCGTATTTCGCTTATTTGGCATCCAGTTTGAAGCTTCAGTAAGATACCATATCTGGATTGGCACAGCTATGCTGACTTTTGCCACTCTTCATGGTGCAAGCACCTTGTTCATCTGGGGTGTTAGCCACCACATTCAGGATGAGGTAATTCCTCTTCTTTGTATTCACCCTTTTGGATACAAAATTCCTAGTTCATAATTCGTATCAATCATACAGTTTAAAGAGCAATTTTAACCAATACTGTTTGGCATTGCAGATTAACTAGTTTCCTGTTTTCCTTGGCTTGTAGATACGGAAATGGCAGAAAACAGGTAGGATATACCTTGCTGGGGAGATTGGTCTTGTTACAGGACTAGTAATCTGGATTACAGCACTTCCTCAAATAAGAAGAAAAAATTTTGAAATATTTTATTATACACATCATCTGTACGTTGTCTTCCTATTATTCTTCCTCTTTCATGCCGGAGATAGGCACTTCTATATGGTTTTCCCCGGGATATTTCTCTTTGGCCTTGACAAGATACTCCGAATCTTGCAATCAAAACCAGAAACCTGCATTCTTTCAGCTCGAATCTTCCCTTCCAAGGCTATGGAGCTTATTCTGCCTAAGGATACAAGTAACTTTTGTAGCCCCTTTTAGTTTTCAGAAAATCACAAAGTGAAGGATTGAATGTTTTACATGAAGCAATTTTTCTTACTCATTTCAGGTTTGAAGTATAACCCAACAAGTGTGATATTTATAAAGGTACCTAGTGTATCCAAATTACAGTGGCACTCCTTCAGTATAACCTCCAGCTCTAGTGTTGATGACAACACGATGTCTGTCATGGTTAAATGTGACGGATCGTGGACAAGTTCTCTCTATGACTTGGTTCAAGCTGAGCTAGATTCAAAGGCTGATACAACGAAATGCATACCAATAGCAATTGAAGGCCCTTATGGACCTGACTCAATGAACTTCCTAAGGTGTTACAAATTAGCATATCATAGTTTAACTTAACTTTTTGTTTGAGATGTTTATCCATTCACTATTGCACTAACCAAAAATCATGTTTATGTGATGCACTAACCAAAATTCCTTTTGCAGATATGACAGCATAGTTCTAGTCGCCGGTGGAATTGGGATAACCCCATTTCTGAGCATTTTGCAGGAAATTGCTTCAGCCCAAAGCAGCAGCAGCAGATATAGATTTCCCACTAGAATGCAACTGATATTTGTTGTTAAGAAGTCTCATGATATATTTCTGTTGAACTCAATCTCATCTCTGCTCCAGAACCAGTCAACTGAAAGATGGCATCTAAAAGTTAAAGTTTATGTGACCCAAGAAGTGCAAGATGGACTAATATTAAGAGAAGTATTAACAGATTCATCTCAAGTTCAAACAGTACACTTCAGCACAGAATGTTCCAATTATGCAACATATGGGCTTGAAAGTTCACTTTGTATTGCTGCCCTGGCTGGATTTGCTTCCATTGTTTTCCTTGTTTTTGTTATTTGTTTCAACCATATCTTTGTACCCTCCCAAAAGAAGACCTCTAATCTCTCCAAAGACAAGACTCCATCTTGGGTTGCTGATTTACTTCTCATATCTTCTTTCATCATGGCTTTAATATGCAGCGCTGTCGTGGCAATTATTTTGAGATGGAGAAGGTTAAAGAGTGAGAGTCCACTAGTTCCCCAAAAAAAAAGCAAAGCGATGGACATAGAAACAAGTAGTGCTCTTGAGGAACATGAAATCCACTTTGGAGGAAGGCCTGACTTTCAAGGTAATTGAACAAGACCAAAATTATTTATCTCGGCATTCAAGAATGGTATAGATTAAAACTGTTAGAATAATGGTTAAATGATTAAATTCATTGTTTCCCTAACCACTTATACTTTTGGGATAAGTGGTAATTAATCACATGCTAGTGAACTGAAGAGATATATGTGCTAAGTTATAATTAATCACTAACTAGTGAACTGAACAGATTTATTTGCCGAGTTTCCAAATGAAATGGCTGGATCTGAGATTGGAGTCATGGTGTGTGGACCTGAAGCAATGAAAGATTCAGTGGCATTAATATGTAAGCAGAACTCTCAAGGAGTCCAGAAAAAGAAACCACACTTCAGATTCCACTCCCTTAACTTCGCACTCTAGTTTCTAGTCTCCACAGTCTACACCAATTTCAAGTTTAAATTACAAGGACGACTGCAAAAGATTGTGTCGTCTCCATATGTAAGCATACCTCCGCTAGAGATCATAAAAGAGGTTTCTCGATCTACCTAGATTGCTTGCTTATATAATTTCTCTTTTTAGGCCATAAAATAATGAGTTTCAGCTTGTACATGTTTTAATTCAATACTATTCTGTCCTTGGAAGTTGGAATGTAAAGGACTTGGAACTCTTCTACTTCTCTTCTAGCACATAATCCATTTTAGGTGCAATTCTTATCATGTTAGTACTCATGACAAAACAGCCAGTCAATTCTGTCATCATGGTTCCTCTTTTATTATGCGTTTCTTACCTTATGATGTAACATGATTGTATTAATCTCAATTTCAACTTTTGGAGTACAAAGAACCTATTGCAAAGTATTTGCATAAACCTTTTTTGTCAAAATGATTGGCGATGCAAATATGAAATTTTAAATGATATAACACTTGATAGATTTATAATATTTTTTTGAGCTATAAAATAGATTCATTTGAAATATAGAATGATTATATTCCTTATAAGTTGCTATCATACAATCCCATGGTTTAGATGGTTAAGGTAATATGGTTCATGAATATATGTACACTTTATACCTTTTCTGAAATCTGCCTTTTCTTTGGCACCTACAGGTCAATTTGCCCCTTCAATCTCGATATGAAATGTAATCATTCAATTAGTATAGGAGGCTAGATAAGGCACATGAAGTCAACTTGCCATCAACCAGTAATGATAATATCATTAGTGAAGACTGGTCTGGTTGGTAAGCAAGGGCTTTTCCTTATTCTTGACTTTTACTGGCTGCCTGGTGATGGTATTAATCACTCTAAGCCTTATCACTAATTCGACAATGGAAAGGGCCTCAAATATACTAATTTTTATTTACACACACACACATATATATATATATATGCCCCTATCCATGGTGCCTCAACAGTCAAGAAGCGTGTACGGTATAACTGTACCCAGAAGTCTAAGTTCGACTCCTAACTAAGGCATTTCGCAACTTACTCGATACCTGCTAAGTGGGAGTGTGCAACCTTCTTGGCTTGCTCTTAAGTCTTAATAGTCCACGCCCACGATAATGGACCTTATTATCTTGAAAATCTGTAAAGAGTGTAAGACCAAAATGTTTGTCACGTGTATTGACATTACACCTTGTTTCTTATAGTTCCTCTAATATTTTTTTTGTGGATAGGCAACCTTCAGAAAATCTTAGTTTGAAACCAAAGAATTGACTGACAATTTGTACTTCTATCAATTAATAATTAGAATCATGAGTAAAAAAATGTTTGCGGGCTCTCCCATCTCTCTTTCTCTCACAGAATAGATTAATGCAATATAATACTGCTTACTTGGTTGACTAGCACTCTAGCAGAGAAAATTGCATCCAAAATTCATTAACAATGTTACATTTATATTCCATTGATCAATAATTTCAATGAGTAGTTAGCTAAAAAATAAACAAAAACCAATAATATCAACAAGTTCATAAATATATTTTGTCCAAAAGGAATCATGATTTAATACGAATGTGCCTTCCTGTCTCATAGTCTCTATTTAAAAAAAAAAAAAATGGGGATAGGCTAAATACAAAAAAACAGATGAACTAAATATATAAGGATCATAAAAATTATAATTTAAGAGAATTTTTCGTGATAAATAGTCTAATGAAGATAATACCATTTTACGAATTTTCAACTTTGGCATTCACATGAAAGATTTTATATATATATATATATATATATAATTTCATGGTTATAATAATAGGGAGAGGATTCAAATTCTGGTTTTCCTTAAAACCAAAGTAAATTATACATGCTACTGAGATATAAAACACTTGACGACATAACATTAAGATTTTAACTTTTGATTCAATACTAATATCAAAATGTTAACTTTATTCCCATGTAAAAATATTATTTAGCAAGATAAAAAAAAATTACAATGCTGCAAATTTGAGGTGTCAAAACTTATTAAAGTCAGGAGGTATTAATATTCACAACAATATATAAAAAATAATAATAATAACAAAATAGCATTCACACCGGAGGTTGTAGCTGCTCCACCTGTTGTGCCTCACCACTACCACCACCACCACCACCAATGTTACTATCACCGCGTGCCAACTCCAACAACAAATCCGCAGGCACAGCGGCCTCCTTCTCGGCCACCAACACCGCCACCATTTCCTTCATAGTAGGCCTCCTTTGAGGATCAGGATGACAACAAGCCAATCCAAGCTTCAAGACCATTTCCATCTCCTCCACTTCATATTCACCCCTTATCCTTTGATCCGCAGCCTCACAAATCTTCCCTTTTGAGTACAAATCCCTCACCCAATCAACCAACACTGTCTCATTTTCCTCCACAGCCATCTCGATTGGTCTCCTTCCACATGCCACTTCGAGTATCACAACCCCAAAGCTATACACATCGCTAGCTGATGTGGGTGCAGTCACTTTTGCTAGCTCAGGAGCCAAGTAACCCAATGTGCCCACCACACGTGTCGTGTTAGGAACTTCACCATGTTCATATAACTTAGCCAATCCAAAATCTCCTAGTCTGCCACGCATTTCTGAGTCTAACAATATGTTGCTCGATTTTATGTCTCGATGAATCACAACCTGGTCCCAGCCATGATGCAAATAGTTTAGGCCTTCAGCAACATCGGCTAAAACTCTACGACGCTGTTCCCAACCTAGTAATCTTGTAGGCTTGTCGAACACCCATTTGTTAAGGCTACCATTTGGCATGTAATCATAAACAAGCATGAGTTCATTACCTTTTCGACACCAACCTCGCATTTGTACTAAATTCTTGTGTTGGAGCCTGCCCATGCTCGAGATCTCAGCCATGAATTCTCTTAGCCCTTGTTTAGAATCATGGTTCACGCATTTCACGGCCACTTCCGTGTTGTTTGGTAGCGTTCCTTTGTAGACTTTACCAAACCCACCCGACCCCAAAAGGTCATCATTCGAGAACCCATTGGTGGCAAGGTTGAGCTCCTCGATGGAAAATCTGTGTGGCCAATATTCGAGCTCCCAATCTTCGATCTCATCCTCTTCTTGCTCCTTCAACTTTCTCTTTCGCCAAAACAAGTAAAACCCAGATGCGCAAATGATCAAAAAAACAACACAACCAATAACAATCCCAGCAATTTCACCACCTGACAAAGAATTAGCCGTCGATTTAGCCTCGAAAACAGGAAAATTCGTAGTGTTTATCTCTCGAGCTGTTCCAATGTCACTCAAGCTCCAAGCTAACACTCTCTGTGCCTCAACCCACTCAGTCTTCGAAGCTGAAAACCCAACAAACATCTCAGCCGAAACATAGTTACCTATCTTCGGATCCTTGTAACTAAGCGTAGGGACACTCGGTCGAGACACACCAACTGGAGCTACAGTAACATTGATTTCGAAACTCGTACCATTAAAATCGATCCAAGCATGTATATTCTCACCAGTTCGCATTCGAACAGGAACAAAAGCCCCACTCGAATCATAGTACCCAGCTGTCTGAAACTTCTCAGATATGACACTATTCAAATCAATACCGATGTGATTGTCATCTGGGTCATTGAACTCGGGGTTTCGCCCAGTATCGAACTCGACAACCAAAAGTGGTGACACAGAAGGAACAGTAGCGTTGGTGAAGAGCCCGAAGTACTGGCTAGCAAGAGCTCCAGGTGGGGATGTCGAATTGGATAGCACAAAGGCTAGGCCGAAGCCTGGACTCGACGCAATCTCGGGGAGTACCGAGAACACAAAGGAGGTCGAGAAGGAAGAGATAGAATTGGAATTCGATCTTACCATGGTGAGCTTGGTGGGGTAGAAAGCTCGACCGAATGAGAACTGGTTCGAATCGTTTGTGAGTCGAATGACAGAGGAGTCGAGCTTAGCATCGTTGATGAGAGTGAGGTTGGTTGAGTTGATGATTCCATTGAAGGAATTGTAGATGAAGTCGAGAGCTGAAGTGGGAGACAGAAAACGTTGGAACAGTACTAAAATGAGGAGGAAAGGTACGAAGAGTCGCATGATCCGTACAGGGTTTTTTTGTGTGTGTATATGAAGTGAAGGAGTCGTTTGTTGTTTTTGTTGTTGGCTGCGGCGGTGGTTAGTGAGAGATTTGGTGAAGGTGGAATGGCTGTGGAAGATTGGTCAAAGACACTTTCGGTTTTAATCTTTTGGGTTGATGTTGTGAAGTGTGTAGAAAAACTTGATGACAGCTTTGTTTTGATTTGTATTAGTCAAAAAGCATGCTTGGTTAATGGTTTATATTGAATTTTTGTAACGACTATTGGTTAAAGGTTTATGTTCAGCGTATGGCGTCGGCCCGCTAACTATAGTTATTTATTATTAGAGTAAGATATAAAATTATAAATTAATTTTTGGTGTAAGTTAAAATTGAATTACAAATTTTTTATCCCAGCATAAGAAATTTTACCGATTAAGTGAATTTGAACCCACAAATACTACTATTCTATACTAATACTGTTTGTTGTCAAATTGTCATTAATGCTTTAGTTTTAAAGCTTCAGCTGTTGCATTTGTGACCGGTAGAATTTTTAGTGGACTGCTTATTTTGAACAAGACTGTTTCAATAGACAATAAGTATGACTATTTAGATTATTTTTAAAATTAAAAAAGTATTGTATGTTTTAATAAGATCAAGATACACCCAGTATCACTCCTAACTATATTGTACTTATTCCGTCTCACTTTTTTTTGTCCTTTATTCTATTTTGAGATGTTTCAAAATATTGTTTTGTTTCTAAAAATAAAAGTCATTAATTTACTAATGTTTTTATTATACCCCTATTAATTTACTAATTCAATTTTTTGATAAATTTTTTTAATGGTAGTTTTAGAAACTTATACATTTTTAAAAGGTAGACAAGACAATAAATGATGTTTCGTTAAAAAGTTTGACTTTTCAAACAGGACAAAAAAAGGGACGGAGGGAGTACTAATTAGCTTATAATAATAAGTTTTTTTTTAATAGAAGAGATGTATAATTAGTGAAGTATTAGTGGATTATCCCCGTACGAAAGTGATGTTTTTTCCTACCAATAAGTTAACAACTTACAAATATGTGAAATTGGGTGTCCTACACCTTGTTGGGACTTTAAAAAAAAAAAAAAAATTTATGGTTGTATTATTGTTATTAAAAAATACTTAAAATTTTATAAGTGAGGCGGCTAAATAGAACTAACATTTGAGAACTTATGAGTGAAGCGGCTAATTAGAGGACAAAATGACAAATATAACGAAAATAGCTTAAGTCCTACTTAAAGTTTTTTAGGGCTATCTAATGCAATGCTAGATAGGCCCAAGGTCGGTTGCACATGAAATGCTAATGGGATGGTCTCAAACTTTGCGAGACAATTTTTGGTGTCATATTCGCCTTTTAGTTTTAGGTGGGATGAAATAAATCTCAAATTATAAAAAAAGGGAACATGACACGTTGATTTGGCAACAAGCATGGTTGATTGTGATTGGGAAAGAATCATCTCCACAAACGATTCAATTAAAAATTTTAAATATAAAAGTGTACAAACAATACTTAGATAACGTAAATTATAATTATAAAAGTGTACAAACAATACTTAGGGCACGTTTAATTCGTTGTGATATGCTCTTAATGTGATGTACATTACGATGATGTGACATTAAGATTTTTGATTTATTTTATTTTTTCTAACATTATTATAATCTAAAATTACAAAATATATTATATCATTTTAATATCATCACATTCTTAAACAATGTAATGTTGTCTTATTATATTGAGTTACATTAATGTAAGATTACAATAACGTAATATAATATTACGGTGTAATGTAATATCACGGCAAACCAAACACCTCCTTAAAATAATATCACTTTATACAAATGTTTATTATTTTTAGATAGATAATTGAATTTTAGTTTGGGTATACGCTCTATTATGATTGTTTTTTATTATCAGGCCAAGATATCAATCAGTTTTTTGTCCAAACAGTGTTTAAACTCCATTTTTCTTGTTCGGCAACAAGAGACTCTACTATACACATACTCTCTCTCATTTATTCACAATTTCACATACACATACTCTTTTTTTTTTTTTTGTTCTTGGTTTCTTGCTTGAAGATAACGAAGCATAGCTAGGCCGCCATATGCGGCCCATCTAAATAAGCCCATAACTGCTATGATGCTGGTTGTAGACTTTGTAGTGCCAGTATCTCGATGAATAAATACTCACTGATCTGTATTGTCCTTGTGAATCTCTTAATTAGTAACGTGCAAATTCATGTTTAAGTTTAGGCAACTTTACATGCACAAACACACACATGGGGACATCCAGCATGTGCAACTGGCCATGGGTGGCTCACTTGACGTTTACATGCCATTTGAAATGCACAACTCCATTAATTACCATCAATGGTGACATTGCAAAATATTCTTTCTCAGTAAAAGATGAATTGGATGCCTTTCATGAATCTCAATTCTTTGGCATAGACCACTTCACTTGGCCATTGAATTGTTAAGAGATTCCCAAACATAGCCTATGTGTGTTCTATGATCTAAGGTCCTCATATATGCTCCCGATGTGCACTTTGAGTGAACGTGACAATGAATGTGATTGATGTCACATTAACAAATTATGGAAATAGTTGAAAGTTGTAATCTTCTTGAACTCAAAAAATATTTCTCTAGTTGTAAGTTTAATTGGGTATGATAACTTCTCGTAAAAAATAAAAAATGTTTTAAGAGTATGATAACTTCTCGTAATACCTCACACTCGTTAAAGGCTACATGGCCAATTCTAGTTTGTTGTTGAATGTTTCGCAACTTGTCGTTGAATGACTTATGGTGTGTTGTTGAAAGACTTAGAGTTTGTTTGGATTGAGGGGAGAGAGGAAGAGTAGAATTGACCGAAAATTAGCCTATTTTTTATCAACTCTACTCTACTCCTCTCTACTCTTCCTTCCTCCCCTCTCAATTCAAATAGGTCCTTACAGCCGCTGCTGAATGTTTTATGGTGACACCACCAACTGCTTCATATATATTGAATACCTCAGGGCAGCATTACTAAATGCCTTCTACCATGGCTAAATACTTCAACAAGTTATTGTTGAATGCTTTCCACCACCATTAATTATTTCACACATGCAATGTTATTTCTACCGAAAGTCACGTGGTTCGTTCAATACCACTTGCCAATATTATCAATGTTGGATATGCTTTATATGGCCTACCATCTAGAGACAGACATGGGGGCACCCACCACTTGCAAGTGGGTGGCTCCATTGACGTTTACATAAGGCATTTGAAATGCCCCAAATCCATTGTTTTACAAACATGTACATGGGATATTAGGATTTAGGATAGGATCGATCTTCTTAATTCTTATTATACAACACATACAGACATGCAAAGCAGCTTAGTTCAATTGTTCCACTGCTATCTGTGCAAGTGGATGGCTCCTCGACTTTGACATAGCCATTTGAAATGCACAACTCCATTCATCATCGATTGTGACATTGCGAAATATTCTATCACTGTTTATGGGGTTTATACTTTATACTGTTAGAATAATGTGGCCCAACATGATATTTTATGATGTCTCTATTATCAATAATTAATTATTCAAAATTTCTTGTGAAATTTAGCAATATTTTATGATGTAAAATATTGGTATATTGAAATATGTTTACTTGATGTTGTAGACTAAGATTATGAATGCATTCATTATAGTCCTTAACTTGACCATATCCATCATAATGTAACCTATTTTTATAGGTACATTATTGGACCTTGATGGAAAGGAGGTGCAAGTTAAAATTGCTCAAACTATAAAAGAAAATAAGGACTAGTCTTTCAATGGTTAGTGCATAATAATCTCGGCAGTCATTCCATAATGAGATTCATTCACGTTGAGCATTGGCCTTAATAAATCTATCTTGTCATTGCCAGTAACTTGGCATCCTATTAGAGATGCTGTCATTATAGTGATTTTGGATATGAACAATAGATGAATCCATGAGTTAGTATGGAGTTACAAAAGTAATGACACATTAATGAACTTCTTCATTAATGAATCTAATTAATGAAGTTATTAATTAATGAATGTAACATATCTGTTACATAAATTGTTATTATGATAGAAATGATTTTATGGCTGATCGTGTCCTTTTTTAGTATTATAGATATTGTCAAGGCCACACTTGCAAGGGGTGTGAAAAGAGAAAAGAAAGCTCTTGTTAATCCTGACCAGCTGTGGAGAGCATCTTAATTACTTGTGAGGTGTTTGAATAATATATTTCAGTATGTAAATTTCTCACATTTTATTGTTAATTTTTATTACATATGCATGTAATATAATTCTTAATTGATAGATGTATTATTTTTTTTTTCTTGAATTAATTTTAAAGTAAAATTCCTACATATACAGTCCAAAAAGGTTGGTTATATATATTGGTCATCATTTATGATTGAATATTTGTACATCTAATTAGAATATGATTCCTCATATTGCTTATGGAGAAATAGGATTTTTAAGTATAATACTACTATTCTTGATTAGTATTAGTTGGATAGCTATGAGTACTACTATGAGTAATGTTACAGTCATAAACTATTTTACAACATTTTTACAAAATATTGATGTAGTCAATCGACTCTTATTGGTTTTCATTTAGCCTCACCATTAATATCACTTTTTCATTTACCAATAATCACTTATCACATCAGCAATTTGTAAAAATTTTTGTAAAATAGTTTGTATTTCTAACATTATTCATACTACTATTCTATACTAATACTATTTGTTGGCAATTTGTCATTAAATGCTAAGTTTTAAAGCTTTTGCTGTTGCATTTGTGACTGAGTAGAATTTTTAGTAGACTGCTAATTTTGAACAGGATTGTTTCAATAAGTATGACTTTATATAGATTCTTTTTAAATAAAAAAGTATTGTATGTTTTAATAAGTATCGAGTCACCAAGTTTCACTCTTATTGTCCCTTTGGTATTATTAATTTTGCCAACTTATTTTACTATTCAGCTTATTTTTTGCTACTATTTATAGTCTCACTGCACTTTTTAGTACTATTTATGGGCCCCACTATACTATTTCAGCTAACTTTTACCTTTATTTATAGTATTTTCAGTAAAAAGTTTTCAGTTTTAACAAAAAATATATATATATATATATATATATATATATTTTATAGAAGAGATGTATAATAACTTAAAAGAGAAATGATATGTCCACAATATTTTCACAACAAATCCTAAATGGCAAGTTGTTACTAGTTGTTATTATTGGGGCAAAAAAAAAAAAATTTCAGTGGTAGGTTTAAATTTGAACCAATAACAACTAACCACCTATGATTTGTTGTGAAAATGTGGTGAGCATATCACTTCTCTAAGCATAGTTGATTGTGTTGGGAAAGAATCATCTCCACAAACGATTTAATTAAAAAAAATTATAAATATAAAAATGTACAAATAACATTTAAAATAATATCACTTTATACAAATATTTATTTATTTTAGATTGATAATTTAATTTTAATTTATAGCATTTGCTTCATGATTGTTACTCTTTGTTATCAGGCCAAAATACCAATTTTTTTTTTTTAATATAGTGTTTGAACTACATTTTTCTTGTTGGACAACAAGAGACTCTACTATGCACATACTCGCCTCATTTATTCACATACTAGAAAAACTCATTTTCTTTTTTGTTCTTGGTTTCAAGGAAAATTGTAAATCTCCTTTATTTTTAAACTATGTAGCAAAACACCTCTTTTTCCAAAGTATCTAGCAAATTACCTTTGTTTGGGGCTCGATTTTAACAAAATATTGAGTTTTATGCATATTTTGCAATCTATTTTTTTTTTTTGAAATTTTAGTGGAACTCGATTTTGAGGATATTAAATTTTACGTAAAACTTGATAAAATCGAGTTTCAAAACATTGACATTTTGTTAGATACTTTGAAAAGAGACTTGTTTTGCTAGCATTTAGCCATTTTCAGCCTTGCTTCGTACTTGAACACAAAAAAGCCTAGCTAGGCTGCCATATGCGGCCCATCTCAGAAAGCCCATAACTGCTACGATGTTGGTTGTAGATTTTGTAGTGCCAATATCTCGATGAATAATAATAATCACTGATCTCTATTGTCCTTGTGAATCTCTTAATATTAGCAACGTGCCAATTTATGTTTATGTTTAGGCAACTTTACACGAACAGAGCCACAAACACACATGGGGGCATCCACCATGTGCAACTGGCCATGGGTGGCTCACTTGATGTTTACATGGCATTTGAAATGCACAACTCCATTATCATTGACGGTGGCTTGCAAGCGAAATATTATCTCAGTCAAAAATGAATTGGATGCCTTTCATGAATCTCAATTCTTTAGTATAGACCACTTCACTTGGCCATTGAATTGTCAAGAGATTCCCAAACGTAGCCTAGGTGTGTTTTACGATCTAAGGTTCTCATATATGCTCCCAATGTGCACTTTGAGTAAACGTGACAATGAATATGATTGATGTCACATTAACAAATTAAATTATGGAAGTAGTTACAAGTTGTAATCTTCTTGAACTCAAAAAATATTTATCTAGTTGTAAGTTTAATTGGCTTAGGAGAAAGCTATAAATTCTGCAGCCCACGCTACTTTCAAGCCTGCTGATAGGCTTAAAAGCTACTTTTTGTTTTAGTTAAAGCTTGAAACCCCTAAAGTCATCTTGAATGTTTGTAAGGCTGATCGCATTATTGTAAGTGCCTCTGTTTTATTTGATGTTTGTAGGCTGTCAATTTGTAAGGCTAATGTAAATTTTGTAATATTCCTAATATTGCGAATTATGCTCCAATAAGTTTTGTTAAATACATTAAACTAGTTTTTCATATACTAAAGAAAATTGAGTTTCTAAAATTTATAAAGAAAAAGGTTGTATAGAATGCTTCAATAAGAGATTGCGATTTGTTGCAATATTGTAGTCAACTATTCATATATTTTTTATTATATAAAAAGAAAAAAACCAAGTCATATATTTAGATGGTTCATACGGTCCGAAAAGGTTGGTAATATTAGTCATTATTTCCAATTCAATATGTGCCATCCAAAAAAAAAAAAAAAAGGTGCACATTTGATTAGAAAATGAAGTTTGATCTTTGATTTATTATTTTGGCATGAGCGAAATCTAAAGAACCTAATCTGAAGAATTTGATACGTATCTTGTCCTATGTCCTGACAATAACATAACATTAACACCTAGACTTCTATTCATACCGATTCATCGTGTTGCTTCTAGATTATTAAGGAATAAGCACAATTCAAAATTTTCAAGAGGTGATTAATATAAATCTATCCCAAGAAACAATATATATTTTCAATAATTTGATAATCTCTATCTATTCCAAAAAACAGTATATATCTCCATTAATATGATAATTTCTACGTTGATGATATTTAATATATATATATATATATATATATATATAAATTCCTTATAGCTATCAATCACGTTCTCTTTCTCTCTTTTTTTTTAATTTTTTTTAAATTTTAAATTTTTTATATGTTACATTATGTTGAATCAACTCTTCTTCTTCTTTTTTTCTTCTTTTTTTTTAATTCTATTCATATGACCTTTTTTTAATTCCAATTTTTATGCGATAAAAACAAACACATTAATTAGATATCTTTAATTTCAATAAGATTTAAATGAATTATATTTCAAATGGAACTCTACCAATATATATAACCCTATATATCCTTTTCAGAGTGAAGTCTATTTTAATTTGTGAATGCCTAAATCTCATGACAATGCAGGTATGCATTCTTTTTTTTTTTATTATTATTATTTTCATTTTTTTATTTTCTTTAGTGTTATTATTGGTTTTTTGTCTTCATGTGATTTTAATTAATGAATTCAAAACATTTGAAAACATTGTCAAGTTTCTAAAGGCTCCTTCTTTGTTTTTGTATTTTGTTTTTATTAAATTGATTAGGTTTTGTGTATTGGTTGCCTTTTGTTTAAACTAATTTTCTTAGCTTTGATCTAATTTATATGCTTAGGGTTAGGGTCTTAGAAGTAATGATTAAATATGGTTAGAATTAATAGATTAATTTTAACAATTTTCTTATTTGATTTTTATTTTACATCAAATTATTAAGATGTTCTACACGTGTATTCTTGAATTATCAATTTTAATTTTAATTTATAATATTATCAAGATTATATTAATTTTATATTTATTAATTGTTTAGTACATTTTTTAAAATAATTATCAATTTAAAATTCAATTTGGAATTATCAATTTAATTTAGTTTTAGGAAGAAATCGTACCCCTTATTTTAGTGAGATAATTATTTACACTTGATAGTTTTTTCTTTTTTCTTTATTGAATCTATTAAAATATATAATTATTTATACATTTATTTTATAAGATTTTTCATAAAACCATGCAAGGCACGGGCCTATAAATATATCCACCATTAATTATTTCACACATGCAATGTAATTTCTACCAAAAGTCATGTGGTTCGTTCAATACGACTTGCCAATATTATCATTGTTGGATATGCTTCATATGGCTAACTATCTCCCCGTTAATTTCTTTACTCCATGCTTAATATAGGTCACTAATGCAAAACAACACAAACAATTGGAACTTAGAAGATAAGTCTTGCACATTATTATTTCAGCTATTTTTTGTTTAATATAACATTATTATTCCTTACTTATTTATCATTATAAAGGAAAAGGTTATTCCACATCATTCATTATTCTATTTTAAATACTCATTAATCTAGTTCATTGCTTATGAAAATTACAACAGTAGCAGTCAACAAGTGACCCATTTACAAGGGTTTCACACTCTACACTCCCAATAACCCTAATCCTAAGATGTATCAAAACACAACATACATTTCAGTCACAAAATGACCCAACACCAACAAGAAAAAAAACTTATTGTGGCCACATTCACAAATTTTGGGTCTTCTTGATCCATAACCTGCTAACAATGACATGGGCAATAAGCCGACATCTTGAGATAAAGGGGAAACCATATTATACTAAAATGGTGAAGGAATGCACTAATAAATAATGGAGGTGATTATGACTTTGTTAGTGTGGGCTATTTTTAGGTAGTTTCAAAGCAGTGCTCCGAACTCTCACAAAAAGTGTGGATCATATGGTAAGATCCACGTGTAAGGTCCACCTCATTTGTAAGAGCCTTAAACACTGCTCCGAATCTATAAGAATAGCTCAGACCAACAAAGCCATAACCAACTCCATTATCTAATGGTGCATTCCTTCACCATATTAACAGAATAAGGTTTTCCCGTTATCCGATGATGTCGGCTTTGTTGCCCATGTCATGTCTGCAGGCTACGGATAAAGAAGACCCAAAATTTTGTGAATGTGGCCAGAATAAGCCGAAACATAAAGCATGCTGTCAGCTCCACATGCAATGCAACTGTATAACACTGATTTAAGGATAACATGAATGGTGCCACTGAGCCGCAATATAAGTCCACGTGTCCGCCGACTACAAGGACACTGCCTGCTGCCTTCCACGCGTCTAGCTCGAAGGTTCTCTTGCTCCCAGTCACTTCTAAGTCGAAGTCGGTCCTAAATTCTAATAAAGGAGGAAATGCTTTCATGATATATTGGACTGTCAGAATATCATCTTTTTCTTTGTCTCTTTTTGTTCTTTGAATGAGATCAACTTTGTATTTAGAAACCAATTAAAATTAGAGCTTGGCTGAGAGATGGAGAACAATCAGAGGATTCAGACCTCCTACTTAAATATCACCAAAAAAAAAAAAAAAAAAAAAAAACAAGCTAAAACACAGTATTAAACATATAAAACAAAATTAACCGAAGGGAATCTTCCAAATATTAATAAATTTTTTGTACAAAAGAATGCCCTTAACATTTGATTTCTGGTTTTTGGGTATTATATTACAGACAAGATCCATTAATATTTATAAAAACACTTTAAATTTGTAATATTTAATGTAAATATAAGTTATATAACAAAAATATATTTGAAATTGAGAAGATCTTAATCAACGTATAAGAAGAAATTGTTCCACACTTTCTATGTGTTGGGGAGATAGACACCTTAGAAATTTTTTTTGAATAATTAATATAACATATAAAGATATAGTTTAACCCAAAAAGATTAAGTTTAATAGATATGTGCTCAATTATGTTATATTAACTATTTATTATTCTCATTATTTTTCAATGTGAAATTTCATTCACACGTATAATCCAACACTATAAAAGGGGAGACTTTTTTCACTAAGAGTGAATAATTTCACGGTAGTCAATCAAAATAGAATTTGTTTGGCTTCTTTTCTGGTTTTTCATGAGCTTCTTGTTTTGGCTAGACAATGACCTTTTCTCAATTTACTAGCCATTTCGCATGTTAGTGTTTTCATATTAGTATTACTCAGGCCAAAAAGTGCACCTCACAAATTTTCACCATTGCAACTTTTAAAAAGGAATATAATATGTTCTCATGGACTTTTTGAAAGTCCAAAGTGTTCATTCTTTCATGCTCACACTGCAAATTTCAGCACCGAAATTTTTTTGCTTTATTGGTTCATCTCCTCCTTTGTTTATGATAAAAGTTCATCCCCTCCTAAAGATGTACAAAAAAGGTAGGCACAGCATAATTGAAAGGAATGATGATGTATGCCAAATTGTGATGCTAACCATTATGGTATCTCCACGCTATTTAGTTTAAGGAATAAGGAATCAAGTATCCAACAAGCGATACTTATGCTGATAGCTATTTTTGCCCTTTTTCGGTTCCTACAACTGTCTCTGTTCAGACAGCAATGAAGAACTCATGTTGGTATTACTCTATTACTTTAGTTGTGGTAATTTATGTGTGATAGATAGATGAAGTTGCATCTTTTGTGGCCCTTTGTATTTGATTGTTCAACTGAAATCTCTTTTGTGGCCCTTTTGGCCCTTTGTATTTGTACGAATCATAACTAGGTTTCCTATATGCACAAATAACTCTTTGACCGCACTAATAAGGAAGTGATGTCTGAACAATATTTTTCAGCCTTACAGAAGGATGCCAATGGACAAGGATCAACACAAGCAATCTGTTGTCCACGTGGAGGGTAGAGATGAAAGGAGAGATGTAGTATAAATTAGAAGGGAGGCCCTAAGAGAAAGGGATTGAAGAATTAAGACAGGAGTACTGTAGCGATTAAAACTATATTTGTAACCAACTTCAAGTAATATATATAAGAACTAATCTCCTTGGACTGTGCCGAGTATAATTTTTCTTAGATAAATCCAGTCCATTTTTGCTTTATTGTCTTCTGGATCCATTATAGTTGTTACCCAACTCATTATAGCCTAATTTTCCAACCCACTCGCTACAAATTCATTGTATTGAGCTTATTGGACCTAAATCCACTTCCTATTTGGGCTTAGGACTCAATTTGTGTCCTTACAGTAATATAATATGATTTAATGTTTGTTTCATGATAATTTTTGTTTAACGTCATAATTCATATCAATATATTAATATTTTTTTTTTTTTTTGGTTATTAACAAAATTCCATTCTCCCCCTCAAAAAAAAAAAAAAAAAATCCATTCTAAGCTTTGTATTTGACAATTTTTTTTTTAATAATTCCAGAAAGACAAAATTTAGCTACAAAATTGGTTGTAACTTTAGGCTACAACTTTACTCAATATCTTTTTGTTGGAGATGAATTTTGACAAATTTACCATTAGATTACATTTTCTTCTTATATTATCCGTATTTGCAAAATTTCTAGAAAATTAAAGATCAATAGCTATCTCATCAATAAATCATTTAAATTACAAATTTTTGTAATTTAAAATTATGCATAAAATATAATCTTATAGATCATGTAGGGGTATTGGGCCTTGGAGCTCATTATCTATGTATATATTGGGCCTGGGACCCAATCCGAGGATGTGAAGTCATCCGAGGAGGAATAAACATTGTCAAAGAAGTCCGCGTTAGTGAATGAAGAAGTTAGTTTTGGTCATAAGAGCCTATGAAGGTGGTCCAAGGATGAATGCCTCCTTAGCTAACCAAAGCCGAGGTCTGAAGGGGTGGTCTGCCATCCAGGAAAATGTTCAAGGAAATTCTTTTGTAACTTTAGGCTACAACTTTACTCAATATCTTTTTATTGGAGATGAATTTTGACAAATTTACCATTAGATTACATCTTCTTCTTATATTATCCATATTTGCAAAATTTCTAGAAAATTAAAGATCAATAGCTATCTCATCAATAAATCGTTTAAATTACAAATTTTTGTAATTTAAAATTATGCATAAAATATAAGCTTATAGATCATGTAGGGGTATTGGGCCTTGAAGCTCATTATCTATGTTTATATTGGGCCTGGGACCCAATCCGAGGATGTGAAGTCATCCGAGAAGGAGTAAACATTGTTAGAGAAGTCCGCATTAGTGAATGAAAATGTTAGTTTTGGTCATAAGAGCCCATGAAGGTGGTCTGAGGATGAATGCCTCCTCAGCTAACCAAAGCCGAGGTCTGAAGGGGTGGTCTGCCATTCAGGGAAATGTTCTAGGAAATTCTGTTGATACGGATAAGCATTACAAAAACATGGGATATGGCAAAGTCCTAAAATATCTAAGAAGAAAGTTGCTACCACCGCATTGAATGCTCTACAGTTAACTCTCTGGCCGCATTAATGTGGAAGTGATACCTGAACATTGGTCTTTAGCCTTACAACTACTACACAAAGATTTCAGGAAGGTGCTGATAGGACAAGTATCAGCACCAACCATCTGGCCTGCACGTAGAGGGTAGAGATGCAATGGGAAAATGGTATAAAAGAAGAAGGAGGCAATGAGAGAGGGAGATCGAGAAATTAAGAGAAAAATACAGTAGCAGTCAAGAACTAAATATGTAATCTAACTTGAGAGAAATATATAAGAACTGATCTCCTCGGACTTTGCTGATGATGATTTTCTTTAGTTTAAATCAATCTATCTTCCTTTTCTTGTCATTTGAATCCACTTTAATTGTTGTCCAAACCCATCAAAGCCTAGATTTCCAACCCACTCTCTACAAATTCATTGTATTGGGCTTTTTGGGCCTAAGTTCATCCATCACTTGGGCTAGGGACCCAAATTGCTTCCTTACAGATCATATATTAAAAAATATTCAATTGAAACAAAATTTGACATGTATATTAAGAGTGTAAAAAATATGCAATTAGTCATATTTATTTTATTGAGTAAGACTATAGCCTTAGACTACAACTACAACCAAAACCAATTTTGAAAATCCAACTATTGAATTACATATTCTTTACTAAATACGATTCTTACCTTAGTTTTAATAAACAAACATATTATCTATTTGCAAGTATATAGAGAAAAATGACTAGATATCCTTTAATTTTGAAGTATATAGCAAAATAGTCATATTTTCAAAATATATAACAAAATAACCATGTTTTTGGAACTTGATATTGCTAATGTCGAGTTCCAAGCAGAATTCGACATTAGCAATATTATCAAGTTCCAAAATAGAAGTATTTTCCGAGATACTTTGACAAAATGGTTGTTTGGTTAAATAGTTTAAAAATAAATGGTAAGTAGTCAATTTTTCCATATATATATATTTTCTGTTTTGTTTTCTTGGTTACCCAAAATAAAAAGAAAAGTGAGGCCCTCACTGCTGGTGAGCAACCTCGTAGTAGAGCCGTTTCCTTGTTCTTCGCAATTTACTCCCCCAAGGAAAAGAAAAGAATATCCATCTACATAAATATTAAACCGCAAACTACTTCATGTCAATATTTTCATTTGCTTTTTGTACCGAGTCTTTTGGCTAAATATTGCAAAAATGAAGTTTATTTGTAATATAAGCATTGTTCAAACTTATTTGGGAAAATGAGGAGAGAGGCAAATTTCGGTAATGATGCTGCCAATAAGGGTCATCAAATAGCACACAGCCCACAGCCTGACCCAGAAACCTAACGGCCCACCGAGCTAATGGGCGGCCCGACCCGTTGTTATTGAGGTCCATGGGTAGCCAACTAGCCCAGTGGGTTAGGCGGTGGGCTAGTTTATGCCCATAGATACCCGGTGGGCTAGCCCAATAGCCCAACCCATTGCCCAGCCCATTGGCCTAACCCGTTGGCCCAGCCCAATAACTCATAATTCATAACAAAAATATATAGGAAGTGTATGACGGATTGATCTTGAGATATTATAGAGGAATTTCTTAAGAGAACTTCCTCAACCACTAAGATACTCAAAATAATTGTGCTAAACTTAGTTTACTAAATATATATTTTTTTTAGTAGTCTAGCAAATTTGAATTAACCATTTGACATTTTTTTTTATTAAAGATCAAAATAAAAAATATATATTTAAAGCCTTAATAAAAAAAATTAAATAGGTTTCCATCAACAAAACAAAAAATTAAATAGATTTGACTGTAAAAAAAATTGTAAGTAAGTATGAAATTCTTTAATTATTTTCTTTAAAAAAAATAGATTAATTATTCCCTTATAAAAAATTGATTTTTTCCTTATAAAAATAATAAAATAATATGCTAACACAAGCCCATGGGTAGCCCATTAGGCCCAACCCGATAGCCCAGCTCACTAAAGACAAAATGGGCATTGCCCATGGGCAAGGTCATGGGTTAAGGTTTTTTCTTTCGGCCTAGCCCGACCCGGCCTGTTAACTAGTTAATAGCTTATTATGCCTAGCCCATTGTGCCCATGGACTAAGTAAAAATGGGCTAGGCTGGCCCGACCCAGCCCATTGACGACCCTTAACTGCCAAAATTCTAAGAAAAAATATGAGAGAGGAGAGAGAAATGATGTGATGGAGGGAGAGAGAGAGAGAAACAATTGAATTTCGGTGATGTAGTTATCGAAATTTTTGCCCAAAATGCAAGCTGCCTAGGAGGAGTGTGGAGAGAGAAAAAAAAAAAAAAGGAATTGTGGCAATGAAGTTGCTGAAATTGTAGGAGTGAGGAAAGAGAAAAAAAGAATTAAGGCAATGGAGTTGCCAAAATTGTGGGGAGAGAAAAAAAAAAGAATTATGGCAATTGAGTTGCCGAAGATATAGAGGAGGAAAAAAAAAAAGAATTATAACAATTGAGTTGCCAAAAATGTTAGGGAGAAAAAAAAAAAAAAATTTATGGCTTGCTAATGCTGGGGAAAAAAAGGCAATGATCAATGGAGTGGCCGAAATTGTGGCTTGCCATAATTTTTTTTTCTCCAATTTGGCAAGCCACAATTCTTTTCTTTTCTTTTTTCTTTTTCTCCCCTACATTCTCGGCAACTCAATTGCCATAATTCTTCTTCTTTTTTCCTCCACAATTTCGGCAACTCCATTGCATTAATTCTTTTTTTTTATCTCTCTCCTCTCTCCTTCAATTTCAGCAATTCCATTGCCACAATTCCTTTTTTCTTTTTCTTTTTCCTCTCTCCTTTTCAGCACTTCTCCTATTTCGAGCGCTCCTCTAATCTGGGCAGCTTGCATTTTGGGCAAGAATTTTGGTAACTACATCACCAATATACAATTATCTCTCTCTCCCTCCTCCACATCATTTCTCTCTCCTCTCTCATAATTTTTCTTAGAATTTGTGTTTGGTTGACAAGAAAAATCAGTTGCTGAGTTTGTGTTTGGTTAACAAGGAAGATCTGTTGCTGGGTTTGTGTTTATATTTGTATTTCTGGGTTTGTGAGTTTTATATTTTAATTTTGTGTTCTTAGATCTGGGTTTGTATTCTTGATGTTTTTGTTGAAGGCATGCTTAGATCTCACTTAATGTAATTTTTTATTTTTATTTATGTTTTTAATTTTTTATTTAGTTAAAATTAATAAATTAATTTTTTTAATTTAAATGCTGACATGGCATTTTTTTAATGTCAAAATAAAATTTTTGATTATTATTTAAATAGTTCCGTTTGCCACGTCGGATTTTGCCGTTAGGGCATTGACGGGAAGGACTAAAATGGAAGGTGTTTTTCTAAACATGGACTAAAAGCGGTGAAAATAAAATATAGAGACCAAAGTGGGAATCGCGTGAAAATGTAGGGACGAAAAGTGACTTTTTGCCTATATTAAATAATATTCAATTGACACAAAATTTGACATGTGTATTAAGAGTGTAAAGAATATGCAATTAGTCATATTTATTTTATTGAGTAAGACTATAACCTTAGGCTACAACTACAACCAATTTTGAAAATCTAACTATTGAATTACATATTCTTTACTAAATATGATTCTTACCTTAGTTTTAATAAACAAACATATTATCTATTTGGCAAGTATATAGAGAAAAACGACTAGATACCCTTTAATTTTGAAGTATATAGCAAAATAGCCATATTCTCCAAATATATAACAAAATAACCATGTTTTTGGAACCTGATATTGCTAATGTCGAGTTCCAAGCAGAATTCGACATTAGCAATATCACGTTCCAAAATAGAAGTATTTTTCGAGATACTTTGACAAAATGGTTGTTTGGTTAAATAGTTTAAAAGTAAATGGTAAGTAGTCAATTTTTCCATATATATATATATATATATTCTGTTTTGTTTTCTTGGTCACCCAAAATAAAAAGAAAAGTGAGGCCCACACTGCTACTGAGCAACCTCGTAGTAGAGCCGTTTCCTTATTCTTCGCAATTTACTCCCCCAAGGAAAAGAAAAGAATATCCATCTACATAAATATTAAACCGCAAACAGTTTCGTGTCAATATTTTCATTTGCTTTTTGTACCAAGTCTTTTAACTGAATATTGCAAAAAATGAAGTTTATTTGTAATATAAGCATTGTTCAAACTTATTTGGGAAAATGAGGAGAGAGGCAAATTTGGGCATCATTGCCGCCAAAATTCTAAGAAAAAATATGAGAGAGGAGAGAGAAATGATGTGATGGAGGGAGAGAGAGAGAGAGAAACAATTGAATTTTGGTGATGTAGTTATCGAAATTTTTGCCCAAAATGCAAGTTGCCTAGGAGGAGTGTGGAGAGAGAGAGAGAAAAAAAAAAAAAGGAATTGTGGCAATGAAGTTGCATTGAAATTGTAGGAGAGAGGAAAGAGAAAAAAAGAATTAAGGCAATGGAGTTGCCAAAATTGTGGGGAGAGGAAAAAAAAAAGAATTATGGCAATTGAGTTGCCAAAAATGTATGGGAGGGGGAAAAAAAATAATATTACGGCTTGCTAAAGCTGGGGAAAAAAAAGGCAATAATCAATGGAGTGGCTGAAATTGTGGCTTGCCATAATTTTTTTTTTCTCCAGTTTCGGCAAGCCACAATTTTTTTTCTTTTCTTTTTTCTTTTTCTCTCCTACATTCTCGACAACTCAATTGCCATAATTCTTTCTTTCTTTCTTCTTCTTCCTTTTTTTTTTCCCCTCTTCTCCACAATTTTGGCAACTCCATTGCCTTAATTCTTTTTTTTTATCTCTCTCCTCTCCCCTTCAATTTCGTCAACTCCATTGCCACAATTCCTTTTTTTTTCTCTCTCTCCTTTTCAGTACTTCTCCTATTTCGAGCGCTTCTCTAATCTGGGCAGCTTGCATTTTGGGCAGGAATTTTGGTAACTACATCACCAATATACAATTATCTCTCTCTCCCTCCTCCACATCATTTCTCTCTCCTCTCTTATAATTTTTCTTAGAATTTTGGCTACACTATTAACGAAATTTTTTTTTTCCTCTTCATTTTTTCAAATAAATTTGAACAGTACCCATATCACAAATAAACTTCATTTTTTTTTTGCAATATTAAGCTAAAAGACTTGTTGAATTGCATATCCTTCTTTACTAAATATTACTCATACTTGGTTTTAATAAACAAACATTTTTATTAAAATGACAAAATACCCTTTATTTTTAAAGTATATATAACAAAATAACCTTATTTTTGAAATTCGATCATTTTAATATCAAGCTCCAAAGAAAATGGTTATTTGGTTAATTAAATAATTGAAAAATAGAAGGTAAGTAGTCAATTTCCTCGTAGTCACCCAAAAACAAAAGTGAGGCCCACACTGCTGGTGAGCAACCCCGTAGTAGAGCCGTTTCCTTGTTCTTCGCAATTTACTCCCTCAAGGAAAAGAAAAGAATATCCATCCGCATATATCAAACCGCAAACTGCTTCATCTCAATATTTCTTCATTTGCTTTTTGTACCCAACACGTTATAATTTTTTATTTCTTAGCCCCCACTTTCCGTGTAGTCCCCACTCTTCCTACTCCTCACCTCACCCTCCCATTTCTTCCCATTTCTTCTCTCCCTATAAATACTCACCAAAACCACTCCCCAGAGGATTAGCCAAAATCTCCTCTCCACAAAACACACTCTCTCTCTCGAACTCTCAAAAACTTTCATGGAGTCCAACAACAACAAAAACACAGAGACCATCAAATTCCTCTGCAGTTATGGTGGAAAAATCCTCCCTCGCTATACCGACGGCGCGCTTCGTTACGCCGGTGGCCTGACACGTGTCCTCGCCGTCGATCGCTCTATTTCCTTCACAGGTTTGTGCTTCTTTTTTTTTTTTTCCTTTTCCAGATACCAGATTCGATTATTGTGAATTCGTTTGGTTTTTTTTTTTGTGAATAATTAAGCAAATTTTTTGTTTCTTGTTGTTGTTTACAGAGTTGATGGTGAAGCTCGGAGAGTTCTGTGGCTCATCGGTGAATCTTCGGTGTCAATTGCCGACCGGCGACTTGGAAACCCTAATTTCGATCACGTCCGACGAGGACTTGGCGAATGTTATCGAAGAGTACGATCGCGCTTCTTCTTCGTCGATGAACAACCGTCCTTTGAAGATCAGAGCCGTGCTTTCGCCGCCGAAATCTGTCAAACAAGTCTCTCCTCCTCAAACTCCCCCCGAATCATTGAGAAACTCGCCTTCCTACCGATTCGCTCTCCGGACTTACTCGCCGCTGGCCGGTTACTCCGTCGGCTCTCGGAATTGCTACCGGAAAAGCTACCCGTATAGCCGCCAAGTTCTGGAGTATCCTAGGGTTTCGAATATTTACACACATTGACTGATAGGATCTTCTTATACAGCACAAGACTTCGCAAAGCTTGGTTCAAGTTCAACTTCGTTTAACCGACTCTACACTTGCACACACACAGACAAAGACTGCGTGCACAAGTGGACTTTTGCATAGCCATTTGAAATGCGCAACTCCATTTGTCATCGATGGTGACATTGCGAACGAAATATTCTCTCTCAGTCAAAGATGAATTGGACGCCCTTTCATGAATCTCAAATTCGTTGCTATAGACTTTTTCACTCGGCCATCAAATTGTTAGTAGATTCCCAAACATAACATAGGCGTGTTTTAAAATCTACCGTACACATATAAGCGAAAACGTGACAATATATGTATTTGATGTCACCTTAATAAATTACAGACATAGTTGCAAGTTGTAATTTTCTTAAACTCAAACAATATTTCTTCGAGTATGGGGAAAGCTAAATTTTGTAGCCCACGCTACTACCAAGCTTGTTGTTAGGCTTAAAAGTTAAAAGCAGTTTTTGTTGTAATATGCGTGAAGCACCTATAAAAATATAAATAAAAAGTTACAAGTTGCGCATCAGTTTATAAAGTTCATGTAAATTTTGTAATATACCTCATATTGCAGATTATACTCCACTAAGTTTTGTTTTAATGAGTTTTTTATATAAAGAAGATAATTGAGTTTTAAAAATTGATAGAGAAAATGGTTGTTTAGAATGCTCCAACAAGAGATTGAGATTTGTTTCAATATTGTAGTCAACTAGTCATGTATTTTTTATTTTAAAAAAAAAAAATCCGAGTCATACTCATATATTTGGATGGTTCATACTTCATAATACGGCCGAAAAGGATGGTAATATTAGTCAGTCATTATCTCTAATTTAATAAGTGCACATTTGATTAGAAAATGAAGTTTGATATTTGATTTATTATTTGGCATGAGCGAAATTAACCTAATATGAAGAATTTGATACATATCTTGTCCTAAGTCCTGACAAGTGACAATAACATTAACGCCTAGACTACTATTGAGTATTGATACCAATTCATCGTATTGCTTCTGGAGAAGTCAAGCACCTCAGCAGTTTGACTTTCTCAAAAGATTGAACTTTAATTTCAGTCAAGAAAAAAGCTTTGGAATTTTTCCCAGGCCAATTTTTCAAAGTTCTCTGTATCATATTCAAATGTGGTCCCTTACTCGTAGCATTGTGTTTTGTGGGGAAAAAAAAAAAATTCCCTTGAGCCATTACTATTATCCATATAAGATGCCCAACCTTGTTCATTTTAGAGGCCGAAGTAAACACATCTTGGCCCAATGGCGCCTGCAGCTACCAAGAAGTGCAGAGCTCAGGTTTGAACTAATGACTCACTCTATAGAGGTGGACTTGACTTTTCTTTAAAAAAAGAAAAAGAAAAATGTTCAAATTATATATTTATGTCAATTTATGTCAAAGGGTAGTTTATTATGCTATTATTTAAGGAGCTTTTAAGCTGTCTAAAAAATTAATAAAACTCCTACATTTTAGGTAATTTTAAAAAAAAAAATACTTTTTTTTACCACATTTCTCTATATCCTATAAAATTAGGCAGGAACTCTCCTTATACTTTCTAACCCTATTTTTTTCATGATAGAGTTGAACACATGCAAAAAAGAAAAATGTGAGAGAGAAACAAAAAAGAAGAGAGATTTTTTAATATAGGAACCTGGTTTTTTTTTTTGGGTTAGAAATTGAAATTAACATTATTAATTTCAATTTATAAAAAAAAATGTATATATATATTAATGAGTTGTATATAAAAATAAAAACTGAAATATTATGTGATTTGTTAAATAAATTGGTAAAACAGATAAAATAATTTTTTTTTTTATAAAATAAATATTGATTTACAAACTCCGATGTGAATGCTAATAACCCTAATCCTAACCATGGATGTATCAAAACGCAACACACATTTCAGCCACAAAATGACCCAACACCAACAAAGCCAAAAGCCAAAAGCCACCTCCATTATTTATTAATAGGACAAAACTTATATACAGTACGTTAGGTGCTGTTCCTTAGGTTCCCCTCTTAAGATTTAACCATGTGGGTACTTAACTAAAAAATACACTTTCTTCCTATGAGAGAAAATCCACATAGTAGAATCTTAAAATGGGAACCTAAGAAATAGTACCTAAGTACTGTACCTAAGTCTTGCTCTTATTAATAATACATTCATTTATTATATTAAAGGTCATGCTAACGAGTGCCCTTAGGACACTCATTAATAATTCATTTTAGAAAAATTTTGATATCACTTTTATGGGAAATGAAAAAAATTGTCAAAATATTAATTACTTTTTTTTCATTTCCCATAAAAACTTTTTTTAAATGGATTATTAACCAGTGCCCTTAAAGCACTTGTTAGCATTTCCCTTATAGGGTTTAAAAGAAGTGCATAACTTTTATTTAGTGCCTCTAGTGCATTGAACCATTGTAATCATAATATGTGTCTATTTTTAAACATGTGTTATGATCGCAACAAATGCAGATGACACCGAACAAAAACTAGACCCTTAAAAAGAAATCTGGTTTCCCCTTTATCTGAAATATGTCGGCTTGTGGCCAGAATAAGCCTAAACTTAAAAGCATGCTGCCAGCTCCACACACAATATTGCAACTATACACAACGCTGATTTAACGCTGATTTGTTTCTCAAAAAAAAAAAAAAAAAGATTTAACGCTGATATAAGGATAATATATATGAATGGTGCTAGTGCTACTGAGCCACAATATAAGTCCATGTGTCTAGCCAACTACATGGTCCACGTGTCTAGCTCTAAGGTTCTCTTGCTCCCTCAGTCTCTTCTAATTAAGTCGGTCCTAAATTCTATGAGGATTAAAGAAGGATCTAGTTGGTGACAACATACAAGTGACTGAATCCCAATTGTGCAAAAGTTTCTTTCTATTTTATAATAATTTTTTTTACACTATTAATTTGTAAAAATATTCGCATCAAATTATTTATAATACACTATCTTTTATTAAAATAGTACTTTTCTTTTTTTTTTAATATTTCTCTTACTCGTACATGGCCTACCACCTTACCTCACTTCTCTGAAACACTCTCTTTCTTTTTCCCCTTCTTACTACTTGCTTCTTTCTTCTTTTACGTTTTTCTTCTTCAGCATCTTTTTTTTTTTTTCTTCTTCTTCTTTTTCATTTCTAAAAAAAAAAAAAAAAAAATTTCTCTTTCTCCCTCTCTTTTTCTCTATCAAATCAGTGCTCTCTTCAAATCTGAAAAGAAAAAAAAAAAAAAAAAATCTATTTACCAAGCATGAACAGTGCTGCTATTGGAGTAGGGGGAGTAATGGCCCCTCCTAATTTTTTTTAAAAAAAAATTACTATATTAATAGGTACTAATTTTAGCAATTTTGTTCAATAAAATTACACTTTGCCTCCCATAATAATGTCATTAGTTCTTTTGAGAGTAATGTTATAGCCACAAACATTTTTATAACGTTTATACAAACTATTGGAGTAGCAAATTCTTATTGGTTCGTATACTTGCATCACTTTTTACTTATCAATAACCACTCATCATATTATCAATTTGTAAAAAAATTTGTAGTTTTAGCATTTTTCACCTTTTAAAGGACATAAAAAATTAATAGATTAAATCTAAAACAAAATATACAAACCCAAAAAAATTAGCCCAACAACAAAAATTACCAATAATAAAACTAAAAAAATTAAGCACAATCAATCTATTCTACCCAGAACAAACAACTTGGTCATTTAAAAAATTTTAAACAAAAATTCTTAGTAATAAAGTAGTAGACTCAAAGGCCGGAGCTGCCACACACAGCTAGCAACAGAGTCGCCCCCCCTAACTTTAAGTCTGGGCTTTGTCCCTGCTACCAAGCTTCCATGGCTCAATACACTCACACACTCTCTCTCATGGCGGCGGCAAGCTTGGGTTTTGGGTTAATTTGTATTTTGCCAAATGGATTTTCTGTTGTATTTTATTTTGAGTTGATTTTAAGTTGGGTTTGTGATGATTTTCATTAGTTTTGGGTTGATTGTGTTTGGAGTAAATTGATGTTGTAATGGGTTGGTTGTGGTGGTGATGGTGGTGGTGGTTGGTTAGTTGTGATGGTCAGCTTCTTGTTGGCATTGAAGAGTGGGTGAGAGAGAGTCTCACAAGGCAAGAGAGAGGGGAGAGAGAAAAAAACATAAAATAATAGATAGAAGAGTTATAGTAACCATGCATATATGCACGTTTATTGTAGCAATTGTGTATAAATGCACAATTTTACACCCACCAATATGGGTGTTTTTTTGCTCAAAATGTGTAAAATGAACAATTTTTATTTTTTATTTGCAAGACTTTACACATACATATTCTAATGCTCTTAATTTAGGTAAATGCTTTCATGATTTTTATATATATTACTCATAATTTTATAAGCCAGTGGTCTGTCAGAATAGCACCTTTATTTGTCTCCTTTTGTACTTGAATGGATTAACTTTGTATTTAGAAACCAATTAAAATTAGAGGTTGGATGAGAGACGGAGAACAATCAGAGGATTCAGACCTCCTACTTACAAATCACCCAAATAAAAAACCAAGTTAAAACACAGTATTAAACATATATAAAACAAAATTACCCAAAGTGAATCTTCCAAATATTAATAAATTTCTTATACAACAGAATGCTTAACATTTGATTTCTGTTTTTTTTTTTTTTTTTTTTTTTTTTTGGTAATATATTACAGACAAGATCTATTTAAAATTTATAAACAAAGATTAATATACACTTTCAATTTGTAATATTTAATGCAAATATAAGTTACATAACATAAATCTATTTGATGATCTTAATCATATTAGGAGAAATTATTCCACGCCTTCTATGATCAAGAAGACTTCTTTCCTAAGAGTGAAAACTCTTATGAATATTACAAAGTAGTTGATCAAAATAGCATTTGTCTGACTTGGTTTTTCATGAGCTTTTTGTTTTGGTTAGACAATGACATTTTCTCAACTTACTAGTCATTTTCTCATGTAAGTGTTCATATTACTCACCTAAGGTCAAAAAGCAGTGCACCCAACAAATTTTCACCATTTCAACTTTTAAAAAAGAACATAATGTGTTCTCATGGACTTTTTGAAAGTCTAAGTAAGTGTTCATTCTTTCATGCTCACACCGCAAATTTCAGCACTTAATTTGTAGATGCAAAAGAGAGAAAAAAAAAAACACAAAGTTTTCTTTATTGGTGCATCTCCTCCTTTGTTTATGATAAAAGTTCATCCTCTCCTAATTAAAGATGTACAAAAAGGAACAGCATTATTAAAAGGAATGATGATACATGCCAAATTTTCATGCTAACCATTCTGGTATCCAACAAGCAATATTTAATTATTTATGCTGCTGATAGCTATTTTTGCCCCCTTTCGGTTCCTACAATTCTCTTTCTGTTCAGATAGCAATGAACTCATGTCGGTATTACACTATTACTTTAGTTGTGGTAATTTATGTGTGATAGAGGAAGTTGCATCTTTTGTGGCCCTTTCTATTTGATGGTTCAAAAGAAATCTCTTAGGGAATGTTAAAAGTTAGTCAACCCCTCTATTCCACCCAAATATATATAAGGAAAAGCCAATATATTTTTAAAAATAAAATTAAGGAAAATTTGCTTGATTTTATTTAGAATTTAAAAAATCAAAATTAAAGGCTTAAATTGCATTTTGTGTTTAATTTCAACTAGTAATGTCGTTGGCATAACTCCCTCCTATCAAGACTCAAACATCATAGAGATATATAATTATAAATTTATAATTGGCTCTAAACCATCAAGGCTACAACAAACTTGTAAACAATGAGTTAACCATAGAGAAGAAGAGGACATAAGAAATTTACCTCAGGCAACAACTTAAAAGATGTAACATATTTTGTATTTAAGAGTTTATTAAGAAATGGAAGGTAATGGATAGTGTAGGGTCCGGGTTTTTGGTTGCCCAAGCCCAAGGGACACGGGTCAAAAGCCCAACGAACCTCGCAATGAATTTATAGAGAGTGGGATCGAAGGTCTAGGCGCCGGCCGGCGTTCACGAGGCGTGAACTCCGGTCTCTTTTATTCTATGAAAGGCTTAGAGCAATTTACAACTGGGGTTGCTCCTCGGCCGTGGGCCGAGGAGGCTTTTCTTCCCCTTTATTCTTAGATTCTTCGTCCTCCGGACCCCCGCTTTCCTCTGAGGGATTCCTTTACATTATATACCCTCTCCCCAACCAATCCTAGCCCTACACTTGTTGAACGATCTGGACGTTGCTCAGGTGCTTGTCCCATCAGCCGCCTTCTCAGTCTCTTTTGGGAGTCACGGCAACCAAGGCGATGCTGGTGCGGGGTCCTTTCCTCATTAATGTGACCAGGACAGGAGTCAGGTACATTTAATGCCGAGATGACCGATGATGAGGTCATCCTCGGACATAGGTGCCTCCTCGGCTCGGGCCTTCGGCCCAGAAATGAAGTGGGCTGGGCCGTGGGATTATTTGGCCCCACAGATAGAATAAAAGGAATAAATAAAAATAAAATATTTATCTTTCTCTTATTTTGATGTTTGAAAATAGAAAGAAATAGAATAAAAGTAAAATTGTTTGAGAGTTGAATATAATGAAATTTAATGGAATCTTTTTATAACCATATTACTGTTTTGGAGGGGGGTGGTCATGATTGGACTATCAGACTATGTACCAAGTTAATTATGAAGCTAAACTAACATTTTCTCAGGTCAACAGTAGGTCGGTCAACTTCTATTTTTTTTTTTTTTTTTTTTTTTTTTTTTTTTTTGCTAGGTGATTGCGGGGGCTAGAACCCCCGAGCATCAGGTCATACAGGTACCTGGGTGCCAATAGGCTACTGAGGCCAATGGCAGGTCGGTCAACTTCTATTTAGAACAACTACGTAGGTTGATTGACATCTTCTTAGGTCGTCCATGTAAGTCAATTGACATTTTTTTAGGTCAACCACAAAGGTCGAGTGACATTTTCTGAAGTCGATAATGTAGGTTGGTCAACTTCTACTTAGGTCGACCAAGTAATATAGTAATCTTTAAAAGAAGTGTGTACCGAAATTCTACACATTTGACACTGATTTTGTTCTAACAACCCACCATTGCATTTAATGCTACCAAGTAACATTTCTTTAGCTAATTCGACATAACAAACAACCCGCTAGCAAGTCTATTAAATTGTTATCCGAGCACACATTCCTTCTGCTAACCTGTGACCTGACAGACAGCCAACTGGCAAACTTTATGCATTGTAGTTTTCTCACATAATCATCGGAACCTTCTTGGCCACTCTCCTTCAATTGGTCCTAGTTTATCTGAGGTCTACTTCTTCAACAAGTCATTGGTTCAATTAAGAGGAGATCAATTCAGCCAAAAGTTCGATCACAGTTTTGTTAGGGTCAAGACTCAAAATCCTCATTGCAATTCCATCATAACCCCAAAATTCCACCTCCCATAAATTCTATTATGTCATTTCTTTAATAAAAATACAATATAAACATCTATAAAATAATAAATTCTATAAAAAAAATATTATTAGGGGTTTCAAATAAAACTTCATTAACATATATTTGATTCCTTCCCATTGTGGATGGATTAAAAAATAGGTTTGAGAAGGAAATGAATGAAATATTCTTTAAAAACTCTCTCAGACTCCTTTCCATTCCATTTATTCCTTTTAAAATTTGAAAACTTTTTTATTTTCTTTCCATTTTATTCCCTGTCCTTTACTCTAGCAAACAAATAGCAAAAGACAGAATAAACAAGACTAAATATAAAGCCCAAAAACTTGCAATTGTTTCTTCTTTCTTATTAAACAACCAAATCAAAGATGTTTTAAGTTTTAAGCACTAAAAAGATCAAATCCAACGACAAAGGAGTGTAATTATGGTTGTTATCACTTAGGGATGGCAAATAGGCAGGTTAGGTCGTAAATGGGTTGTGTGTATAATTACCCATTTATCCATTTATGACCCGTTTATATATAAATTAGTTATCTATTACCCGCCCAACCCATTTAATTAGTAACCTGCCCATTTAACCCAATAAATAAATAAATAAATTGTTATTAGATTTTCCAAGTTAGCAACTACAAAATTTCTCATAAACCAAACAGGACCCTTAAAAATCAGATTAAGATCTTTTAGCTTTATTAGAATTTTTTTTTTTTTTTCATTCTCAAAAAAAAAAAAAAAAAAAAAAAAAAAAAAAAAAAAACTTCATTTTCATTTATTTTCCCAAACTTTCTCAAAAACCAAACAGAACTACTCCTCAAACCCACAACCAACCACCACCATGCTCTGACCGGCTATCCTCCACAACCCCACACTCACCACACCTCCACAAACCCAAGCTCCGGCCATCCTTTCTCGGCAGCCATTGTTCCGGCCATCTTTATCTCATTTGATTTTTTCTCAGACCCAAACCCAAAATCTCAAGGTTTTCCTCTTGGGGTGAAAGAAAAAAGTGAAAGAAAGCAAGCCGGTGAAAGAAAAAGAAAGAAGAAAATGAAACCGGTGAAACCCACTGAACCAGACCACCAAAACCCACGAATTCCTGCAACTGGTGCCCACGCAGAATGCAACCATGCCTTGTTGCACCATTGTCTTAGCATTTGATGGAGCGAGACCAAGATCAAAGAGAGAGGGAGAGTCAGAAAGAGGAGACAGAGTGTCTGAGTAGCGAGAGAGACGAAGATCAAAGAGAAAGGGAGAGGAGAGAGAAGATAGAAGAGACTATTAAGATCTTTTAGCTTTATAACACTACCGTTGTTGAACTCCGATTCCATCCTCGTTCTCTCGCTAGAATTTTCTTTTGTTTGATTACTGAGAAAATCTGAGGGAAAGTGTTTGGGTTTAGAAATTTAGAGATTAAAGTGTTTGGTTACTGAGAAAATCTGAGTGAGAGTAAGCCTAAGTTCATACAGTTTATTTAAGTTTTAGATTTTAGAAGGGTTATTAGGAATTGCTGGGTTTATTTAATTTTAAATTTTAGATCGGTTTAGTGGGTATTAGTGGATTTATCCATTTAGACCCATCTAATTAAATAACTAAATGGGTCTTTATCCATTTAACCCAAATACTCAAATGGATTGGGTTAAAACTTATCCAAATAAGGTGGGTAATTAGCGGGTTCATGGATATGTATAAAAATTGCCACCCCTATTATCACTACTTTGCTTCAAGAACACAGGATGTGTTTCAAGATATGGGATCCTCTATGCATTGTTCGACTACCAAACTGGCCTACCCCTCTCATCATTGTAATTTATCTACTTCACGAAGGAGTCAGTATTAAGGCAATTAGATCACATAGTTTCGAATTTCATTAAGTTGAAAAAGATAAAAATGGCAACTGAACTAAGAACCTGCTTTGCCATGACTTGAAAACAACAATACATGATCAAAACATTTGTTGGTTAAACAATTTGCGTTCAGTGCACTTTGAAGCTGAACTTACAATGAAAATGAAAACTAGAAAAGAAAAATTGCTAACATGGGACCTTGGGTCCATTAAAATTCGGCCAAACAAAAACAGCCAATTATTCTTTAAAAATAAAATAATAAAAAGAATGTGAAAAATACTTGGAAGGGCACGTTTAGCTCTCAAAGCCCAAATGAAATGGACAAAGGTCCAAAAAGCCCAAAATAATGAATTTGTAGAAAGTGGGCTAGAAACTAAACTTCAATGAGTTGTACAACGATCACAATAGGCTAATTGTTGCTTGAAAGCATAAACAAACAGTTTTGGGTAAGAAAAATCCTCATCGGCAATGTCCGAGGAAGGTTGTTCTTATGTATTTCTTTTAGACTTAACCATAATTACAGTTCTTGAGTGTACAGTGATTTTTCTAAAGATTATCTCATGATCTTTTTACAATGAGATTTTCCTTCTTTATATTCTCCTTCCTTACTTCATCTCAGCCCTCCACGTGTAGATCAGATTGCTGGCTTTGATACTTGTCTCATCAACACCTTCTTGAAGTCTTGATGGGTAGCTGTAAGGCTGAATGTTACTGTTCAGGTATCACCTCCACATTAATGCAGCTAGGGGGTTAGCTACAGAGTATTCAATGCGGTGGTAGTAGCTTTCTTCTCAGATATTTCCCAACTCTTTTTTGTTTTATCCCCACCTGATGTTTATCCATGACAGTATGATCGTCTGTTATTTTGTTCTTGATGAAAGGTCGGACTTATGACCTCTGCTCTATTCAGCCAAGGAGGTACTTCTCCTTGGACAACATTTCCAATTCCTCATGACCAAACCCCTTCCACGGACCATTGTCCTATAGGCCTCCGTCATCATTACCTGTCCTTGGACTATTTGATGTCCTCGGACACAGCCCACGGCCCAATAACTGAGCCTTTTATCCCTACATGAAGAATTTAATACATATCTTGTTCTAAGTCCTGACAAGTGACAATAACATTAACACCTAGACTACTATCAATACCAATTCATCGTATTGCTTCTGAAGATGTCAAGCATTTCAGCAATTTGACTTTCTCAAAAGTTTGAACTTCAATTTCAATCAAGAAAAAAGCTTTGGAATTTTTCCCAGGTGTTTGTGAGAATACAAACTAACTTGGAAAGAACTACTTGCAAGACAAAACTTCACACCAAATTGATGGGCTCTGCCACTGCCTAAACTAATAGGACTTCAAAAGTACAAAATATTCAACTAAGAAAAATAAGGGAACAAGCAATGTAATCACAATATGTAGATATCTTAATTCAAGTTCATACAAATAAGAAAGATTCAAATCACACAAACTCCTAAGTTAAATTACAAAAACTAAACTTAGATAATTCATGTGAGGCAAACGCACTTACAAACATGAAGTTATCCTTCTATTGACTGGATATGTGAATCAAGTTTATCAGATTTTTTGTTGTCCCTCTGATAATACCTTTAATCTTTATTTATAGTAGACAAAACAGTTACTGCACTCCTCCTTATTTTTTGGTAACTTCCATTGCACTCTGACTTAGTGGATAACTGACTGTGATATTCTCTTGTTGTAACAGGTCTTGCAAGTTTTGCTTATTTGGGCCATGGTTTACGTTGATCAAGATTTGAGCCATGATTTACATTTATCAGGATCCAGCCTCAAGTCACCATTTAGTAGAAATATGACTCACATGTGAACACATGTGAACACTTTACAAAGACTTTTAGTTACACGTGACCACCTCCCATGATATTCTCTGTTATAATGGGCTTGGCAAATTTGTATATTTAGGCCATGGTTGACAAAAATCCAGCCCCTCAAGTAACTGATTCACATGATCACATATGTGAAAAATATTTTATTTTTAGCCTAACACATGCCCCCTGTGCGTGATGGGCCTAAGTTTAGGCCAATTGCGCATAAGTTAAAACGAAATGGTGAGAGGAAAATAAAATTGGGGCTTTTAAGTCAGATCAACTTGTAGAACTAGGTTATCCTTCTTACCTAACCCCATTCCTTCATGTTAGAACGCCTCCACCACTTACACTCATCCAAACCCTTTTTTTTTTTTTTTTTGGTCTCTCTGCAAAGTTCAATTTCTAGTTCTCCACTCAATCTATTTTATCAAGATCAATTTGCAAACCCCTAATCTAAAAAGTTCTTCAAAACTCAAGTGGATGCCGGCGAAGGTTGTCCATGATTCTGAAATTGTTCATCTCGATCGAAGCTTGTGTCGTGACTGTAATTCCACATGATGCCGGGAACTGGTGCGTACAAAATGAAGACATCTTCAAGTTCATCGTTGATCCTAAGAAGACCAATCGGCTAGTTGAGAAATGAAGCTGGGAAACTCCATCCTGAACAGGGAGCTTTGGGCTTCATTCGAGTAGTTCGGGTAGCCACTGAAAAGATCGAACTCTACAAATTTAGAGAGGGCCTTGTTCTTGTTCAGCTAAGCCTTGTTCTTGTTCAGCTGGTATTAACTCTTGAGAAGTAGCAGCTAAATCTTTCAAAACATGCACACCAAGATCGCTGCCATGCTCCAGAGCATTTACTTTGGGAACAACTTCGAGTCAGGTACATAGGTTCGACCACCAATGTATTAGACTAATTTCAATTCTGAAATTATATCTACACTTCCACCATATCATATACAAACCTTCCTTATTTTGAATTTTCTTTTATATATACATTCATTGCATTGTGAGCTATTATTTTAATTGCTAATGCCCATTTTAACCATTCATTTGGCTTTTGGAAACATGCGTACATTCACATCTTCAAAATCTTTTATGTGAGTAAGCCAATTCGTTCATACTTGGCTTATATAATTTTAGAAATTTTCCGTTAATGGATCTCGCATGCTCATTACCATTAATATCCATTAACTTATAAGCGTTTCCATCAAAGACCTCGCTGATTAAGAAAGGTCCATCCCAATTAGGAGACCATTTACCCAGATATGGATCTTTAACTCCTATAGGCAAAATAACTTTCCAAACTAAATCCCCAATGGCAAATGACTTTGCCTTAATCCTCTTGTTGTACATCTCAGATACTTTTTGTTTTTGTACAACAATAGAATTTAAAGCTGTCATACGAGCTTCATCTATTTCATCAAGTTCTGCAAACATCGCATCTTGATAATCCAAATGAGTCAATTCATTTTGCCTTGTAATCCTCATTGATCTCACGGTAATCTCCATGGGTAAAACTGCATCATGGCCAAAAACTAAAGAATATGGGGTAGTGTTTATGCTCGTTCTTTTTGAAGTTCTATACGCCCACAATACTTCAGACAACAAATTGTCCCAACTTGTAGGATTTCTAGCCACTATTTTCCTCAAATTATTCTTGATAATCTTATTAGTGGCCTCTGCCTGACCATTTGCCTGTGCATAATATGGTGTGGAATTCAAAATTCGAATACCATATTCTTTTGTGAAGGCCTTTACCCTGGTTCCATTAAAGATGGTTCCATTGTCCACTGTTATAGATTGAGGAATTCCAAACCTATGGACTATCATTTCTTTTATAAATTGAATAACATCAAACTCACTCACTTCCTTTTAAGGTTTTGCTTCAGCCCACTTTGTAAAGTAGTCTGTTGCAACGATTATGAAGCAATTTTTCTTTCTTGAGATCGGTCTGATTTGTCCAATTAAATCCATTGCCCATCCTCTAAAGGGCCATGGTTTTATTATCGCATGAAAATCTGAAGCAGGGATCGTAGGAATTGGACCATGTTTTTGGCATTCTACACAACCTTGTGCATAGCTAATGCAATCTTTCAATACACTTGGCCAATAGTAACCATATCTATGTATCAACCATTTCATTTTTATGCCTGATTGATGTGAACCACATATGCCTTCATGGACTTCTGCTAAGATTTGCTTTGATTCATCATCACTAATGCATTTCAATAGGATGCCATCAACTCCTCTTTTGAATAAAGTTTCATCTTGGTCTCCCATTAAAACAAATTTTCTAGCTTTAAGTTTTAAAGCATTATTTGTACAACCACTTGGGCTTTTTAAGTAATCAATGATTGGGTTTCTCCAATCATTAACTTGAGTATCAAGATGAAAAATCTGGGTCCCTAATTCCCTATCAATAACTGATGGGAGTATCCTTTTACTTAAAAATGGGGGACCTTGTGCAACTTGATTGGTCTCTTTATGTCCAGAAGCACTTTGTGCCATACGATTGGCTTCCTCATTCTTACTTCTAGGGACATGGTTTAACTTAGCATTGCTAAACTGTTCTAGCAGCTATCTTGCAGCCACAAAGTATGGTGCAATACGAGCTGCAACATTTATAATCACCAGTGAGTTGCCTAATTACCAACTGCGAATCACCATAAACTTCTACACTTTTTATTCCCATTTCCAATAATATCTCTAACCCAATGATCAAGCCTCATACTCAATTTGATTGTTAGAATAATTTCCTTCTAACTTAAAGGCCATTTGGGTTTTAATCCCCACTGGAGATTCTAAAATCACACCAACACCTGCCCCATATGTGGTACGTGAACCATCAAAATTTAATTTCCAAGGGGCTAAAGCTACAAACATGGTTTCATTTATATCCGTAACTTCATCGCATGGATGATCTGCCAAAAAATCAGCTAAGGCTTGACCTTTTATTGCTTTCTGTGGTACATAAACTAAATGAAACTCCACCAAAGCTAAACTCCATTTAATCATTCTACCACGTAAAATAGGTCTAGATAGCATATATTTCACTACATCAGTCTGTGCAATAATATAAGTTACATGAGAAAGCATATAATGTCTTAGCTTAGTAGCAGTAAAATACATAACCAAACATAGTTTTTCTATCATTGAATAATTTAATTCTGCTTTATTTAATAATCTACTTAAATAAAACACAGCCTGTTCAAGGCCCTTATCATTGTCCTGAGCCAGCAAACTTCCAATAGAATCTTTTGTTGCAGATATATATAACTTTAAAGGTTTCCCACTCCTTGGAGGAATCAACACTGGGGGTGTGGACAAATATCTTTTAATTGCATCAAAGGCCAACTGATGCTCTTCATTCCAAGTAAAATCTTCATGGTCTTTCAACCTTAATAAAGGGGAAAACACTTTGGTTTTACCTGCAACATTAGAAATAAACCTTCTTAAAAAATTAACTTGGCCCAAGAACTTTTGTAATTCTTTTTTATTGGAAGGAGGTTTAGCCTGTATGATTGCTTTGGCCTTGTTTTGGTCTATCTCAATTCCTCTATTATGCACTAGAAAACCAAGAAAATTTCCTGCTTGCACCCCAAAGGCACATTTAAGAGGATTCATTTTTAATTGATGTTTCCTCATTCTCAAAAAGGCTTTCTCTAGGTTTTTAGATGGGTATTAAAGTCTTGAGATTTAACCACCACATCATCTATATAAACTTCCATAAACTTTCCAATCATATCATGGAAAATTAAATTCATGGCTCGCTGATAAGTCGCACCAGCGTTTTTTAAGCCAAATGGCATTACTACCCATTCAAATGTTCCAATAGAACCTGGACATCTGAAGGCAGTTTTGTGGACATCCTCTTCTGCAATGAAGATTTGGTTATAACCTGAATGTCCATCCATAAAAGACAATAGTTTGTGTCCTGCCACTCCATCTACCAATACATCTGCAATTGGCATAGGGTATTCATCTTTGGGTGTTGCTGTATTTAAGTTCCTAAAATCTATGCATACACGTAGTTTGCCATTTTTCTTAAGAACTGGAACTATATTAGAAAGTCATTTTACATACCTGGCTGGCCTTATGAATCCTGCTTGCAATAGTCTTTCAATTTCTTCTTTCACTTTCAAAATAACCTCATTCGCCATCCTATGAGGAGGTTGTTGGTGTGGAATGTGCTCTTTCTTGATTGGAAGTCTATGCTCTACTAGTGTTCTGTCCAAACCTGGTAATTCAATGTAATCCCATGCAAAGCAATCCTTAAACCTCTTCACCACAGCCAGCACTTCATGGAATTGTTCTTGTGTAAGGTGACTACTAACATATGTCACTTTCTTTTCTTCTTCAGTTCCAAGATTCACTTCTATCAAAGGGTCTTGAATTTCTGCTTTCAAGTCATCCATTTGGATAGGAGCTTTACTTAGAGAATTTAAACCAATTTTAACTCGGTTTCCCATATCTCTTTCTTCTTCCAGTACACATTCTGCTAAGAACATACTTTGTTCTATTTTATTTTCAAGAGTGTAATTTACTACTCTGTCTTCAGCTAGTTTAATGGCCCTTAATTTCTTTGGAGTAAGTGAACTATTCATTACTAACAAGTTTCTCAACTATATTTAGCATTTGTGGCTCTACAATGTAGTTGTCAAACCATTCCTTGCCAATTTCTTGGTCAGTAAAATCTTCTCCAGTAGAACATGGTTGTTCTTCAACCATTTCCACTCTTGTTGGCTTGCCATTGTAATCAAATCTTGTTAGTTTCAAAATTCCAACATTTTTGTTATATAATTGAGCGTCAATTGTATTATTACATGCTTCGAATGGCCTATTATCAGCCTTCACCATCTCAACAGAATTATCATCATTCCAAAACATTAGAGATTGTGTAGGGAGGAAGGTATCACCCAATTTGAATGTATCCATTCCCTTCCTAGCAAAGCATTATAAGCTGCCTTAGTATGAACAACAAAAAAGGCAACATTTGTAATCTTATTCCCTACTTTCAATTCTACTGGTATAATACCTCTAGTTTTAGTAGATTCACCAGCAAAACCACTAACTAAAACATCTGACTGAATTAAGTCTGCCTCTATTTTATTGATTTTTTTCAACATTTCCCAAGGCAAAATATTTACTGCAGCACCATTATCTACTAAAACTCTATTAATAGGTATTCCATCCATGTGAACTTTAATGAATAAAGGCTTTAAATGCTGTGACATTATTTTAGATGGTTTCTCAAAGATAATTTTACTTGGTGGAAATTCCAACTCTGCCTCTGCTGCAAGTTCTAAATTCTCCATCTCTTCATCTGTTAATAGGATATGACATGCCCCCTGAGCATTTGAGCCTTTAGAACTATGCTCTTCATCTTCAATAATGTTCTGTTTTGCCATAAACTCTATTGGCAATGTGATCACATTACATTCCATATTACTGGAATTTTCTTTTTTTTGTTCCAATTCAAGTTCTTCCCCAAACTTATTGAATGCTTCCAAATCATCCCAGCCTTCAATATCTTCAAGGCCTTCCATCATATCAGCATCTCCAAGTTCCTCCAAAAACTTGTCTTCTTTTATCTCCTCAAATGGAATGATCGAATTGATTATACCTTTGCTTTTTTCTTCAGTTTCTATTTCAGCCAATTTCTCCTCTTGCCTCTCTTTTTCTTTTGATATTTCTTTTTCTTTTATATTGTTTTTTGGCTTTTTTGCAATGTACACAGTGACTGTCTTATTCTCCATTCGATTAGACCCCAAATCACTTGTACATCTCTCTAATTTCTTGTGATCTTGTCGCACTAGTTCTTGGCTCTCTTTTTTAGGTAAATCCTGAACCATTTCACTTTGTGCGAATTGCTTTGATTCAAACATTCTTTGCTGCATATTATTGTCACTTTTGGCTTTTTGCATACTCTTTTCATTTCCTATCAACCGAATAGAACCCGGTGACGTCTTCACATATTTAGGAGTTAATATGCCTCCTTTTTGCTGTATTTCAACTTTAATTCCTTTCGCCTTGTTAAGTAGTACATCATTAGAATTTTCAGGAGTTTGTCTTGGCTCTTGAGACTTATACATTTGCTGTCTAAGCCAGCGTCTCCTCTGTGTTCTTGTCATTTGTGGGAAATATGGATTATATCCATATTTAAAATGACGCTTTTGTGGTGGTTTAACACTGACAGATTCCAAGGAGTACCATTTATTTGGCTCCCCTATTGGAGGTTTGAAGGTGCGAAACTGTTTTGGCTTCCCTACTCTTGAAAACACTGATTCAGCTTTTTTAGGTTCAACAATTGGCCCAAAACCAGTATTATTTTGAGGAGATTTTATCCCAACAGCCACTTTTCCAAAAACTCGCGCCATTATGCGACTACACCGCTCACATAAGCAATCATCTTCATCAGAATCAAAAACCTGATCATCTGAAAAAGAATTATGCTTTTGTAATGCTTCTTTATAAGTTGTAGGCCTTGGTTGTTCTACCATTTTAGCCTTTCCCTTATTTGTTTGGACATTCTTGCCTTGAAAAAAGTTTTCTTTACCATGCGAGCCATATTTATTTACTCGCATAGAAGATCCTTCATTGATTTTCAGTCTCTTCATCCCTTGGGTGAGGTGCAATGATTGTTTACCCTGCACATTAACACATTGATATACATTAAATTTTGAGTTCTCATCATTTTTGAAGCAACTAATCATAGATTCAAAATCAGCTAAAATCATATTTAAATCATGCAAAGGTGGAAAGGGATCAATATCTGTTTTCATTTGCTCTTTAGGATTTTCAGGAAATTTCAAGATTCCATTTTCAATTTTATCTTGAATAACATTCCTAAAGGTTACACAATCTTTTGTTTGATGTGTAAATGCATTATGCCATTTACAATAATCCCTACCAGGTATTTCTGCCTTGGCTGGTATTTTGTGTTTGCCTACCAACTTTATTAACTTGGCTTCTAACAACCTATCAAAGATTTCATTAGACTTCTCTATGTCAAATGAGTAATCTCTTATAGGTGCTAAAAGTTTGTATGCTGACTTAGCCTTAATGTTTTTCTTATCTAGTACATCACATACTTGGGGATTATGACCTATAAATTCTGCAATGTCTACTTCATAGTTAGGGTCATGAAAATAAGTCCCATATGTAGAATTATTTCTGTTTCTTTCTTCTTTAATGAGACTCTCATACCTAGAAGCCCTATCAGACAATTCATACAGATCAAAGAATGTCACCCTTTCAAATTTTTTTCTAAATTCAAAATCTAAACCATCTACAGTGAACTTGACATATTCTCTCTCTGGGAGAACAATTTGACAACGCATGCGGGCTCTTTTAAACCGCATAATGAACTGCTCTACAGTTTCATCTGGCCTTTGTCTTAATCTTGCCAAATCAGCAATTGACACTCTCAAATCTGTGCGAGAGAAATGTGTTTGGAATTTGTCCTCTAATTCAGCCCATGAATTTAGAGAATTAGGAGGTAAAGATGAATACCAAGCAAATGCTTGTCCAGTCAAAGAGATTGGGAATAACTTCATCTTACAATTTTCATTGTTTGAGACCTCTCCGCACTGTATTGTGAATCTGGACATATGTTCCAGTACAGTTTTGTCATCCTCTCCAGAAAATGTGGAAAATTCTGGGATTCTAAACCCTCTTGGATATGGTTCTCTATCAATCCATTCTGGATATGACTTCCTATAAATTGGCCTATGTCTTCGAAATGCTGGACCATGTGTGTGTTCCAAGATTTCTAAGATTTGGTCCATTCTATTGTGGACTTCATCATTATGACCATTATAATTATGTGCCTCTACTTGATTTCGTTCTAAATTGTTTTGTTCGATTTCAAATCGATCATTATGATGATTATTTCTTTCCAAGGCCATTCTATTGTTTTCAGCCCTCTGCCTTCGCTGTGCAAATCTAGGATTTGCTCTGTTTCTATTAGCATTATCCCTTCTTGGATATTGCTGAAATTGGGCCATTTCATGCCCAAGTTCATTCTCTTGACCATTGTCAAACCCATTATCCATAAATAATTCTGAGTTTCCACCATTCCTAGGGAAATCAATGTTATCTAAAGGGATTTCTACTCCTGGGTTATTATTATTCCTTTGAGGAACTCCATTGTGATGATTGTTTCTCATGCGATGGTTATTTCCTCGAAGAACATTTTCTGTTCTTATTGGAACATTCATAGTCACATGATCATTATTCTCATTTCTGTGAGAATTTTCAATATGAAGAACATTTTCTGTTCTTGGTGGGTTAATCAAATGAATGATATTTTCCATTCTTGGGGAATTCTCAGTAAAAGGGATGTTTACTGATCCTAAAGGAACTTCCATATTTTGGAAATTCTCAAATAAAGGATTACTATTCACTCCTGAACCCATTCCACCAACAAAGTCATTATTTGCTCCCACGTTTGGCTGATTTGAGTGTCTATCTTTGCCATTTGCAGCAATGACTTGATGAACCATTTGTTGGTTTTCTTGAAGTAGTTTCATCTCATCATTCATGCAGTCAAAACGTACAACTACATCATCTTTCATTTGATTAAATTGTCTCAGGATTACCTCTAAAAAATTTGGATTTAAATCTGAATGTAATCCATTATGTCCAGATTCACCATGCTCTGTAATAGGCCGTGAAACTGGACTTGGTTCTGCAGAATTAGAAAAACCAGAATTATTCTCATTGCTATTATTCCTCATTTTTCTTGTAAGGACTGGCATGTACTCCCACTGTGGTCGCCAATTTGTTTGTGAGAATACAAACTAACTTGGAAAGAACTACTTGCAAGACAAAACTTCACACCAAATTGATGGGCTCTGCCACTGCCTAAACTAATAGGACTTCAAAAGTACAAAATATTCAACTAAGAAAAATAAGGGAACAAGCAATGTAATCACAATATGTAGATATCTTAATTCAAGTTCATACAAATAAGAAAGATTCAAATCACACAAACTCCTAAGTTAAATTACAAAAACTAAACTTAGATAATTCATGTGAGGCAAACGCACTTACAAACATGAAGTTATCCTTCTATTGACTGGATATGTGAATCAAGTTTATCAGATTTTTTGTTGTCCCTCTGATAATACCTTTAATCTTTATTTATAGTAGACAAAACAGTTACTGCACTCCTCCTTATTTTTTGGTAACTTCCATTGCACTCTGACTTAGTGGATAACTGACTGTGATATTCTCTTGTTGTAACAGGTCTTGCAAGTTTTGCTTATTTGGGCCATGGTTTACGTTGATCAAGATTTGGGCCATGATTTACATTTATCAGGATCCAGCCTCAAGTCACCATTTAGTAGAAATATGACTCACATGCTCACACATGTGAACACTTTACAAAGACTTTTAGTTACACGTGACCACCTCCCATGATATTCTCTGTTATAATGGGCCTGACAAGTTTGTATATTTAGGCCATGGTTGACAAAAATCCAGCCACTCAAGTAACTGATTCACATGATCACATATGTGAAAAATATTTTATTTTTAGCCTAACACCAGGCCAATTTTTCAAAGTTCTGTATCATATTCATATGCGGTCCCTTACTCTTAGCATTGTGTTTTGTGGAAAAAAAAAAAAAAAAAAAAAAATTCCCTTGAGCCATTTCTATTATCCATAAAAGATACGCAACCTTGTTCATTTTAGAGGCCGAAATAAACACATCTTGGCCCGATGTCGCCAACAGCTTCCAAGAAGTGGTGAGCACAAGTTTGAATTAATGACTCACTCTATATAAAGGTGGACTTGACTTTTCCTTTTTTTTTAAAGAAAAATTTTCAAATTATATATATATATATATATGTCAATTTATCTTTCCTAACTTAGGGTCAGTTTGTTTTGGCTTCAAACGGTTTCCGGAAATTATTTTCCAGAAAATTGGGTGTTTAGCTGTTCCTTCAAATTTGGTCAAACTGAAAACCATTTTCGGTTGACCGAAAATAATGCCAAAAACGGGTGAAATGGATTTCCGGCCTTATTTTCACTTCAAATGAAATTTTCCGGAAAAGGAGAGAAGAGAGCACGAGAGACCCAGCAACCTTCGACCCAGAGAGAGCACGAACCGGAGCCCATTGCCGGCGACCTTCGACCCACGAACCCACCAGTCGCACCGCGTTGGCAAGACCCAGCGAGTCGCACTGCAAGACCCACGAGTCGCACCGCGTCGGCGAGACCCAGCGAGTCGCACCGCGAGACCCACGAGTCGCACCGCGCCCAGACCCACGAGCACGCCTTCACCCAGACCCACGAGCACGACGAACCCAGACCCACGAGCACGACGAACCCATCACCTCCTCGAGCTCGCCGATCCACGAACCAGACGCATCGCCTCCACGCTCTCTCTTCCTCGATCTCTCAATTTTTTTTTTTTTTTTAATTTGATTGTTGTTGTTTTTTTTTTTTGGATGAACTGATTGTTGTTGCCGGAATTTATTGTTATTGTTGTTCTTGTTCTTGTTGATGTGTTGTGTTTTTATTGCCGGAATTTGTTGTTGGATTGGTTGTTGTTGAATTTGTTTGGATGTTGAGAAAATGTGAAAAATTTTCTGGAAAATAGCATTTTTAGAATACATCCAAACACATGAAAATATTTTTCACAACAACTTTCATAATTCAACCAAACACTTAAAAATATTTTCTTTTTCCGAAAAATAACATTTACGGAAAATATATATTTTCCGGAAAACGTTTTACACGAAACAAACACAGCCTTATAGAAGTACCAATAAGGCAATGAACTTTATAATAATAATAATAATAATTTTTTTTTAGTATTTTAAACTGAGACCGTTTCAAATTTTCCCTCCCATTTATAATGTGCGTGTATATATATCAGCACTCACGTGTTATCTTTCTTTGACTCTTTCGCTTAGCTCTAGAAAAATATATTATCTTTGTATAACACATATATCTAAGCAGGCAATAATACTCATTCTCGTTTTTTACATCCAATATTAACATTGTTGGAAGTTTCATATGGCTAACTATCTCCCTATTAATTCCTTAATCCATGCTTAATATAGGTCACTAATGCAAAACAACACAAACAATTAGAACTTGGAAGATAAATCTTGTACATTATTATTTTAATTGTTTTTTATTTCATATAACATTATTATTCCTCACTCACTTATCTTTATAAAGGAATTAAAGAAAAGGTTCTTCCACATCATTCATTATTCCATTTCATGCTGTTATTAATCTAGTTCATTGACTTATATATTTGCAAGAGTTTCACACTCAACCTTCCATGAAAGAACATTAGCATTAAGCATGTAAAATCCCCCCAAATTGTTACTATAGGGTCAAGATTTGTAGCCCAAGCCCAAAAGGTTTGGATTATGAGCCCAATGAACCCAAAACAATGAATTTGTAGAGAGTGGGTGAAAGAGCTGGGCTGGTTGTGAACTAAACAATGGCTAACTAGGTATTAAGGGATGAACTAACATAAAAACATACTTGAAAGCTAAACAAATTGATGTCCGAAGAGGTATATTATTGAATGAAAGGTGAATATAGTTCTTAGAGCTACAGTAAAATCGTTCTCCTCTTCTTTTTCTCTCTGTTCTGATCTCTTCTCATCAGAGGCCTCTTCCATTTATATAGCCTTCTTCTCAATCATCTTCATCGTACACTTGTTCTTCATCTAAGCATTCACTTGAGTACATGTCACATCAGGTATCTTCTTTAGTTCCCCATGAGTGGTGGTAGCTGAGGTTGCACTGTTCAGGGGTCTTCTCCACATAAATGCAGTCAAGAAAGTTGCTACAGTGCATTAAACACGGTGGTAGCAGCTTCTCTTTTAGATATTTCTCCGTTCTTATCATCTCCATGCATGCTCGAAGCTCATCCTTATCATTGGAACCGCTAGGAAGATCACTCGAACCTCCCAGGTATCTGCTTGACCGAGACTCTTTATATCTGAGGAGAATACACTCTTCAGACTATTGATACTCTCTTCGGACTATATTCTTCAACCATTTTCAGGTATCATCTCCACACAGAATCCTTCTCAATCATCTTCTTCTCTTCTGACACACCATAATCCTCAAGAAGGGCCCTAGGCCCAATACATAATGTTGGGCTTGTACCCCCACAGTTATTTTAGCAACACACTAGATAAAACTCCTAATAAAACTGTCTAAGCGGTGTACACTAAATAAAATTCCTAAATTTTAGGTAAATTAAAAAAGAAAGTTTTTTTTTTCACCACATTTCTTCATATCTTATAACATTAGGCACTAACTGTCCTTATACTTTCTAACTCTTTTTTTTTCTTTTTTTCTTTTCTTTTGATAGAGTTGAACACATGGAAAAAAGAAAAATGTGAGAGAGAAACAAAAAAGGAGAGATTTTTTAATATAGGAACCTGGTTTTTTTTTTTTTTTGGGTCAGAAAATTGAAATTAACATTATTCCAATTTAAAAAAATATATAATAGTAGAGCCAAAGCTAATATTATTTTAATGAGTTGTATATAAAAAAAAAAAGAAATATTATGTGATTTATTAAATAAATTGGTAATTAAAATAAATAGAGTGGTTTTTTTAAATAAATATTTATTTACAAACTCCGATGTGAATACAAATAACCCTAATCCTAACCATGGATGTATCAAAACGCAACACACATTTCAGCCACAAAGCCAAAACACACCTCCATTATTTATTTATGCATTTCTTTGGAGAAAAAAAATGAGAAGGAAAACTTTTTTTGTGAATGTTTGGATAGAATGAGAGGAGAAAAAATTAGTGGGGTTCAGGTGTTTTCTCTCCAGACTCACTAAAATGTTTTCTCTACAAAATAGAGAGAAAATTGAGTGGGAGAAATTTGATAGATGAATGACAAGAATGCCCATGCACTTGCTGTACACATGGGCTTGTCCAATCCGTTGATTTTATTTATTTATTTTTTTTCCGTCTGGTCTGGTCTGTACATTGCCTCTCCTCTTTTTTTTCCATTTTTTTTTTCTTCTGGGTTGGACGTTGCTTCTTACTTCTTCTTCTTTTTCTTTTTCTTTTTTCTTTTTTTTTTTTTTTTGATTTCCTGGGCAAGTTTCATTGCTCTTCTTTTTTTTCTTTTTTCTGATTTCCTGGGTAAGTTTCATTGCTCTTCTTTTTTCTTTTTTTGATTTTTGGCAAGCTTCGTTGCTCTTCTTTTTTTTTTTTCTTCTTTTTTTGTGATTTTTTGTTTTTGTTTTTTCTTTAGAAGTGATTTTTTTTTCTAGATATGATTTTAATTTCCTAATAAATTTAGATGATTGCTTTTTTGTCACTTTTTTTTTTAATAGAGAATTATTTTTTAATAAGAGTATATGAGCAAATTTATACTAACACATTTTTCAATCCCTCCATCTTTTCACTTCCAACCAAGCAAAAAATAAAAATATTTTCTATGTTCCTCACTTTTTTCCTCTCTACCATTTTCTATCTTTCACTTTTCCGCTCTACCGATCAAAAGATCCTCAAATAAATCTGGATTCCCCTTTATCTGAAAGATGTCGGCTTGTGGCCAGAATGAGCCTAAACTGAAAAGCATGTCAGCACCACACGCAATGCAACTCTATATAACACTGATTTAACACTGATTTAATTAAGGATAATATATATGAATGGTGCTAGTGCTACTGAGCCACAATATAAGTCCAAGTGTCTAGCCAACTACATGGTCCACGTGTCTAGCTCTAAGGTTCTAGCTCTTGCTCTCTTAGTCGGTCTTAAATTCTAAAGAAGGATCTAGTTGGTGACAAGTGCCTGAATCCCAATTGTTTGTTAATTTAGGTAAATGCTTTCATGATTTTTATATATATTACTCATAATTTTATAAGCCAGTGGTCTGTCAGAATAGCATCTTTCTTTGTCTCTTTTTGTACTTGAATGGGTTAACTTTGGATTTAGAAACCAATTAAAATTAGAGGTTGGATGAGAGATGGAGAACAATCAGAGGATTCAGACCTCCTACTTACAAATCACCCAAATAAAAAACAAGTTAAAACACTGTATTAAACATATAAAACAAAAGTAACCAAAGGGAATCTTCCAATTATTGATAAATTTCTTGTACAACAGAATGCTAACATTTGATTTCTGTTTTTTTTTTTTTTTTTTTTTTTGTAATATATTACAGACAAGATCTATTAAAATTTATAAACAAAGGTTAATATACACTTTCAATTTTTAATATTTAATATAAATATAAGTTATATAACATAAATCTATTTGATAATCTTAATTATATTAGGAGAACTTGTTACACTTCTTCTTTGAGAGGGAGGACTTCTTTCCTAAGAGTGAATAATTTTACAAATATTATAAGATAGTTGATCAAAATAGCATTTGTCTGACTTGGTTTTTCATGAGATTTTTGTTTTGGCAAGACAATGACATTTTCTCAATTTACTAGTCATTTTCTCATATTAGTGTTTTCATATTACTCACCTAAGTCAAAAAGCAATGCACCCAACAAATTTTCACCATTGCAACTTTTAAAAAAGAACATAATATGTTCTCATGGACTTTTTGAAAGTCCTAAGTGTTCATTCTTTCATGCTCACACCGCAAATTTTCTGAACTTAATTTGTAGATGCAAAAGAGAGAAAAAATTTTGCTTTATTGGTTCATCTCCTCATTTGTTTATGATAAAAGTTCATCCCCTCCTAATTACAGATGTACAAAAAAGGTAGGCACAGCATAATTGAAAGGAATGATGATATATGCCAAATTTTGATGCTAATCATTGTGGTATCCGACAAGCAATATTTAATTATTTATGCTGCTGATAGCTATTTTTGCCCTTTTTTCGGTTCCTATAATTCTCTTTCTGTTCAGACAGCAATGAAGAACTCATGTCTGCATTTACACTACTACTTCTTTGGTTGTGGAAATTTATGTGTGATAGAAGAAGTTGCATCTTTTGTGGCCCTTTGTATTTGATGGTTCAACTGAAATCTCTTAGGGAATGTTATAAGTTAGGCTTCATTTGGATACGGATGAAAAGCAGATGCGTTTTGCGTCTGCGTTTCCTCCTTCTTCTTCTTCTTTTTTTTTTGTTTGTTTGCCGTGAATGTTGACTTTTGTACATGAACAGTGTACCTATGCACTATTCACAGGACTCGCAAACATCACTTTTCAGCAACACATAAATTTGCTTGATTTTTATTTAGAATTAAAAAAATAAAAATAAAAGGCTTAAATTGCATTTTGTGTTTAATTTTTCCTAATAATGTTGTTGGCATAACTCCCTCCCATTAAGTCTCAAACATCATAGAGATATATAATTATAATTGGCTCTAAACCATCAAGGTTACATCAAACTTGTAAACAATGAGTTAACCATAGAGAAGAAGAATACATAAGAAATTTACCTCAAGCAACAACTTAAAAGATGTAACATATTATATATTTAAGAGTTTATTAAGAAATGGAAGGTACTGGATAGAATAAGAGGAATAAATAAAAATAAAATATTTCTCTTTCTCTTATATTGATGTTTGAAAATAGAAAGAAATAGAATAAAAAGTAAAATTGTTTGAGAGTTGAATATAATGAAATTTAATGGAATCTTTTTATAACCATATTACTGTTTTGGGAGGGAGGGAGGGAGGGAGGGGGGGGGAGGTCATGATTGGACTAAGAAGGTGTACCAAGTTAATTACGAAGCTAAACCAACATTTTCTCAGGTCAACAGTAGGTTGGCCAACTTCTTTTTAGGTCAACCACTTAGGTTGATTGACATCTTCTTATGTCATCCATGTAGGTCAACTAGCATCTTTTTAGGTCAACCATGAAGGTTGAGTGACATCTTCTCAAGTCAATCATGTGGGTTGGTCAACTTCTACTTAGGAATGGCAACAAACCAGGTTTTTTTATACCCAAACACGCCCTACAGACCCGTATTCGTTACCCGGACCCGACTCGTTTAATAAACGGGTTTTTTTAATGCCCTCCTAGACCAGCCCCTTGGGCCTTGTGGGCCCTGTTTAGCCGTGCTAGATTTAGGCCCAATAGAAAGAGAGAAAAAAAAAAAGAAAAAAAAAAAAAGATTGAATTGAAGCCCAGATTCAAGCCCATATAACGTGGCTCAAATGCCAAATCAATCCAAATCATAGGCTATTAATCATAAATCAATAAATCACATGTTAATTATAAATCAATAAATCATAGCTAATATCATAAATCTATAAATCAATAAATCATAGCTAAGATCATAAATCAATAAATCACCTATCTAAGATAACTATTTAATCATAAATCAATTAATCGTAGCTAAAATCATCTGCTAAACATAAAAATAAAATAAATCCAACAAGTTCAAGAAATAAGTATCACAAGTACAACAAATCCAAGAAATTAAAAAGCTACAAAATAAATCCCACAAGTTTAGGATAATTACAAACCAACAAGTTAATCCAACAAGTCTAAGAAACTAAAAAGCTACTAAATTAATACAAAAAGTCTAATCTTCCACAGTTATGACACAACTCTCATCCTCTTCATTAGGCTCTCCATCATCAAGAATTGATTGAAATGTACAATGTTTTGGCATAGTTGAAGAACCTACAACAATAATGAATTAAAAAATGGAATAAACTTCATCAAATTATAATTAGCAAATATAAAAATATAATTTTGATTTCATTTTATAAATACAAATTATACAATTGCTAACCTTTGATTTCACTCCATGACTAATTTTGAGCACACATTATTGCCTCTATAGTCTTGGGTTGAAGCCTACTACGATATGGACTTAACAGTCTCCCACTAGTGCTAAAGGCAGATTCTGAAGTAACAGTTGTGACAGGAATTGTTAAAATATCACTTGCAATCTTTTGTAAAGTAGGATACTTGAGACCATTACTTTTCCACCATGCCAAAATATCAAATTTTTCACTCCTCTTCAACACTCCCTCATCAATGAAATGGTCAAATTCTATTCTAGCACTCTCATGTTTCTTTGAAGTACTTGAACTATTGTTGACAAACAAATCAAAAGAAGACATTGCCCCACTCAACCTACATTTCATTTGTGCCACATAATTTGAAGTACTTGCAGGCATGTGAGAACTTCCTTCATTATCTACAGGGAACTCATCTACATCTCCATATTCATCAAGCAAATCATAACAAAGATTCTTAATTTTTTCAATCTCCAAATCAGAATTATTACCATAAATGTTAGGATAATAAAACTTCAACGACTCCATCTTATATCTTGGATCCAAGATGGCAGTAACAACCATAACAACATTAACATTAACCCAATAAGAATTAAATTAGCAAGCATGCTTTATGTCATCCTACTTATCATCTCATTTGAAGACAAACTCCATTCATTCAATGTTATTTTCAACTTACACACCAAAGTAAAATACATATTAGTTGTGGGGTACTTACGACTAGAGAAAAACTTAGTCACACTATAAAACAACTCAAACCTCCTACAAATATCTTTGGCTACCTCTCAATCATAATCATGTGGCAAACAAGTATAAGATGTTTCACGTTTAGCCAACGAGAGAAAACATCTTTATAAATCAATGCAATAGAAAGCATTAAGTAAGTTGAATTCCAACGTGTCTTACAATTTAAGGCCAACTCTTTAGTGCATTGAACACGTAATTGACATGCATTTTCATCAAATTTCTACCTCCTTTTTGGTGATCTAGTCCAATAAATCACACTATCACGAATCCTTTCAATACCATCACCAATAAGAGACAACCCATCTTGAACAATCAAATTCAAAATATGTGCAACACACTTCATATGCAACATATACCCACTCAACATAAGAGAACTAGTATCAAGCTTGTTCAAGAGAAGTCTTATCATGACATCATTAGTACTACAATTATCAACAATTATTATGGACAACTTCCTATCAATGTTTCACTAAAAAACAATCAACAAAGACATTAGTAAGGACATCTTTTGTGTGTGGAGAAGGAACATAAACAAATCTAGAAAAATAATATGAATAATTATAACATAACTCAATAAACACTATGATAAATGAAATATGGTACAATTCATATGGTTTAATAAATTTAACATTCATAGATCAAAAAATTACCTTAAAACCCGGCTTTGTATTGTCAAAGTGTGATTGATAAAGTGAGCGGTAATGACCATGAACCCTCTCTTTTTGTTACTCGAAGTTCACATAACAGTTGCAATTGCTATCCTACTTTCATTCTTTTCCATAATCTTCAAAACTTTCTCCTTCTCATTATCATAGATTTTAAGAGAGTCACTCTTCAAAGTGTTTCTTGAGACAAGTTTAAACAAAGGTTGAAGAGAACCCGCAAATTCTCTAAACCCAATGTGGTCAACCTTTAAAAGTGGGTATTCATGTAGCTAGGATGACCATTCGAGCAAGATTACTCCTCACTTTGACTTGATCAAATTGGTAAGGATTTAAACTCATCGTTCCATCCACCTTATTTTGTTGTTTAATTAACACTTGTTGTCACATATCCCTTATATCTTTAAACTTCAACCGTGGACATCTTGCTAAATGATTGCGCAAATGGCTTGTACCTTGGCTAGACTCACCCAAATAAAGCTTGCCACAATGATGGCATTGGGTAGATTTCCCATCAACTTTTTTTCCTAGTAAAATGCTCCCAAACATCTGAGGTAGTCATTCTTTTTCTACTTGTATCCACATTCTCATTTGTAGCCTCTTGCTCTCCTTCCTACTTTGTCTCTTCCTATTCCTCTACCTCTAGGTCCTCTCCCACTAAGTCCACCATCGGGGATTTCGAACTCCCAATTGGTTCAGAAGTTTAAGAGTTAGAAATTCTATCAATAAAAAAAAAAAAAAAATTCACAAATTCATTATTACATGTACTCATTGATTAATGGGCACAAATTCATAATCACACCTATTTACAAATTCTATCAATCCAATCATAATTAAACATGATTAACTAAAAATTCAAACACTTACTCTTTGTTTAATGGGCATAAAAGTGATGGTGAACCGGAGGGTGAGCTGCTAGAAGGCGACAATGGCGAGGGTGATCGTGAAAATGGCGAAGGAGACCGCATAGCTGGCAAGGGACAACATGCAGTTCTCAAGGGAGAGCTGCCTGGCAAAGGAGAACTAGATTTTTTTTTTTTTTTGTCTCCCATTTCCCTTTTAGGCACTGTATTCACAACAAACACAAAAATAATAATAATAATAATAATAATAATAATAATAAACACAATTTCTTCCATTAAACAATTACACTTTCTTTGAAAAACATTTTCCTATAGAATTTATTTTTCCATTAAACTACAGTCAATTATTCACTCATCAAAAATGAAATGTCTCACTCACTTTTTTATTGCTAACATAACAAGGCATTAACATATATTGACAAACCAAACTATACATCCAAAATTTAGCGTTAATAAATCACACAGTTTCCCTTTCTTGTAAATAATTGAGAAACCCCTCTTTAATAATTGAAAAACGGATTTAATCTTTTTTTTTAAATAATATGAATCAACAAAATAGAATACAGGGACTTGGTTTAATATTTTTTTAAATAATATGAATCAACTTATTTAATCTTTTTTTAAAAAAAAATAGTATGAATCAACAAAACCTCTCTTTAATGAATACAGGGACTCGGTTTGGGTACAAAAATAGTATGAATCAACAAAATAGAAATTGATGAGTTTGGGGAAAAAAAAAAATTAGAAAACATACCCTTGCTCGGCAAATGGGACTTGATCTGGGTACTTGGCAATGATGTCACGTGATTCCTTGTACCTTTGCTCGACAAATGGGATTCATATGAAACAAACATGTTAGACTGAATACAATATATATATATATATATATATATAAAAGATTTTGAAAAGAACAGAACAGACCGACGGTGATAGAGCTTGGGCCGGAGGTGACAAAGTTTGGACTGATGGTGACAACTTGGGCCGGCAGTGACATTGCGAGTGAGTGAGAATGGGAAAGGAGAGTGAGCTAATATGAGAAGGGAGGCTATGAGTGTGTGAGCTGAAATGACTCATTTCATTTTAGGGTTTATAACTATATAACTATATATATATATATATATAGTTATATAAGGGTGTTTTGGTAATTTAACAGTTAATCGGGTTGGGTTCGGGCCGGGTTTTACCAAAACTCGGACCCGACCTAGATCCGCTTCGGGTTTTTTTTAACCCAAACCTGACCCTATTCTTTATCAGGTCAGGTACCCACGGGTTAGGTAGCAATTGTCATCCCTACTTCTACTTTGATTGACCAAGTAAAATAGTAATCCTCAAAAGAAGTGTGCACTAAATTTCTTCACATTTGGCATTTATTTTTTTCTAATAACCCACCATTGCATTTAATGCTACCAAGCAACATTTATTTAGCTAATACGACATAACATACAACCCGCTAGCAAGTCTATTAAATTGTTATCCGAGCACATGTTCCTTCAGGTAACCTATAACCTGATAGACAACCAGTTGACAAACTTTATGCATTGTAGTTGTGGGATCAAAGAATTTGGCACCGTGGCCCATCTTATACTGAGCCCAAGGCCCACGCTGAGGAGAAAGAAATGGCTGAGGACGAAAGAAGCAAGTCCAAAGTACCTTGAAACGTCGCCGAGGATAATCCTATCCTCGGCCAATCGAGATCATAGAAGGGAAGAGTGGCATGCCATCAAGGGCAACCTCCTAGAGCATCCCAAGGAAAAGGACAGGTATAATGGGTCAGCCATGGGAGCACGGTGGAAGAGCAATTCAAGGAGAAACTGTCACCTCCGCATTAAATGCCCACAACTAACGTCCTAGCCGTATTAATGAGGAAGTGACTCCTAAATAGGGCTGTCTTGGTTGCTGCAACTCACAGGAGGTTTGGTAAGATGGCTGATGGGACAAACACTCGAGTAGTGACCTGCATGATAAACAAATGGAGGGCCAAGATCAACTGGAAGGGGATATATAATGTAAGGAATCCTCCAGAAAAAAGTAGGAGGTTGGAACAGAAAATAGAGGAACAATTGGTATTGTGTTGGAGATCCTTGTAGCCAAACACTGAAGAAATAGGAAGAACAACAAGCCCCTCAGAGGAGGGTCGAAGATAAACTTTCACATTTTAGTCGACGTTCTGGCTATTCGGTCTACTCATAACTGTGTTTAGTTGTTGTAACCCTCACTAAGGCCTAGTTCTTTAACCCGTTCTCTACAAATTCATTGTATTGGGCTAGTTGGGTTTGAGTCCACTCATCCAACAGAAGAAGTGCTCAAACCCAGTCCCTACAGTAGTTTTCTCACTTAATCATCTGAACCTCCTTGGCCACTCTCCTTCAATTGGTCTTAGTTTATCAAAGGTCTTCTTCTTTAACAAGTTATTGGTTCAATTAAGAGGAGATCAATTCAGTCAAAAGTTTCATCACAATTTTGTTAGGGTCAAAATCCTCACTACAATTCCATCATGTCCCCAAAATTCCACCTCCCATAATTTCTATTTTGTCATTTCTTTAATAAAAATACGATTTTTTTTTTTTGATAACCAGCCAATTCATTAAACTAAGAAGAACTACAATAGGTACCCCAATCTTGCCTACAAGCTTTCAAGATAGGGGAAGGCAAATCATAGTCATTGCACAAGAAACCTGCCTTAAGAGCAATAACATATGTAGCTGCTGAGTGAGCTGCTAAGTTCAGAGATCTCTTAACCCAGCAAAACTTACAATTACCAAAAAAATACACTCAAAACAGCAGTATCCCAAATGATGGAGGAAATGGACCAATCAAATGGTTCTTCCGCCTTGGACAAGGCATCTAAACATATTTTTGAATCACCCTCCACAACGATGTTGCTCCAATTTTCATCGTTAGCCAAGTTTAGAGCCCACAGAATTGCAGTTGCTTCAGCTTGAGTAGGAGAGCATAAATCATGAATTTTAGTCCATACCTTTACCACCTCACCACACTCAATTCCTGCAACCACAGCTAAGGAGGTGAAAGCCTGTGAGACAGCAACATCCACATTTAGTTTTATATAGTTTCTTGGAGGGGGCATCCATGAAGTTAATTCCTCACTTCTATCTTTGTCATGCTCATGGTCCAAAGCCATTTGATATTCCTTTACTCTGTATAAACATTTATAAAATAATAAATTCTATAAAAAAAATTATTATTGGGGGTTTCAAATAAGACTTCATTAACATATATTTAATTCCTTCCCATTGTGGATGGATTAAAAAATAGGTTTGAGAAGGAAATAAATGAAATATTCTTTAAAAGCTCTCTCAGACTCCTTTCCATTCCACTTATTCCTTTTAAAATTTGAAAACTTTTCTATTTTCTTTCCATTTTATTCCCTGTCCTTTACTCTAGCAAACAAACAGCAAAAGGCAGAATAAACAAGACTAAATATAAAGCCCAAAAACTTGCAATTGTTTCTTCTTTCTTATTAAACAACCAAATCAAAGATGATTTAAGTTTTAAGTACTAAAACGATCAAATCCAACGACAGAGGAGTATAATTATGGTTGTTATCACTACTTTGCTTCAAGAATACACGATGTGTTTCAAGATATGGGTTCCTCTATGCATTGTTCGAGTACCAAACTGGCCTACCACTCTCATCATTGTAATTTATCAACTTCACGAAGGAGTCAGTATTAAGGCAATTAGATCACATAGTTTCGAATTTCATTATGTGGAAAAAGATAAAAATGGCAGCTGAACTAAGAACCTGCTTTGCCATGACTTGAAAAAAACAATACATGATCAAAACATTTGTTGGTTAATCAATTTGCGTTCAGTGCACTTTGAAGCTGAACTTACAATGAAAATGAAAACTAGAAAAGAAAAAGTACTAACATGGGACCTTGGGTCCATTAAAATTCGGCCAAACAAAAACTGCCGGTTACTCTTTAAAAATAAAATAATAAAAAGAATGCGTATTCTCCTATCTCACATGAATGGTAGATTCTACCATAAATTTAATTAATGAGATCTACAGTTATGTGAGAAGAAAAAGTACGCATTTATGGTATTTCGAAAATACTCAATAATTACCCATGAAAAATACCATTATGGAATTATTCATTACTGTTAATTTGGTTCATACATTTTGGTAGTAATCAATTTGGTCAATGTAATTTTCAACTTAAAGAGACTAAATTAACTGCTACTAAAATGTAATGACCAAATTGACAATAAACCTAAAATATGAGAATCAAAATAATATTTTTACCAAAAAAAAAAAAAAGGAAAAAGGAAAGAAAACAAAAGTGCTAAGTTGGGACCTCTAGTCCATTAAAAAAGCTAAGCTGTAACCATATTAAATAAAATGGTAAACTATTAAAAAGAAGTTTACAAATATGACCTTTGAATGAATTATAACTTGTCATTTCTAGACTTTTGATTTGAACAATTAAGTCTCTTGCACGTTAGATTTGAGACAAATTACACATTCTGTTAGTATTTTTTATTAAAATTAAAAGATTTAATCACATTATGTAATAATGACTGTAGGGACCGGGTTTGAGGGGGTGGACCCAAGCCCAGTTTTTCCCGCAATGAATTTATAGAGAATGGACTCAAGAATTAGGCGTTAGTGAGAAGTGCAACGACCGTGCATGGTTGCATGTGGATTAGATAACCTGAACGTGAATTGAGATGAATAATAATGCTCCTCGGACGTGCTCTCTAGGGCTTGGAGTTCTTATCATTTCTTTGAAGACTGATTACAAAGTTTTCTCAGAGAATACAGGTTGCTACAGTATTCCTTAGATCATATTTCCCGTCCCCCTTTTTAGGAGGGGTTCCTTACATTATATACCCCTCTCCCAATCGATCATAACCCTACATTTGTTGAGGAATTAGACCATTACTCGAGTGCCTGTCCCATCAGCCACCTTCTCATTCTCTCTATGGGTTGCGGCAACCAAGGTGGCACTGTTGTGGAGTCCCCTCCTCATTAATGCGGCCAAGACGTTAGTTGGGAGTATTTAATGTGGAGGTGACAGTTCGTCCTGAACTTGCTCCTCCACCATGCTTTCATTGCTGGCGCGTGGTACTTGCTCCCTGCTCTTCGAATAGTCAGGAAGGCTTCCTTGATGGCGTGTTGCCTGTTTACATTATGGTGTCGGGTGTCCGAGGATAGAGTCGTCCTCAGCATGGCTCATTGGGCTCCTGGGCTTCTTGCTTTCATCCTCAAACCATGAACGCCTCCTCGGCTCGGGCCTTCGGTCCTGGAACGAAGTGGGCCGGGCTGTCTGACTTGCTGGCCCCACAATGACATTTTTGTGGATTCTAATTAAATTAAGTGGTAAAGTATCTTATTATTAAATAAGAAATTTAGAATTCAAAACTCACCTATACTAAAATTCTATTAGTGTTTTGGCTTAATAATAAATAATAATTATCATAAAGTATATGCTATATGTTATAAAAAATTATAATAGTGACATTTTAAAAATGATTAATAAAGTGGAGGAAACTATATGCACATAGTAAAATGTTTGTCCAGACAAAACTAAAGTGCAAGGGAATAATGATTTGAATCAGAAGTTTAAGAATTGAATTAACATTCACACTAAGGTCGAAGCACGATATTTTGTCAAAATCCCAAAAAGGAAAAAGAAGAGAGTGAACTGGAATTTTCTCTTTTTTTGTTCCAAAAAAAAAGTTTCTTCCACTTTTTCCTTTAATTCTTTCGTAAAGAAATTTAATTCTTCATAATTGTTTAATTCACATAAAAAAAAAAAAAACAAAAAACAGATTTCTCTTAATAAATGGTTTTTTTTTTATAACATAATAGGATTTAAATGTTTGCTTCATAATAATTGTTATTTATTGTAATATCAATATTCTTTTTTTTTTCTTTTTTGGTTTTTTTACATTTAGATTTAAGCTATGTGTTTGTTTGTTTGGAATTTTTTATTTTTATTTTTTATAATTCTATAATTAGGGCTAGGGGCGGAGCTACATGTTAGGTTGGGGGGGCCAAAATTTTTGAAATTTTTTTTTTTACTATATAGAAATATTTAATATTTTAATAATTAGCCCTCAAAAATGGGACTTGGCCCCTCCCAACTATTTGAGTTGGTCCAATAATGTTCTTAAAAAAAATTGTCCAATTTGTCTAATAGTTATAGAGAACGTATTGTTTCTCAAATTCATTTTTTATGGTAAAATGTGTTCTCGTATTTTTTAAAGTTTTGGATCATTTATGTCTGTGAACACTTTATTAATTCAATTGAAATTTTTTTACTCACAACGGTAGAAAATTTGGTAACTTATATTGAAAATGAAAATTGAAAGGATTTCACTATGGAAAATGGTGAAAGATTAATTTAATTCTATGAAGTATTTAATTTTAAGGATTCATTATGAAAGATACTAATTTTTTGTGTATGTGTATAGATACATGTGTTTGTGTATGTGTATAAAAGTTTGTATAGACTAATAAATTAGCAACACAAATCGGCCCCTCCAAACAAAAATTTTTGGCTCCGCCCTTGATTAGGGCTGAAAAAGTACTCCTACCTTGATTCTAATAAACAAATATGTTATATATTTGAAGTGAAAATATTGTAAACATATTATTTATCTTTTCGATAATAATAAAACCACAACTAAAATCACAAATTTGTCACACAACAAATTTTAAGTTGTAAAATTATAGATCCATACGAACCCGCCACTTAGAGCATTCGCAGCAGTGGAGCTAAAAAGTTATAATGCTATTTTAGCTCTACCAATATACCAAAAAAGCCTTGCAGCAGTGGAGGCAAACTTAAAATTTTTTGCTGATTTGCTACATTGCACATCTATTTATAAATGTGCACTGTAGCAGATATCTAAAAAAAAAAAAAAAAATTTATTCAACCTCCTATTAAATAATCTCACCGTGCCCTCTCATCTCTCTCATCAGCTCTCATCCAGCTCTCATCTCTCTCTCATCTCTCTCTTCAAGCTCTCATCTCCCAGTCCACGCCGTCGCCGTCCATGTCGTCGTCGTCTCACGCCATCCCAGCCCATGCCGTCCCAGCCCACGCCTCAGCCCACGCCGTCCCACGCAGTCGCTCTCCTAGCCCACGCCTCAGCCCACGCCGTCCCGTCCCACTCCGTTGCCGTCCCACGCCGATTAGCACTTTTTGTTTTGTTTTTTTTTTTTTTCCTGCCGTAGGCTGTGATGTGGTAGGTGGTTGATTGATTTGTTTTTTTCTTTTGTTGTTGTGGTGGTGGTGGTGGTGGTGGTGATTGTGGTTGTGGTTGTGGTTGTGTGTGTGGGGCTGTGATATGTGGACTTGGTTGATTTTTTTTTCTTTTGTTGTGGGCTGTGGTGGTGGTGGTGGTGGTGGTGGTTGTGGTTGTGATGTATGAGTGTAGTGAATATATTATTTTATTATAGTGAAATATTATTTTATTATAATAGATATATTATTTTATTATGATGTTTATATTATTTTATTGTGTTGAAAGGTAAAATAGATTCACTGTTACAGCATGTGTGTAAGTAAAATAGATAAAATAACTTTTATTAATAATAAATAGCTAAAATTATAGATGTACTGCTGCGAATGCTCTAACTCACTTCGTGAGCAAGTTTCCTTAAGCAGTGGAGGTAGCATTTTTGTAAATTTCTTTTTCTTTTTGCAACCTTAAATGATAATTTTTTTTCTTTTCTTTTTAATAAAAAGTGAGGCCCACAGTGCTGGTGACCAAGACCAACCTCGTAGAAGAGCCGTTTCCTTGTTCTTCGCAATTTACCCCATCCAAGGAAAAGAAAAGAATATCCATCCGCATAACCGCGAACGCTACGTTTCAATATTTCATTGCTTCTTGTACCCCACTTTCCGTGTAGGCCCCACTCTCCCTCTTTCTCACCTCACCCTCCCATTTCTTCTCTCCCTATAAATACTCACCAAAACCACTCTCCAGAGGTTTGAGCCTCTCACTAGCCAAAATCTCCTCTCCACAACTCTCTCTCTCTCTCTCTCTCCAACCATCTCTCCCTCTCTCTCTAGAACTTTCAAAAACTTTCATGGAGTCCAACAACAACAAAAACACAGAGACCATCAAATTCCTTTGCAGTTATGGCGGGAAAATCCTCCCTCGCTACACCGACGGCGAGCTCCGCTACGCCGGCGGCCTTACCCGTGTCCTCGCCGTCGATCGCTCCATTTCCTTCACAGGTTTGTGCCTCGTTTTTCCATTTTCAGATTCGATTTTTTGTGAATTCGTTTGGTTTTTTTGTGAATAATTAATCAATTTTTTTGTTTCTTGTTGTTGTTACAGAGTTGATGGTGAAGCTCGGAGAGTTCTGTGGCTCATCGGTGAATCTTCGGTGCCAATTGCCGACCGGCGACTTGGAAACCCTAATTTCGATCACGTCCGACGATGACTTGGCGAATGTTATCGAAGAGTACGATCGCGCTTCCTCGTCGTCGATGAACAACCGTCCTTTGAAGATCAGAGCCGTGCTCTCGCCGCCGAAATCTCTCAAACAAATCTCTCCTCCTCAAACTCCCCCCGAATCCTTGAGAAACTCTCCCTCCTACCGAATCGCTCCCCGGACTTACTCGCCGCCGGCCGGTTACTCCGTCGGCGCTCGGAATTGCTACCGGAAAACCTATCCGTATAGCTGTCAAGTACAGGAGTATCCTAGGGGTTCGTATTCGTATTGTGGCCCCCACTGCAATTACTGGCACTGAGAACCAAAAAGAACCAAAAAAAAAAAAAAATCGTAGATTGAAGACATGCTTATATATATATGCCAGTAGATGAAGAAAAATGAAAGAAAAAATTGATGATTACGAAAAATTAGTAAAATACAGTAATTAAAAAAAAAATTTGAAGAGAGAGTGAGAATAGCTGAGTTAAATTTTTGTGATTTGGGTGTGAATTTTTTGAAGGACTTTGTGTTTTTCAATGGAAGTTCTATTATTCATTTGGTACTCTATTCATTTCAATGGGAATGTGTTTGGATTGTTGGCGATGATGAAATTTTCACCGTTGGGGCTCCGTTACGCTCGCCGTTAATTCCATCGTCTGTGCCACGTGTATCGTTCTTACAGAGCTATACTCACTGACTTTTTTGGGTTTATTTATTTTTTATTTATTTATTTATTTTTTTTTTACAGTTGTTTGAATTGATTTGATTTGAATTTTTGAATTTAATGGGTTGCGTTTATTTGTGTGATTTTGCAGGTCAAGAAATGAGGCATTAGATACCATATATTTGGTTGCGGACGTTTGAAGATTCTGAAGAGTAATATAAAAGGGGAATTGCGTTGAACTTTCTCTCTAGGAGGAGGCAAGCTTGGTTCTAAAAATAACAGCTGGGGAATGCCTTATTTGTGGGAACTATATAAAATTAAAATATCAGAATCTTGAACATTTCAAGGAATTGCAACTTAAACGTGCCTAAGAATAGGACAAGGAATAGTTATATTAAATCTAACCAAACCAAGTGATAATTAAGAGTAATTTTACGAGCAGACTGTGATTGGACATTTGGACTCACTATTTTTATTTTTCTTCGTCGCTCAAGCGCTCTACCATATCACAATTGTCGCAAGAATATGTGAAAATGTTTTTGGACTTAGACTTTTTCAATAATTAAAGCCAAATTGCCCAAAGCATATACTCTACCATTGCCTTGGTTTGGCAATTTGGCAAGTTGGAGAGATTTATTGATAATACTAGCTAGCAATATGTTGTGGTACCTTCGAGGGGCTTCGAAAGCCAACTTAATTTTGATAAAAATAAATAAATAAAGGAAGGAGGCGACTTGATTTTAGGAGGAGAAGATTGTTGGAATAAACTAATTCCATTTCAAAGATACCCCTTAAGGCTTAAGGCTTAAGGCTTGAAACTAAACAAGGAATGAGTCAAAGAGTAAAATGCAAGGAACTGAGGATTGAGGAAGAACTATTTTTTTCCACACTTCGCTGAATAGGAGGAGTCAAAAAAGTATATTGCAAACCAGAACTTTCCTCCCACTTCTTCTCGAATCAAGACAAGAACTTGTTGGTTGTTTTATGCAGGAAAACTTAAGAAAGAATGTGTCTGGTTAATTTTCATTTTACTATTTTTTTTGCTTTTCAAATTGAAACGGAAGTGGGAAATGAAACAGACGATTTTGGCTAACAAACAAAAAGAGGAAGATAATCATACGCTATACCTTCCTCTTGAAAGTGAACAATGTTTCATACTTTCATGTAACTCATGTAACCACTCTATACACGTCAAATCTCTTATAATTGGAGTGAGAAACGCAAGATGCGGAAATGATTCCTTCCAATCTAATTTTAGGTGGTATTTACTATTTAAAATTTTTAAGTGGTAGATTGTTACTAGTTGTTATTGATGGGAAAAAAAAAGTAATATAAGTTGTATGTTCAAATTAGAACGGAAAATTCTTAGATGCTCTCAGAATATGGAGAAATGGTCTACCATGAATTTAATGAGTAGACCCTACTATGAATATGAATGGAGGAATCACAATTTTTCGTGCTTTGGGAGTACTTGAGAATTACTAAATTAGAATTAGTAACAACTCACCACTTAAAATTTGTTAAGAAAATGTTGTGGATGTAACATTTCTTTTTGAAAAATTTGAGTATATAAAGAATCAATATAAAACATATGAAATTAAATAAATGTCACGTGCTTCACATCATATGCTATCATGTAAAAGTTGGGCTTAAAATTTGTGGTTATACTAAATGGCTGTCTTCCCTTTGCTACTAATGGTTAAATACTCATTAATTAGGAAATTTCATTTTAACTAAAAGTTTATTAGTTCAGTTTTAAGAAATTTAGAATTCTCCTCCAAGAATTGTTCAATTTAGGTAAATTTCTATATTTTAAGTTTCAAAAAATTTTAAATTATACTCCAACTACCATTCTATTTCAAAAATTTCAAGAATTGTAAATTTTGTTTTAACTATTTTGATCTTCTTCATAATTTTGTATTTTAATATTTAAAAAAAAAAAGTTACATATTACATACCATTTTTATGCCAAGTAGCTCAATATATGTTTGCATTTAGATAATTTAGTCTAAATGAAACTTCAAATTTCAAGTGGCTCACAAATGTTTCGATAATATTTTTAAATTATAATTTTCTTTTATATAGAATTTTCAATTAATCTGTATATCGCATGGGCATAAAATTAGCATGATTAAAATTGAAAGAAATTTTATGTTTTAAATCAAAGGAGATTTTATCTCCCAAGAGATATCTTCTTTTGTTAATATAGGTTTTTTTCGAACTTTTGATTACATGACTATTCCCCTGATTCATGAGACATCTCATGCACAAGGTTTTGAAACCCGGATCGAACCGTACGGTCCAACCGGAAAAATCGCGAACCTCTCAGTTTTGCAGGTTTTTTAGCTTCAAGAACCGCTCTATGGGAAAAAAGCAGCAAACCGTGGTTAGACCGTACGGTTCTGAGAACCGTGACCGGTTTTTGAGGTTCGGACGGTTTCTTTTTGTTTCAGCTTTTTCGGTAAATTTTGGCCAATACACCGGTATGAGGTTATGATCAGATCTAGAAGAAATGAAAAAAAAAAATGAAAGAACATGAAGAAGAACAAAGATCGAAAGGAGATCTGATAATTTCAGATCTTCAACAAAGGGATTTTGTAAAAAAAAAAAAAAGAAGCAGAGAAGAAGAAAAGTTCCTCAAAAAAGAAAAGAAAAAGAAGAACGCAACGAAGCAGGATCTGCGCCTAGTTGAAGCAGCAACCAGCAGGTTGCCCACACAGTCGCCTATCACGCTTTCGTCTTCTGCTGCTGCTGCTTCTTCTTTCTTCTTTTTTTTCTTATTCTCTTTCTTTTTTCCGTTGATGGAGCTTTGTAATTTCCTATTTTTCACTGAATAGTGAATACTACTGCAATGCGTTTCTCTTTTTTTCTTTAGACTTTTGTTTTTTTACTCCTTTTGAATTCCTAAGTCCCTCACGTGCTAAAATTGGAAATGAAGAAAGGTTTTAATTTTTTAATAAAAGCAAAAAAATTTCAGCCATTAAATTTAGATAATTTTTTCAGCTGCCCAACATGATGTGACATACATTGATAGGTGCACTAAATCTTTTAAGTATTTTTAAGAGTAATTTAGTATCGCAATATTTTACTTTTCTTTATTTGCTTTATTGGTTTGTATGCCCACCAAAACAATAGACTCCAAGTGATGTGCTAGTTAGTATACTGTCGAAGAAGAATGAAGGCTTCAAGTGTATCATCACATCAATTCACAACTAATGTCTAAGAGCATCTCCAACAGAATATGCATAGCCAAAATATAGAGAATATATCTACTGTTCATGCTCCAGTAGCTTCTCTATATCCGGAAATTTTTTTTGCTAATGAACAGTAGCCCATCAAGTCTGATGGGCTACTATTCATTCTTCAAATCATTTTTTTCTATTATAATAATTTGGTGTTGAATAAAAAAAGTTAGAAAATGTGTAGTTGTTAAAAAAAGAATAAATAATGAATGAAGAAATAATATTTAAATGAGATAGAGAATGAGGTAGAGAATCTGTTGGAAAGTGTATTTGAAAAAGTTGGCAGATAAAGGTAAAAGTCACTGTTCATTCTCTAAACAGTACAAAAATTTGATGAATCTGCTGGAGATGCTCTAATGGGCTATTTATGATGGACCTAAAGAACCTAACAATTACAACAACTTCGGTTATCTTTTAGGCTCCGCTTGGAAGATCATAAGGGAAAGGAATGGAATGGAATGATCATAAGGGAATGGAATGGAATGGAATGATCATAAGGGAATGGAATGGAATGGAATGATCATAAGGGAATGGAAATGTATTTAAGTAAGGGAAAAGAATGGAATTGAATGGAATTAAGTAACCTTGATTGGATGTTTTAAAATAAAGGAAGGGAAAGAAATGAAAATGAATGGAATATAAGTAATCTTGTTTGGGAGAAGCATGAACGGAATGGAATGGAATCATTTTATGACAATATTACTATTAGACTCCTATTTTAAAATAAAGAGTTGAATATATAGGGGTATTTTGGGAGTTTTAGTAAAAAAATATTAAATCTAATTTCATTCTCTCACATTCCTCCCAATTTCTAGGGGAATGAAAATTTAAGATTTTAAGGGAATAGAGAGGAATGAATGTTTCTTCCTACCCATTCCATTCCCTCCCACTTAAACTCAAAAACAAGGGAATGAATTTTCTATTCCCTCCATTAAAACTCCTAAACAAGGGAATGAAATAATATTCTAAAATGATTCTTTTCATTCTTTTCCATTCCATTCCATTCACTCCTCCCAAGCGAGGCCTTAAGTTAAATCACAAGGCCTAATGTTTCTTTGTTTAGCCAAAAAAGCATTTCCATTACATGTGCAAAATATGAAATTGCTAAAAGTATGTTGAGAACTTTTGAGTGAGTTGAACCAATTTGATTCGAGCTGATTAGGAAAAAATATCCAAGATATAATAACGGGTTAAAATGAAAAAAATATCATAACTTAACTGAGAGGTATGATATAATAACTTAAACTACATATTAAGTTACATAAAAACTTAAGCATGGTTTTGTAACATAACCGTGAAAGTTATGATATGAAAAAATACATTTGAAAGATAGATTTCTATATTTAATTGGGTCATTTAATTAATTTTTCTATTTATACTAATTTAATATATTTATTTATATTTAAATAATTATTAAATTAATTATGATGTCATCACGTTCAACCTTAAAAACCTTGAATCTCTTTCTTTTACGATTCAATGAACGGTCCGGGTCTGAAAACTTTCCTCATGCATGCATTGGATGTATAAAATAATGTATTCATTTCTCTCATAGAATATAATGTAAAGATTATTCTAGAATAATATTTCTTTTTATTGTAGATTCCTAAAACAACATTTTCAGTCAATGTCATTGTATGTTCATCAAAAAGTCAATGTCATTGTATTGTGACATGTCCCACCTTGCGTGTACCAGGAAGATAGCATAAATGACCAAACTTTCACCTTAACAATCATCCAAATTGGACCAAATAAGCAGAGTGTAATCAATCATTCATAGACCTAATACTGAAGTATTTGAGAGGAGAGAATGAGATATTGGAGTACTAGATAAAGATTGACCCCGTGTTTGGATGGAGAGAGATAATGTGAGAAAAGAGTAGAAGAGTTAAGTGACCAAAATGTAAAATTTTGGTATATTCTAGTCATATTTCCCTCTTCTCTCCTCTTTCTTCTACTCTCTTTGTTCCAAACACCCTAAAAGGCACACATTGAGTTCAAGCTTATCAATCCAGTTCAAAATAAAGGAAGGTTATAATAACGTTGAATCCCCCATTGAAACTATCCTGATTCCCTTAACAAATATGAAAATGGACTATCTGGAGATCAGCCAACTATTGTACAGCCTTCATGGCGATACTCGTTTAGTTTATAAAGTTGTGCAACGAATTCCTCTAACAATTTCAATTGGTTTGAGAGTAATCTGGTAAAGATGCTAGACAATTGTAGAGGTAAGTTAAAATTTTCCTCTGATTATTGAAAGAGAAATTCAATAGAAATAATCAATGAAAAGGGAGATAAAAACACTTGATTTAAGTGCATCTGCCTCTGCACATCTGATTTAAGAGTGTGTGTGAATGCATGGATGCGTGTATGGGTTGATGTAACAAAGTATGAAATTGGAAATTTATGTCAACAGTTGTTCTATTTATAAGCTATTAAAAGAGCAAGTCCAGGCTATCCGGCCATGTTCGTATAAAACTCAATGACATAGAGTATGCCAACATTTAGAACCTTCCAAAAAAAAGCAACAAGAATAGGGAACAAATACAGCATTTTTAACTCGTTTCCTGCTCAAATTCTTCACCCTCAGATTCCTCTGCATTGTCAGCATCATCATCATCAGCATCATTATCAAAGTCCTCTTTATCATTGTCAACAGTGGTTTTCCCAATCACAATCAGGTTGCTATTAGTCTTCCCAATTTCATTGCACTGCTAAAGGCTCACATATCAAGCTAATAGCAAACCATTTGAAAGAGAAACGGGTGAAAAATCAGCAGCATACAAACCAAACTGAGTCCCTAAATTATTTTATGTTAGATACTTATGAAAAAAACTATGTTAAATATAAAACATATTGTGTTATTATTCTTTTTTTATTTTATTTTATTTTATTGGTAAGCTACGCACGCATCCAATGGGTCATGAAAGCACGACCTCACCCTCCACCTAGCACTTATGAAGGGAGGAGGTGCTAGTCGAGTTAGATCTCATTGGCATATTGTGTTATTTACAGGAACATATTTATGATCATTTGAAACTCCCTTGTTATGCATAGCTAACCCTAACATTTAGAAAAATTACCTGCCTGACTGCCCTTAAGATAGCTTCAATGGCAAGGTTTTCATATCCTAAATCTAAAATCAAGGTGGGGAAGAGAAGCCTTTTTAGAGATAGAAAGAGATGGATTGATATCGTGAAGTGATTATTCCTTCACAGTTACTGAGTAACAAAATGTCCCAACTATGACTATTATATAACTTCAAATAACTACAACCTCAGTATAACGACTTAACCAAGGAACCAAGTACGAATGGCGCTAATAAAGACAGTCTTGGCAGATAAACCACATTCACTGATTTCTTGCACTATCCTTCAACAAATCCTAGCATTGACAGTAATTTCTTTTTCAAATTCACACCCTTTCTCATAGCATGAAAAAGCAGAAAATCTTCTTAACAGCTCAACCAAATCCTATCCCTGACACTCCAAGAGCAGAAAATCAAATAACTTTAATAGCACTTATGTAACATAAATTTCAACTCAAACACTAGCTTCCCTGAAAAAGAAACGGCAAGGAACCAGAAATCTTTTTCCAGCATCCATCGACAGTGATTTTAATTTGGATTTCAATACATTTAGTTACAAATGACTACTCATAAAACAACTTTGAAACCAAGTTTAACTGATCATCCTCACCACAATAGATCAAGATCACTAGTTAGGCAGAAATTTCTAAGTCAGATTAAGATCCTCTATAATTCTTACCAATAATTTGAAAGGAATGGATTCAATTTGGCCATACTACCAATAATTAAAACAAAAACAAAAAGTAATGATTGTTAACGTTTACTTAAATTTTGATGACGTGGTAAAATTTAATTCACTCATTTCAAAACAAATGGGTAAAATATTAGGAATTTTATGCTGAAGTTACTCTAAGAATATCCTAATCTCACTAAGTCATACAGGTATAAAAGACCTCCACTCTCAAAACTCAGATGTTTAAACTAGACCCTTTTGGCAGTGTAATCATGTCACAATGATGGTTTAGATAACTTTATCTTTCCAATGCAAAAAATCTATAAAGGCATTATGCATTATCTCTAGATTGTGGTCCAACTGCATTAGACTCTAATCCTCTACTATAATAACAACATACAACTAGGAAAAAATTGTTTCATGGGTATGCAACATATGATAAATCTAACAAAAACCCAGATAATAAAAGTTTGATTACAAGTTCACAAATGCATATTGTTTAAATCTAAGAAAACCCAGATAAAGAAATTTTGATTAAAAGTTCTCAAACTCCATGAGAATGAAAAAGATTAGAACTTTGGATGAAATCTAAGTAAAAGAAGAGAAGGGGTTGGGTTAAAAGGGTGTACCTTTTCTTCGTAATCGGACTCCTCCGTAGCAAGGAGGAGCTCCTCGCTGTGGGGTTGAGGCCACTGAGAAGGAAGCAAAAACGACGTCGGAATTGTCCTCGTCGACCACGGGTATTGGGTCATGAACGCTGGGAACTGTAACATCTCTCTCTCTCTGTTGCTGGGAATTGTGAAAACGTGAGTTCCTCTCTCTCTCTCTCTCTCTCTCTCTCTCTGTGTTGCGGGGAATTGTGAAAATGTGAGTTCGTTTTTTCTAGTGTCAGAAACTATCAGTGTCGTTTTATCTAAACGTCACGTTACATGTTGTCGTTTAGTTAAACGGCAAGAATTATTGTCATTTGCTTCTAAAGTTCTTATCTTTTGACCTCCTAGCGGTTTTCATGAATTTGAAACAACTTTGCCACATATAATGCGTCTTATTTTACAACTTCCATTTGTCACTTAACTATTTGGATTGAGATTGTTTTCAGATAATTTGAATGAATAGGGTTTTTAATATGGGTTTGATTTAGTTCAATTAATAAAATTTTTGATAGTTGTATAAGAGATTTAGAGTTCATATTCAGCCTTAATAAAAAACTATCTAAACTAACTTTTAATAGTGCTTCAATATATTCCAATTTCTTGTTAATATGTTATTAAAAAGAAATAGATTTTTGTGACATAGTTCATCTCTCCTAATGCTTGCTACTTCCCATAGGTCTCCACTCTTTTAAAGCTTCTCATAACTCATAATAATGTTCAAGCTAATTCAACATACCAAAATCTTGTAATTTAATGACATAATGTATTATTTTTTATTAGAATAACTATGGTTTAAATTCTCCTTTATTCTATCGAATTATTAAAAAGAAAACTAATTCAATTCTAAATTCTATAGAAAAAAGAAAAAAAAAATAGCGTTTTAATCTTTGACTAGATTATTTCACACTTTATCTACGAGACACCTTAAAAATTTGATGGATGTATAGTGCAATAAATATCCTACTAATCCCCTAAACTCACTCTTTTGGTGTCCCCGATGCTACTTTTCAGACCAATCATGTGTAGCCCATTATAAGAAACGGGATCTACACTTTACACGCCCGAATAATGAGTTTTTAAATAGAGCTTGCTTAGTTCAGTTAATTAGGCTTTGAGAGCTAGATAAACCAAGGAAATCAGAGTGTGTGATAAAAGCAGTTTCGATTCCTCTTCAAATCAAATCTGGTCCCATGTGGAGTGTGTACTCCTGTGTCCCCATCTCCCCTCACTCTTTTTCGGATCCGGATCCTCTCCATTTCTATTTGAAATGGAGAGTGTCCGGTTTAGGGACCAGATTTGCTTAAAATAAATCAAATGCTTAAACTGTGCCACGTCAATTAAAATTCAAATCACTTAACTCTTCAAGTTCAACCGGGGTTAACAAACTTAACTCTTCAAGTTCAACGGGGGTTAACAGATCATCATTGATGCTTCCAACTCAACTCTATCAAGAAAAGTTTCCAGCTTATGTTTTATTTTGTGTTAACTCTATTGAAAAAGAAAAATGCATAACAGAGACGGACGCTAAGAACACAAACCAGATTTGATGGGATTGCAAGGTAGACATGGGCGAACGGTGGCTCACTCCAAGTCGATGAGGTTGGGTCTGGTAGTGCTGTGCTCGCTGGGGCTGGTGGCGGTGACTTGATGAGATCTGGTTTGGAAGATGAACTTGTGGATCTTTTCCCAAATTTGCTTTGATTTTTTATTTAGGTAGGTGATATTATAGTTGAGTTTGTTTGATTTTCGTTCCAGATATGGAATGATTTTGGATTTAGGCATGGTTTGATTATTTGGATATGAATTTATAATCCAACATTTATAATCCAAACTCATATCCAAATAATCTGGATATGAAAATCTGGATATTTAGAGAAAGTTACTGGACTTCTATATTTTTGTGGAAAAATCTTTAGAAAGCCGTCATAAGCAGAGGCTAACTATAAGGGAATTTATACTTACTCACGGCTTGGACAAACGGAGTTTGAATTCCCGTGTTGATTGTTGGATTAACTATGTGGTTAAGAGTGATGTCAAGAAGTTGAGCCTTCATTTTGCAGCAGGATATTATGACTTACCTCAGAGATTTTTGGTTGCAAAATCCATAACCGTGTTGATTTTAAGGCAGTGTAAGTTGGATACAAACTGTGGTGATATAAACTTACCCATATTGAAAAAAAATGTCTTTATTTTACGTTGATGCATATGGTAAAACTATTCAAAGACTAGTGGGAGTCCTGTGATAGAAGACATGAAATTTTTGAAGTGCCATGGACTGAAAAGTATAAAGTTCTCCGGTCTTATTAAAGCCAAGTAGATTGAGGTGGAACTCAATGATGATCTTGAGAGAGTTGAGTTGGAAGCATCAATGATGACCTGTTAACCCCTGTTGAATTTGAAGAGTTAAGTTTGTTAACCCCAGTTGAACTTTTTTGAGAAGAGTTGAAGAGTTAAGTGATTTGAATTTTAATTGATGTGGCACAATTTAATCCTTTGATTTATTTTAAGCAAATTTGATCCCTTAATTGGACACTCTCCATTTCAAATAGAAATGGAGAGGATCCAGATCCCTCTTTTTCTGATTCCAAAAACTTCTCAAACTCAGAAAAACGCAGCTTTGGGATTGAAAAAGCGTCACCATAAAACTAATACAAACAAAGAACACAAAGTGGATAACTGTTTAAAAGTAGCAATATCAACAAATCAAAGCCCCATTAAACCTTTACCGAAAATGTAAACGAAACCGACCCTTCTCTCTCTCTCTCTCTCTCTCTCTCTATCTACAGGTTTCCATATTTTCGTACTTGCTCACCTCCCTCGTGTCCTCTTGCTTCTACATCCACGTCTCCTCATGGCTTCACAAACAATTCTCTCTCTCTCTTCAAACAAGTACAAATACATCAACAACAACAACAACAACAACAATCCCAAGTCTCTAACTTTAACCCCCTTCAAACCCAGTTTTCTTTTTTGCAAATAGTATTAGAGGTGTAAGGTTTTTTTTTTTAATAGACATGAGGCTATATGTGTACGTGTTGGAGGCCAAGGACTTGAGTGTGAAGGACTCGCACGTGAAGCTTCAGGTTGGGAAGCACAAGTCCAAGACTAGGATTTTGAGGAACACCATGATGCCATTTTGGAATGAAGAGTTTGTGTTCAGAGTCCATGACATGGATGAAGAGCTTGTTGTGTCTTTGTTTCACCGTGATGACGAGCCTAGAGTGTTCCATGGCTGAAGGGATTTGGTGGGTCGGGTTCGAATTCCTGTCTTGTCCATTGCTGCTGAGGAAAATCATACCTTGCTGCCTACATGGTTTCCGCTTGAAAGGCCTAAGGCTGGGAAATTTATTAATGAAGATTATGGTTAGTATCTCTCTCAGTACTATTTCTTTTATTATGTTTTAAGCAATTGGTTTCAATATTGTGCAATAAGTCAATGGGAAATGTTAACAAATGCCGAAAGCATTGGTTTAAAAACTATTTTTAAAAATATTTTATAAAAAAAATTATTGAACAATTAATTGTGTTGACAATTTTTTATATTTTCTATAAAAGTGTTGTCAAAACTTTTCTAAAATGGTTTATTAACGATTGCCTTAGGGCAACTGTTAAGAACTATTTTTAGAAACATTTTATGAAAAAATGATTAAAAAATTAATTGTGTTGACAATTTTTTATATTTCCTATAAAAGTGGTGTCAAAACTTTCTTAAAATGGTTTATTAACGATTGCCTTAGGGCAACTGTTAATAGAATGATAACATTTGGGAAAAAAACAAAAAAGTAAATAAATACAATTAGTGAGAAGCAAATTATGCAGATTTCATGTATGCGAGGGACGCTTGGACATTCCATTCTTCATTTCTACTCATGATTTAGGAGATCCAATTTTGTTGTCTTATGGTATAGGAAAAAGGTGACCCTCTTTCCTAATGTGAATTTATTATCTTAGGTAACAAAATGCACTGTGGCTTTTGTCTAAGCTTGGGATCCTGTTGTTTGCCCTTAAATTTGTAGTTTGCATATTGGTTATTACTTATTTGTAATTAACTCGAGGGACAGTATGTTAATGGCATAACATTTGAAGGCTAGATTGATGGAGTGGTAATTGTCATGACCGGCTCTGTTGTCATTTTAATCAAAGTTTTTAATGAGATCTTTAGGGTGGTATGGTTTTTGCTTTCTAGGCATCTTGGGGAACGTTTGCTTTAGGTTTGTCATAATTTTGCCCTTTGCATGCAGGGAAAATTCTTCTAACCATTTCTCTTCATGGAGAAGGCCATGATTCTTTGACCAAGCAACCCCATTATGTGCATTCGAATGTCAAAATTGAGGACCCTAAAGAATTGGAAGGTCCTCATATATCAAGTCAGGACATAGTTGGCTCAAAAGCTCCAAGACGAAAGATGGCAGAAGGGAAAAATTTGATGAAGGCAGTTGCTAGCCGTCTAGAGAGGCTATTCAATAAGAATGAAGAAGCCCCAAGAAACGGTGATTCTATGGAGACATCCAGTACATTATCTGATTATGAGGATTGCATGGAAGAACATCCCTCTACTTTTAGTTTTGAAGAGGGAATTGGTAAAATGCGGTCAAGAAACAATGGACAAGAAATGCCTGAAAACCTGCAGGGCGGCATTCTTCTAGATCAGATATATGCAGTATCACCCTATGATCTTAATGCATTTCTTTTTGTTCCCGATTCACAGTTTAGAAAAGAATTAGCTGAACTACAGGGAACAACAGATGTGCAAGAGGGGTGTTGGATATGGAAATCAGGAGACACATCATGTCTGACACGAAATGTTTCCTACACAAAAGCTGCATCAAAGTTAGTCAAGGCTGTTAAGGCCACAGAGGAGCAAACCTATATCAGAGCAGATGGAGGGGAATTTGCTGTATCAGTAAGTGTAAGTACACCCGAAGTTCCATACGGGAATACATTCAAGGTGGAATTGCTTTACAAGATAATGTCTGGACCAGCTTTATCCTCAGGAGAAGAATCCTCCCATCTTGTTGTGTCTTGGGGCATCAACTTTCTCCAAAACACAATGATGAGAGGTATGATTGAAGGAGGCGTTCGGCAGGGACTGAGAGAGAGCTTTGAGCAGTTTGCAAACTTGCTTGCTCAGAATTTTAAAACGTTGGATTCCATGAACTTATCCAACAAGGATGATGTGCTGGCAACTTTGCAAACAGAACATCAATCAGACTGGAATTTGGCAACTGAATACTTCTGGAATTTCACAGTTGTTGCAACCATGGTTATGGTTTTGTATGTTCTAGTGCATATTCTACATTCTGAGCCCAGGAAAATACAAGGCTTGGAATTTAACGGAATTGATTTGCCAGACAGCATTGAGGAGCTTATTACTTGTGGATTCTTATTCATTCAGTTGGAGCGAGTTTATAACATGATCTCACGCTTCATACAAGCTAGGTTTCAGAGAGGTAACAAATTATGCTACCTAGCTCATATCTTATTAACCAACTGGAATCTAAAGCACTTTCACACTTGGTACCACTTTTCCAACTTTGACCTGGGATTCACTTATTTTTCACTTCGATTTATACAGGAAGTGATCATGGAGTTAAATCCCAAGGTGATGGTTGGGTTCTTACCATAGCTTTAATTGAAGGGATCAACTTAGCATCCTTGGAATCAACAGAGTTTTGCAATCCCTATGTGGTTTTCACCTGCAATGGTAAAACAAGAACAAGCTCTGTCCAGCTCCATCCTCGCGAGCCTCAATGGAATGGTGAGGCCATTAAATGCTGGATTTGTTCTATTGTTTTTGAATTATTTTTCCATTGACATGTGTTCCTCCAAATTTTACTGCATAACTGATCTTTATAAAATCATGCAGAGATACTTGAGTTTGATGCTATGGAAGAACCACCATCAGTTTTAGATGTGGAAGTTTTTGATTTTGATGGTCCCTTTGACCAAACCCCCTCACTTGGGCATGCTGAGATCAATTTTGTAAAACACACATCTACTGAACTCGCGGACATGTGGGTGCCCCTTGAAGGAAAGTTTGCTCAGTCTTCTCAGTCAAAATTGCACTTGAGAATTTTTTTGGACAATAACAATGGAGTTGAAACAATTAGGGAGTATTTGACCAAGATGGAAAAGGAAGTTGGGAAGAAGGTAAGCACTTAATATACCTTCTTATTTGATTATTTTTTGTAATTTATATGTGAATGCATATGATGAGATCTAGTTCGGTTTTATCCAACCTCTACTCATGCATAACAATTTTTCTGTCATGGTGGTGCTAGTTATTAAGCATTTTGCTGTTGAACCCACCAGCCTTTCTATTTTTCTGTCAGAATTGTCAATCTAATGGCTTGTTGGTTGCTTGACAGTTGAATCTACGATCACCTCACAAGAATTCAACATTCCAGAAACTGTTTGGCTTGCCACCAGAAGAGTTTCTCATCAGTGACTATGCATGCTCCCTGAAGAGAAAAATGCATCTACAGGTACTAGATATATTCATCATGGGAGTACATGTCTGTTTAAGGAATGGTCTTAAACTAAACTCAGAGTGCGCCAAAAAATGAGGTTGTTAAAGTTGGTCTAGTGGTCTTATTAAGTAGACAGTTGCAGAGCTTAATCAAATACTACACAGTGATGAAGATGGCATTGACAATGATATAGTAACTTCTATCCATAAGGTGCATACAAGTTCCATGCATTGAACTTGTATTCATAGAATATTAAGCATATCTTGGCCATGTAATATGAAATCCCTCAATGCTGTTCGAAAATAGAAATCAAAGACTAACCGAGTATAAAACTAACAAAGGACCTCATTGAAATAAATCAAAACCAGAGTGGTATTATTTAAAATGCAAGTAGAACACAGTGAGATGATTTTATGCTGGGCGAAAGTCCCTCCGGTTTGTTTAGTTAAGAGTATAAAATAGTTCTGGTGGCCAACTCTACCTGATTGTATTTGCTTTTTAGTTTATCAGCTTATTTCTGTCTCTGTAACTTGAAGTTGGGGATGACTTTTGGTGCAGGGAAAGCTCTTTCTATCAGCAAGAATTGTGGGGTTTAATGCCAATTTATTTGGACATAAAACCAGTTTTTTCTTTCTTTGGGAGGATATTGAAGCTATCCAAGTGCTTCCTCCGACCCTGGCATCTGTGGGTAGCCCTACGTTGGTCTTAGTTCTACGGAAGGGTCGACGACTTGATGCAAGGCATGGTGCAAAATCTCAAGATGAAGAAGGCAGACTCAAATTTTATTTCCAATCATTTGTGTCATTCAATGTTGCTAGCAGGTAGTAGTGTAATGAAATGCTTCACAAAAGCATTCTCATAATTGAACTATAAAAAAAAAATTTATTTAATTTGCACACTTCTATAAATGTGAAACTTGATAATTCACCATGTTGTACTCATAGAACAATTATGGCATTGTGGAGAACAAGAACATTGACCCCTGAGCAGAAAGAACAAATTGCGAAAGCACAGGAGGATCAAGATGAAAGGTCCATCATGCTTGAAGATGCAGGATCCATTCTGGATGCTGAAGATGCATCCAGATTTGATGCAGGATCAAGTCTGGATTCTGAAGATGCAAATATATCCAAGTTTTACAATGCAGAACTTCCTGTCAATGTGAGTGGTCTATTCTCCCATTCGCTTCTCCATATCTTCATTAAGCATTCAAGATGGTCTTTCTCTAACATCTATTCTTGTTTTGAACCCAAATATTAAAACTATAGATTCATGTCCATTAATAACATACACTATTTCTTTAGAAGCTGCTAAGTTTGGCAGCTAGTGCTAACACTCCCTTGCCTTATTCACACACAACCCCCCACCCCCCCCCCCCCCCCCTCTTTCTCTTTGATGAACTCTTTTTTTGGTGTTGAAAGTTTGTCAGGTAATGGTGCAGATAAAATCATTGATGGAAATGTTTGATGGAGGAAAGTTGGAGCATAAAATTATGGGAAAATCTTGTTGTCTTAATTATCCTACCACATGGGAACCTGTGAAGCCTGATGTTTATGAACAACGTCTGTCTTACAAGTTCAATCGCCATGTCTCAACTTTTGGAGGGGATGTCACATGCACACAACAAAAGTTTCCAATTGCTAAAATGAAGGGTGGATTGTCAATGAAATTATGGCTCTACATGGTGTCCCGTTTGGCGATCACTTCCGTGTATGTGACAAAAACTTGGAAACTTTTAATCTTACAATCTGCCATTTATTGCTCCATTTTGTTTTCAGTCAACTTCTCGTGTACTTAATGAACCTAACAAAGTAACAATGAATAAAACAGTTTTCTTCTTGTGATGCCTTTTACATGCAGGTTCACTTTAGGTACCTAATTGAGAAATCTCCCCTTGCTCATTGTGCGTGTAAGTGTGATGTTTACATGGGTATTACCTGGCTTAAAAGCACCAAGTTTCAGGAGAGGATCACCCGGAACATAACAGAGAAGTTTACCAATAGACTGAAGGAGATATTTGAACTTGCTGAAATAGAGATTCTCTTTACAAACTCATCAGGATAGGTCCATTTGATACGTATTACATGCTTTGAGCTCCTGTCATTCAATGTGCTTTTCTATGGAAAGCTGAAAGTGCATAGTGTTGAAGTAAATACCAAACATTTTTAGAACAAAACATGTTCCAAGGGATTTTGCCAAGTGTATCCAATGCTCTTAGTTACCATTTCATTCTTGTATTTCTTTTAATTTTGGATAGGATAGAATCACATAGAAAAATACCTGTGAAGGACCCCATAGTTTTCCTTTTAGGACTAAGGCTTTGTTATTACTATTATTGTTTTTTTTTTTTTGTTGTTCTTCTAGAGAATTATGATTTATTAGGTTTTGGATATTGAAAAAAGGTAGTCAAATAATCTATGTTAAGCATTCGTATTAAATTGTGCAAAAAAATTTGTCTATTTTAACATAAGAACTTATTTTTTATATTTTACACACAGACTTTTCAAAACAGATCATATCATATTATTTGTTACACAACATTTAATTAATATATTATTTTTAAATTTGTTTTATTATCCACCATTAATGTGAGTGTTGAGTGCTCTAAGGTACCAAACTATGCCGTGGAGTACTAGTCCATGCAAAGTGTAAACTATTCATAAAAAAAGGTCTTTTAAGAACTCTTTGAAAATGTGTAGAGTTCTAGTGCGTTTCAAAGCAATTCTTGGCCAATACAAGTCAAGTGGCCCACAAAAAGAGGGCCTTTTGGGGGGAGGTGAATGATTTCACCCCAAAAGGTCACTATTGGGGATTCGCACTCTGATTATGATAACATATACTTTGGTTAAGTCCCAAAGTTGTCAATTCATCCACTTCATAGTCATTATGGGTGGAGTTACAAGTAACAACTGAGTCAGCACTAATCTACTTGCTCTATACCTGTGGAGGTCCAATGAAAATAAATACAATCAATGACTAATCTTAAAGTTTAATCTTATAAATTTTTCATAAACCTTATAACTCAATTGGTTAACACATTCCGATATTTCTAGTGGAGACATTTAGGATTCAAATTTTCACATGCATAACAATCAAATTATAGAAAGAAAAAAAAAATTTATAGATTTAGAATAAGACCTTTTTCTTTTTGGGCAACAAAGAAGTTTTACTAGTTCCATTATGATTTTTCCCCCTTCATCATACTTGTGTGGGCTTTCATCGACCTATTAGAATCACGTCGCAAAGGTTTAAATTAATATAGATTTGGATTTGATGATGTTATATTAATTTCTCAATTTTTTATATTTTTCTTTTCATATGCCCAACCCCTTCAAATTTAAAAACTGCTATGGAGAATGGGCATACACTAGCAGTGACTAACACAAATCTACATTGCCTTTTGGAACATCTCAAGGGAGTCATTATTGAAAATTTAAAAAAAAAAAAAAAAAAAATTGAATAAGCTCTCAGCTATTAATCATGCTCAAAGGGAGACCTAGCTAGGTCAAAACCAGCTTCTAGATTTTTGAAAATGAATTTCTGCGGAAAAATATGCTTTTTTCACTCCCAACAGAATTAACTGAAAAATAAATAAATTAAAGAATAGTGTCACTCCACTAAGGTTATTTTTTTAATAATTGTCATTGTGGGGATAAAGACCCAAATTTGTATATTGGGCCTTGGGCCTTATCCGAGAACGTGGACATGTCCGAGAATGAGTAAATGATTGGGAGAGTCCCCAAAGTTGAGAATCACATAAGGAAATAATGGAGGAATATAACCTGAGGAGTATCTCCTTCTCGGATACGACGAATATCATTCAAATCTGTATTTGGGCAATTCGGGGGATTTTCTAAGAAGTTCCAACGATAAGGATGAACTTCAGACACGTACAAAGGTGATAGGAGCTCAGAAATATCTAAAAGAAAAGCTGCTACCATCGCATTAAATGCACTGCAGCAACTTTTCTTACCGCATTTATGTGGAGAGGACCCCTGAACAGTGTAGTCTCAGCTACCACCATTCACAGAGAGCCAAAGAAGATGTCTGATGGGACATACACTCAAGTGAAGGCTTATATGGATAACAAATGTACGATGAGGATGGTCTAAAAAGAACTATATAATGTAAAAGACCTCCCATGAGAGAGAGATCGGAAAAAATGAGAAAAGAACGACTGTAATTTTCAAATCTGTATTAGCATTCAGTTCTATTGATTTATTTTATAATCCATCTCCTCGGATAGCCAGTTCTTTCAGTTTTTTACGTGTCTTTCTTACTTGTTCATGTTTTAAATATCTATTAACCGTTGTTAAATTCATTAAAGGTTCAGTTCTTTCACCCACTCTCTATAAATTTATTGTATTGGGCTCATCAGGCCTACTTCCCATATTTTTTGGACTTGGGCTACAAATCGTGACCCTACAGTCATGTTCATCATTGGCACCATTGCTATCAAAGATTAGAGCATCTCCAACCAGAAATGTCATTCCATCTTATTTTACCATCCCAAAAAGTTACTTTACTAATTATACCATACCATTTTACAACACACCCAACATCCCAAAATTCTATTTTTTTTCCCATTTTATTTAAATATTCTTTTTTATTCTTTTTTTACTATTTCTCTTTTTCTATTCCTTTTCCTCTCTTTCTCCCTCAATCTCTAGCACTGGCTTCAACACATAGAGCCACACACACACACACAGAGCCACTCACACACACAGACCCATGATACACCGATCCACCTATCCAAACCCATCACCACACACACACAAACACAGGTAATCACTCTTTTGAAACAAACATTTTCATTCTTGAAAAACCATGACAAAAAAGATTAAGAATCAAGATTCATAAGTTTCATTTTCTCTTTGTTCTTCCTCAACTTTCTAGGAAACCAAACAGTCCACAAAGAAAACTTTGATAAATTTTTTTTTTTTTTTTTTAAAAGTTATCTTAAGCTTGCCATCCATCATTGACAACACAAAACAGAATGCACGATTCATCAAAACTTTCTTTTCCATCCCAATTTTCTAACCAGACAAACAATACCCAGAAGAAAATTCATACAGAAAACACACAAAGCTGAGCCGAACTATGCTCTCATCCATCAAAAAGGCAAACTAAAACAACAATAAAACCCAGAACCTTCTCTTATTTTCTTTCATCTTCACACCAAACAAAAACAGAACACAATCCAAGAGTTTCAAACCCAAAAAAAAAAAAAAAGGGGGACTAATCAAGCATGCAAAAGAAACCCACCACCGATGCCTCGTCGGAATCACTATTGGAGCCATCGAAGCCATCTGATTCCACCGTTGTGAAAACCCACGGAGTCTTGGGTCTGAAGAGGGCAGAGAGCAGATGAGAAAGAGAGAAGGAAGAGAGAGAAAAGAAGAGAAATAATGAGAGAGGAGAGAGAAATTCCCGAGTTAAAAATGGGAGAGAGAGTATTAAAAAAAAAAATTTATCACATTCAGTTATAGTACCATCTTACATTTAAGATGGTACTATAGCACTATGCCAAAAAAATTTAGCATTTTCCAATTTTGGCCTTCCAGTTGCTGAGCATGTTTTGGGCCTGAATGCCAAATGTACCTTACATTTCGCATATGGCAGCCCCCCACTACTGATGCTCTTATATTTTAATGATCAAAACATGGACAACGGATAGAGATTCAGATTTTAATGAAAGAAAAAGTAGCACTTATAGGTACAAGATTCAAGAATACTGACAACCACTTCAAGATTCAACAGAACTTTTTGATCTTTCAAAATTAATAATATTTCAATTTGTAAAAATAATTTCATCTAGCCATCTTTTTTTCTTTTTTTGGTTAACCCAAATGCTTATTTTCACCGTAACATTCAGTTTCAAATCTCCACTAACTATTGAATTAAAAAAAATTAAAATTGCAATTTCAAGTCACGATTCTAGTTGTTTTTAGGTGATTTGTGTGTCAAACGATTTTGTGTATCAATTGGTGCTTTATGATATTTTCATGAATATGTATTCATAAAATATGTTTTTATGTATAATAAACACATAATTTTTTTAAAAACATTATATTATTTGTAGGGATAAGGGCCCAAAATTGTATATTGGGCCTTGGGCCTTGGCTGAAGACGTTGGTTGGTCCGAGAACAAATAAACAGTAGTGAGGGTGTTAAGCTCAGAGTCCCACAAGTAAAATGCAAATGAAGAGGTTGGGAAATGTGGTCCGAGAAGGAGTGTCTCCTCGGATAAACGAAGCACAGATCAAATGTATATCATATCGCTCAAAGTGGTCTTTCAGGAAATTCCACTAATTGAGACGTGCATTAGGGACATATTGGAAGAATGGGAGCTATGAAATATCTAAGGAAAAGCTGCTTCCACCGCATTGAATGCTCTGCAGCTAACTTTCTGGCCGCATTTATATGGAGAAGACCCCTAAACAGTGCTGCCTTGGCTACCCCAACTCATAGAAGGCCAGAGGGGATGTCTGATGGGACAAGCACTCAAGGAGTGGCCTGAATAATCAACAAATGAAGGGTCAAGATCATTGAAAGGGAGATATATAATGTGAGAAACCCCTGAGGAAATGAAGATCGGAAAAAAAAAAGGAAAAAAATACTATAGCAATCAAGAATTGCATTTGTAACCAAACTTGAAAGTAGTATATAAGAACTAATCTCCTCGAACTTTGTCGAGGACGATTTTCTTTAGTTAAAACTTGTCTATTTTCATTCTCTTATCATCAAGATCTACCCTATTTATTGTGTGATTCATTAAAACCCAGTTTTCCAACCAACTCTCTACAAATTCATTGTTTTGGGCTTTTTAGGCCTAAGTCCATCCACCTTTTGGACTAGGTACTCAAATTTGGTCCTTACATTATTAATAAATTTTATATATATATATATATATATATAATTTCATTGAATAAAAAAAATTAAAAATTGCACCACCAGAAATTTCTAGTCTATACTACTATTTAAGAGGTTTCCACTGCTTAGGATCCTCATTTTTTGATTCAAAAATACCTCTACATCACTATGTTTAAGTAAAAACAAAACTAAAAGACAATCTCAAAATATGGCCACTCTCAGGTTGATTTTCAAATTGTTTTATCTACTTACAAATTAGATTCTCAAAATAAAAATTATATATATAAAATAAAAATACAAGATTTTTTTTTTTTTTTTGGCTACAAAATAAAATTTGTTATATTTGTCCATTTCTTGAAGTTAGCTTTATGGCACATCTGATTGTATTAGTAGTTCTAAATAAGTAGTATTAATGAAAACTAGCCTCTAAGCACATGCTCACTCGTGTGCTCAAAGACTCTTCTATTTTTTTTTTTTTTTTTGTAAAGATTAATTATTTGCATCAATTATAATTAGAGATTACTACATTTTTCAATCACAAAAATACCTAGGGGTGTTATGAAAAAATTATTTCATTCAAAACGCGTAACACTTATCACACCCCTAAGTATTTTTGTGATAGGAAAATGTAGTAATCCCAAATTATAATAGATGCAAATTATTAACCTTTACCAAAAAAATAGAAGAGCATCTAAGCACGCGCGTGAGCACATGGTCAAAGGCTAGTATTCCGTAATTATAAAAAAAAATTGGCAATTTTGTTAATGCAGTGATCAATATTTTGATAATTGGAAGATAATGTTATAATTTTTCGCATAGCTTATAAATAGAAAAAAAAATCAAGATAAATACAGCACTACTGGTCTACTATTGTTCGTCTTTCACTCTATTTGTTGATATATTTGATTAAAACTCATCCGTTCATAATAAGATAATGAAGGCATAGCAACCATATACAATAGATTAAAAAAAAAAAACCCTCTGCATTCCAGATCAACAATGAATCTCTTGGCTTATGGATAAATGTATTTGATGATAGATGGTGCTAGACCATATGATCTAAAGATCTAACTATTTCCTAATGGCGCATGATCTCCTTAATTTTTGAAGTCCAACCTGTTGATTGAAGACCATGAAGTGCAGATTCAAAGTCCCATCGAAGATTGAAGTGTAGGGGTGAGGGGATGAAGCTCATCATCATAGGTATTTGATGAACTTGCTGAGTAACCACCTTCAGCAAAAACCAAAAATAGTTAGCAACCTAACAGCCGAATAAAATATTTCCGCCCAAAAAAACAAAAGAAAAAACCATCAATTAAAAACACTACTTTTAGCGTTTTATATTTATTTATTATACAAATCATGTGTTCTGGTCCTATTGGTTTGTCCGGGTGGTGTAGAGACCAAGAGAGTAAAATTAATGCATTCTCTAGAATCTCTTCCACTACATGAGTACTTCTCAACCAAAAATTGTCTTAGAAGAGAAGGATTTCAACCTCACCATCCAACTTTCTCCAACAAATTCATTTGTTCCTTTGCAATCTTACTGGACTTCCTCAACTTGCAGTGTTTGTTTAAGGAACCTTTATTTCACCCATCATTGACAACACTTTATGCACACTTCTATGTCTCTGCAAATCAAAAAGAGACGATAATAAAAGATCTTATTTATTGTTTTATAAGAAAAATAAAAGAAAGCCCAAGAGCAAAATATTACTGTAAACGTGACAAAGGCACATAACCTATAATGCATGAAAGTGGAAAAAGTTAATAAAAGGCATTGAAAAAAAAATTTTAATTGCAGATGAGGATTGTGGATGAGTATTTCTTGCCTAGGATGAGCCGATGAGGCAGGGAAAATAATCAAAATATTATTGTCAATGGATAAGGAAGAGAAATTGAATAGATGAGGTATTAATTGTTTGCAAGTTTTGTAGTTTCCTGAAAGTAATGGTAGTGGGTAGTTTCTGATGATGTATGGAATCAGTTAGTTGAACACTTCGGCTTCGGTGGACTACAGTGCTAGTGGAGGCCTACAAAGAGAGAAAGCAGTCAAAGGGCGACCGGGGTGAGCCGGCCAAACACCCTCCGATGGTGAAGTTAGTTTTTCTCTTTTAATGGAGTTTCAACTTTACTCAATGTAAAATCTCAGGAAATTCATACCTTTGCATGGTGAAGACCGAGCCTTATATAGGGTACTCTAGGGCGGTTACTAGTTCAATAACTTCCCCCAGAATCTTGGAATTCGGACATAACCTCCTCAACGGCTACAAAAAATCACAACCGTCGTTGGAAGTTACATGCAGTGGAGGGATTGGCAGCGATGAACGCGGGTTGATGAACCGCTATGAAGTTCCCAAGTGTTTGCGTAGTCGTCCATGTGCTCTGCGCATGGACGACACTTTGTTGTGTCGTTGTGTGGTCGTCCATGCACCTTGTGCATGGACGATCTTCTCGATTTGATTCCCTGGAGTGATCAATTGCCCAGCATCCCAAGGACGAGATATCTGGGCGAATTGAAGATGGCCTGATGTTTGGCTAACCGCAACTCTCTGGACGAACCATAGATGTGATTTTAGTTATACATCAGTTTCTAAAGTTGCAAAAGATGTGAAGAGTAGAGTTATTCTAATTAGTTTTTGGGTATGAAAAATTTTATATACCCTTCTCTCAAATTTTAGAAGTTAAATAAGGTAAAATATATTGAAGGGTTATGTGTGTCATTTCATGAAAATTACTTTTATACCCTTATTGCTTTGTATTGTGATGAGATAATATATTAGAGATAACTAGACTCATCACATGCGCTTCGCGCACGATGATGCCTTTTTTTTTTTTTTTTTAGCTGTCCTATTTTGTAAAATAAAAATTGTGTTTTTTTATTTTATATATATATAATTTTTATTTTAAAAATCTAATTTATAAGTGAATAAATTAATTTGAAAAATAACAGGAGAGTGATCCTATTTTTTAGGCAATGTTTTAGTGGGAATTAGAGTTGTATTTTTTGTAGCAAAAAAAAAAAAGTGTCTTTTTTGGGTTTAGTGGTCCTATTTTATAGCAAAAAAAAAACTTGTGTCTTTATTTTTTATATGTAATTTTTATTTTGAGGCTTTTTTTTTTTTAGTGATCCTATTTTTTAGAAAAAAAAAAAGTTGTGTTTTTTTATTTTATATACATATAATTTTTATTTTGAAAATCTAATTTATAAATAAATAAAATAATTTAAAAATTAACAACAGAGTGACCCTAGTTTTTAAGCAATGTTTTAGTGGGAGTTAGAGTTGCATTCTTACCGGATTGTCCTTTAATTTTGTCTCTACTTAAACATAGAGATGTAGAGTTATTTTTAAACTAAAAAATGAGGAATCCAAACAGGGGAAGCTCCTTAAATAATAGTATAGATAGAAGATATAAATAACTAACTTTCTGAATCCTCTTAATATATAGATAATACTAGCCTCTAAGCACGCACATGAGACTCTTCTTTTTTTGAGTAAAAATTAATAATTTGCATTTATTATAATTTGAGATTTCTACCTTTTTCCAATCACAAAAAAGAAAAAAGAAAAAGAAGAGAATACATGGGATGAGTTTTGTAGATTGGAAGAGTTTTAAAACTAACAAAAGAATGATCCTATTTTCCTATAAAAAAAATGATCCTATTTTGTAGGGAGTTAGAGAGTAGAAGTAAGAATTTAAATTAACATAAAAGTAGGAGTTTATAGGAAGTAGGAAGGCATTTCATCGTAGAAGTAGGAATTTATTATTTTTGTTAATTTACTATTTTAACCCTATTTTTTAGTGGTCCTATTTTTTAGGGAAAAAAACTGTGTTTTTTTATTTTTTATACATATAATTTTTATTTTGAAAATCTAATTTATAAATAAATAAAACAATTTGAAAATTAATAAGAGAGTTATCCTATTTTTTAGGCAATGTTTTAGTGGGAGTTAGAGTTACATTTTTAACGAATGATCTTTTAGTTTTGTCTCTACTTAAATATAAGGATGTAGGGTTATTTTTGAACTAAAAAATGAGAAATTCAAAAAAAAAAGTCCCTTAAATAATAGTATAGAGTATATATATAAATGAATTATCTTAATAAATATATAGATTATTTTTTTTTTGAGAAACAATAAATATATAGATTAATATATAGAAGAAGAAGAAAGCGGGTAAACCTAAATGAAAAATTATGGCACTAAAAAAAAATAAAAAGTAAGTCTCATCACACGAGGCGTCTGATGAAACTAGTATTTACTGTTCAATAACTAAGTTTCCTTCTTAAAAAAAAAAAAAAGCAAAACAAAACAAAACAAGCAAAGGTTTGCCAACAGATTGGTTTCAAAAAAAAGAAAAAAATTGGTAACAGACGGCAACGAAATCCCACCCCAAGTCACACGCTTTTTAGACCAACCGAATTCCCCGAATCGCCACGTGGAAATCAAAACCCCACAAATGCTAAATCAGGAGTCCACAGCGTTTCTTTCGTCAAATCTTAACCGTCAACTGAATGTCCCATAAAACTCAGCCTAGGGTGAGTTTATCACTTCCCTCCTCAATTCTGTTATTATCCACGCCCATTGTTTCAATCCACACTCACTGACTCACTCTCTCTTTCAGTTTTTAACGTTCAAAAAACTCCATACCAAAATCACTCCCAAAAAAAATGGATCCGAATCCGAAAAGTTTTCCGATTCTCTCTTATGTTTTGGCCCGACTTCCTTCTCTCGGACCTGGATCCAAACCCGGATTTTCTACCTCCGAAGTTGATATCGAACAACCGGCCTCGCTGCCGCCGAAACCGCTAGTACCACCGCCGTCTTCGGGCGATCCGTCTTCGTCTTCCTCTGCGGCGGCGCAAATCGAAGATGACATGCCTCACTTGGCTCACCCGAAGGTGCTCGCTTCGATGACCCGGGCGATCTCCGACGTGTCGCAGACCCGATCGGTGCTGAAAACCCTAGGTCCGCGACCGGACCACGAGGCCGTCGATAAGGCAAGAGCGAAGCTCATGGATATCGAGGCTAGCCTCGCGAAGCAGCTGGAGGAGAACGTGCTGTCTCCTCGGCCGTCCGACGTGGACAGGCTGGAGTGGCGGGCGCACCTGTCGGAGCGCGAGAACGAGTGTAGGAAAGCGGCGGAGAAGGAGAAGCAGGTGTACAAGGCGGTGATTCAGCTCGAGGAGATGCACGATGCGTACGAGAGGCTTCTGAAGGAGGCGGAGGAGAGGCTCGTGAAGATTTACAGGCAGGCGGAGGATTCGGCGGCGACGGCGACGGACGAGTTTGATGAGAACGCGGTGGAGGATGAGGTGGTGGACGAGGAGCCGAATGAGGATGTGATTGGGCTTTTGCATGAGGCTTCCGGGAAAGGAGTGGAGCGGGTCAATTTGTCGGGTCGGAGGCTCCGGTTCTTGCCTGAGGCTTTCGGCCGGATTCGGAGCCTCGTCGTGCTTGACGTTTCGAATAATCAGCTTGAGGTAATGTTGTTTTATTTATTTATTATTATTAGCGTTTTGATTAAGTTTGTGATTATATGATTTCTCTGATTTCAAAGTTTGCTTTTAGAATTCAATTAAGCTTTATGAATGTATTAAGGGTTCGTTTGGTTAGGCATTTTGGAAGCTAAAAGCGCGTTCTTAAAACCCAAAACACCGTTTTGCAGCGGCTTACAGGCAATTTGGAAGCTAAAAGTGCGCATTCTTAAAACCCAAAACACAGTTTTGCAGCAGCTTGTAGGCATTTTGGAAGCTAAAAGTGCGTTCTTGAAACCCAAAACACTGTTTTGCAACAGCTTATACAAACGCACCCTAAGCAGGAGTTTGCTGAAGAATTATAATTTGAAATGTAAAAGATCCAAAAAATATGGTAAAGTATTATAGTTTGAAATGTTCAAACAAAGAGAGATTTTTTAACCCCTTGAAAAATATGGGTTTTCTTCTCTCTACAAATGGTTCATATAACACAATGTGGTTTTCTTTGGCACCAAGTACTCTTCTGTGGAAAATGACTTCTAGATGTACCCCTTTATTTATCATAATAAGAACGAACAATAAATTTAGCCCACATGGGATATCCCGATTGGTAGGCCTTGGGGTGTGCTCCCTTGAGGTTCTAGGATTGAGTATCGGGATTATTCAATGCATGGTTCTTGTGGGTGGGGTCGTGCATTTGGGGTTGATACGGGTTGGGTGGATCCAAATTGCTTTACCTTGATGAGGTTCCTAGTAATCAAAAAAGTTTATCTTCACTGTTCATCGCCATCTCATCGAGTCTAATTGTCTATCAAAAGTAATATCAGAGTACAATGAATCCATAAAAAAATCCATCTGTGCTAAATTCAATCATGGAACGCTCTAACGAATCAGTAGATCTAACAGCGAGATCTATCCTCCTTTATTGAAAACAGCAGAGAAGATACCACGTAAGATCTTCTAATTGCTTTAGAAGTCCTAAACGGTTGGTTTTTGTGGGAGAGCACACCTCATTCCAATGCACTAAAATGAATCAAATTTGAATTATTCATCTCTCCCACCCTATAGAAAATTCCGATGAATCTTTCCTGTTCTTTTAGCTACATGTGTAGGAATATTAAACAAAAAGGAAGTTGGTTGGAAGGTTAGATAATGTGGTTGTAAGTAAGGTTATATGACTTCCCTTAGACAAATATAATTTTTCTTACTTATTGATAAAAAGGTTATATGACTCCGAGTATTTGGCACTAAGGCTTGGTTGTTGTTGTTGTTGTTGTATTGATGAAAAGATATGGGAGAATCGCTTGAGATTATTTGTTCATGTGCAAAGGAGAGCAATTAATGTACCAATAAGGAACAAAGTTGATTCAAGTTGAGAGAATGAAAACAAGGTGAAGGAAGACCTAAACTAGCATTAGTAGTAGTAAAAAAGGACATGTCAATTGAGGTGGTGATAGAAAGTATGATTTTGGATAGTATAGAATTAAGAAAAAGAATATATGTGGTCGACCATGATTGCGTTAAGAATACATAACTGAGCCAAGTTTTGGGACTTAGGCTTGGATGTTGTTGTTGTAACTAATCTTTTCTCCATCCTTTCATGAACCATGTTTCAAACTGCTATATTTTTATATGATGAACCCACCTTATAGCCCAATAGTGCAGCCAACACAGCCAGATTTTCAACATCCCCCACAGTTACCATCTTGCCTTTACTCAAGTTGATTGCTACCTGTAACTGCATTCAAACATAAGAGTGTAGCATAGATGTGCTTTAGAAGCTGAAGAATCACAAAACAAAATCGAGTCATCAGGTGCAAACTTGTTAGAGCTTCTCTATTTCCTCAATGATACCTCCTTCCACAGCCTTCTTATCAACATACAACTCAAGATCTCCATAATTAGAATAAACAACAAAGGAAATAAAGATCTTCTCATCTCAACTCTTTAGTACAGTACTATTAAAAAACCTGAGGGGATATCATTAATTAACACTAAAAATCTCACAGTAGAGATACAAAATGCAATCTACTTCCTCCACTTCTCTCCAAAACCTAAAGGCTCAAGTACAGAAAGTTAGAAACTATTCGCTATACTAGCATAAGAAATCCCAGTGGTTTGGCTTATCAAAAAAAGAAAAAAAAGAAGAAGAAATCCCAGTGGTTTGGAATCATTAGAAAGCAAAAGTAAAATAAATAATGTCTATGTGTTCAAATGCTTTAAATATGTTGAGGCTTGGTTACATCAGTAACAACTCATCTTGTACGTATTTTCAGCAACTTTTCTGGCTTAAGTTTCACTTTTAAAGGTCCATTTTCATATTTCTTTGTTTTTTCCCCTCCAAATATCCAAAGGTTGACTATTTCACCTGCATTTCCTCTTCTTCTCCTTTTTTTTTTTCCTCTTGTTAAATGATATGCTTCATGTTGTTTTGTACTTGCCTTCTGTTGTGCCAACCTTCAAGGCTTGAAAAGAGTCAACATGGTGCAATCATACTAGGCAAGATAGGATCATAGTACCATGGGTGTAATCTGGTCGAGACAGTGAATGTGGCTCATGGTTCACAAACCTCTTTCTTCTTGTTATTGTTTTCACAAGGTTTTATGTAGAATAACTGAAAGCATAAGTGTATCATGGACAAGTAATTATCATTTTTCGATTATTTGGGACCAGCAAGGAATTTATTAGATTGTGGAATCCTTGAACGGAGATGTTCCAGTTTCTGAAATGTGCAATCATTTGTTGATCCAACGGTATATTTGAGTAGCCTATCATACTGGTTACTCACTGTTTATTATTATTTATCAGTAAGCATACTGGTTACTCACTTTTAAGTGCCTTAGCTTCCAATTTAACCACATATACAAATTCAAGTTTTGTTAGAGGACCATCTAGAACTGTTAGAATAAGCATTCTTTTGCCAAAATTGTTAAAATTAGCAATCCGTGTGTTAGCTATAGAACAATCATTTTCTGTTCATGTCTATGTTGAAGCTTATTAACAAATATTTTCCTCTTTCTTGATTTTTAGTATATTATGTAAGTAACTTCTTTTCTGTGAAAATTGATCAGTAATGGGACCATGAACACATTCCCACCCCTGAAATCTGCACTCATATTTGCTGGACATTAATTTCTTTTGTATATATCAGTTATAATTGTTTAACACAAACTTCTCTCTGCATCATTTCTTCTTCTTCTTCTTTTTTTATAAAAAAAATCAAGTATTGCATGATTAACTTATCACGGTGCACCAAGAATAGTTTACTGGGCTTATTGCTGTCCCTAATTAATTTTTGTGTGAAAGTAACAGTTCATCCCTGACTCCATAGCGGGACTAGAAAATCTGGAGGAGCTTAATGCCGCATCTAATCTTTTGGAGATACTGCCTGATTCTATTGGATTGTTGCAAAAATTGAAATTTCTGAATGTCTCAGGAAACAAGCTAGTTGCCCTTCCTGACACCATCTGTCATTGCAGGTAATTATCATTGCCAAAGAAAAGGGGGAAAAAAAAAAATTTTTAAGTGACACATGTTTTTCCTTTACTTTTTGAAATATTTAGTTTTATTTCTTGAATAATTCAGGTCATTGGTGGAGTTAGATGTGAGCTTCAACAATCTTGCATATTTGCCAACAAACATCGGTTATGAATTGGTATTTCTACAAAAGCTTTCAATCCAGTTGAACAAGATTCGTTCCCTTCCCTCTTCTGTATGTGAGATGAAGTCTTTACGCTCTCTCGATGCTCATTTCAATGAGCTCCATGGCCTCCCATCTATGATTGGGAAATTGACTAGCCTGGAAATTCTCAACCTCAGCAGTAACTTTAATGACCTGACAGAACTTCCTGACACTTTTGGCGATTTGACTAACCTCAAGGAACTTGATCTCAGCAACAATCAAATTCATGCTCTTCCTGATACATTTGGTCGGCTTGATAATTTGACCAAACTCAACCTGGAGCAAAATCCTCTTGTAATCCCACCAGCGGAGGTTGTCAAGGAAGGGGTTGAAGCTATCAAAGTTTTCATGGCTAAGAGGTGGCTAGATATACTGGTGGAGGAAGAAAGGAAAAGCATGCTTGAAATGCAAGAACAGAGTCAGACTGGATGGTTGACTCGCAGCACCTCCTGGTTGAAAAATTATGTTACAAATGTTTCAGAATACTTGGGATCTCCCAGGGGGGGATCTCCTAAAGACCCATTTCTTGATCAGCAGCTATGATGCTCTGATAATTCATGACTCGTTTTGAGTGTCACACTTTTCTTCGCTCAAATGCCAAAGCTAAGGAAGATCAAACTGGTGGCTTTGGTCTGCTGCAATTTTTGTACTTGTTTCTTTTCTACTGCATCCATATCAAGCTTGAGGGTGCTGAATATCTTACTAAATTTTGTTCTTTTTTTTCCAGTTCAAATGTTGGGAAATATGAGTTTTGTAGGAAAAAATAATAGGTAGCCTGCTGTGCATCCTGTTTCTGATGACAACAGTTGAATGCTTATAGTTGTACATGTACATTCACTAAATCTGGAGTGTCAAATTTTGGCACCGATCTTGCAATTTTCATTACCTTAATCAAAATTGTTTCAACTGCTTTTATAGAACATTATGCATCGAGGAGCTATCTCATCACTCATATATTGGCTCATCGATGACTATCTCATCACTTATATATTGGCTCATCGATGAAATGATCAGAAACGTATTTATAGCTTTTGTATCCGTGATTGGTATTTTCAGTTGCTATTAAAGAGGATGTCCAATTAATTTGGGCCATTAAAATTTCTTTGCTTTTTTTTGTTGTTGTTGTCTCCTCTTAAATATTTGCTTGTAAATTGTAATATATATATATATGATCATGTAGCAAGTATAAATTAAAGATTCGGGAGGGGTGGGTGAGATTACTATCCATAGGGTGATCTGATCTGATATTTTTTTGTTCCTAAGTATTCTGTCTTCACATATACATATTTTGAGAAAAATATCCTAGCTATTCTCGTCAAATCACTACTTTCCTATTATGATGACTTCCACCACCAAAGAAAACTCGTCAAATCTCTACTTTCCTATTATGATGACTTCTACCACCAAAGAAAACGTTATTAACTTCTTCTTTTTTTAGGGAAAAAAATGTTTTTAACTTGAGACAGTACCATCGCAAATCCTTTGTGTGAATGCCACTCCACAAATACAAAGTTTTTGTAAGGTGGGAGGGCAAAGATCGAGGTTGAAATCTCTAAGAATGAACTTTACATACATATTGTTGAGAACTAAAATTTGACAAGAAAGTCTATTCCATGAAAAGCAAAGAAAGACCATGGGCCTTGACAAAAGAAGGCCCAGCTTGTAAAGTTAAGAAGGACAATGAAGGCCCAAAGGCCCAAAAGAAGGAAAAAGAAAGAAAAAAGTAAAAAAAATGAGAGGACCCAAACTTGGACCGCGAGCGAGATCCCTATCCTCTAGGAAGCAGATCCTTTAAGGGAAAGTCTAGGAGATCTTGAGAAGGATGTGGATGACTTAGAAGATCCTAAAAAGGATGTGAGCGACCCAAAAGATAGAATAAACCACTTACAGGTATCCTTGAAAGAAGGAAAGATTCGTTAGATATCCTATTGAAATCAAGAGGTAGAGAGAAGTGAAAGGAACGAGTGGTATCCTCAGGTTTAGCACTTGACGTAGGAACTGAGAGATCTCGGTCAACACAGAGGACATGCAGCAAAGGGGAGGATGGTCAGAGGCTTTCTAAGTTCACCCATTGCAAGGAGGAGTCTATATCATTTCTGGAAAAAGGCCAAACCAGGAAGAGTCAACATCAAGGCCCTAGGACATTGATGTGTCCTTTCAAAACCTTGAGAAGAGAACCTTGGTTGACACATGGGAAAGCCAAGGTGTATGTTCAGATTCTTAGCAAAAGTCATTAAAAATCCAGCAAAACCAGGTATCATCTTTGTAACCTATGGTCCAAGCCCGTGGGATCCCGAGTTGGTAGTAAATGAGTAGTGGTTTGGTTGGTAGGGGAGTGATTTCTAGTGAAAGAAAGATCCTGAAATTTTCCCTTAGTTAATGTATTTGCTTAGAATGCATGAACCAATGGAAAACTCAGTTCCTCCATGTGCATGACATTTCCCCACAATTTCCTCTCAATTATCATTTTCAATTAAAGCTGTCACCCATTTCCAAGAAGGCATCTTCCATTTGTAGTTAAAGTCAAATACTCCTTTTGAGTTATAATTGCCAAATTAAGCTAAATTTTTGCCCAGTGCACTCTTTCAGATTCCTATCAAAGGACATGGTCTTACCCAGCAGACCAAGGACGTACTCGCCTGGAGTAACAGATCGTGTCCACTATAAAAAGAACATCAAATGATAACAGAAGGGTCAATTTTAAAGTTTGGGAAAAGGGGGAGAGTTCTAGAGATTCAAACCGATAATTTTGAGAATTCTACGAGTTCAACAATGGAGAGGGAAGAAAGAAAGAATATAATAAGAGAGCCAAGGAAGAGAACTTCGTTCCATATCCTTGAAACCCTTCAAAATATCACTTAGACTCCAAAGAAACATATACAAAAACATGCACACATCAGATATCACTCTCTCTCACAAAATTCTCCTCACTTGACTATCTTGGAAGGAAATGTCCAAGTAAAACTACTTGGACTTGAGTTGAGGCTAGGATCCTCGTGGCTGACTCATTTTCATGAAGATCATTTACATATATGTATACATTTTACAATGTATATGCTAACTTGAGGAACTAACAATTACTTGAGAATATTTGTATTGTATAGTTCTTATGTAGGACCTACAAAGGTATAGGACAATGACAAAATCTAGTAAACATGTAGGAGGATCTTGTGGCTAGGGAACCAGCATTTCGGATTCCTGGATTAAAAGGCCTCGTGGTTCAAGGAACCAATGTCTTGGGTTCCATGGATTAAAGACCTAATGCCCCTTGGAACCACAACATTATGCTCGAGGAACCACGAATCCACATTCTAGGAACCGCTAACCACTGCAACATCATGGAGGAACCAAGTGAAGGAACTCTTTTTAAATGTTCACACAATAAAAGATAAGCTCTAAATATTCTATTTTAACCTTCTCCTTGTTATGACTATTATGAATAATTATTTTACTCATTTTGTAAGAGTACAAGTTATTTTACGACATCAAAACACTTACAATGATATTTTATTGCTTACGAGGAAATCACAGCCTTAAGGAGCTCACTTGTGCACAAACCAGTTCATATAACGACCACAATAGGCCGCAGAGAACCGGACCCAGTCCAACCAACAATCAATCATCTATCCTTGGAGGTTCAGGATCCTTTGTCATTAATGGACTTTGGTACCATCCAAAAAAAAAGGGAACCTACACATATATATTTAGATTATGTTAGAGCAGAATTTATATCTTATACTTATTAAAAAAAAAACAAACAAACAAACAAACTTGAAACAGTAGATTTGTATTCTCCATGAAATCTTCCAATCAATTCAATTATTTTAGGAAAAAAAAAAGAGTTCCATTTAATCCTTTTCCTAGGCTGTTAGGGAGGGCTTTACTTTCCAATTCCAAACCAAACTAGAATTTTGCAAGTATGATTATTCCTACAAGTACACCAAGCTAAAGGGGTGACATTATTATTTGACCTTACCCACTTTTAACAGCACTAAAGGTTGGTACCCGATTGATCAACCTCCCCATGTGCAGCATGTGCACCACATTGCTGTCAATTCCTTTTCCAATTCCAATTCTTAATCATACACTTTCATAGCAAGTACTAACAAATAATAAAAACACACCCACAACAATCATAGGAAACCAGAAAACACCCACTAAGCACCTTCATCTTCTTCTCCTTCTACTTCATCGTCATCTTCTTCTCCCCCTAATAATTTTGAGGGATCAGCTTTGACACACATGAATTTGTCTAGAACCAAAACAACAACAACAACAAAAGCAACAATAGTACTAATGTTGCTGTCTCTCTTTGCACCCTTCTATGTTATTTTGTCCTACAGTAACCAGATAACTGGATGTTCAGCCCTCTATGTGTGGTTGCTACCTTATGTTGTGGTAGCTTTGATGGTAACATTGGTAATAGTCGCGGCCCGCGCCACCATGGTGACATGGATCACAGTTCTGGTTCTGCTAGCCTTTGCGGGAAACCGTCGCCGGGTGCTGGTTCAACATGGAAGGAAGATCACTGCTGATGTTGCAATGCACTTGGTCAAGGTTGTGCTCAAAGAAAGAGGCCTTGTTGCTGTGGCTTGTGCAACAATTGTGAGCCTGATGGCTATGATTCGCATAATAGAGGCTAAATGAAATTTCTTTGTAAATTTTTGCTTAAACATATATAAAGTGTTAGCTTGCATTTGGTTTGCAATTGAGAAATAGATCCAGATTGCATTCTTCTTTAGTTCTTTGTCCTTCTCTTTTCTCCCTCCTCACCAAACAAAAAGGGGGTGCCAATTTTTGTGCATTGGATGTGGACTGGATATTGCTGACTTGGGATTGAATTATAAAATAGAGATACCTTTTCCCCATAAATTCAATATGAGATAATTTCCATGGTCTTGTCTAATTTGCATACCAAGCCAGCTTTAATTTCATCCCCCATTTCAACATTCTTGGCGACTTTCTCCTCGAGTTGCTTAATTCTTTATTAGGACTTTGTTTGTATGTAAAAATATCTATATTTATATTTTAAAAAGATGATGTGGCAATACTTTGAGGGTGTAAATTAAATAGGGAGTTTTTAAGGTATCTTTAAAGAAAAGAAAAGTATATGCATAAGTGACGCTTGATAGATATATAATGGGTACATTGTTGATGAACAGTGAATAACAATACTAAGTGGGAAAATATTGCCATGCTTTATATTTCTCATTTGAATTAAGATCCAATAATGGAGGGTTGAAGTGATAATAGTATCATTTTATAGTGCCTCGTGTGTGTAATTCGAACCTCATCTCCCCTTCTCCCTCCTCTATTGTACACATAAAAAAAAAAACAAACAAACAAACAAACAAAGATCATAAGGTAAAATTAAAACTTTATCCATCACCAAAAAATATTTTTTGCTTAAATAGTAAAAATTTCTCACTTCAATTTTATGATGAAAAAAAGAAACACCAAAATCAGTCCAATTGTTTCGGTAACAAGATCGTCAAAGAATGTATCCGGAGTCCAGACCAACTTTGGATACACTATTGAGCACCTCCTACCACCATTCTAGGCAGGCAACTATTCATAGAAACCCAAAAGTTTGACATATTTAGTTCAAAATCAAATTTTTGGCATATTTAGTCCAAGATTTTATTTAAATACCTGTGCTTTTATGCATGAACACATGACCTATTAATTTTACAACCACTCTCAATCCAATAAAATTATAATAAAATCTTCTACTCCCAATTATCGAATTATAACCACTAAGAAAAAAGTGTAAGATCTGATAACCTTGAAGGATCACATACATTATTCATGGCTAAAGTTGACGTAGACTTCGTTGAAAGTGAGACCGAATGAACCTTCCTAGCTAGCAGTGGGCAGTGGCAAAGAAAGCAACAAAGGAACAAAGTAGAAGAAGACCAAGAATTCTCACTTTTTTAATTGTGAGAAAAACTGTGGAAAATCAGCCAATGTATGTAGATGTATATTGCAAGTAAAGTTGTTTTACCTTGTATTCAAATTATTTCTATATGAGTTACTTCCCCGATAACTTTGAGCACACGCATATCAAATCATATTATATCAAAATGCAATACAATAAAACTTATATATTAAATATTGTGCTTACAAGTTATATCAGATAGCATGACTCCATTTATATGTTGGGGAAAAATCCTAATCTCTTCAATATCTATGTGTGAATTAAAATTTATGAAAACAAAAAAAAATTTCAACAAACACCACATAACCACATAAATACATAACACAATAACACCAAATTTTACGTGAAAAACCCTCTAATTTAAAGGAAAAAACTAATCCCTTCAATGTTTATGTGTGAATTAAAATTAATGACTACCAAGCAATAGCAATATTATGAAAACAAAAAAAATTTCAGCAAACACCACATAAACACGACCACACAAGAACACCAAATCTTATGTGAAAAATCCTTCAGCGTAAAGGAAAAAATCACAAGACCCCCTTCAAAAAAAATCCACTATGAAATAAAGATTATAACTATCAAGTTTATGCACATAAACTATAAACTTGTGTCTACAATATATTGAACTAGTAAAATCTTTCCCTGAATATTCCAACTCTCTATAACTGTAGCAGTCAAAAACTTTATGAGAATTTCACCAATTTATCACCGTTGTGTGTAACTTAAGAAAGAAAAAAAAGGAACTCACACGAAAATGGCCGAATGGCTCTCTGCTTCAGCTTCCCACAAGGCCGAATGACCCTTCTTTTCTTTTTCTTTCTTTTCTTCTCAACGTGATCCACACACTTGCTCAGCTTTTGCATCACTTCCCATTAAGAGTAGTCAGACCTTCCCATACATGTTCAACTTTGCATTAAACCAAAAAACTGATTCTGTGGACTTAAGAAGACAAGCTCATTAACTATGGTTTGACAACTGGACCCACACGGTGCTTTGCACCCAACAGCATAAACTATGGTTTAGAATATAAAACAAGAAGTTGAATAAAAAGAACAAATTAAATTGAGAGTGAGTGTATGTGTGTGAAATCTACCACAAGTAGGGGCAAAGCAATGAAAAAGCCCCAAAAGGAAGAGTAAGCTTGAGCCATAATGCCAAATAGCCACAGAGGGACAATTGAGGAGGCTAGCGTGGTGCGGTAGTGTGGCAAAAATTATCTTATGTGCTTGATTTATAAAGTGGGTTTAACAGATACTTTCTCATTATTATGCAGGCTCTATAATCCATTATGAAAAAAAAAAAAAAAAAAACAAACAAACAAATAAATACCCGTATCTACTATGGTCTATGGTTGCCACAAGACATGCAATCAGGGCAAAAAAAAAGCTATATTTTGTTTTTTTCTTTTCTTTTCTTTTTTAGTTGGGCCTCTTTCTTCCAAAACTCTAGCCCCCATTAGCTAGCCAAGCTCAACGCAGATAGCCCAGCCCAACCCAATCTAAAGCAAGCCATTTTAATGCTATATAGATATTTATTTGAATTTTTTTTTTTATATATAATTTTGCTTATACTCCGGCTTTTCTAGCTTAAAATCCTAGGTCTATTTCTGCATGCAATAGTGTACTACTGTCTACCATTTGCATAAGCTTATATAGGGTGTGGATATATGCAATGTAATTACGGATTTTTTTTTTTTTTTTTTGATGAACTGGAAGATTATTACTGATTAAAATTTTGTTCTTTCATAGCAGCTTAGGTTATATGGAAGTTTTCCATTTAATATGATATATACGATCACTCAAATACTTCAATCATTTCAATGCAATATTCCTACTGGCTACTGTCCAAGTATCAAGAAAATAAACTGCACTCGGTTCCTGTGGAATTTGTGAAATAATGTTTTTCACGATGTGATGTCCAGGTTTGTCTGAAGGGTTGGTGGGGTTCCAACTCTTTTGTTACTCCCAATAGAACAAGAATATGCCACAAATGTCCTTTGCAGTCACAATTTTCTCTTTATTGATGATACTAATCTAGTTTGTTTCTTCAATTAAACATTGAATATGAATAATTTCTTGACATGGACATTAAATTGACCTCTTGTTTGTTGAAAGCCCCTTCCAATCTATTAGAAAGATTTGTTTTTTTTTTTTTTTTTCTTTTTATTGAAAAAATTGGGTAATGTTAATAAGCTACAAGACTTTTTGACTACATAAAATATAAATTAGGCAAAAGTATAATTGATCTTAGAAAAAATAAAACTATAAAAAGTTATACATAAACTAAATAAGCTTAGAAATAAGCTACACCAAACTTATATCTCACCCCTCTCTTCTTTCTGCTCATGAGGCTGTAAAGTATGCAGTCAAGTTTAGTATGCCTGTAAGGCTGACTACCATCTCTCTTCCTAGTTAAATAACACTGTTGTTTGAAAAAAAAAAAAAAAAAAACTCCCATATATACTCTTGATTAAGAAGGTGCAATTTGATCAATTAAACACATTGCCTTAAATAAGTATGTGAGGCCATGTTATAATATATATATATATATATATATATATATATATATTTGTTTCAATATTTAGAGCGAGAGAATTTAAATCATATTTCTTAAAAAAAAGTTAATTAATTGAATTACAAAAATCTTTTACTAAGTGAGCATTTGGATTAAGAGGTTCCACATCTGTGTTTTGAGTTTTCACATTTCACATTTCCTTTTTTTTTCTTTTTTTTCTTTTTACTAAAAGTTGGTTTCACGTGAGACACAGACCTGCCAATGGGTCTCATGCACTGTGCACGAGACCCACTACCCTTTTGAACGTCCACACATTTCACTAGAAAGGCATTGTCAGTGGCTCCGTGCATTGTTTACAAAACCCACAAACATCTTTTTTCACCAAGACTTTAATTAAAAATGAGTCTCACAGTACTACTTACACATTTAAAAATTATTTTACTACAATATTTTTAATTTTTAATTTTTAGCAAAATAAACCATGCCTAACATTTTGTTACCCAGAGTTTTTCCCCAAAAAACACCATATGGTACAAATTGGTTACTCTGGCTGAAAGTGGGAAAAAGGTAGTGTACCAGGCACATGGACATCAGGACATGGCATAAAGAAGACAGACTAGCATGACTTTTGAGTTGGTCAGTGGTCACTTCACTTGTCTTTTGTTTTGTAGAAGTGGTTTTAAAGCTATTTGCCTAGTTCTAATACTTTTAGCGTTTTTTTTTTTGGCAAATTAGCACAAGCCTATTGCTGCCTATATGAGATTTGTAGATAAAACAATTATGAACATAATAATGTATACCCCATATCCAGTTACCTCTTATTTGTGAGAATTGTGTTAATAATGTTGTTAGCAATCATAATCGGGTAATTCTTGATTGCATTATAACAATGGTTTTAACAAACATTTTTCAACAGTATTAACAAAGTAATAAGGGAGGGTATCTCTTAAATTTTCTTTTATCTTCTTTTTTTTTCCTCTCAAAGCATAAAGCATAACCTACATTGAATTAAATTTCAACAATACTTCTTTTTTTCTTTTTTCTAAGAGACATTTCATTAATAGGTATAGTTAGCCCAAAAAATATATATATATATATATATATAAACTTGGATTTAAATATATATATATATATATATTTTAAAAGTCTTTAACCAGAATCTCATCCCTAGAAAACACTCACAATTTAGTTCTACTACTTTGGACCATAGCAGATCAAGCAAACATGTAAACTTAACTGCTTGGAAAAAAAGCACCACCAATTGAGTTTGCAAAAGCCAATTGGTGGTGCTTTCCTTTTTCTTCTTTCCTTTTCCAAAAAGAAAAAAAGAAAAAGGAATGCACCACCAATTGGCTTTTGCAAACTCAACACAGATGATTCAATGCAACTTGGGTCAATTAAGTGTAATAAGGGTTTAAACAAGAGATTACAACTTGCAAGGATTCATGGTTCAGTTTAAACAAGAGATTACAACTTGCAAGGATTCATGGTTCAGAGCTTTCTCTATAAATATTGGCCTTTACCGATAAAATTGTATGGTTAAATAATTAAATTTATTTTATTTTATTTAAATTCTCACGTGTTAAGTCTTACCTATTAAAATGTAGTTTTGCCTTACACGTTAAGGGAGTGTTAAAATTATATGCTTAAATGAAAATTGATCATATCTCAATAGCTTAAATTTTTGAGACAATCAATAATTTAACAAAGTATCAGAGCCTTACTAACATAACTTAAGCCTTACTAACATGATGGTATTTGGTAATTGAACTGTGGGCTCCTAAAGATGGTCTAGTTAGATGTAGCACATCAAATGAATATCTGAAAGATCATCATAGATGCAAAATCGTATTTAGACTTTGGACACCTCCGTTAGAAACATAAAAAGAAGTGTAAGTTGAATTATAAGACTTTTGACATTCATGGATGGGGTTTTAATTACTCACTTACCCTAAATGTTGTACTTCTTAATGTTATCAATTAAATTCCAATTTTCAAAAAAAAAGAAAAAAAAGAAGATAAGATATAAGTTCATATTATCAACTAAACTTAGCCATATCTTATGTCTTAAGATAAATTGGATATTAATTAGTATTACGGAATTTCCTATTAATTTGCATTGCACAGGGTTATTTAACAGTTATATGTAAATTAAAAAGAAAAGCATTTTCTTGAGAAACAAAAAGGAAAGCATTTTAATAGTATAATTGGGCCTATCTTAATTATTACTGTAAGGACTAGATTTGAACTCCTAGCCCAAAAAGGATATGGATTTAGGCTCAAAAAACCAAAAACAATAAATTTATAGATGATAGGTTGGAAAACTGGGCTCTAATGAATTAAGCAACGAATCAACAGATCTTGATGACAAAGAGAGAAAAATAACAGACTTTCACTAAGGAAAAACGTCCTCGGCGTAGTCCGTGGAGACTGATTCTTATATATTACTTTTGAAATTTGATTACAAGTCTAGTTCCAGATCGCTACAGTGTTTCTTTCCTGATTTTTTGATCCATCAATCCATGGAGGGTCTCTTTCGTTATATAGTCCCCCTTGAACCATCTTGATCCTACACTTGTTGATTATTTGAGCCTCTACTTGAGTGCTTGTCCCATCAGACACCCTTTCTGACCTTTTGTGAGTTGCAGTAGTCAAGACAGTATTGTTCAGGGTCTTCTCCACATAAATGCGGCAAAAAAAGTAGCTACAGTGCATTCAATGCGGTGGTAGCAACTTTCCCTTAGATTCCTCTGAGCTCCCATCCCTTTTGTACTTTCATATCACCCATCTCTATTAGTAGATCGTCTTGGAAGGTTACTTTGAGTGATAAGGCATATATTCGATCCGTGCTCTACTCATCCGAGGAGATAATCCTCCTCAGACCAACTTTCTCAGCCCTTCTGCTTGTATTTTACTTGTGGGGTTCTGAGCTTAACACCCTCACTACTGTTTATCCTTCCTTGGACAAACCAAGGTCCTCGGCCGAGGCCCAAGGCCCAATACATGAACTTGGGTCATTATCCCTACAATTACTCAATTAGTTAGCCATTTGAAAGTTTAATAAAGTTTCATTTAAAATAAATTAACTATTTCAATAATTAATGAGGCATTGGGTAAATGCACATTAATTTTAAACTAACTATTTCAATAATTAATGAGGGGTAAATGCACATTAATTTTAAATTAACTATTTCAATAATTAATAAAGTACTGGGTAAATGCACAATAATTTTATTATGTATGTATTACACATATAGTTTGCGACTTGGTGAAAGCACAGTATGCAGTAAGGGTAGAACTAGACTGTCACAGTCACAAGCTTAGGGGCCAAGCTGTCCAATAATTCAAAATTTACCCTTAGATTATATATATCAATATATGAATGCCCCCCTTTCCAAAATTATTCATATTTCTCATGTAACATTCTTAAATTAATTTTTTTTAATCTTTGATATTATTTTGGCTTCTCATTCTTAAAATTTTTATCTTTGCGCTGGCGTGTAAGATGCAAGTATGTAAATTTTATTATATTAAAATATAAATTTATAATGGTTTATAGTTAGCTCAATTGATAAAGTTTTTTGCTGTCGATCAAGAAATTTGAGATTTAAACTGTGCCCTACATCAATACCGCATCTATATAAAAAAAATTATAATAAACAATCAAACCAAAAAATAAAAGTTTGGAAATGTTTTGGAAACTTTTGAAAAATTTAATCCTATAAGTATTTTAAATTTCATGGAACTTAGTAATAGAGTTTTAGTTAAAGAAAACTATTTTAATAAAAATAAATAAATCACTTGTTATTTTGGTAATAAATTCATAAACAATCTTAATATTTAATCCTAGTTGAATCATGGTTTTTAAAATCAAGCTTTTACTAAATTACACATAATATAGGAGAAAGTCCATGAGTATAACAATTTCTCACACAGTGACATTTTCCCATCAGGCTTATTTTGATTGTGGTGGATGGCATTTGTTATGGGGGAATCCACATTACCCCGATATCCAAATTCCTTAGAATATGATGTCTTGCAATCTAGATGCCTTGGAATGTAACTATTCTTATGTTTAGTTTAGGCGAAACTACACTATTGGTCCCTGAAGTTTGCCTTGTATGCGCAATTGGTCCCTTGAGTTTGAAGCGAGCACAATTAGTCCCTTAAGTTTTAAAACTGAGTTGTATTGGTCGTTTTACTAACTGTTGTTAACGGTATTACTTGTGTGGCTAACGGAACAATGACTTAGCATTCTTTTTAATGATGTGGCATGTTTTTAATTAAAAAATTAAAAAAAAAAAAGTTTCCACGTTAGATGAAATTGAAATCATATTGACCCAATTAAAAACAAATCCGATATTTAATTTTCATAAAAATTAAAAAAAAAAGTTGATATTTAAAATCAACTGGGTGTTCATGGCTAACGGAACTGTCTGTTTTTTTCATAAAAACAGACCAATCCTACTATTCAATATGAAAATTTGGCAACTGGGTGTTCATCAATAACTGGGATAGTAATTGAGAAAGAGTCAAAAGGGCATCACAAAATTCATCTTGATAATTATTTTTCCACATAAAAATTCACCAATCCTACGATTCAATATTAAAATCTGACAAATGGGAGTTCATCAAAAACTAGCAGAGTAATAAAGAAAAGGCCAAATGGGCATGGAGTACGTACCCATGTTGATCGTAGCCCACACCCATTTCCACAAACAAGAGATTCATGGGTGGGCAAGAGCCGCTGTTGCTTGTGCTTGTGCTGGTGCTTGTGGTGATACTTTGGTCGACTTCCATGGCTGCCGATGTGGCTTTGGATTGAGGAGTTGGAGGAGGTTGGATTTTAATTTCATCTAACGTGGAAACTATTTTTTTTTAAATTTTTTAATTAAAAACATGCCACATCATTAAAAAAATGTCAAGTCATTGTTCTATTAGCCACATAATTAACACCGTTAACACCAGTTAGTAAAAGGACCAATGCAACTCAGTTTTAAAACTTAAGGGACTAATTGTGCTCGCTTCAAACTTAAGGGACCAATTGCGCACACAGGGCAAATTTCAGGGACCAATAATGTAGTTTTGCCTTTAGTTTATTCATAGGGATAAGAATTATTTATTTTTCTCATACTACCCTCAGATTTATAAACCCAATATCAATTTTTTTTAATCTTCCTCTAAATAAATAATAACAAACAAGATATAAATTATAAATTACAACAAATTCATTAAAACTATAGTATAACATTTCAAAATGACATGTATAATACAAAAATAACTATTTAAATTCTTGTTCTTTATGGAAATCACAACATCATGTTTTGTTAATAAAAATAAATATTTTATTTTATTTTAGCAAATAACCAATCTCAAATTTGTTAATAAAAATAAATATTTCATGTTATTTTAGCATTTATGTTGTTGTGGCAGGAATAGATAAAAATAAAGGAATATATATTAATGATTTGTTTTATGTTTTATCTCCATTTTTTTATAAGTATATTTTATCTCCATTGATTAAATGATAAGTGAAAAAAATGGTAAAATTGTCAATTTATAACAAATGTAATTTTTTTAAACTTAGGAATCTGGATACCCACCTATTTCATAGGGAATCCACATTCCTAAAAGAAAGGGGTTGAGTGGGAATCCAGGTACCCCAGCATCTGATTCCCTAGTGTGATTTACAACCAAATGTGGGAATCTTTCAACATTCTTGAGAATCCTAAAACATTACCCCATACGAGACGCCACTTTAAGTGAGTTATTTTTATTTTATTTTGACTTATAATTTATTAACAATTCATCTTGTATAAATATTATGAGATTTTATTACGATCATAATCCGTAAAAGACCCCATATAGTATAAAATTTCCTTTAATATTTCCATTGTTAAATGTCTCAAATATCAATTAGTTTGAACCGTACCAATTGGAGTCTTGCTTGATAATAAGAGCAATCATTAGAGAGCAGATGATATAGGTTGAAATTTTATCGGATATATCATATAAAGAGCTGTACCAATTGGAGTCTTGCATGATGATAAAGAGTAATCATTTTAGAGCAAACACCATGCAGTCAGATTCTATCTATATATCATAAAAAAGCCATATTAATTAGAGTTTTACATGACGATAAAGAGAAAGAGTAATCATTAGAGAACGAACGCTATAACTTGAAATTCTATTGGATATATCATAAAAAAAATTGTATCAATTAGAATTTTGTATAATGATAAAGAGTATTCATTTTAGAGCAAACAGTAATTCAATCGGATTCTATTTTTTATATATATATATATATATATATATCATTAAAAAAGAACAGTAAACAAAAGCAAAGGCCAAAACATCTTGCAATATTCTCTCCTTTAAAAATTCCTAATTTTTCAAGTTCTAGGACCTTCCACGGCCATCAATGTGAATGCAAAGAAAAACTAGAACTCAATGTTAATGCAATCCTAGAATTAGTCCACAAACAATCCCAAACACTTGCTTATTTTGATAATTTGATATTATCCATGTGTAGCATTCCAAATCCACCACTCTCAAATCCACCTCACAAACTCTGCACCTCCCCACGTGGCCCAATAAAAAATCCACACCAACCAATCAAACCCTGCCACGTATGCAAACCCCATTAAAAAAAAAATCACAATCAAATTAGCGTTTTGAGTTGTGGCTGTATTCTTTGGCAATAAGAAAGCTATAAAAAAGTCAAGAAGATCCAAGTTTCTTATCGCCTAAGTCACATTAAACGCTATAAAACCGCGCTCGCAAATTACGAAGACGCTTAACACTATTTACCAAACACACACACACACACACAAAAAAAACAAACTCTCTTGCTTTTATAGCGGCTTACGGGTACGCTTCGTTCTTGAGCTCTCTCTCTTCTCTCTTCTCAATTCTTTCTTTTTTCTCTAATCTCCGATTGCAAAATCGCTAAGTATCGGGTTTTAGGGTTTCGTGAATTTTTAGTTCTGCTTTAAGCGGCTCACTGCGACGCTTTTGTCTAATCTCCAGAGCTATGGAGTCCACGATGGTGATCAAGGTGATATTTCCAAGAAAGTTTTGATTTTTCGTTTGGTTCTGTAAATTTTGATTTTTTTGGTTCTTTTTTGCCTTTTTGATCGGTGAGAAAGGGTTGGATTGTGAATTGAGTTATTGATTTGGATGGAATTGCTTTGTTTTGGATTGATGGTTTGTGTTTGGTTGCTGAGAAAACGTTGAATTTGAAGAATTGAAGTGCTTTTTATGAAAAAAAAAAAAAAAAACTGATCCTTTATTTTACTTCGAAGTGAAAGTACGCTTTTTTTTTTTTAGTAAAGAAATAGATAAAATTTTGATTTTTTGTTCTGTTTTGTGTGGTCACTGAAAATTCGTGACGAATTCGCTTGTTTTGCATTATTTGAATGTGTTTGGCTGCTGATAAACCGTGGTAAATTAGTTGAATTTGAAGAATTGAAGTGCTTTTAATGAAAAAACCTGTTCCTTCATTTTACTTTCTAAGTGAAAGTACGGATTTTTCTAAAAATAAATAAATAAATATTTGATTTTTCGTTTTGTTGTGTGTGGTCACTGAATATTTGTGACGAATTTGCTTGTTTTGCATTAATTGAATGTGTTTGGCTGCTGAGAAAATGTTGGAAATCAGTTCAATTTGAAGAATTAAAGTGCTCTGGATGAGACCCCCAAAAAAAAAAAAAAAAAAAAACCTGATCTTTTATTTTACTCAAGTAGAGATTTTTTTTTTTTTTAAAGAAGAAAGAAATAAAGATTTAAATTGCTGGTTTTGCATTAATTGAATGTGTTTGGTTGCTGAGAAAACCTAGGAAATCAGTTCAATTTGAAGAATTGAAGTGCATTTAATGAAAAAGACTGATCCTTTATTTTACTTCTAAGTGAAAGTACGGATTTAAAAAAAAAGAAAGAAACAAAGATTTGATTTTTGGATTTGTTTTGTGTAGTCACTGAAAATTAGTGAAGAATTGAAATAAAAAAAGGAATCAGAGATAATTTAATGTTTGTTGTAGAAAGAAAATGGATTATTAGTGTTTGTGTGTGTCAACTATAAGGAATTTGATTTTGGATTCAGATTCAGAACTTGGTTTTGGGTTGTTCTGGATTTAAAATTTTTGTTCTTAAATATTGTTAATGGCTGTAAAATATGAGTTGTTAGCAAAACAGGACTGCTCTTTGTAGAGATTAATGCTTAATGCAGTTGCAAATTTTAGCAGTTGTTTCAATTAATTTACAAGTTTCAGTAATTTTGAGTCTTGATATAACTGTTCTTGTTGCAATGAAAAGTATTTGTACCAAAATTGGTTGCTTGTAATGTGGTAATCTGTCAATACTATGACCATTTGATGTGTAAAGAGACTGTTTTCTAGAGCTGAAAATGTATGAAGTTTCCTGATGATTTAATTTTGGCACCCCATAAAAACTATTGCAAATTGTATTCTTATTATGATTATCAAACGTGTGGGTATTGCTATCAGTTGTCTTAGTTGGTGGTTTCATTACAGTAAAATTTCTAGAATTTGTGTCTCTGTAGATTGGGACTCATGCTTTAAGCCTTGGTGGTTGATAGGTTTGAAGTAGGTATAAGTTAAAAGGTGACGAAGCATGAAAGATGTGCCTCTTGTTTTGTCCTCTGTATTTTTGTTTGCTTTCACCATGGAGATGCTTGAAAAATAACTTCTGCGATTTTCATCATGCATTTTTTGGGTTTTACTCATCTTTCTTTTGTTCTATTGGTAGGTTTATAAATTTCAAATATCTCATTATTCTTGTGCCTTTAAAATGTAAAATGTTGGGGGAAGTTAAAGGATTATATTCTATCATCATGATGAGTGGGAATGAACACTTCTTTGGGTAACTAATTGTTGACATGTGCCTATACAGGTTAAGTATGAAGATAGCCTTAGGCGCTTCAATGCCCGTGTTGATGAAAATGAAAAACTGGCGCTTGACATGGCTGGCTTGAGGGCCAAGATCCTTAGTCTTTTCAGTTTCCCCCCTGATGCTGAACCTACCTTGACATATATTGATGAAGATGGTGATGTAGTAACACTTGTTGATGATGATGATCTGCATGATGTGATGAGGCAGAACCTGAAATTCTTGAGGATTGACGTACAACTGATCAATGACAAAGGTGGTAAATCATATGCTAGATCAAGTGGTAGTTCTACCCCGTTAAGATCTCCTCAAGTCCAGCATCCCTTACCAAACATCAACACTGCTGTTGCTGAAGTCTTCAAGTCTGTGCCAGAGCCATTACGTGAAGCACTTTCAAAGCTTTCTTTTGACTTTGCTTCTAAAGCTGCCATCTCTAGTCCAGTGCTTGCTGAACTTGTTGACCGTTTCGCAAAGGGGGGACAGTCCTCAAATCTGGATTCCCAGTCTCAAGTTGGTGCAGATTCAAGCACACATAATAATACTGGTGGTTCAAATGCTTCAAACGGAGGAGACACAGTGAAGTTGACAGTTGACTCAGCTTTAAAGAACAGTTCTGATGTGGGCGCTAGAAATGTGTCCAAAGGTGTGGGCGCTCCAGTTATCTCTCTTCCTGCTTCTGTTGATTTGAATTTACCTCCTAGTGATACTAATCCATCAAGTAGCACAGCTTTACATTTTGCACCAGTTGCATTAAAAAATGTTATTGCTGGTGATTTCCAGAAGGAGGCTAAGAAGGACAGCAAGGGTCCTGTTGGTCTGAAGTCTGTTGGTTGTGGTGCATCCACAAGTTCATCTGTTCCTCCTATAAGGCCCACCCAGACTAATAACATTTTTAGTATTCCTTACGGTGACTGTCCATTTACTGGAACGGCCATAGCAAATGACTCATCTGTGCCTTCTTATGTATACCAACCTAGCCAACCATTTAAAAGGAGCCATGGTCATGCTGCATCCATGGGTGGCATGTTCCACAAGGGTGTTCAATGTGATGGCTGCGGGGTTCATCCCATAATTGGACCTCGATACAAGTCCAAAGTGTAAGAAATTTATATTTAGCTCTAATTTTAACCTGTTAGTGAAGTTTTTCAGCAGTCTAATTCCAAAAGCTAAATTCTTGATTTCTTTGCAGAAAAGAAGATTACGACCTTTGCAGTATTTGCTTCTCAGAAATGGGTAACGAGACTGATTACATTAGAATTGACCGTCCTGTTAGAATGGACCGTCCTGTTTCTTGTCGGAATCCACGGTCCTTCATACAAGTATGTAGATTCTTCATCTGTTTTGCTTCTCTTGGTAACTATTATGTTTATTGACTTATATTCTACTGTTTTCATTCCATCCTCAGATGAATGCTCCTTGGGTTGCCCCAGTATTGCCACATCATGTGTCTAGAGGTTTTGGAGCTAAGCTGGGTCGTCCTAAGCTGGATAGTCGCTTTATTTTGGATGTCAATGTGATGGATGGTACAACAATGGCCCCTTCTACCTCATTTACTAAGATTTGGAGGATGCGCAACAGCGGCAGTTTAGTGTGGCCTCAGGGAACTCAACTTGTCTGGATTGGGGGAGACAGATTTAGCGATGCAGTTTCACTTGAGTTAGAGGTGAGCGTTGCTATTTTTGAAAATATTATTGTTGTTCTTATCATGTTCATGCCAGACATCGAGTCTGATGTCTATCTTAAAATGTGGGTAAGTTTTTCTGATCTACCTTCTCGACCTGTTGCCAGATCCCTGCGGATGGTTTGTTTATGGATAAGGAGCTTGACATTGCAGTTGACTTCACTGCACCGGCATCTCCTGGTCGATACTGTTCATACTGGAGGATGGCTTCACCATCCGGTCAAAAGTTTGGACAACGTATTTGGGTTCTTATCCAGGTAACCTTGCATTACATGCACCCTCCTTTTGTTAGCTTAATATCTTCAGTGACTTTTTAATAATTTCTGTTTATTTATCATTTATAAAATCAGGTTGATGCTTCATTGGATGAATCTCTTTGTGATACCCTAGAAGGTTTGAACTTGAATCTTCCTCCTGTCAGCTCTGGGTCCAATGGCCCTGAAATTATAGATGTGAATGTTCAACCCATTATAGATGGTGAATTTTTTGAGCCTTCCAACTCAAATGCAACCACAGAACCAGGAAAGAAAGTGGTTGACGAGCAGCCTAAAAAGAACCACGATCTTTTCCCAATAAATGATACTTTGCTGGTTGGCCAAGGTGTCTCTGCCCCCACTACAACAGGGCCTCAATCAGCTGTGTCATATCCCATTATTGATCTCTCCGAAGTAGTTCTGCCAGCTCCTGCTCAAGCACCATCTCATGCCCCTTCAGCACCAACCTATGTACAAAACCCCATTCCTGTATTACCCACCGAAGTGCAATCCACTGTTGCGCATGCATCAACATCAGCTGTTCCAAAGAATCCCGTTGAGGATACCCTCCTTAAGGAACTTGAGGAGATGGGATTCAAGCAGGTTGATTTAAACAAGGAAGTACTGAGGATGAATGAGTATGATTTTCAGCAGTCAGTGGATGATCTCTGTGGCGTTTCTGAGTGGGATCCTATCCTTGAAGAGTTGCAGGAGATGGTAAGTGGTATTCGGAAAGCATGATGAATTGTTTTAATGCCAGCTTTTCCTTCCACCCTAATTTTTGTTGTTGTTGTGGCTGTAGGGTTTTAATGATAAGGAGAAGAACAAGAAGCTGCTGGTGAAGAACAATGGGAGTATCAAGCGTGTGGTCATGGATCTCATCACTGGGGAGAAGGCCTAGTTTGTTTTGAAGACCCTTAACTAGTAGTAGATATTATGTTATTATAAATAAATGCATTGGTGGTCTGGTAGTACAAACTTTGTTATTGAATGATTTGCATTTTCTAGGGGACCCCCTGATCATGGTGTGTTTCAGAATCTTACTAGAATTTCCTTGATAAATATCGTAACAGACAAACCTAGTTAGATATATAATAATTATATATATATATATTAGTTGTAAATTTTAATGTGTTGTTCACTTTATCTCCTTATAATTTAGCTATTGTGTTTTGTGTTTTCAATTATTCTACTTGATGTGGATATTCTTTGCCCGTGCCTTGGCATTACCCTACTTTTACTAAACAAATAATTAATAAGGACTAGTGGCTTTCAAAGCGCTCTGAATTGTAAATCAAAGACCATGGGGTTCAAAGGTTTCAGCCTCAGGTGAGTTTTTTTAGAGAGATGCATGTTCTTTTAGAAATTCTGTTAAAGCAATTTACATCATTTTGTGGTTTAATTTAGAAAACTACAAATCAGTATATTAAGTTTTACATATAAATAATGTGACATAACTGTGAAATTTAAAGTTCATTTTGAAAAATTATTAGGTATTTTTGGATTAAAGGCCGCGAATTTATATATTGTCATAGTTACGTGCAATATCCCTCCTATGGTGATGATTATTATTATTTATTTTTGTGAGAAGTATATTTTTTATTTGGGGGCTAAGAGTTCCATGGATTTATCATTTGTATATAGTACACTTCTTTTACTATTCTTATCTTATACATTCTAAAGAAAGAACTTTGAAGAATAAAATGCTAGAAGGTTATTTTATTTTTTGATTTTATTTTATTTTTATTTTTTTTGAGAATCAAATTTTGATTTAATAAAATTGGTAAGTGTTCTCCAATTATACGACAATACAGCTCTAGGGAAACTTTCGATAGAAAGAAAGACATGTTTCGATATGAGAGACGGATACAAACTGTTTTTAGAATGTATTGGGTGCCCTAGATTAACCAGAACAAATATAAATCAAATAAGCAATACATCGCCTATTGTCAGTGATGTTTATTGATGATCCATAAAATACAATAAATTTATTCAGCGTGTGGTATTGGTCAACAGTCAACGTACGCATAAATGCACTATGGAGGTCTGGTAGTAGAAAGTACAAACTTGTTATTGTCATTGGGATGATTTTCATTTTTTTTTAAGAGAAATACTATGTTCACAATATTTTTACAATACTTTCACAATAAATTTTAAGTGTTAGGTTATTATTGGTTGTTACAGGTGGACAAAAAAGTAATTTAGATTGTGAATTCAATTTATAACCAATAACAATTTACCGCATATAATTTGTTGTGAACATAATAGTTTTTTTAGGGGATATGAGCATGTGTGTTTCATAATCTTAAAATCACTTGCCTAATAAATATAATGGATAACTTACCTAATCAAGTGTTTAAAGTTTGGCTTCTCAAAAAAAAAAAAAAAAGTGTTTAAAGTTGATGAAGAACCAACCATGAGGCTCCCAAATTTCTTAGTGTTTCTTGATTCACATAAGTTGAAGTAACAAGTTATTAATGATAGGTAATAAAGTAATGTTTGTAATAGGTTCAAATGAAAGCCAATAAAAACTTGTCAATTTTGTTGTTGTGAAAAATATTGTCAAATTATTTAATGTTTGTAGCATTAAGTTCATGCATATGGTACATGATGGTGGACTCATTGGTCTCGAATAAAGGTGTTCAAAAAACTGCACCGCGCAAAGTGCAGTATGGTAAGAGTTTTGGATAGCATGACTGCACCTAAACCGACCAAAATCACCTGCAAAATAGAGTAATTGTAAATTGTACAAAATTGTAACGCACTGCACCCATACATATGTGTGTGTTTTAGACTGATTAAATATATTATATATTAAAATTGTACCTCACCTATTAATATATTTTTGAGAAGCACCTCATCTATTAATATATAAGTATATATTTTATATTTAATATAGGTTTTATAAATGTTTAACATATAGTTAATAGATATTTAGCATATATTAAATATATTTAGTATATATTTGTAATATATATGAAAACTGACTAAATCGTACCGCAGGGTGACTAATCTATTAAAGTGCAGTATGGTAAGAGTCTTGGAAAAATTGCATCGCGCAATGTAGTGCTAAATATGGCTCAAAACCGCACTGTAAACACACCTAGTCTCAGAGGTCCCAATTCAATCCACCATTAGCGATCTATGAGATTTTCAGGGTGTCTCATGGATAGGGAGTAGAATCAAGGGAGTCAATTTTGTACTGGGAGTTGTTTTGGTTTGGTCAAAGGAATGGTATTTTTTGGTATTGGTCAATACTGGTGTATAATTTAGAAGTTATCACTACAAACATAAATACATATTTATAAACTCAAATATTAACATAAGTACATTAACCCATTGTTTTAGAGGAATATCAATATCAATTTAAATGCCTATATAGTACACACCAATGGTATGGCTAGTACCAGCATGGTATTGGCTACCTTTGGTTGAATAACTTGGTCAAAAATATTAACATGGTTATTCAATTAAAAAAAAAAATGTTACCATCATGTGACTGGGCGGTATAAATGAAACTATATGTCATTTAACATGAATTTCATAATTAAAAAACATTTAAGATGTAAAAAGAATTCCACCACATGACTCTCATTAGTCATTAGGAGCAATTACACCTAGGTCTAGCTTTTATTGAAGTGAAGTGCAATAGAAGTAGTTAAAAGGTGAGATTTTAAGAGCTTAATGCAGGCATTTCTTATTGAGTGGGTTGTCTGTCCCTATGGCCCATGTTGACAAGATCAGTTTCCATGTGCTTTTGATTAATTTATGGCTCCCACAGTCTTCATTACAGTATTCACAAATCTCTCTCTCTCTCTCTCTCATTCTTTAATTGAACAATGACTCAATCTTTTCCATGATTTTGTCTGTAGATCAAGAGTTAAATAAAGCTGAAAAAACCCATTACTCCATTTAATTAAGCTCTACAATGGGTCCTTGAATTTCAATGATTTTTCACTTCCTGAGGACTCTTTGATTGGTTATCTTCCTCTGTTCCCTTTCTGGGGAATCCTCTCTTTTCCCCATGAATTTTTCAACAAATCTCATTGGGTTTTGAGCTTTGTTTTAGTGTTTGTGCCACTCTCATGCACACACTTACACACACACACACACACACACACACAAACACACAGTCTCTCTCTGTGTTTTCTCTAAATGTTGCACATGTGGGGTTCTATTCTTTTGCCTCCACAAGGACATGAAAGGCATCAAGCTGCTGAGTTTTGATCTTTGGGCCTGAATTCTTGAGATGTGGTTATGAGCAGCAATAGCAGCAAACATCACAGAGCATGTCATGTTTTAGTTACTTTTGTGTCAGCTTATCCATTCACTCTCTGTAGTGCTAATGAGCTTTTCAACGCTTCACTTTTTGGGTTCTGATGTATATGAGATCTTTTACTATAAAGTAGTTAATGGGAGCTAGAGTGTTCATTGGTGGTAGGTATAGATGTTAAGTTCATTTCTTTTTTAGAAAGATGGAATCTGAGAATAGGTTCTACTCGACTGATGAGTTCAAATTGGATGCAAAATGGCTGATTGATGCCAAGCATTTGTTTGTTGGGCCTAGAATTGGAGAGGGAGCTCATGCCAAAGTATACGAGGGAAAGTAAGTTTAAAGATTTTCTTAAATTTGATTCTTGGTATTTAGCTACTTGCCTTGCTGAAGTGAAAATTTATTTACTTTGGCTTCTGGTGGTGTGGGAATTTTGTTCTTGGTTTAAAGAATTATTTTTGGGATTTGCAAAATACTTGCTTTGTCATTGTCAAGGGTCAGGAATCCCATCTTTGTTGTTGTTGTGTGTGTCTCTTTGGGAAATGGTCAATCTACTGTCTATCCAGTGTATTTGTTAAGCTATTCCTACATAGATTCTGCATTGTCCAGGTCATGTATCTGTTTGTGTATATGGAAAGCCGAATTGTGATGGGAATGGTTATGCTTGCATTGAATTGGAGGAGTTTCTTTTAGTAAATTGCAATTTGTTGTCTGTTTCTGCTGAAGTATCTCACTTTAGTTTTTGGATTTTGGGTTCTCTTCAGATACAAAAACCAGACTGTTGCTATTAAAATTGTTCATAAAGGAGAAACTCCAGAGGAGATTGCCAGGAAAGAAGCACGGTTTGCACGAGAAGTTGCAATGTTGTCTAGAGTTCAGCATAAAAACTTAGTGAAGGTTGTATTTGATTTCAAGGCTCTTATAATATTGTATTATTGCACTAACAAAAAAAATATATTGTATTATTGTGTGTCAGCATCTGAAAAAAAATATTATGGAACCTTGTGTGTACAGTATATTGGTGCTTGCAAGGAGCCTGTAATGGTGATAGTTACCGAGCTTTTATTGGGAGGGACATTGCGAAAATACTTGCTGAACATGCGGCCTAGATGCTTGGACACACGTGTTGCTGTTGGGTTTGCACTTGATATTGCTCGTGCTATGGAATGCTTGCACTCTCACGGAATCATACACCGTGATTTGAAACCTGGTAATCTTTTCATTCCAATGCTTTATTCTTTTGATGGAACTTTATAAAACAGGACTCATTAAGTTAAGATCAGATCTGGATTGATTAAAGGTATCTTATATGCATGAACCCACTAAACGTCTAGAAATCTTAGTGTGGAATCTTCCCTTATCAAGAAAAACCCCACTCAATTTCAGTTTCTTTTACAGGATTGCACATTCAAACTTTCATAAATAAGTTACACATATTGATCTTTTATTGTACTCATGTCTATAAACAAAGGTTGTACCCAATGCACACACTTCCACTTTTGTGGGGTCTGGAGAGATGATAGGTAGACAGTCTTACCACGAATTTGTATGTGAGGTGATTAGGACTCATGTTTATAGATTATTTTATTTATTACTTACATTAATTGATGGAAGTGGAATTTCCTAGTTTAGCTCTTAAGTAATCAATATCATCTTGTCCTTGCCTATCACTATTAATTATCAACCAACTTTCTTAGCAATTTGACTTTTGGCCTGAATTCACCACCATTCAAGTTTTTTAACTCAATAAATTAGCCTTCGGTTGGAATATTCATGTCAACACATAAATCTCTAATACTAAAGAGTAGGTAGGTGTCTAAGTTGCCAAGTTATAATTGATGTCACCATTCAATATGTCCCTTTAAGAAACTGACATTTTTGTGCAATAGTTAGTTAATGCCTTGAATTTAGATCTCTTTTCTGTGGGGGGAGGTTTAAATTGTATGAAGAGTGTGTTGGGTTCACCAGGGAAGATGGATTGGATCGACAAGTGATGCCAATCTCTCAAAAGGAAAGAAAAGGTTTTCTTCAGGTGGATTGAATTCACTCTGAACAGGAAATCCCTTGTGAGACTGGGGATGATGTGCTCCTAGATTATTACCCCTTCAGTGAATCTAGGCACCTATCATTTGCTTATCACACAAACAACCAACCCCAACCTCCCCCCACCTTCAAAAAAAGAAAAAATCATATGTTTGTTAGTAGGAAAGGTACTATAGTACCAAGGAACTACGGTATTATGGTCCTAACAAATTTGTCGGTTTCATATAGTAGGTAGATTCCACAAACATTAAAATCAAAATATCTCATTGACCCTACTTTTTATTGAGGCTTCTTTCAGGTTAGGGGATAAGTCAGCTCTAAAATCTCAATTAATCATTTACCAAGCATTCGGATTTGTCTAATTCTTGAACTTAACCACACTCCCCATGGTGGACCCTCAACAAAACTCATCATTTAGAAGGGTCTACATGAATTTATAGTGGAGATTGATTGACAAGATTACGTACTAATTTGAGACCGGAGAGGGGGGATTAGGATTGTAGTTAATGTAAATCACAACATAGGGCACAACCTTTGAATGGTTGAATTACTATTAGAGTCATTGGTCCCATGTGAAAAATATTACACTTAACGAAAAAGTAAGTAATGGAATAAGTTAACATCTGGTGGACTTCTAAAAAGTTGAATAAAAAGTGCCAACATACTGATGCATATTGATTATGAATAAATACAAATTTTGTAAATTAGGATAATATATGTGCTGTTGCATGCTTTTTTCACCGAAAGCTGTACCTTTGTCTACTGCTAAAGTGCTAATGACTTCATTTTAGAGGATTTCAGTTAGGGAGAGAGCTTTCTTAGCCTTTTGGCTAATTTTACATGTAACTAAGGGAACATGATAAGAACAGTAACTATTTCATCCTCATTTTAAGCACAGATGCTTTTTCAGTGTGTGTTGGATTAAATGACTCCTTTTTAATTATATAATTCTTTTTAGTTTTATTTGACTAATTTTTTGACACAACTGTGTTATATGAGCCAGTATAACGTGACAAGTTATCAACCGGACATATATAGAACAGAAACAAGTGTTCTTGTCTACTTGAGACCTTGCCTTCAACATGATTTACCTAACACAAATATGCAGCATACTCAGCAACACTAAATCACCATAGTAAGCAGCCTAGATCATGTGTTTTTGACAAGCCTCACATACCAATGAATTCCATTGTTGCACACAGTTGCTCAAATTAGTGCATTCGTGCAGTTGTTTTCCTTTATGTTCTGTATTGTAGGTGAGTGGCTATTGTCTATTCATAAGATTTTTTTTAATATGATTGATCTATCGTTATGAGTTGACGTATTGGTGGGAGAATGCTGAAAAATATTCTTATATTTTCAAGATATATGTGTTTATGCTTGTTCACCTGAAAATACGACTTCCTGATTGAAGATGGAATTTTTATTTTGATTGTGGTGCAGAAAATTTACTCCTGACTGCAGACCACAAAACAGTTAAACTAGCAGATTTTGGTTTAGCGAGAGAGGAGTCATTAACAGAGATGATGACTGCTGAAACAGGGACTTATCGTTGGATGGCGCCAGAGGTAGTTCATTAAGAAATTTAGCATAGTTTGGTTCTCCTGTTTCTCATTTTATAAATGGCTATATAAGTATTACTTAAATACATTTTATTGGTGGCAGCTGTACAGTACCGTTACATTAAGGCAGGGAGAAAAAAAGCATTACAACCATAAAGTGGATGCCTATAGCTTTGCAATTGTGTTGTGGGAGCTCTTACACAACAAATTGCCTTTCGAGGGAATGTCCAATCTTCAGGCAGCATATGCGGCTGCTTTTAAAGTAAAATATACATTCCCTGTTTATATATTATCTTGTTATATTGTTACATATATTATTGCATAGTTGTAATCTGAAGCCTTTTGGTACTGCTAAATCAAACTGATAACCTTAAGAGGGTACTTTGCCATTTCAGAATGTGAGGCCTAGCGCTGATAACCTCCCAGAGGAATTAGCTACCATTCTAACTTCATGCTGGCAGGAGGACGCAAATGCTCGGCCCAATTTCAGCCAAATAATCCAAATGCTACTTAACTATCTGTACACTATTTCTCCTCCAGAATCCTCAATTCCCTCTCGAATTTTCATGTCTGAGAATGCAGTGTTGCCGCCTGAGTCTCCTGGTACAAGCTCTTTGATGGCAGTACGTGATGACACAGGTGATACACCCAGAGCAAAGATGGAGGACAAGCCGAGAGGTTTCTTCTTCTGCTTCAACCAGTGTTATTAACCCCTGAATAAATGTTCCTTCCTGCCAAAATGGCTCAAGGGAAGCTTAGTAGATAATAGGTTCTAGTCTCACAAATACATTTGATAACATGGTATATGTTTAAATTGATCAGTTTACAATAAGTTGAAGTTCAGTTCTAGTCTCACCTTGTTTTCTGATGTTGCTTTTGATTTCAGCGACCACACTAGGATTGTAGCTTCAAGTACACATGGTTCTACTATCTAGTAACTAATAGTTTGGGAAATGGAGTAGGGGTTATATTTTCTCAACATCAAGAATCAACCCAAACCGATGGCCCCCAACCCAACCAGTGTATAGATACTATTTCCTTATTTTATGATGTTTATTTCCGTATATATAAAGTCATCCCAATGCATTGCATTCATTCCAAAAACCAGAAAATGCTTTCTTGATAATTATTAATAGAATGAGGATTCTTATGGTTGTAGTATCAATGGGGTGCTTGGCATGTTGCTAATAAAGGCCTCAAGTAGAAGTGCAACCAATGTCTTTGAATGTGATATAAATTTTTTTGAGCACAAGATTGATTAGAAGGTAATGATAGTTCATTCAGAAACCTACTTCCCTATCTCTGAAGTTCCAAACTTGTATTTGGTTTGGAGTGAGACATCAACCTCTAAAAGCTTCTTCAAACCTGGTTATACCAATACACCTGGATTGGCTTATTTACTGATTCTTGTTTATTTTCCGAAAGTTGGTAAAATGATAGTTGCACCTGTAAAAGTAAGGTTTTAAAAATTACATAAGAAAATAAGTTAAATAAGTTCTAAGAAAAAGGCAAAAACTTAAAGAAGGATTATAACTTTTGGCCCTTTGGCTAAAAGTTGCAAGTTTGCTTATATATAAGGCATGCACAACTCACAAGTGATGCTGGCATTCTAAGATGACCATATAAGAAAGAAGAACAAAACACTTTTTGCATGCATTGTGATCTCTTTGTATGTTTTAATTCTTTGTTCATTGTTCAGCACGAACCATAAATAATAATCCCAGTAATCGTCAGCCTCACCACAGTGATTTTGGGTTGAAACTAAAAGGATGATTTTTCAAAAAGCTTCACAAGATCTGCTTCTCAAAAAGGCGATTTTATATTCTAAACATTCAAAAGGGTGAGTCTTTCTCTTCCCCACCACCCCCACCGTCTCTTTTTTATCAAGAAATATGAAAACCTTCTAATGGGGACAAAATCACTTTCCTTTCAGTGGTAAAAAGGTCTGACTATCCAAAAATTTTCTATTATAGAAACTAAAATAAGTTGACCAAAACATAAAAGAATCAAGGATAATAGAAAAAGTCTTCTATTGCAATAAACTGAGAAATCAGCATTATTTTTAGCAGAAAAGGAAAGTCTTCTCTTCCCCATCACCACCCCCCCCCCCCCCCCCCCCCCCCCCCTTTTATTGAGACATCTGAAAATTGTTGGCCACCTAATGAGTTTTTAAAGGGCAATCAATTGCAGCACATTGTGTTTCATGGTTCAAAAAGGTGAGTTTTACCCGAGGAAAACAGCTGTCAAACAAGACATGAACTCACATTTTCTTTCTGCTACTCTGTTGGAAACTTTCGTGAGAAAGAACAATTTCTGAAATGTACATTTCTAATGCCAAAACTCTTAAGAGCGAAATCAAGCATAACAGTCAATGTGAACGGTTTTATTTGTTTGTTGTTGTGGTTGTTTATGAGTTTCATGAACATCACTTATTTGATTGCTCCCCAAGTTCTTTTATTTTCAGCATTGATGCAATCAATATCATAAAAATAAACACATTAATATAAGATTCAGAAAACAATTGGCATTTTATATTCCAAACATTCAAAAGGGTGAGTCTTTCTCTTCCCCACCACCCCCACCGTCTCTTTTTGATCAAGAAATATGAAAACCTTCTAATGGGGACAAAATCACTTTCCTTTCAGTGGTACAAAGGTCTGACTATCCAAAAATTTTCTATTATAGAAACTAAAGTAAGTTGACCAAAACACAAAAGAATCAAGGATAATAGGAAAAGTCTTCTATTGCAATAAACTGAGAAATCAGCATTATTTTTAGCAGAAAAGGAAAGTCTTCTCTTCCCCATCCCCCCCTCCCCTCTTTTATTGAGACATCTGAAAATTGTTGGGTTTGGAACAAGATCACATAGCTTTTTGGTGCGCAAAGTCCCCAACTCAAGGCCAGCTATCATAGCATTGAAGAATTCTATGTCCTCTTTTGTTCTATAACAGAGGAACAAGGCCTTCAATAGTCTTGCAATGTATGTAGATTTTAGGGTTTACCAATAGTCATTGCAAGAACATAATCCCTCTTTGAAATGATGGAAGCGATTACGATCCCTGACAACAATTTCTCTATTATATACCTTTGAGATTATCTTTGTAGCATTGTGGCAGTCTGTACACACTCTAAGATTCTTTGATATTCTGATTGTAGTTCCAGGTGGGGTTCTTATGAGACCAAATGCAATGGCCAACTTCTCACTGTGGTGAGAGACTGAAGCTTCCTTATCATCTTCCTCAGCATCCAGTCTTGCATCTGTTGGGTTGGGCACATAGCCTGCTGACTTGATCTGTTTCATCATGTCTTCAACTCCACCATATATCTCCTTTAAGTGAGCATGTCCATCATCTTCCGAGAAAAATTCATGAACTACTCCATCTAACTCAATCAAGCTACAACCTGGTGTCTTTTTAATCCTCTCTTCCCTCATCTGACGCCTCACCTTCAATGCATCCTCACATCTACCGACTGATGCATAAATATTTGATAGAAGTATGTAATCGCCACTATGAGCAGGCTCCAATATTGTTATGCATCTAAATGATTCTTCCCCAATTTTAACATTTTTATGAGCCTTACATGAAGCCAACAATGTTCTCCAAACAACAGCGTTTGGTTGGACGGGCATGTTCTTTATAAACTGATATGCCTCTTCAATCAACCCTGCTCGACCAAGAACATCTACCATACAACCATAGTGCTCAATTCTTGGTTCAATACCAAAATCTTTACTCATGCTGACAAAAAGACTTCGACCCTCATCAACCAGACCTGCATGACTGCATGCAGCAAGAGCGCCAATGAAAGTGACATCATTTGGTTCAATATTCTTCTCCCGCATCAAATAGAAGTACTCAAGAGCCTTTTTACCCTGTCCATTACTAGCAAGACCTTGAATAAGTGCTGTCCAAGTGAAGACATTTTTTGAAGCCATTTTACTAAATATTTCAATAGAACTGTCTACAGATCCACATTTCGCATAGAAATCAATCAGTGCAGTTCCAAGGGTAACAGTGAGCTTCAGATTCCTCTTCTTTATGTAAAAATGGACCCATTTGCCAGTTTCTAAAGCTCCAAGGACAGCACAAGCATTGAGCACACTGACCATGGTGACCTCATTGGGATCCACATTGTTCTTTTGCATCTCATTAAAAAGATCAAGAGCCTCTTTACATCTATTTGCTTGGCAATAACCAGAAATCATGGCACTCCATGCCACAACATCCCTCTGATCCATCTGGTCGAACAACCTTCGTGCAGTATCTACCTCACCACATTTGGCATACATATCAACAAGAGAAGTCATCAAAGCAAGACTCTTCTTAATTCCATTTGCCTCTATATACCCATTAATCCACTCCCCCAATTCCAAATCAGCCAACCTCCCACACGACGTCAAAACACTAATCATTGTAACCTCATCGAACCCAACACTCAATTCCCTCATCCTATGAAATAACTTCAAAACCTCTTCCCAACACCCGCTCTTCATGTAACCTGAAAACATTGAATTCCAAGCAACAACCCCTCTTTCTGACATTCCATCAAACACCCTGCGAGCGACCTCAACTCTACCACAATTAGCATACATATGAATCAAAGTATTCTCAACAAACTCACTTGATCCAAACCCACATTTCAAAATGTGGGCATGAACCTGTTCACCTTCACTCAATGCTCTTAGTCGAGAGCAAGCCTTTAACACACAAGGAAAAGTGAATTCATCGGGTTCCACTGAAGTCTCAAGCATTTTCTTGAACAAAAATATAGCCTCATGAGGGGATTGCTTATATGTAAGACCCCTTATCATGACATTGTAAGCCGACGAATTGGGTTGGCCCATATCATCAAAAATGGAGAGAGCATAGTCCATGGTATTGGGGAGAAGTATAGCTGCGGATTCGAGAAGGTTTTCAGTGATGGCCCGGTTGTGGATGAGGCGAGTTTTGATGAGATGGGCATGGATTTGGTTGAGGTCTTTGCTGGTTTTGCATTGTTGTAGAATTAAGGTTTTTGGGTTTTCAATGGTGGTTATGGCAGTTATGGGTTTGGCGGGAAAGACAGTTAGTGTAGAAAGCATTTCCTGAGTTGTGAGTATGAAAAAAAAAGTCTCAAAAATTAGACAAAGGCCAGCGCATAGAGTAGAGTCTTTTAGGCCAAGAACCAGGGAAGGATGAAGGGTAAAGGGTGAAGGGGCAAGTACGAGGGCTTAAAAAAAAAAAAAACCAAATAAAGGGTTAAAATTCAATTTAGTTCATTGATTTTTATTTTAAATGTTTAATTAGTTCTTAAATTTAATTTTTGTCAATTTAGTTTCCTACTTTGTCAAAATGAATTATTTGAGTAATGGGAAGCAGGCTAGTCCCCGAAAATGTCCGTTCCTTTGTCATTTGGGTTGAAAATCTTCATTTCTCATTTTTTAGAACTCAATATTGTGACCAGTACGTCATCGAGCATTGAGGTAGGCATTCAGTACATATAGTAGAAGTAGCAATGTTGCAGAAACTTGAGGAAAGCACACACGATGCTCTTTTTGATGGACAGAAACTAAACTGTTAGTTAGTAAACCTCGAATCCACGAGAGGTTCCTTGAATCTATAAGGTGATAAATTAGAATCCACCAGAGAAGAACAATATACAAAGTCTGAATTTTTATTAATTTGAAAACTCAATTGCCTTTGGAGGCTACAATGTGTTTAAATAGTAAAAACAAAACCTATGGCAACTAGAAACCCTAAAGCGGCTACAAAAGCATATAAAATCATAATTTGACTAGACAACATTAAAAACACCTAAAAAGAAGGAAATAAATAACTTAAACCTAAAATAACAAAAATTGCATAAAAATACTAAAATTAAATATTTACAAAAATTAGAGAAACCGTGTCCTACATCAGACCTCTTAACTTGAAACAAACTCCTTCTCGAGTTCATTTTTGGAATTTAAAATTTTCCACTCCAAATAAACAAATACTTCGAATGCTTTAATAACTTGATCCAGTTTTGAAACTTGAATCCTTCATAAAGTGTAGCATAAAATTTCTTCTCATCTACCTTAAATTTTTTTGCAACATCAATCAATAAAGGGTTGATAATAAAACTAAAATTTTATACTCCAAGAAAATCAACATATTGTGTAGTCATCTTCAACAAATCAATTGAGACCTAAGGATTGTGAGTTGTGGACTCATCCTCATATTTGACCTCAATTGAATCTTCCATAATGTTCTCAATAATTACCATCTCTTCATTCCTGTTATTATCCACAATCAACTCAAGTGTCGTTTCTTTGACCTCTTCATCAAATTTTTGACAAGTGGTATCTTCAATCTTCAATTCAATAACTTGTTACAAGTCTTGATCTTTTTTAACCACTTCAAATTTTTCTTTAGAAATAGGTTGCTTCTTCTCAACCCTCGAACCCTTTCCTTTACTTGACACTTGGACTTGATTGTGATAATTTTGATTTTGTGGTTGACCATTCATGTTTTGAACATATTGCTTTTCATATGATTATACAGATTTATAATCAACACTTGTATAATCTAGTGTATCATAATAGTCATTAGAAAACCATAAATCAATTAATACTCTTTTCATTCTTTGCCAAGAGTGGATTGGATGCTTACCTCGTCGCTTTCTACCGATTTGAATGTCTTCTCACCATTCCTCTGCTTCATCATCCAATTTATTAGATGCAAGCCGCATCTTTCTTCATCACAAATCTTCCAAAAATTAAAATACTCTTCCAAATAAAGAAGCCAATCAATAAAATCCAACTTACACATATCTCCATCAAAGAATGAAATTTTCTTGTAGTTAGGAGTGCGTCTTTGAATATATTAATCATTGTTGTTGTGAGATGATTTCCTAGCAAGAAAAGTAGCAATCATTTGCTGGATTTCTCCTATGATTTACTAACTCTTTTGACAAAATTGTTGATTCTCATCACGAGCCTCTTCACGAAACTTGAGGAACTCAGCCCTAGTAAGGATTGTGTTCTCGACGTTGTTGTCGCTATCGTTGTTGTGGTGGTCACTGTCTCGCCGATTAGCTATCAGACCAGGGTAAGTCGAGGCTCTGATACCAAGCACACACTCTTTGATGGACATAAATTAAACTGTTAGTTCTTGAGTAGTAAATCTCGAATCCACAAGGGATTCCTTGAATCCACAACGTGATAAACTGGAATCTACCAGAGAAGAACAATAGACAAAGTCTGACTTTTTATTAATCTGAAAACTCAATTGCCTTTGGAGGTTGCAATGCATTTAAATAGTAAAAACAAAACCTAGGGCAACTAGAAACCCTAATGCGGTTATGAAAGCATATAAGACCATAATTTTACTAAACAACATTAAATGCACTTTAAAGAAGAAAATAAATAACTTAAACCTAAAATAACAAAAATTACATAAAAATACTAAAATTAAATATTTACAAAAATTAGATATTTACAAAAATTAGAGAAACCATGCCCTACATCAAGTAGGAACTCTTTTTTGAGACATAAGGCCCCAAAGGAATGAGATGCAGTTCTTTAGTCTTCTTAATATGATTATTTCGTCCAAATTTGTTAACTATTAAAATTGCTTAATTTTTTTTTTTTTAATTTCAATAATACTCATTAACCATAAGAATTATTAAATGGCACATCTCTTCAACGTTTTTGGTTAAACTTTTAATTAAATATAGACTCTTTGAACCTCGTTTGCTAACAAATTTGAATAGAATGATCAAATTGAGTCATTTTTATAGTGTGACAAAATTAACAAAAAAATTAATCTTAAATATTAATTTAAAATTTGAAGTAAGAGTTAAGGGAATAAATTGAATTTTAGTTAAAAAAAAATAATTAAACATAACAAGTAGAAAAAAAGAATATATGAGATTGTGTTGAAAACCTTGACAAAACATAGATACTTTTTTCCTCCTGAAAAAGTGATTACAGAAAGGAAAAAATAATTCCTTTATATATTTAGGCTTGTTAACTCATGCTAAATTGCCAGTAATGCAATTGATTCCTTAGGCATCAAATCAAACGAATAACCAAGGGTGAGTGAAGACGTGGCAAAATGGGCGGATCGGGTCGGGTTCGGGTCTGTGGGTCAAACAAGTCGCAGGTCAAAATGGGTCATTTTTAAACGGGTCAATTGGAATACGAGTCAATCAGGTTGCAGGTCGGGTTGGGTTTACTTGTATTTTTCAAACAATTTTTTTTTTTCAATTACAAAAACAAATCAATGACAACTTGTTTAGAGAGGATGAATAAAATCAATTAAGCAAATGAATTGCACTTAATGCCCATTTGTTAATATCCTTCAAATTCTGATAGTTTTGAGCATGATAAAAATTATTTATAGTCATAAATTCATGATGAAAAAAGTCTTCAATATTAACAGTTTACTGTCAAAATGCAAATAATTACAAGTTTATATCTTCAAAAAGAGATAGATCTTAAAACAAACAAAACAAGTAAGCCAGCAAAGTAGCAAGTTATCGGTCTTCTTAAGTGCACATGTTCCTATTGCATTTAAAATAATAATAAAGTTAGATTACTTAGAAAGATAAACTAAACAAAAAAATATTTAAAAATAAACATAACATATTAAGTAAAGAAGAATAAGTAAATATTTTATAAGAATTACACCTTAATTACAATCTACTCAACGTTGGTAGCAAATTTAGCACTGTAAATATTCATACTTGCAAATTGTAGCTCAAGTTGGCCAATTTCGTCAGCATCTTCATCTACAATACAATATTTTAATATAACTTAATGTACCATGAAAGCAAATCAATAAAGAATTAAAATTGTATAATTATTACTATAAAAAAATTAAATTACCTTCAAATCCATATAACCAACTTTTAGTATACAACCTAGCTTACACATTCTCAGGTAAAAGACGTGATCGATACAGAGTAAGAATTTTTTTCCCAGTGCTAAAACTTGATTCAGAAGCAATAGTGGTTATCAGAATGCTCATGAGATCCCATGCCATTAAAGAGAGCTCTGGAAACCGATTGTAATGCTCTTTCCACCAAAAGAGAACTTCCAACTTTGAATTTTGCTTTTTGTTAAGTCTAGGCTCTTCTAAATACAAGTCCAACTGAAATTTTTTTGTTTTGGCACCACAACCACTTTCATAATGATCAAATTCCTAATCATTAAAAAAATTTGCAATAAAAAATAATACCACACAATATTACAATCTTTATTATTAAAAAAACATAACACAACATATACCAAACTCAATGAGATATTTGGTCCTTTGGAGTTTGGACAATGGACTACAACTCAGTTGAATGAGATATATATATATATATATATATATTTAATGGCTGTCTTGACTGATGACTCTTGACAGCCTTGGCCCTCGTGTAACGTGTTGCAGGCAATTGGCAATTAAATAGTCATTCTCTATAATATATTTATTATTAGTTTTGGTACTTTGTGCTTTATGTACTTAGTATTAGGATGTAATTAAAAAAAAATTTAGCGAATTTTTTTAACGGGTCAGGTCACGGGTTATTCAAGTTAGGTCGGGTCAGAAAAATCTGACCCGTATTGCCATGTCTTCAATGAAAGAAGCTTTTCTGACCCGTATTGCCATGTCTTCAATAAAAGAAGCTTATTTCCATATGGTTTTAGGTTTTATGTTCAAGAGAGCAGGTACTCAAAAGACAGGAAAAAAGAATAACATATGTTTTTGGTGATATTTTATTCTTTATCCTCGGATCCAAAAACAGAAGAAGTAAAGATGGCATCTTTAGGCGGCTTCTGTCTTGTCTCATGATGCGAACTTTAGTTGGCTACCTTTACTCTGTTTGTTCACCTTTTGTTGTCTTAATTTTCAGCTTTGCTGTGGGAGCACTGACAAAAGCTTCATATTCACTTATCTAGATTGTAAATTCCATGACCGATACCTATTATATTCAACAATGTATTATAGTGTGGAATACAATACCTATCATATTCAGCAATGTATCGCTCACGTTACCTTCAAAGAATCCAATTTGGCCAGGAGCTCCCTTTTAGGCATTGTATTCCTTTACCCAAAAATGTGATTTGACAGAAGATGGATGGAGAATTAGATGCACCTTATCATGTAAGAATAAAGAGAAAAATCTATGCCTATAAATTGTTGTTTCCATTGCCCCATTAACTATATCTGTGAACAAATTAAAGCCAGTAGAACAATGTGGACTCCCAGGCAGACTCATAGTTGGGAAGCCACTCCTCAGAATGTTTCTCACTACCCTTTGTACAAGCCTCTCAATAACAATGTCACCTATGAAGAAAAGGTCACCTATGAAGAAAATCATGGACCTCACCACCATCATCATCACAACCACCACCCACATTTTGAAGACAAGGTTGAGGTGATAGAATATGAGGAAGTTGTTGAAGATGGTAGGAATGGAAACTGCAGAGACCAGGTTGAAGTGGTCGAATATGAGCGAGTCAATCGTCACAAGAATGGGAACCGTGAGGTTTATCAAGAAAGGGTCGACATTGAATCTGATGGCTATATCCAGCAGAAGCACAAGAACTTTGAGCTTTCCAAGTGGGCAAGCTACAGGGTGCATTAAGCATGGAAGCATGGTTGATTGGCAAGCAAAGTACCTTACATATGGTGTTACCAATACACTAATAATCTAAATAATATGCTTGCCTTGCTGCTCTAATGGCATACTATAATGCCCGCAATTTCCATATATATTAAACAATTTGAAAGAAAGATATGTTGTCGTGGACTAGTGGGTTTATAATCTCTTTAAGAGTATTTATTTGCCGTTTCTGTGACAACCATGCACTGATTTGCATTAAAACCTGAGAATGAAACAAGATTAGCCGAAAAGTAAGTTTACATGCATGATGGAAGAGATGCATATAATAAACACATATACTTCAAGGCTCACTTTTTGACTGAAAATGGAACTATATACACTGTTAAAACTTTTATGTAGCCATTTTCATGCATAATGATGGCCTATATTTAAGGATCAGGAACTCACGCAATATATATACACACACACACACACAGTTTTTTGGTAAGTTGTGTACGGAACTTCCAAGTTTTTAGGATGGAGATAGCTTCCATTTCTTGGTATTGCCAAGTGAAACTGACATTAGGAATGTTCTGACACACAGGGTTTCGGAAAACCAATTATGTTAGGGTTAATTTTGTGTTGGCAAATGTAATTGCAATTTTTTAGTGTATTCATTTAATTTGAGTTGTAATTGTATCGAGTCATTGAAGATGAACAGTTGAAAGAACAAATTCCATATTTCTTATTCTTGATTGTTTGAGTAGCTAATCAATACTTTACAAGAGCGGAGTTAGGATTTTTTGTTTGGGGGGCCAAATTTTGTTACTAATATAGGAGTTACGAATCAAAATAAACCATCACACACACGCGTAAATGCATATATACATATAAACATTAATATTTTGATACTAGAGTATGTCATAATTTATAAATATATTGTATATAAAATTAACAACTTTCACATATGTATATTTGCAAGATAATTTTTTAGAGGAAGTTATCATCTTTTAAACTTCAATAAATATACAAAAGTTGTCTAGATAAAAAATTCTAGATCTAAAATTCTGAAAATTGAATACAAAAATCAAATTAATGATCCACAAAAATACATCCCAAATACCTTTTGTGCGGCATCCAAATGCTTAGGCCCACTTAGTCCTTAATCTCCGCTTCAAGTGCACGGTGCTTGGGCCCAACTCCCACTCGCCCAAAAGCCCAATCCCTACTAACGCGGGCCGGGGGCCCAAGCCTCGCTACTAAATATATGCTCGGCAGAGCTTTACCGAGCATGTTGGGAAAGGTCACTGAACAGCACGTCATCCTTGTTTTGCCCGGATAAATTCCTCTAAGCACCACCGCCGAGCTATCAACGGAGGTGGACACCAAGTCCCAAAGCCATCCATGCTTAATTTCCCACTTATCATCCCCCTAATTGGACCTTCCGTAGCACTAAATATGCACCGACTCTGCCGAGCTATCAACGGAGGTGGACACCAAGTCCCAAAGCCACCCATACCTGACCTCCCACTTACAGAAAACCCTACTGGACCCTCTGTCGCATTAACTATGAGAGCATTGAAGACCTGCGCCTGAACTTTGAACTATAAATAGGAGGGGAGGATAAGATGGAAGGGTTGGTTGGAAGAAAGGAGGAGAAAATAGAGAGTAGTAAGGTCAAATAGAAGAAATCTTGAGGGAGGAGGAGGAGGTAATGCATTGCTAAAGAAGAGGAAAGTGATCTCATTGAGCCTTTAGCTGGAGAACGACCCATAGTAGGAAATTCTAGCCCAACACATAAATAAGTTGTGAGCCCAAGTGGGGCTGGGTCCATCAGCCTCATTTGCGACCCGCACACCTTTTTTTTAGAAACAAATACATCCCCTATTCTATCCTACATCATTGGTTCCAGACACATAGCCTACGATTATATATAGCGATAGATAGAAGTTTGATCAATAATCAAGAGGGGCCTTCTTCTTTTTTTTTCTTCTTTTTTTTTTTTCTTTTTTTGAGAAACAAGGGGGAGACTTGATGTGCTATGATTTTGCGAACTTAGGGGGTGTTTGGTAGGGGTATTTAAACAACAATTTTCATTGTTTAAACAACACAATACGCATTTCTATAACACTTTTTCACCCATACGTATTTCCAAAAAACTTAAACAATGTTATTAGAACAACATTACTTTGTGAGGGGAGGTTGAATCTCACCTAAGTTCAATGCTGCAATGTAACCATATGCCAACTAAAAAAAAAAAGAAAAAAAAGTACCTAAACTGCTCGTCTCATATTTTCTTCATTTTAAAGTTTGATTTAAACTTGAATTCGCATAGACAAAATAAAAAACCAGGTTAGTTTGCATAATATGCAAACTAATGAGCAAATTATGGAGGTGTGTCTTTAAGGGGCCCCGAATGCATTTCATATCTAATTGTTTCAATGAATGTAGGTTTCTTCTTTGTTTCCTTTTCAGCAGTTATGGGAGCTGACATCTTTATACATCAATGGATTGGCCATGTTATGGGAGCTGACATCTTTATGAATTGCAAATTTCAAATAGTTTCTAGCAGGCAGGACCATTGTACAAGAATCAAGTTGGGAATATCTATAACCTTTTCCAAATCCGCTTGGATTTCTTTGAAGGAGAATCGTACAATGAAGCAATCCACTTGTATTGGGTATTTCTTTCCTCCCAACTAATTTGGTCACGTCCTTTGACATTGACAAAAGAAGGTTGTCAAATGTAGTCATGTGCCCTTTATGATTTCGCTACCAAACTTGCTCAATAATGTAGCTCTGGCCTCTGAGAATCAATAGCATTAAAACCAAAGGCCACAACCAACAAAACATAAGTCATGATCAAAACCGTGTAAATTACATAAGATATCCAATTGAAAGCATGAAGAGTTGGAATTGATTTTTTTTTTTTTTTTTTAATTTGAGGGCCTTCGAAGTGCGCAAATTAGTGTCTATTTAAGTCTAGTTTATTTGGCTAGCTTTTAGCTTTTTTAAGTGAAAAAAAGTAACTTCAATATAGTTAGCCCAAACCGTATTGCTTAAACCTATTTTTAATGAGGGCTACTTACGAACTATAAGTCTATAACTGATGTCGCGGAAGCCTAAAGAAAGCACACACGATGCTCTCTTAATGGAACAAAAACTAAACCGTTAGTTTCTGGTAGTAAACCTTGAATCCACGAGGGGTTTCCCTGAATCCACGAGGAGATAAAACTGGAATCCACCAGAAGAAAATTTGACAAAAGTCTGTCTTTATTAATAATAGTCTAATTTGCCTCTGACGGCTACAAAACATATAAATACTGAGAAAAAAAGTTTAAAACCCTAATTCGCACTAATTAAGCGATTAGGTGACAAAATTACTGAATTTTACCAAAAATGGAAAAATTGAGTTAAATGCATAATCATAAACTACTGACCTTAAGGGTCGTCCCAAAACAGACGGGACCTTATTCTGACTTTTAAACTAAAAGTTATTAAGGAAAAACAAATATTACTATAAATAGCAAAAACATTGTTTTCGGGGCCTTAATGAAGGAATTTGCCTAAATTTTGGCGACGTTCATTGCTTGAGTCTGGATCAGAACACTGTTTCCCTTCAACCTGCCAAATTTCATGCAATTCTGACACCGTTACCCCTGATGGCCCCTACTGGCACCCCCCTTTGATCTTACGTTGTGACTTCCTGCGCCCCTGCTGCTTTAGGAAGGCATGTGCTGTCTATTCTACATCAGTCCCCCCCACTTGAAAAGAACTCGACCCCGAGTTCCCACTATCCGGTTCATCATGAGGATGATAATCATACAAGTCAGCAACATTGAAGGTAGAAGAAATGCTCATGTTTGGAGGAAGAGCAACCACATAAGCATTGTTGTTGATCTTCTTAGTAATCTGAAATGGCCCATACTTCTTGTCCTTCAATTTGTTGTAGGTACCAACGGGAAATTTCTCCTTCCTAAGATAGACCAGCACTAAATCCCCAACATTGAAGATTTTCTCACGCCTCTTCTTATCAGCACCTTCCTTGTACTTAGCATTTGTAGCTTCCAGTTTCTGCCTCACCTCCTCTTGCATGGCCTGAATACGGTTAGCCATATTCTCTACTGCTTGACTCACTCCTGAAAGCTCAGGTAAAGGTACCAAGTCCAAAGCGTGTTTTGGGGGCACGCAATAGACGATGGCAAATGGAGACTTACTAGTGTTTCTATTGACTGATTTATTGTACGCAGACTCTGCTTGGGACAATGCAAGATCCCACTGCTTGGGCTTCTCGCCTAAGATACACCGGATCAGATTCCCCAAAGTGCGATTAACCACTTCTGTCTGGCCATCAGTCTGTGGATGACTAATGCTGCTGTAATTCAAGGAAGTGTCAAAACGCTTCCACAAAGTCCGCCAGAAGTGACTAATGAACTTGGTATCCCAGTCAGAGGTGATGGACTTTGGCACTACGTGCAAATGCACCACTTCTTTAAAGAACAGATTGGCCACTCGAGTAGCATCTGAAGTCTTCTTGCATGCTATGAAATGGGACATCTTCGAGTACCTGTCAACCACAACAAAAACAGAATCCATACCTCGCTGGGTTCGAGGAAAACCCAGTATAAAGTCCATAGACAGATCTTCCCATGGTGCTTGTGGAATTGGCAAAGGCATATATAAACCAGTATTCTGAGATTGACCCTTAGCAGTTTGGCAGATTGGACACTTCCTCACATGATTGCCAACATCCCTCTTGAGTTGTGGCCAATAATACATCTCTTCCATCAATGCTATAGTCTTATCTCTGCCCATATGTCCACCCAAACCTCCACCATGCAGTTCCCTAATAATCTGCTCCCTTAATGAACTTTTAGGGATGCATAATTGGTTACCCTGAAAAAGGAAACCATCCTGGATGTATATACTATTGATAGCGGTATGAGTTTGTTGACACTTACCCTAAATATCACTAAAATCCTCGTCATGGTCGTGCAGCTCCTTGAGGCAATCAAACCCTACAACTTCAGTACGTAGGGTGGTCAACAACGATGCTCGCCTGCTGAGTGCATCAGCCACCTTATTGGTGACACCAGACTTGTGCTTCAAAGTGAAATGAAAGCGCTGTATATAAGCTACCCACCGAGCATGCATCCTGTTAATGCTAACTTGACTGTTGATGTGCTTTAATGCCTGATGATCCGTGTATAATACAAACTCCCTCTGAATCAGGTAGTGCTCTCAATGCTTAAGAGTCCGTGCTACAGCAAAGAACTCCAGTTCATAGGCTGACCATTTACTTCGAGCTTCACAAATTTTCTCACTGAAGAATGCTACTGGTTTATTGTCTTGTGAAAGAACAGCGCCTATCCTGACCACAGATGCATCACACTCCACTTGAAACACCTTATCGAAGTTAGGCAATGCCAAAACCGGGGCTGTGCTCAGCTTTTCCTTGATCAAGGCAAAGCTTTGTTCTGCCTCTTTTCCCCATAAGAACCTCCCCTTCTTCAGACTGCAATTAAATTTTCTGATCAGAATGCTATTTCCCTTCAACCTGCCAAATTTCATGCAATTCCGACACCGTTACCCCTAATGGCCCCTACTGGCACCCCCCTTTGATCTTACGTTGTGACTTCCTGCGCCCCTGCTGCTCTAGGAAGGCATGTGTTGTCTGTTCTACATCAATAACACAGTTGGGGCTGCAAATGTGGCAAGCATTTAATTGCATTAGACTTTAAGAAACACGAGTCTAAGATCTATAGTTTTAAAAAAATTCAGATTTAGATTAAGTACTTTCAATCCAAACTTGTCATTTCCTATTCTTAAGTAAGTACACCAAAATTGACCAAAATGGAGCTATTTGGATTGAAGTGGACCGAAATAGACCAAATGGGACTGATGAACTAAAGTAAACTGAATGGATTGAATTAGACCAAAGTGGATCAAAATGGATCGAGTGAACTGAATTAATTTAAACAAAATAAGGGCCTTCAAAGTACGCTACTTAGCATCCGTCTAGTCTAACTTATTTGGCTAGCATTTAGCCTTTACAAGTGAAAACAGTAAATCCAATATAGTTAGCCCAAACCATATTGCTTAAACCTATTTTTAATTAGGGTTACTTACAAACTGCAATATAGTTGAGGGTGCAAATGTGGCTATAATTTAATTGCATTAAAATTTAATAAACACGAGTATGAGATCTTTTTTTTTTTTTTTTTTAATTCGAATTTAGAATATGTTTTGTCAACCCAAATCTATCTTTTTCACATTTTTAAGAAAGTACATCAAAATGGACCGAATTGGATTGAATTAGTCTAAATAGACCAAAATACTATGCTAATGTTTCTCAAAAAAAAAAAAAAAAAAAAAAAAAAAATTACTATGCTAATGCAGTTCAACAAAAACATAGTAACAATAAATGTTACGCTTCAACTTTTAGATATTATATAAATATATGGTTGTAAAGTTTTTTAAAATCTCACCTTTTCAAAATAAAGTATATTTCAACAAAAAGCCATAACCAAAATACTAAATAAGTGATGCCAAATGCATGCTTACATTGAGGTGCATGGTACATAATTTTTTGGCCTAAATAATGGAAATTGTTGCCAAGGTGACTTATGTGGTTTTGTGGAATACTATATATGTTTAGTTTCAAATTACAAGGATCAATGTTAAGGAAACAAAAAATTTCACAGTTTGTTAAGATGACAAGTTGTGATTGGTATAACATTATTTTCATATAAACTCACTACTAATATCACTTTTACTATACATCAATCATAACATGTCATTTTAATTTATGTGAATGAAAAATTATGAAAATTTGTGTCACTAGACTTTTTGAATTACGAGTGGTAAGATAACTTGCTTGTCCTGGCAAGCATATGCTATATGTCGGGGTATCCTAAAACAACATGCAGAATGTCATCCATACCTCAATGCAAGAAGAAATGAGATAGTAAGTATTTGTTAAGTATTTGTAGTTTAGGCTGCGTTTGGTTCGATGTAAATCAAATTCCGAGTGTAAAATGAATGCAGAGGAAAATGAATTCCCGTAAGGAAATTAAAATCCGGGCGTTTGGTTTTGCAATGAAAAATAGTCCGAAAAACAATTTCCAGTGTTTGGTAACATTCTGAAAAATGCTATTCTCCTACAAATTTTTCACATTTTCTTAGCTTCCAAACAAATTTTATATCAGAAAATCCACCACCACCCACACACCAGCACCCACAGAAAATCCACCACTATCCACACAAAACCCACCACCACACAACACAAAAACCACCAAAACACCACCACCCACACCACCACAACAACAACAAAAAAAATTCAAAGATCAAAGAAAACAAAAATTAGACACAAAAATAAGTAGGAGGCTTGGTTTGGGTCAGAGAGAAAAAGTGAGATGAGAGAGATTGCCGTGAGTGAGAGTGGAAGAGAGGGTGTGGTTCTTGAGTGAAGGCACTAGATCGGTGACATGCAGTGTCCGATCTGGCCTTGGTTGGTTGGAGGGAAAGAGAGAGAAAGCAAATCGGCAAGTGGCAGATGACGAGATCGAGAGGAGACAATCTGACCCAGAGGGTGGTGGTGACGAGATCGAGAGGAGATGATCTGACCCAGAGGAGGACGAGGCAATCTAGAGGGTGGCTGCGATGGGCTTTAGGCGGCGGCGACGATCAAACTCGGTTCAATCTCTAGCTCTCTATCTTTCTCACTTTCTCTCTCTCTTCGGGTGTGTTAGCTCTCTCCCATCCTTCTGCTTTGGCTTGGCGTGAGTGAGCTGAGAGAGTGGCTAGGAATTTTCTAAGGAGAGTGGAAATGCTTTGAAGGTAAAATAAGTATGTAAAATGATTTATGGGTGTGGGGTGGGTATTTTACGGTCAACTGAAATCTATTTTCAGTTTGACCATAATTTCCCATGTTGCCAAACACCAGCAACGATGTAAAACAATTTCAGGAATTCAATTACACCCGAATCAAACGCAGCCTTAATAACATTAACCGATTCTTCTCATGTGCGGAACTAGATTCAAATTCCCCCTCCCCCATTTACTTACTTGTAAGGGTAAAAAAACAAGACAATAATAATGATTCAACACGATTGGTGTAAAAAATAAGGTGACAGTAGGAAGCTTTGTCTCCTATTTTAAAGAACTAGCTGAGATCCCACACGATATGTGATGCAATTTATTATTAGTTTTTTTCCAATATTTCAATAAGTTTTTCCAAAAATCATGTAGCTTAATTGGTTGTCACTTCATTATATTTCCAATAGTAACATTCAAGGTTTGAAACCCTGCCCCCAATTATCGATGTATAAAAAAAAAAAATTCACTAATTTTCCTTGTAAAAAATTGATATATTTGGTTATTTTATAGACAAAATAGAAAACACTAAGAGTAGTGTAGTGTAGTGTGTGTGTGTGTTTTTTTTACAAATTGAAAATTTCATGATATAGTGGCTAATATTGATAGGCATGTTTCATGCCCACTAAAAAAAGAAAAAGAAAATATCCTTCAATTATTATTATTATTTTACATTCTTGATTGTGTGTTACTAACTTTATTTTTTTTTTTTTTCATTTTTGTTGGACATTGTTTCAATTATTGTTAAAAAAAAAAAAAAACTAAATTTGAGTAAGAATACCATATTTCAAATAAATTGTTTCTAGCATAAAAAAATAAAAATAAAAAAGAATTTTTTCTCATATAAATCTTAGAAAAATGATATTAAAATTTCATTATGCTTTAAATAATTAATATAACAAAATGAACATATTTATTCTAATTACATAGAATAAATACTACAATATTAGTTCCACACACACACTCATACACACACATATTACACTAGCCTCTGAGCACGTGCGTTAGGCTCTTCTATTTATTTGGATAAAAGTTAATAATTTGCATCTATTATAATTTAGAAATTTTTTATTTTTTATTTTTCAAACAAATATAAATAATAAACTTTAGAGATATACAGTAACTGCAATTTCTTTTTTGATCATGAAGGAAAAAAAAATCCTAAATTTTAGGAATTTTCTTTTTGATTTCAAAATGAAATTTATTATTTGACATTTATGACCTTATTTCTAAATAAAGTTACCCTTCATTAATGAGGGTATTTTTGAACCATATAAAAGTCCAATTGAAAGAACGGAATCCTCTTATATATAATATAAATAAATATCAAAGGGGTTATGACATTTAAAAGGTTAAGATAAATTTTAGTGAATTTTCAAATATTTTAATTTTTGAGTCCAAATTTGGTAATGATGGGGTGTAAAACATAAGTTTTACATAATCCAATAAATTATTGTCACGTCAGCATTGTACTTAAAATTCAATACATCTTATCATGCCTAATAACTTGTCAATAAACTCTCAATTTGGTTGGATTTATATATGAGTATTAGAATTGATTGAGTGTGGTTGTGTTCAATTTTAAATATGTGATAAGATGATATGACATGTTGGGATTGGAGGGGTAAAACTTGAATTTTACACCACATCCTTACAAGATTTAATCTCTTAGTTTTTATGACTTTTGTGTCAATTTTTGTTAAAGAAATTAAATATGAGAAAGAATGTCATATTCTAAATTTATTATTATTATTCAATCTAAAAATTTATTTCTTATATAGAGTTTATGAAAATAATTATAAAAATTCATTTAATATAAATAATTAATGCATGATTAATATATGCATTTACTTTATTGGCTAATTCAATGCATCAATACTTTGATATAAATGCAAACGTTGTTAAATGGGAAGCCTAAATAAAGGGAATATCAAGAAATGCGGCACAACTCATGCTCTTTAAGATAAGGTTTCTGCTATTGACAGGGAAAAGAAATGTTTGGTAACATGAAAGTGGAACTCACACCACAAAATGATAAAAAAAAAATAAAAATAAAAATGAATAAACAAAGTGAAGTAGGAAGTTTTGTTCCCTGCTTAAAACTATAGGGAAAGTAAATGATGTTGAAACCTGAAAAATTGGAATTCACATACCAAAATAGATGGAAAGTGTTTATCCTATTCTATTGGAATATCAGCCTCTGTAATTCTCCTCGAAGAAATCTGATTGAACAAACTTCTAAGGCTATGCCGACTCTCCTTGCGCCTCCTACGGACACGACTTGGACTATCCAACTCAACAAATGGATTATCTGACAATAAACCAGTCTCTAACCTTCTGGACAAGGTCACAATCTCATAGGAATCACATAGAGACTGCCCAAAATCCCAAGTGGCACCATGGCTGCTGTCATTAGCTGATGATGATTTTCTCATTGCTTCTAGCTTGAATCGAGAAGGATTGCCTTTGAAATTTCTCAGGTAGGCATCAAATTCATTCATAGGCCTAGAGCTGCTAAAGCGGTTGTGCCATGCTTGTGCCACTGCCTTGAGGATTTCCAGGTCTTGCTCATCTTCAACCTCTGGTTTTTTCTTCATGGAACTCTTTTTCTCTAAGAAAGTCTTGTTGGGTTCCATGTTATCTTGGGTGAATTTGAGCCTTACGTTAACGCTGTAGGTAGAGATAAGCTAAAGGCATCCATACCTTTTCTGTTACAAAAGGTTTCCTTTTTTCTTTTTCTTTTTTTATCTTCTCTCTCAGGCTGTGGCCTGTGAGATGAAAACTACGGAATTAATGGAAATTTGGCTAGGTCTGAGTATAGGATAGATATTAGCTTGTTTTTTTTGTCTCCACTTTGATTTTCCACAAGTGGATTCAAAAATTTTCTCAATAATGACCGTTGGTTGAGACATTCGAAGTTCTTTGGGCCATAAAATTTGACAAAATCTATATTATTGTTGTACTCATAAAACGCTGACATGTAATGATGCAAAACATTTGTCTAGACAATTCCTTCTCGTGAGACCGTTATTGTTTATGCAAAAGTGGCTAATTTATTTGACTTACACAACCTTTTTTAGTATTGTCAAGAGTCTTGTAATTTGGGTTCAAATAATAAATTACTCTGAATGAGTTGTCAAGTAGGAGGATCCAAGAGACTGATTCATTTCCAATTTTGATACCTTCACTCTTCACCTCCCCCTTGCGCACGTATCTAGCCCAATATCTGAGTCAATACATTTTAGCCCATTAATCACCACAATTAAAAAGAATAAAATAGTCTCTCTCCTTTTCAATGTGAGATTAAACATTTTCACTAACTCTTCATCTTCCATATTCACTCCCACATCTTTACATTTATGTTATTACATTTATTCATTTTATTTATTTAATATTAAAATGCTCCAACAATCCCCCACTCATTTTAATATTAAATTTTTAGTTAAAGAGAGATTACCAGGCAAAGACAAGTCACTATGCATCATGAAGGTGTGCTCTGCATTGAACCTTCACTTAGTAAAACAGCAATCTCAACTCCAGAGTCGTAGTGGTCTCCGACTTGAATTAGGACTGCCCTAGGGAAATTAAGCGTCACTGCTTACACATAACAAATCAGGTGTTGACATGAGCTTTTATAGCTAGCACTTTACGGCCGTGTGCTGATCCCGGTTTCATGAGTGTATTTGAGATTAAGTCTAAATCTCATAGGGAGCGGCCCCACCCCCACACTCACATAGGTGAAATTTTGTCAAGGGTGCTCCTGTAATTCTGACACCCCACTCATACGAGCTACAAATTTCATTAAGAGTTTTTTTACTCAACCTCTCCTCATTACAGGATAAATGCACTTACATCATAGGGATGAACAATTAAAAAATTATTTACAAAATAAATAATTAATTAAAAAAAATAAATTGTGCATTTCTTACGACCATCGTATGATTCGTTTTTCCCATTGAACCCAATTTTCAGGATCTCTAGTCCTTGGGTTGGGTATCCTCATACATGGCTCATGATTCTATGGACTTTAGTCCCATCCCCCTCGATGTATTCCAGACTCTATCTTTTGCCAAGGCCTTGGTAAATGGATCTGCAAGATTATCATTAGATTTAATATAATCCACAGTTATGATGCCACTACTCAAATAAGATCGCACGGTACTGTGCTTTCTTCTTATAGGTCTGGATTTACCATTGTAATAACGGTTTTTAACTCTACTAATTGCAGCAGTGCTATCACAATGAATTAATATAGGTGGAATTGGCTTTTCCCAAAGTGGAATTTCATATAACAAATCTCTAAGTCAATTTGCCTCTTCACTAGCTGAAGCTAATGCTATTAATCCAGCTTCCATCGTTGAATTAGCAATTATTGTTTGCTTTTTAGATTTCCAATAAATAGCACCACTACCTAAGGTAAAAATATAACCAGTGATAGAGAGAGAATCACCTGACAAAGTATTTCAATCGGCATCACTAAAACCTTCAATCATAGCAGGGTACTTTCTATAAAATAAGCCATAGTTTTTATACCAATTAAATATCTCATGACTCGCTCAATAGCTAGCCAATGATCTTTACTAGGCTTGCTAGTAAATCTGCTAAGCACTCCTACTGCATATGCAATGTCAGGTCTAGTATAATCAGTAGCATAACGCAAACTACCAATGATACTAGCATAATCATTTTGATTAAAAATCTCATCATCATTATTCACAGAAAATAAATGAACACTAGAATCAAAAGGAGTAGCTACACTTTTGTGATCATAAAAATTATATTTTCTCAATATAATGTGATTGATCAAGATATATTCCATCACATGCTTTTGTAATTTTCATGCCCAAAATAAAATTAGCCTCACCAAGATCTTTCATATCAAAATAGCTTTTAAGCATATTTTTTGTCTCATTTATAACATGCATATTTGAGCCAAAAATCAACATATCATCCACATAGATGCTAATAATAACATGTAAATTATTCCATGATTTAGAATAAATACATTTATCACATTCGTTTGATTTATAACCATTCTCGACATTCAATTTAAACATTCCATCACAAGCATAACCCTTGCCCACAAATAATCCCTTTTTAGTGATTACATAATTATCAAATTCCATAGTTTGCTTAAAGCCAGCCTTGTTAAGCAAAAAACTTGACATCAAATTCTTCCTCATGGACGGAGTGTAAAGAACATCTTTCAATGTTAGCACGCGTCCAAAAGTGAATTTCAATTCAACCTCACCACTCCCAAGAACCTTGGTTTTGCTAGAGTCACCAAGCATAACAGTTTTTTCTTCTTCAAAAGGAGTGTACAACTTGAACCAATTTTTGTCATAGCAGATGTGCCTATTAGCACCAGAATCTGCCCACCACCCTTCAACATATTACACCATATTGATGTCTATAATCATAGCCAATAAAAGCTCTTCGGTTACGTTAGCCTGCGGGACAAATTCACATTTCCGAAATTTGCAAAATCGAGCAATATGCCCACTCTTGCCATAGAGAAAACAGGATCTATTAAATTGATCTTGTGAAGGGGGTCCTTGGTTCTTATTGTAATTTTTATTCGGGTTTCCCCTTCCTTGAGGTCTATTATTATTTTTAAAGGCTCTCTTTTTAGGCTTCAATTGACTATTTCTAGGAAAATGATTTTTGGGCATATGATTTGTTGAAGATAGTAACCCAAAGCACTCAGTGAAAGTAGAAGAAGATAACTCAGAGCATTCAACGGCTAGTTAACGGCTAGTATCTAAATAGAAACGGTGTTGTATAACTAGCCTATTTATATTCTTCATGAAACGAGTCGTTTTGGGTTGCACTGAGTATTGTCTAAATGAAACGGAGCGTTTCAGTAAAATTGGTTATACTTCGTCTTGTTCAAAACTCCTTCCAAGTGCTCTGTTTCAGTCTAGGTTTCAGAGTCCACTTCAGAGAGAGAGCTCCAACTGTCTTCAAGACTTCTAGCTATTATTCCTTGAATCACGGAGCAAGATGCGGAGCATAAGGAGGAGTAGGTTATTTTCAGTTAGAACCGTTTTAATCTCTGGGACGTTCTTGATGTATTTATGCTATATAAACTCCTTGAGTATTGTAATTCATTAAGCTTTGTGAAATATATTGGCGAAAATGCACTTTTCGTCCCTACATTTTGGGTCAATTTCTATTTTGGTCCCAAATTTGATTTCTTTGCAAATTTCATCCCTAAAATTTGAAAATCGTTTTTAAAATCGTCCTTGCCGTCAACCAACAGACGGAACCCTCCTACGTGGCAGACGGAGTGCTCTGCTTGCTGACATGGCACTGACGTGGCCATTAAAATATTATTAAAAAAGATTATTTGGCACTTTTAAATGCCATGTCAGCATTTAAATTAATAAAAAAAGCCATGTCAGAGTATTTAAACAAAAAATAAATTAAATTAAAAAAAAAAACCTTAAATCTAATTTAAATTTTTTTGATTTCTATCTCTTTGATTTCTCTTTGATCTGCTCCATACCCAGACACCCATGCCCAGAGACAACAAGCTCCAAAACCCAGACACCCATGGCCAAATAAAACAAAACACTCTCTTCGATCTACCCATAGGCCCATGGCCGAAGACTCCAAGCTCTACCTCTCACGACCACGAGCCGCCGAGACTCGATTGATGAGGACGATGACGAGACAAGGTGGCCGAGGAGTCGTTTCGTGGTCGGGATGGCATCGTTTGACGAGTGGCTGAGGAGGTGGATTATGTCGTTTTGGTGTTGGGGTTGGTGATGTGAAATGGTGCTGTTGGTTTTGAGGAGGCAGAAACGGCACCATTGGATCTGCTCCAAACCCAGATCTGCTCCTGATAAGAACATAAAAAAGGAAAGAAAAAAAAAACCATTCAGATCTGGGTTGGTGTTTGTGTACAATTGATTTTTGTGGAAGAATTTTTGTACAAATTTTGGAATATTTTGGGTTTATATTCTTTTGTTCTTGGGATTGAATATTCTGGGTTTGTTGTTCTTGTGTTGTTCTTGTGTGTTCATGATCAAGATGAATTTGGAATAGGAATTTGATAATTTGAATGTGAAATTCATGAGTTTATGGGTTTGCTAGAGATTGGTTGGTTTGTTGGATTTATTTCTTATTTTCCTGGCATTGATGGAGATTGGATTTGGTTGCTGGGTTTGTTTCTTGGATTTGGGAAGAACATGAAGAACATGTTCTTACGAAAAAATAATGAAAAGTACAAAAAAAAAAAAATTAACTTAAATTTAAGGTTTTTTTTTTTAATTTATTTTATTTTTTGTTTAAATACTCTGACATGGCTTTTTTTATTAATTTAAATGCTGACATGACATTTAAAAGTGCCAAATAATCTTTTTTAATAATATTTTAATGGCCACGTCAGCGCCATGTCAGCAAGCAGAGCACTCCGTCTGCCACGTAGAAGGGTTCTGTATGTTGGTTGACAGCAAGGACGATTTTAAAAACGATTTTCAAATTTTAGGGATGAAATTTGCAAAGAAATCAAATTTGGGACCAAAATGGAAATTGACCCAAAATATAGGGACGAAAAGTGCATTTTCGCCAAATATATTTTCTCTGAGAATTCTTTCCAGAATCTCTCTCTCTCTCTCTCTCCCTCTCACTCTCTCTCTCTCATCTTTTCATTGTTTGTTCCTATTGCTGCCATTGTTGTTCATACTCACAAGCTTCAAAACTTTTCATGGTATCAGAGCCAAGATCTATGGCCTCAACAACACCAATTGATGCAACTCAGACCGTACACACAACTCCAATTCAACCAAACACCATACCTTCTGCTTCTATATCTTCAACTTCCACATTGCCCACTGCAATTCAATTGCCATTGTTGTTTCTCTCTAATATGTCAAATCTTACGTCAATCAAGCTTGACTATACCAACTATATCCCATGGAAGCATCAGCTACTCACCATACTAGAGGCTTATTCACTAATTGAACATATTGATGGCACAGCATTGAAGCCATCACAGTTTGTACTAGATACTACTGGAAATGCAACTTCAGTTGCTAATCCTGAATTTCACGCTTGGAAGATCAAGGATAAGGCACTCCTTTCCCTTATTAACTCAACACTGACTCCACAAGTTTTCTCATTGGTTGTTGGCATCACTAGCTCAAGGGAAGTATGGAACACCTTAGAACAAAGGTTCACTTCCACATCACGAGCTAACATTCTGAATCTCAAGCTTGAATTACAAAGTATCAAGAAAGGAAATGAATCTGTGAATTCATTCATCCAGAAGATCAAAATTGCTCGTGATAAACTCCTTGCTGTTGGAGTGATAGTTGACAATGAAGAGATGATCTGCATTGTGCTAAGAGGACTTCTTAGAGAATTTTCACACTTTTGTTCTGCAATTCGTACTAGGAGTGATCCAATCACTTGTGAGCAACTAGCTATTATGTTGCAGAGTGAAGAACAGGCTATGACAGATCACATGGACTCAATTTCTCATAATCTTGCCATGTTTGCTTCTAATGGAAAAGCAAATGGTAGTACATCAAACCAGTCACAGAATCATAGTTCAGGGAGAGGAAGAGGAAGAAATAATGCAAACAGAGGAAGAGGTGGAGGCAGATTTAATCATGGTGGAAATCAGTAGCATTTCTCACCACAGGCCTCTCACAATTTCTCTTCTCAGTCACACAATTTCTCTCCTCAGTATGCTTCCTCTCAGAATTTTCCTCAACAAACATCTTCTCAAGGCTTTAAGCATGAAAGACCATCATGCCAAATCTGTGGGAAGTCTGGACATTCAGCTTTGGATTGCTATCACAAGATGAATTTTGCTTATCAAGGCAAAAACCCTCCACAGAAACTTGCTGCCATGGCTAGTGTGTCTAATGCAGCTATTACTAATAATCAAGATCCATGGCTTGCGGATTCTGGTACATCTGATCATCTCACTTCCAATCTCAACAATCTCTCAGTTCAATCTCAGTACAAGGGGCCAGAACAGGTTATTGTTGGGAATGGTCAGTCTTTACCAATCAACCACATAGGTAATACTACCCTACACACAAAATATCATGACTTCACTCTTAAAAATGTCCTACATGTCCCAAGAATTGCCTTGAATTTACTTTCTGTGCACAAATTTTGCCTGCATAATAACTGTTCTTGCTACTTTGATGCTAATCAAATCAAAATTCAGGATATTCCTACGGGGAAACTCCTTTACAAGGGCTTGAGTGAAAATGGAGTTTATCCTATCTACTCCAAGCAATTCAAGCACTTCAACAAACCATCTCCTCATTACAATACTCAGTCATCTCCACAGCTATTCACATAATCAACAGACTTCCTACCCCTGATCTTCAAAATTCCACTCCTTGGGAAAGGTTGTTCAAGTCAAAACCTGATCTTACACATTTAAGAACCTTTGGTTGCATCTGTTTTCCTTTATTAAGACCTTACAATGCACACAAACTCTTACCACACACTACTTCCTGCATCTTTCTTGGTTATCCTGCTCACACAAAAGGCTATATTTGTCAAGATCCTCTTACCTCTCGGATATATATATCAAGACATGTCCATTTCAATGAAAGTGAGTTTCTTTATCCACCACCTTTGTCCACTGGTTCATCTACTGACCCTAGTTCAAACTCACCTCCATCCCATCATATTCCCATTCCTTTGATAATACCTCCCTGCCCTTTACTTGCCTCCTAGTTACCTATGACCTTTCACAATCCTTCCCCTTCTTTGCCTGACTAGTCCAACTCTTTATCTGCCAGTTTATCGGATCAGTTCCCATCTACTCAGTCTGCATATCACAACCCTGCTGTTGTATCTGCTCAGTCACCCTCACCTCAGCCTATCCCTACTCTTGCTCCTTTATCACACCCCACATCATCTCACCATGCCCTTCCTACAGTAACACTGTCACAGGCCCCTCTTACTGTGAACAACCATCCAATGATTACTAGATCAAAAGATGGCATTGTTAAACCCAAGGCTCTTGCTGCTGTGACTGATGCAGCTTTACATGCCCCTATTTCTAAGCCAAAAGTGCAGTGTGGTCCCAAATCACTTAAGGTCAGATCCACTACAAAGCCTGACTACACCCTCACTGAGCCTCCTACCTATAAAGTTGCAGCACAGTTTCCTCAATGGTGCTCAGCACTGGATGATGAATTTGCAGCTCTTAAGAGGCAAGGCACTTGGGTTTTGGTACCACCTTCTCCCACTCAAAATTCAGTGGGTTGCAAGTGGGTGTTTAAGCTTAAACACAACAGTGATGGGTCCATCAACAGATACAAAGCCAGATTAGTTGCCAAGGGGTTTCATCAATAATATTGAATAGATTTTGAAGAAACTTTCAGTCCAGTTATCAAACCACCTACTGTCAGAATCATCTTATCTTTGGCAGTTCAATTTAATTGGCCTCTCAAACAGCTTGATGTGAGTAATGCATTTCTTCATGGCTATCTCAGAGAGGAAGTTTATATGGTCCAACCTCCTGGTTATGTAGATCTAGCACATCCCAATCATGTCTGCAGACTTCTGAAATCTCTCTATGGCCTCAAACAAGCTCCTAGAGCTTGGTTTGAGAGATTCTCTACTCAGCTGCTGCATATCATTGTTATTAATTCCATTTCGGACCCCGTTTCGGTTTGTCTAGTGGAACGGAATATTTCGGTACCGGCCTATTTCGGCGTACCATTTCAAAGCGTTTCGGGGTTCCTAAATATATATATATATATATATATATATATATGAACACACATATATACAAACTATTATTTACAATTTATTATGTAAATATTATGAAAATGTTATCAATATAACATTTTTCTAATAATAATATTTAAAAAAAAATAAATTAATATTAATATAAAGTTAGAAGCCATTGTACACAGGGAAATAAAAATAATACCTCTGACATTTGCTTTTGAATTTTTTAACTTTTTTTGTTATTTCCAAAGTCACACACGTGATGGGCTCAGAAAAATGAAATTTGAAATCAATAAAAGACTCTAGTAGAAGACACAGGACACTCAAGACAACAGAAAATAAAAGAACAAAAGAGTGAAAGACTAATCGCACTAACCAGTGGATACAAAACGGAGAAGAAGAAGAAGATAAAGAAGAAGAAGAAGATGAAGAAGTGGGCTGGGACGCTGGGTTCATTCAGGCAGATGCCAGGTCGGCGTCGTTTGGACCTTTACTCTTATTTTTTTTTTTTATTATTATTTTTTTTAACAGGCTAAATCCTGTACCAGCCGAAATTATCTCGGCCGGAAGTGGCCGAAATTGTCCGGAATGGCCGGAATGACCCGAAATCTGACCCGAGGTGGAATGTGGGGTATTCTAGTACCGGTTTGCACACCGGTACGAAAAATTCCGGCCGTTTCGGCCGGAACGGAACGGTATCAATAACAATGCTGCATATTGGATTCCAAGCTTCACTTGCTGATTCCTCTTTGTTTATTCTCAGACAAGGGCATCAAATAGTCTACCTTCTTGTCTATGTTGATGATATAGTTATGACTGGCAATGATCCCCAATTCTTATCTAGTTTGATTGCTCAACTCAGCACTGCCTTTGAACTTAAGGACTTAGGTCCTCTTTCTTATTTTCTTGGCATTCAAATCACCAGGTCCTCCAAAGGTTTATTTTTATCTCAGGCTAAGTATGCATATGATTTATTGGTCAAGGTTAATATGGTGTCATCCAAACCAGCTCAAACTCCTTGTGCTCCCAATTCAAGGTTGATTCCTACTGAAGGATCTCTCTTATCTAATCCTTATGAGTACAGAAGTTTAGTTGGTTCTCTTCATTACTTAACCTTCACCAGACCTGACCTTAGCTTTGCTGTCCAGCAAGTTTGCCAGTTCATGTCTGCTCCTACTGATGTTCATTTAGTTGCAACTAAAAGGATCCTCAAATATGTCAATGGTTCATTACATCGGTGTCGTATAACTAGCCTATTTATATTCTTCATGAAACAAGTCGTTTTGGGTTGCGCTGAGTATTGTCTAAATGAAACGGAGCGTTTCAGTAAAATTGGTTATACTTCGTCTTGTTCAAAACTCCTTCCAAGTGCTCTGTTTCAGTCTGGGTTTCAAAGTCCACTTCAGAGAGAAAGCTCCAACTGTCTTCAAGACTTCCAGTTGTTATTTCTTGAATCACAGAGCAAGATGCGGAGCATAAGGAGGAGTAGGTTATTTTCAGTTAAAACCGTTTTAATCTCTGGGACGTTCTTGATGTATTTATGCTATATAAACTCCTTGAGTATTGTAATTCATTAAGTTTTGTGAAATATATTTTCTCTGAGAATTCTTTCCAGAATCTCTCTCTCTCTCTCTCTCCCTCTCACTCTCTCTCTCTCATCTTTTCATTGTTTGTTCCTATTGCTGCCATTGTTGTTCATACTCACAAGCTTCAAAACTTTTCATGATTATTGGCTGAAATAAGGTTTACCTTTGTGGTTAAATTACCATTGCTCTCTTGTGTCATGAGTGCATCTTGTCCTCTAGCCTCCTCCTCCACACGGATGCGTGTGATCAAAGTCTCCAAGGATGTCTCCTTTTGTTTGTGCCGCAAAGTCTTTTGGAAATCCCTCCAAGATTGTGGTAGTTTGTCAATTATGCCAGCTACCACCAAATTGTCTCCAATCTTTATGCCTTCGGATCTCAATTCTACAACGATCATTTGGAAGTCTTGTGCATGACAATTCAATAGATAAGAGTGACAATTCTACTCATCTTTTGTATACTTATCTATTTTTTCTTGATGGAGAATATATTCTTCATCACTCATCTCATCGGTAGGAACTTTTGATGGATTCTTGTCAGTGAGGATGTAGGAGACTTTGAGAAGACTCAAGTAGAAGAGGACATTTCCTTTCCACCTCTTGAAGTGGGTTCCCTTAAAGCGTAAGGGCTTGTTAAGATCTCCAACAGGCTCATTTGGTTTCTCTTGTGTAGGCTCCATGTGTTGAATCTCCTTAAAATTGTTGGTGCAAATACAATGATAATAGAAATAATACAAAGAGAAACTGAATAATACTTCCGAATTTTATTACTTTAATCTAGCCCAATATCTGAGTCAATACATTTTAGCCCATTAATCACCACAATTAAAAAGAATAAAATAGTCTCTCTCCTTTTCAATGTGGGATTAAACATTTTCACTAACTTCTCATCTTCCATATTCACTCCCACATCTTTACATTTATGTTATTACAGTTATTCATTTTATTTATTTAATATTAAAATGCTCCAACATGGTTTAAACCTCACTTTTCTCTCATTGTATCTACCTAAAAAGAATAAAGAGTCTTATAGCGCTCAAAGGTATTTACCCGATTCTCACATGAGAATAACTTAGATCCATCTTTGAATAATGATTTTGTACAATCATATCTTATTCAGCCAAAAGATTAGGCTTTTTAACCACTTTATATAGCCGTGTGTAAAGCATTTTAGTGAAAATAACCTTGCCTTTGAAGTTAAATACAAGAAATTGGGGTGAAGGATTTGAACAAATTCGTGTCATGGAAGAGATTGGATGGTACGTTGCTCTTGACAAAGTTTAGGAAACTTGTTTTCTTTGGTATTTTCATGTTAACTGGAAATTTAAAAGTAGATAGGCATTTAGGGCCACAAGTACCACAGCCCATAATTACCACAGCAATTTGGGGCCCTCACCCAAAGTATACACTAGGTTGAAGCTTATGGGAAGGCACCCAATCCTCCAAAGCCGAGTGGTAAGGACAAGCACCAAGGATGAGCACTGTGGTATGCAACAATCACCCACCTTCGGCTAACATCACTATTGGCCTATAGATCCCCTTCTTCTATTCGGTTAGATAGTATGATTCTCCTCAAAAGAAATGGCCGTAGAAAATCACTAAACTCCCTCACATCAATATTTATTGTAGCCTACCAAGCGTCATTCACATCTAATCCTACTAGACCTATTTCATTCACATGTAATTTGAGCGTTGCTACTCTGACACGCATCTCCTTGGTTGACCTGACGAAACAATCAACTAACAAGCCTACAACCGTGGTTTAACTATTACTCTTACTTAATGTAGTATCTGTCGAATTACAAGAAATCGCTTATGTGCGCCAATCAAAGTTATTTTTACAGTCCTATCAAAAAAAAAAAAAAAGTTATTTTTACTGTTTTCCAAAAACTTTCTTCCTACAATTACAAACTCAAGAGATAACAAACCATCATGAAGGTAAAAAATTTTGTTTATTTATAAATATTTATATTGACACGTACTATCAATAAAGGCAAAATTTAGGTATAGTACCTTACGTGCAGTACATGGAATTGCTGTATTTTTTTTTTTCCCCCTTTACCCTACTTTTTCTCATCTTTTCCCTCACATGTGTGAAAACCAGATAACTTCAAACACTTTCACCCTTATTTTCCCAAGAAACAAACATATTTCAAACAAAAATTTTGGCTAAAACTCAACAAGTTTCTGGCAAGACCCCTTCACAACCATGCCTTGCATTGATTTCGGCCACCATGTGTGGAGGCAGAGTGGTTTCACTTTTCACCCAAATGAAACCCCATGCTTTTATAGAGAACCAGGCAAAGAGAATGAAGAAGACGGCAAGGCATGGGGGCTGCGGAGGGGTTCGTGGTGGTCAATTGAAAGGAACAACTCTCAATCACTCTCTCTCATCGTGTTTCCGTTAATCTAGGTTCACTTTATCTATCCATGGCCTGAATTTTTGGTTAATGGCCTTGCCCCTTATTTCCTATGATGAGTTGATCAATAATGAGAAGAAATTTTTTTTGAGAGAGGAAATGTGGACTGCCATTGCTAGGTAAGTAACAAAGAGGGGAGGGTTTGAATAAAAATTCAAAGAAATATTAATCTTCAATTGATGGGGCAAATCTAAAATCTTAAAAAGCCAAAGAAATATTAAAAACCTGATCATGTCTTTGAAGGAGGAGACTTAGCTGAAGAAGTTTGGTGGGGCAGATCTGAAATTTGAAACTGACTTTATTTGGTTTTCCTCAGTCAAAAAAAAAAAAAAAAAGCAAAGTGACGGAGCATTATGTTTTAACGCCTGTTTGTTGAGCTGTAGATTTTATATACATAGCTTAAATTTAAGGGAGGAATCTAAGATACTGTACATAAGTTTTGCCATATTAATTAATAATTACTTACAAAGATAAAAAATTCATGTTTTTATAAAGATTGGTTGAAAGTTGGAACTTTGAAAGGGTATAGGTGAAGCCCAATGGGCCTGGCATAAAAGCCTTATATATTGCACACCGTCACTTTCTTTGTAATTTCCCGCTCATTTTCAAAAAGGGAAAAAAAAATTTTAGAAAACCCTTAGGTTTTGGACTTTGGCCCCAAAATTTTCTTCTTCTTCTTCGAGAAATTGAAAAACAAAACGCGTTGTTGTTGTTCTTCTTCTTCTTCAAAAATGAGTACTCCAATGGAGATCACACTTCAAAACCCTCCAGATCCCGATATCTCGGACCAAAACGCCGTCGCATCAGCCTCAGCCTCAGCCTCAGCCTCAGCTCCCTCTCCTCCTCCTCCGCCTCTTCCTCCTGTACTCACCGATGACAGAGTCTCCGTTTCAGGTACCTACATGCTCTCATCTTCACCTTCCATTTTTGCTCTAATTCCAAGCTCCGTGCTTGAGTTTTTTTCGAAATTTGATTTCTCTTTCAGTTGAAGCTTGCTTAAAGCCCTCCAGCACAGCTCGGATCGACGATGTCCGCTCAGCCATCGAGAGGTATACAATTAAGGATTTTTTTTTTTTTTGTGTGTGTAATATGATGTTCTAATTAGTTGAGTTTTTTTTTTAATGATTATGTTGAAAATGTTGTGGATTTGTTTTTTTGTAGTAGAATTGTCTAAGTTGAATGTTTTTGTTTTTATTTGTAAATGCATAAACATGCTTGAAAATACTGTTTTTTTGTTTGTTGGTAATTTGATGTTCTAATTGATTGAATTTTTAATGATTATGTTGAAAATGTTTGGGATTATAATGTGTTTGTAGTGGGATTGCCTTATTGGCTGTTTGAATGTTTTTGTTTTACTTTGTAAATGCCTAAAAATGCTTGAAAATACTGTTTTTTTTTTCCCCCGGTATAATGTCTAGAATGCTTGAAAAGAGGAGTTTAAGCTATATTGACGGCCCCATTCCAGTGCCTCTTGATGATCCGTTTCTCACAGAAAATGTGGAAAGAATCCGTATTTGCGACACGGGTATGTTTTATTTTTTCTATAAGTTCAATGGTTTTATTGATTTTATCTATATGTTCCACGGTTGTATTAAGAAAGTGAAACAATCAGCTGAATCAAGCACTATATGTTTTGCTGAATTGAGTGTTTTGATATGAGAGAATGAAAAACTTTTTCTTTTTTTTTGGGGGGGAATTATGCAGGAGAGCTGTTTCTGCTTTTTTGCTATTTCTGATGCTTAAATGTTTTATCTTTGTAGATGAGTGGGTGCAGAACCATGAAATTCTTTTGTTCTGGCAAGTCAAGCCTGTTGTGCATGTCTTTCAGGTGAGTAAATTGCACTACTAAAAGGGGGTTTATAATAGGCTGGATTTTTTTAAAATTTTCTTTAGGATTTGGAATATACTATTTTATAAAATCCTTATTTGACTAGATGTATGTGGCTTGTTTAATTTTTGAAATTTTCACGTGATGTTGGCGAGGAATTTTTTTTCCTTGACTTGCAGCATTCAAAGTTTCAAACTCTGATTATTGTTTGAGTGGATCTTTGTCAGCTTAGTGAGGAAGGACCATGTGAGGACATAAGTGGAGATGGCCAACTTCCTAGCTTTAATGAATGGATGCTTCCTGCTAAGGAATTTGATGGCATGTGGGAAAGGTTTGTTTGTGGGTTTTAATTTTCTTGATAGATTAAAATCCATGGATGTACAATAAAGGTAATTGCTTTTGCAGTTTAATTTATGAATCCGGTCTCAAGCAAAGGCTGTTGCGGTACGCAGCAAGTGCATTACTCTTTACTGAAAAGGGTATTGATCCTTTCCTTGTGTCATGGAACCGGTAAGGAGCATGTGATTGATTCTATTTCAGCACTCAAAACATGCTAAGTAAGCTTCCATTGTTTGTATTTATTGGAATGAGATTTTTGGAAACAGATCGATCTTTTTAGATGTATGTGTTGGGTGCAATACTTGTTATAGGCTGTTGTGATTTTCATCACTTAGTGATTGATCTGCTTTATGATTTGACCTGCTTGGGTTTTTAAACTGATTTATTTGTTTGTGCTTTGTCTAGTTATAGTATTAATACTAGGATTTGTATCTTAGATGACAAAATTTTCACATCAGGCACTGAAAAGTGCAACATTGTTACATGATAAGTCAAGAACATCATATTCATATATATCAATAGACATAGTTGGTTCTACTTGTTGTGCAATTCCCTAAAATATCTATCAAGTGAAGACCTGGAAGTAGTACAATATCTCCATTTATGGTTATGGTTATGCTTACATAACTCCTCTACATAGTGAGATGAGACAGAGACACAGACTCAGAATACATAGGAACTGTCAGGGGCATGAAGATTGAAAAATCACTGAGAGCAGGTTGGAGAGCTTCAAAGAAATGAATTTGGACTCCCATTAATGGGTTAACCTTACCTGGTAGACTGGTACAGCTATAAAACTCTTTGTATTATGTATATGGACACCTTGTGGTTGAACATTACATGTATCTGGTTCAAGTTGTGTTGGCCTGGACTTTTCTTCGTTAATTTATGTATAATTTCTCTACCTTTCAATCTATTTGCATGAAAGTTATTATATCGTGTTGTACAAACAAGAAACAACAGACTCCTTTGAAGTTGGTCTAATTTTTTATATTTAGTACACAGGAATTTGAGTTCTAACTGCATGCACGACTGTGTTTCCTACTGCAATCTTTTTATTTGCTAATTTTGACATCTTATTATTGGAAAGACCTGCAGATACTGTTTTAACAGATAGGCACAGCTAGGTGAAAAATATACAATTAACACTTTTTTGAACCTTTTTATATGCTTGCAGCATTATTCTTTTGCATGGACCTCCAGGAACAGGGAAGACATCTTTATGTAAAGCATTAGCCCAGAAGTTATCCATCCGATTCAACTCCAGGTTTGTTGATGTATCAGTTTGATGTGAATGTTATTTCTTTTTGTTGGCTTACATGAAATGCACCAGGCATATATATTCTAGATTCATCTTATATTCTAGTTTTCCTCTTTTTGTTAAATCAGATACCCACAGAGCCAATTGGTTGAGGTTAATGCACATTCTTTGTTTAGTAAATGGTTCTCTGAAAGCGGCAAGTTGGTATGTAGACTGTAGTCACACAGTGTAATTCCTGAATAACACTTCTATGTACTTGAGTATTCCACCTTCATTTTTATGTGGATTAAATATTTTTTGGGTTTGTGTATCAAATTGTTTGTCATAACCTTTACCCCAAATTTCAGTCAACAGTTTGTCACATCTTATCTCAATTAATTTATGTCTTTTCCTTGATTGAGTTCTGCTCCTAAAGGATTGGCAACCATCCTCCCCCTCCCCGCCTAAAAACAAAAAAGAAAGAAAGAAAAAGTATATTGACATGGCCCATTGTTGATTTAGAAAAAGAAAAAAAGAAAACACCTTATTGAAGCTGTTCCCTCTGCTCTTTATTCAACATGATGACAAATCTGTCACCTAGAGTTACTTCAAAATCAAAACTGTGTATCTCTTATCATGTTTCCTGTCAAAAAGAAAAATATCTACTACTACATTAAACATTTTGACAAACCAAATAAAACCTCAAGAAATCAGTCTTTGGGGTAAGGCTACCTCTCCCAAAACCTGCACAAGCTAGAGTTTTGTGCACTAGGTATGACCCTTTTCATGTTAAAGGCGATCATATAGAATTATCTCAATTTTGAATCCTGTGCTGTTTCCTTTGTAGTGTGTTATACTGTTATGTGAAGTTGTCAAGCTGCATCTCTGTTTCTGTCTAATTTCTCATATCTTTAAACTGGTGTATATCTTCTTTATATATAGCATATTTATTGTAAAGGAAGCTGAGTTTGGATTTTGTGCATGCATGTGGGTCAAATTTTTTTTTTCTCATTAAGATATATTCTCATTGTTAGGTTGCAAAGCTTTTCCAAAAAATTCAAGAAATGGTGGAGGAAGAAAACAATCTGGTATTTGTTTTGATTGGTGAGACTTATTATTTTCAGTGGTTTCTTATCTAGCTTTCATTCTCCTTCATTTCAGCGTATAATTATTTTATATCTGGTGATGCTTCAGATGAAGTTGAAAGTCTTGCTGCTGCTAGAAAAGCTGCTTTGTCCGGTTCTGAACCTTCTGACTCTATTAGGGTATTGCACTTCACTCTACCACCTTCCACCTTTTTCTGTAATAATTTTCTGACTTTTCTCAACTACATGTGCATAAACAGAGTATAAATTTTAGAATAACATGTACAATGGCTCCACTTTTAATATTTATTGCATCTTCGAATGTGTGTTTCAGGTCGTGAATGCGCTACTAACTCAGATGGATAAATTAAAATCTTCACCAAATGTGATAATTCTCACAACCTCCAATATTACCACTGCTATTGGTAAGCCTATATTCAGTTTCAGATTAGGTGCAAAATTGGCATTTTAAAGCGTTGCACTTCTTTAAGACAGGGTGTTATTTGTTGAGGACTGGATGGTATATTTATTCCATTCAAATCCATTTGGTGCCATTCTAGCTGACATCTACTGTTCCTCATCATTTTTAAAATCTGTGGGAGCACACTTCACATTTTCAAAGTAATCGTTATCTATTTAACAATAGTTTGTAGTTTCCTGTGAGGTTTTTTAACCAATAAGAATTATATGAAACTATTAGCACCATGCATGCATATTCTTAGAGGTCGAGCCTTGGTGCTATGGGCCTATGCAAGAGCCTTCCACCAAAAGTGATAGGTTGTGGGTTTGGGAGTTAAGGCTACCTACTATGACCTCTCCCAGACTCCGCAAAAAAGTGGGAGCTTTGTGCACTGGGTACAACTTTTTTATATTTGAATCAGACCGTTGATCTGGATATTCTCCAAACCATCCTTTCTTTTGTCTTTTTTAATTCTCTTTTCTCTTCATTTGTTTACCATGAAAATTTCACAATCCCATTTTGTTTCTCTCTTTGACAAATTGTTTGGCATTTTATGCTGTGAATTTTCTTATTGACTGTATAGGTCTCTTTCCATTCTGGTAAATTTCATTGGATTTATGAGAAAATTTCTCAAAACTTTCATAATGCATGTATTTAGTATTGACTATTTATCCTTTGTTGGATTGCAGATATTGCATTTGTTGATCGAGCTGATATCAAAGCATATGTTGGTCCTCCAACACTCCAAGCTCGTTATGAAATTTTAAGATCTTGTCTGCAGGAACTTGTGAAAAAGGGAATCTTATCAAATTTTCAGGTGCAGATACTTCTCTCTCACCTAGTCCAAGGAACAATTTTTTGAACCTTCACTATTGTCTTTCCCAGTTCTGATGCAGACATGTTGCCATATGTATCATCAACTGACAAATATTGGGAACTCTGTAGGATTGTGATCACCTTGTAATTCCAAATTTTGCGAGTATGAAAGAAAAGTTGAATATGCCTGAGATGCAGGAGACTCAAACAAAATTTCACCTGTGTAAAGAGTTGCTTGAAGCTGCAGAAGCATGTGAGGTAAGTGAGAAATTTTCATTGCCTATTATTGTATTTGGCAAATTTGTCAATGACCAAAGAAGCTGACTTAATTAACTTTTGTTGTTTGACTCTCTCTCTCTCTCACTTAGGGAATGAGCGGACGATCTTTAAGAAAGCTTCCATTTTTGACGCATGCAGCTCTCTCCAATCCTTTCAATTGTGACCCTAGCAGGTTCTTGTGTAAAATGGTAGATACAGCAAGGGGCGAGCTTTCTGAGCTGCCTGACTGAATTATGAGTTCTCACTTCATGTAAAAGATGTGTTTAATGCTAAATGTTTAAATCCACTGCAATTAGTTGCCATTTTCAGCCTCCATTTGTGGTGATGATGTTGATGGTCCAATATGAGACAATTACTTATATCAAGACAAATGATTTAGATCCATCATGATACTGAAGCCATGGTTCTAGGGATGTATAGACCACATTAGATTAGTCCTTTCAGCCCAGTTTGTCACACAAGTAGGATGCTTTTCTTCCTATTCAACTAACCTAAAAGAGGTACTAATACTGCAATTGAATGGCGATTGAAGAGTTATTGCCAATTGAGTATGCAAAGTGGTCTATGCTTCATATGTACGAAGGCCTGACATTTCAGTCATGAAACAGCATGTGAAATGGTACTTTGAAGTTTGAACTGTTGTATTGAAGAGAATTAAGATTTAAGAATCTCAAATGGGATGTTTCAAATTTTTTGAAGTTTGTGATGTAATGTTAAATCAAAATTTGCTTTTTACCTGTCTCAAATGTGCTCTCAAGTTGGGTGTGGAAACCTTGATTATGGTCCTCAACAGTTAGCTGCTTGATCAATTTTTTTACTGCCCACAACCCAAGGATCGGTCTCATCTGTGCAGGGAGTTCTTTTGTTAAATATCAAGTTGGATATTTCAAAAGCGTTGCTTATTTCTTCCTCACTCATAAAGAGTCTAGCTTCTATCTAGGGCTTTCACACTTCGCTTCTCTGTTGGTCTTGTTCATATTTTGTATATCAAATGTTTCAAAAGTTATGACAGACAAAACCTTTGTTGCAAGGTAGAAAATCAAAGTACTGAAATGAAAGGTTTCATGTCAAAAGTTGGTGAACTTATTTAGTGCACCAGATGTACTACACTACGCCCTTCTTTTACATGAAGGTGTGTGACATAATTTTTTTTTTTTGTTAGAACGATGAATTCATTAAAACTAAAGAACAAGGTTCAGCTCAGGACCATGCCTAATCGAATACAATCCAGATACAAATAATTTTTTCAAAATTTCTTCAAAATTTGTGCGTTGAACTCAAACATCTAGAAAAGCTCAATATGAATAATTTTCCAAATATAAGATTTGATTTGTATGTAAGCGTCTTTGAGTCGAGTGGCAGTTCATATGACATGAAAATAATATATTTTTTGGTTGCTGGCATAAAACTCTTGATAAAAAAAGAAAGAAAAATGTAAAAAACACAACAAACAGCCTACTGAGCAACTGCAAATCCAAACATAAAACTACAGAAGATAACAGAAGTTGCTGACAGTAGCCAACTATAAGGAGCGAACATGCTTGACAATCATGAAACCTTTAAATCTTTGATGCAGGATGTCAACTTATGCTCTCTAGGGAGATCTTCCCACCACTTCTTGAATGTGGATTTCTCTAGCAACACATCTTTACTCAACTCTCCAAGATTGATCCAATTCTGTACCTGTGCTTCTAGCAGTGAAACCTCTTCCTTGATTGGTTCAAACCCTTGGCTGCTAATTTTAACGCGCAGCTCCTCTACCTTGGCCCAAAAGCATGATTCTCCACTGGATTCAGCAGGCATCCTCTCAACATGCTCGCGCCATCTTTGCGTGAACCTGTAACGTTTCGGCCTGCCCCTTATCATATAAGCTCCCGTGTCTTCATTCTTCAAGTGTCTATAGTAGTTGGCAATATCAAGGGGCTCAACAAGGCGGCGGTATCTAGTTCCAAGCAATACCCAATCTATTAGGCCCTCAAATGCATCTGGGAGTTCATACCTTTTTAACATTTCAATGATTTCATCCCATATACCTGCTAGTTCAAGTCTCTTTACATTAGCATCGAAATCCTTGGAGGTTTCTTGAAGCTTGAAGGCATCATAACAACCTAGACCACGATACCCACAATTCAATTGGTAGTCTTCTTCAAGGTATTTCATTGCTTTCTCTATATCTGGCTTCTTGAGATCAATGCTTTCTTTGTTTCCAATCTTCCGCTTCTCCAGCTCTCCAGCAGCACAAAGACACAACCTAGCTCTTGTGCTCTAGAACCCATCACATAGGAAATTAGCACAAAGATATAACTAAGAAAATTCTTTGGTGAGCAGTGCTCTAAATTCAACACATTCTCTAGCATTGAAATACTTTTTTTATTCTCTTTCTATAGTCTATTGCAAGCCATGTTTAAAAAACAATTATTTTTTAAAAAGAGATTGAATTCAAGATTTTCAAATTTGTTGAAACAAGCAAAGGAAATAGAACTTACCAAACCAAGGTCATTCAAGGCTGAATTAATTGTTGCAATATCACTACTTGTAGAGTCTGAAGATAATGGAAGCTGTTCCAGTGGCTCCAAGTAAACCTCATTTAGCATTTGGAAGCTATCGTGCAACTCATTCTCATAGCCAAAATGTTGTTGAAGACTTCTCTGGGCAATATCTATGCATTCTTCTTCATGGCACAACTGAGAGGAGTAAAACAATAGTTGCAAAACAGCATCTGGGTTCCTCAAGATAACTAGTTTTCCATTGCCAGTGCAGAAGACATATGTTCCAAAGGGCTTGTATGGGCTCAATGGAATGAAGTTTGACACAGTTTCCAATAGCAAGTTTGTGTTTCCCATGAGGTTGCAGGCAGCATGGCTTGCCACAGATGATGCATTCTTCATTACTTTCATGTAAAAATTTGAAGCATCAAAGGTGTCAATGGATGCATGTGCAAGATTTACGGATTTCGCATTGAGGAATTGGAGAACTTTCTGAAATTCCAATTTAATGGATGAGATTGGAGCAAGCAAGATCCGTGGAACAATATCATATCTCATGACAAAATGTATGAAGTAGCGAGCCCAGTTCTCACGCCTCAGAGCATGGGAAAATATGTGGTTACCAGTTAGAGGACACCCAAAAGTCACACACAGAGGAGAGGAAGGTGAAATCTTGTAGTTATATTCTGGTTTTAAGTATTCTTCCAAGAACCAAATTGTTGCAAGGTTTGCAATTGAACCACCTGAGGAGTGTCCTGTAAACAATATTTGCTTGTTTTCTTTCACTGCCTTTTGCACCTAAATGATGTAGTAATATTTAGTAACAAGATATCACCTGTATTCCAATTCCATATGAGTATGTTTTAGTGCTTGCATGGCATCCTTTCTATGATCTCTTTAAATTCTTATTGAAACTAAATTTCCATATCTAGACCTACTAAAAAGACAATCAAACTACAAAAGTAGGCTTTTAATTTTCTTTCTTCACATTCTATTGGCAAATGGAGGGGACCTTGAATTTTATTTATTTATTTATTTATTTCCTAGTTGAACCATCTTTGATTAAAATGTTTTATTTTTCTTTATTAAAACTCTATTAGACAATTTTGCAGCTCACAACCTAGCTAAACATGTTAGACATGTTAGAAATTTATCGATGTGTATGGAAGATATTCCTCCACACCTTCATGATGTTCTTCTAGCCGATTATGGCTAAGTTTCTTTCTTTCAGTAGAGTTTCTAGTACTTCTTCTCAATAAATAAATAAATAAATAAATAGTATCTAGTTCAGGTTCACCAACTTATCTTTCATTCTTCTAAAAATAAACCTCATCTATTATTTGGAATAAATATTTTTTTTGAGAAATAATTATTTGGAATAATTTACTTTTTATTACTATAATGAAAAATATGAATTTGAAATGAACTTTGTATTAGTAATTTTGGATCTCAAAAAGTAATAAAAATATATTTAAATTATATATATAATTTTAATTAATATTTAAATATAACAAAAAAACCTTTCAAAATTTTTGCCTTAAACCCCAAAATTTCGTTGAGCCAGCCCTTTAAACTCATGTGTCAATTTTATTTTTGTTTCATTTTTAATTCTTTTACAATGATATCTACTTTTTAAATTTTTTTTAAATAAAAGAATAAACATTGATACTTTTAAGTTAATCTAAAAAACATCATATAAATCTCTTTAAAAAATATTCAAGGCTTACATATAATATTTTTAAAAACTTCAAGTATATTATTATACTTCTTATTAGTTTTTTTTATTTTTATACTTTACTCCTAAATAATAATTAAAAAAAAATTGTTTGAAAATCTTAAATTAGTCTGGTAACTTCAGCTATTAATTACTATATGTTGATTATAAGTATTTATATCTCTTTTACTTGTTTGAAAAATATATTTATAGTTAACTTAGATTATGAGGTGCCTTAAACTTAAGGATGATTATACCATCTTTCAACTCGAACATTAGAAAAATATAAATTAACGCTAAGCATGAAAAATAAAACTATCACTCATATTTTGCATTATTTTCTATGTCAATCAATTTATTTATTAAAATTTTTTCTTTCATGAATTACATACTTTATTTATGTTAATTAAAATTTTTAATATTAATTTGGCTTCAACCTTTTATTTTATAATCTTGTACCCTGAACTAAAATCCTGTTTGTGCTTTGTAAACTAGAAATTTTTGTTTGGGAGCCAACTTATGATATTAATTTATTATCTTATACAAAATTCCATAAACATGCACAAACACAAATATTTATACACACAACTTAGTATCCTCCATAGTGAATCCTTAAGGTTTTCATTTTTAATATAAGTTACCATATTGTCTACCAAAATGCATAAAAAAATTTTCAATTGAACTAATAAAGTATTCAAAGATATAAATGATCCAAAACTTTAACAAATATAAGAACACATTTTACAATAAAAAATGATGTGAGGGAAAAAAAAAAATTCTTTATAACTACTAGTCCAATTGGACAATTTTTTTAAGAGCATCATTAGACTAACTCAAGTATTTGGAAGTCGTCCCATTTTTGTAGACTAATAATTAAAATATTAAATATTTATATAGAATAAAAATATTTTTAAAATTTTCTCATACATGTAGCTCCGCCCTGCAATCAAGCAACCACTCCATCAGACAGACAAAAAAAAATTAAGATAACTACTATTTTATTTTTCTTTAAATTTCTCAACTGTTCATGTTAAATTTCTACCAAACTTTATGCAGTAAAACAAATACACGGTTACATTCTTAATATATTTAAGGCATAAACAATGTGAGCAAGTTATGGAAGAATCCATAGAATGAACAGGAAGTACCCCTAACAAAAAAAGAGTCCAAGAAAAAGAAGTAGAAGAAGAAGGAAGCAAATAGTACCTCACGATCAAAATTTGAATTCCCCAAGATTTTGTCTACAAATCTCTGCAGAAAGGCTTTGTTGACCAAGGCATTTTCATTAACGCCTATACTTCTAAGAGAAGGAAACAATAATGGAAGATTGATCTCAGTTACTCCAAAAGGTTCTCCATCATACCAACCATTTTCAGACCAACATCCAGAAAAGCTAAAGATGATAGGATCTGATGAACGACGACTTTCCTCAACATTGTATGCCTTCTCTGAAGACTTGCTGCGAGCCTTAACTGCAAGAGAGTAAGCTTTTTTAATTAGCTTTGTATTGATTTCTATGTTTTCTCCAAGATTTAAACTGGACATTTTTTACTTTCAGTTGTTTCTTTGGCAAGAGAGTATAAGCTTTTTGCTTGTTGCTACAAATTTTATGGATTGAGTCCTGGGTTAAACAATCATTGACCAAGACTTCATATTTTATTTTTATTTTTTTGGCTTAATAAATAGTGTCATTAATTGACCAAGACTTGTAAGAAGGTGAATGGAGACTTACCGTGCGTTTGGATTGGGCAAAACCCCAATCCGCGCGTTCAGCGTCTTTTAGTGGTCTCATGAAAATTGTTTCCTACTAAAACATAAATTTTACTAATAAATTTTCAATTTTCGACAAATAAGTAGTATTTAAAAATACCTTTAGTTATGTTTGAGAAATAAGAGCATCTTTAGCAGTTTATTTAAATTTTTGTACTGTTTGAATAATAAACAGTGACATTTAATTTTTACATATTTACTTTTTCAAATACATTTTTCAACAGGTTCTCTATCATTTTTTCCATTTTATTTAAATATTATTTCTTCATTCATTCTTTATTTTTTTTTATCATCATTTATTCTTCCTATATCCATTCACAACAATTATATTTTTCAATGAAAAGTGTTATATCTACAACATTTCTCGCAATACTTTCACAAGAATCACATCAAAATCTTATGTGAAAAGTTGTTACTAGTTCTAATTTGAACTCACCGCTGAAATTATTTTTTTACTCACCAATATTAACTAATAACAATCTATTACTTAAAATTTATTGTGAAAATATTGTGGTAGCATTTCTTAATTTTCATTTCTTATTTTTTTATATTATTTTTCCTTTTTTAATTTCATTCATATGTTTTTTTTTTTTTTTCTCTTGGTTTTTTTTCCACCACACACGTATTCCACTCCTATCTCTATCTACCCTTCTTTCTCTAGTATCACTCTCTCCAGCCTCCAGAACATATCTCCACTTCTCCCTCTCTCTTTCTTTCTCTTTCTCTTACACACACACACACACACACAAATTTCTCTCACTCTATCTCACACAAACAAATTCTCTCTCATACACACATAGATCACCGGCAGAGAAGTGGAGATCGGCATTCAACACAAATCGGCGTTCTACATGGTTTTTTTTTTTTTTTTTTTTTTGGTTTTGGTTTGAGTAGTTTTATTTTATTATTCAAATTTCATTAGGCTTATGAGAAAGATTGTTTTTGTGTTTCAAATCTTTCGATTGGGTTTTGTGTTTTTGTTTTGATTGTGGTATGTTTTAGTTTGTAACCATTGAGATAGAGAAGCACGAGAGAGTGAAGAACGAAAGAGAAAAGGAATCATATACAAATAATTATTTTTTTATTCAACCAGGTATTATTTTAAGGGAGAATATTGTTTAGAGGTGCTACAGTAATTGCTATAGTGCTCTTTACTTGTAGAGAAGTGTAGCAATTCTAATCTAAAAAATAAGATGGAGAAGCTGTTGGAGTGAATTTTTGAGGTGTTTTCTCTCTAAAATTGGCTTTAAAGAAGCCATTGGAGATGCTCTAAGATTCAATACAAAACTACCACTTACTGCAGAGTATAAAACTGGGGACACAAACATTTGAAGCTTTAAGTGGCAGAGTACATGGTCAACATCCAATCTAGAGAACCACCATATATAAGCACAGACAACAATGGCTACAAAATAATCTTGACTGATAAAAGTACTTGGCCATGCCCCATACAAATTCTGATTATTCAATCAAGGATAGCTAAGTATCCCAGGATTACATGCACGAAGAAGTAACAGTAACATACCTGCATGAAGAAGCAGCAGGACATTCCAGAATAAGTGCACTAATGCTTCTTCTTCTTCTTCTTGTTTTTTTTTTTTTTTTTTTTTTTTTTTTTTTGGTTTGAAGATCAACTAAGGTCATTTTTCATTTGCAAGCCGTTTAAACCTTAATGGGCGATTACTTACTCAGTTGGGCGATCCAATTAGGAACTGGTTAGCCCAACATAGTCTAATCTTAAAGAACAACAATTGGATGAGAATTGTTGTTGTTGCATTTTTTTACGGCCCTTACTCAACCACGCCCAGTACAAAACCAGCCCCAGAGGTCACATATTTTGGGTTAACTCTGGCCCAAGATGGTTCATACACTTAGGCCTTTTCCATGTTGCCCTGACCACCTAAATATGATAAACGTTTGAACTTAATGTCTCATCCATTATGTCAGTTATAGTTAACTAAGTTTCTTATCATTGAATAAGAAATTTTAGTTTAATGATAAAGAGCAATTATTATAAAAATGCAAATGCCATATAGTAAAATTCTATTGTATCTGTAACTCTTTTCTTTTAGAAAAAAATGTCTCAGATTCATTGTGTAGGTGCAACTGTCAAACTTTTTTATTTTTTATTTTTAAATACAACACTTGTTCTTAACAATTATGGGGAAAAAAGTTGCAAAGTCTCAAACCATTGTTACCCCGATAAGGTAAATTAGTCGTCAATGATTACTTAACATACTCACAATACTTTTTATTTAAACGATTTAAGCTTCTAATTGGATTTGATTTCTATTGGCTAATAATTTGAAGGGTCTTCTTGAGAACAGGGAAGAGAACATAAATTCATTCCACCTTTTTCTTTTTCCAAATTGGTCTCTTTTAAGCCTATACCACATGGCTTATTTCTTATTTGGAGGCCTTAAGCCAAGGCCTAAGTGAGCTAGACCTTGATCCACCCCTAAAAATGATTAGAAATGATTAGGTCTCACTCTTGTTTCTCATCCAATACAATGAAACACCATATGGAATTTTGCTTGAAAGTAAAAATCTCAATCATTCATCCATTATATGATTTCGGATAATAACATTTTAAAATTCAAATGAATTTTTCTTGAATTTATGCAGTGAGTACAAATTAATTTCATCAAATTGTGTTGAACAAATTTGATTGTACAATAGAAGATTGGATTGGGTAAACTCCTCATAGCATAAGGTTCATGAAGTGGCATTTTCATTCTGTGCAGAACCAAAAAGTTTGCAAATTTCACCATGGCAACGAATATGATGAGGGCACTTGAAAAGCAGATCTTTGGCCTCAGACTCTCTACCTTCTTGAAAGAATGATCGGAAAACATGAAGATAAGCTGAAGAGGAAGGATATTCTTTCACACTCAATGCCTTCAAAAAATCTGCAGCATCCTCCACAGTCCCAAACTTTGAAATATATTTGACAAAGGGTTCTGGGAAAGGTGGGTAGTTTTGCTTCTTCATCAAATGAAGCAATTTCAGTGCTTCTTCAAGTTTCCCATTGCCTAAAAGCTTTTCAATCAGTTTTTTATATGTAGCTTGCCAAGGGCTTATACGTTCCTTATTTAGAATCTCCACAAGCAATCTGTATGCACCATCTATTCTGTTCCAATGTAGGAAACCGTTTATTAAGACTTCCAATAGATCAGCATCAATACTGCAGTTCTTCTCTACCATCTTTGCCAAACACATTAATGCCTTGTCAAGTTCATTAGCTACACAATGCCCTTGAATCAAAATTGTCCAAGTCTTAATATCAGGAAGAAATCCTTCTGCTTCCATCTCATCCAGCACCTTACAAGCATCTTCAAGCCTCCTTGCCTTACAAAGTCCAAAAACCAATTGGCTGTATGTAATGTTATCAGGCTGATACCCTGCGTTTCTCATAGCCTTCATAATATTCTCTGCCTCATCAAACCTCCCTGCGCTTGTCAACGATCTATGAATCCCATCATACACAACCTTAGAAAGAGTATGCCCCGCAGACTCATATTTCTTTGCAACTCGAAAAACCAAATCCAAATTCGGGTTATCATTGGCTGAGATGCTTCTTAAAAGCATACTGCAGTCCTGGACCGAGGGCTTAAATGGACTGTCCATCATGAACTCATAAAGCTTCACCGCATCCTCCATCATCTTGATCTTCTGAAACTGCCTCGATATCTTTATATAAGTGTCAATATCCATTTCATGACCAGCACTCTTCATCTCCTCAACAACACTCCAAAAAAGCTCGATCGAATCATCCCTACTGAGAACCCTGGCAACCGCATTATAAGTCACTGTATTGTGTTCATAACCATTATTACACCTGCCAACCCAATGAAAAAAATTCAAAGCTTTCGAAGGGTAATTCCGAAGTTCCTTCAAAACCCGTATCACGAAATTATCTGATAACACAATTTTCATCTCCCCCAATTCATTCTCAACCCCATTACTCCACTCTGACCCCAAAACAATATCAACCACTTTCCTCACAACATTCTCCATTGCATTCTCTGAAAGCATCCTATTGTGAAAGTGGTTCAAAGCCACTACATCACTGGCCATCTTCGCCTTCTTTAACTGCCCCACAATTGTCAAATATGTTTCCTCATCAACATAAAACCCTTGCTCTTTCATTTTCCTAAGTGTAATCCAAAACTGCTTCATTGTCTCTTTGTTAACCAAAATCCTAAGCATTAAGCTATACACCAAAGAACTGGGTCTAAACCCAGTATTCTCACAGACCCAGTTGAAAAAGCTTCCAGCTTTTTCTGGGTCTTTGTCCAGTTTCTTCAAAATGTAAATAACTGTTTCATGGGTCAGTGTTGGGCACGATTTTTCTAACTCGTGCTCCAACTCGTAGGACCAATCGTTGGCCAGAACGAGTTCAATGGCCGAGTTTGGTTTCGATGAGAAGAATAGCTTTTGATGGGTATTGAGGAAATGGGAATGGGAAAAAGATTGATTTTTTGAAAGAGAATGAGAGACAGAGTACTGAGTCACCTGAGTGAAGAGAGACCGAGTTGAGGAGACCCGAGTCGAGAGGAGCGAGTTGGCGAGTCTGAGCGATGTGAGGATTGGCCTAGCTCGGTTCATGGCTGCTCAGTATGATCCAAAAACCCTTTTTAACTGAATGAAATGAAGGATTTGAACACTAGGGGATTTCTAGGGTTTAAGCTCTGGCTTTTGGTGTTAATTGGGTTCGGATCCGGGTCGCTAAATCCGGGCGACACCATGTACCCAAGTTGCAATTGGGTGAGAATTGGAAACTAGGCCCACTGCAAAACTAGCTATAGAGATGAGGTGACACAGTTTGGGCCAACTCTGGCCCAAGATGGGTCATACACTAATGCCTTATCTATGATTCTATATTGCCCTGACCACTAGATGTAATAAACATTATGCTTAATGTCTCAGATCCATGATGAGGAGAGCAAATATGGATATGGAAGCATCCGAACCAAGTTCATTTTTTGAAGGAAGCCCACTGATTTTGGATTTTATCTTCGTAAAGATTTCCACTCTGGTGAGAGAACATGGGAGCAGAAGACCTAACCATTCCAGCCAATTCAGTCTTCACTCATTTAGCCCTCCTTGTGTCTGGTCCAAGCCAAGAAGATCAACATTAAAAATTAATGTAGATGTGGCTTTAAGCCCAATTTATCCTTCTATTGCTGCTGTGGCTAGAGACTAGAGAGGGGAGTATCTATTTGCCTGCTCCACGAAGGTAAACACCAACTTCCCTCTCCAAGCGAAAGTTGAACTTTTGAAATGGGCTATAAAACTATCTGCCAACTCCGTCTTTGATTTAATTTTCATTGAGAGCAACTCCAAAGTTGTTGTTGAGGCTCTTTCAAAGCCAAAGATCGAAATTCCATGGAGAATTCTCAATATCTGCTCTGACATGTCTATTTTGTTCTCCCAGTTTACAAATGTTTCTGTAAATTGGGTTCCTAGGAATTCAAATGGTGCATATATCCTACACCTTGGTCAAATGGTCTCTTAAACATAATTTATTTTTTTCTTTTGATATAGGCTGTTGTCCCCCCCTATTTTGAGTCTATTATCAGGGTTGAGGCAAGTAGTCCTGCTTCTTTGTAGTTCCTCCGCTTTGTTTTAATAAATTCTTCTTTTCCATATAAAAAAAATCATGTAAATTCTAGTTAGCTCAACTAATAAAGTGTTTTGTCATTGAATTAGAGGCTTGGAGTTTAAACCTAGTTTACACTAAAAACCAATTAATGTTTTAGTCTGATGATGAAGAGTAATAATCATTAAGTAGAAACCATAGATAAAATTTCTCGTGTTTAAAAAAATGTCTCAAATCTATTGTGTATCAAACCATTTAAAAAATAATAATAATAATAACACTACAACACTTGTGCTTGTAATTAATGTTAAGAATTTTTTTTGGGGGGGGGGGGGGGGGGGGGGGGGGGGATTGGTTGTTGTTGAAAGAATGGACCCGAAAACTTGATGTTAGATAGAAGTAGAGAGGGCAAGAGAGTTCTAGCTGAACTAACACTTTTTTTAATAGAGACAACCATAGTTCAAAATTTCAAACCCCCCTCCTCTTTCTTACTTTATATATATATATATATATATATATATAAAGTAGAGAATTTGGTTTGTGCTCAATGCATTGGATGCAATATAGACATTCTGGTGTTGAATAAGAGAGAGAGGTTATTTAGTGAATAGTCATGTGGGAGTTAAATGGATAATGTTGACAATTTATTGTGTGGGATATTGACATAAACAAAAATGGAGCATCAAATTGTTAGCGTATATTAGTCGTCAATGATTATTTTACGCATTCACAATATTTTTTAACTTCTAAATGGATTTGGTTTCTATTGGCTAATAATTTTAAGGGACTTCTTGAAAATAGGGAAGAGAACATAAATTCATTCCACCTTTTTCTTTTTTCAAATTGGTGGCCTTAAGTCTATACCACATGGCTTATTTCTTATTTGGAACCCTAAGCCAAGGTCTAAGTGGTCTAGACCTTGAATTGCTCCTAAAAAATGATTAGGTGTCATTTTGTTAGATATGTATATGTGAGTGAAGTCTCACATTAATAATAATGAGAAGCATGATTAATTAATATGAAGTAGTTGGACTCAGACTCATAGGTTTAACTCTTTTAGATTAAGTGGTGTCTCTATATGTTATAGTGGTAACTGATAATATCAAAAATCGTCAGTTGGGTCACTCATCCAATCCGAAGCACTCAGCCCATATATTTTGTATATAGGATCTGTTTGGGATTCATTTATTTTGCTGGAATTGAAAACTTTTTGCCAAAAGTATTGTAGATAAAGATAAAAATTAGTTGAAATAGTACAGTGAGATCCATGAATAGTACCAAAAAATGTAGTGAAACCCATGAATAGTAGAAAAAATAAGCTAAATAGTAAAATAAGTTAGCAAAAATAATTTTTGCCAAACGAACACATAGATAGTAGTTTTGTAGTATGTTTTGACGTACCTTAACAAGTGAGGCAAATTATACCTTTTTATAGGTGATTTAGGTAGTTATTGGACATAAATAAGGGTGATTATTACCTTAATTGTAACGTTCTTTGTCTTGTTGATGAGAGAGTTTAAGACCTCTGATAGTCATTATTGAATATGTTGAGCGGTTGCTCATTTTTCTTTGATGGCCCATTAATGATGCAATGACTATCCATTAAAATGGACAACCTTAATGATTTTTATGGTCTCATTAGTAACTACTCAATCAAAATCTTCTCAAGATTTTATCTCACCGACACATCCAAAACAATGAAACACCATATGCAATTTTGTTTGAAAGTAGAAATCTCAATCATTCATCCATTATTAATTCGGATAATAACATTAAAAACATCAAATTAATATTTCTTGAAATCACAATAACAACAACAACAAAATAATTCTTGAATTTGTTGTCTAGAAAACTTTTAAGACTTCATGTTGACTTGGGGTGCATGACTTATCTTTCACACTTTGTTGTCACTCTACGAGAAGTGTGTGATTGTATGAACACAACACCCAACAACCATAAAAGCAAAGGAAAAACCTCTCTCTCTCATTCGTCAATTAACAGCATAGATGAGAGAGAGAGAGAGAGAGGACCCCACTTTAAGAGAGACAATCAAATGGACCCCACCTTGATTGTCTTCCACGCGAAGTTTCGTCCGTTAACAAAGTGATCATGGGTCCCACAAAACTTTGTCCCCACCTTTTATCAACGGGCGTGCGATGCCAAATTCTCGTCCAATCAGACAGTTGAAAAGGCATGCAGGTGGGTCCCACTTACCCCTTTTGTTTTGATGAGTGGGGAAATGTTTTAGTACAACTTAACCTAACACTAAATCTGTGGTCCTTCAATGGGGGAAATTACAAAATAAAAACTGACCGTTGATTGATTAAGACGTGAAGGGGTGGTCCTCTTTTTCTCTGTGACATAGTTGTGATCTAAGCCATTTGATTGAAGAAGACGGTGAACAAGCAGGCTGATGAGGATCCTATCTTATCTTTTAGGATTTGGTGTCTCTTAACTCTTACACTTCCAAGCCATTTGTTTTTTTTTTTCCTCTTACCCTTCCTTTTGGATGCAATGTTAACAACAATCATGTAACATCAATGTGATAATGGTTGCAATCAACATAACTTTTTAGAGATACAATAATTTTCACAATCATTCATTTAGATTCGATTTGTTATGATTCATGCATAATAAAAATGACGTTACATAGATTTAAGTAAAAGCTGTCTCTAACGTTACTAATTACAAATATGCATTTAAGTAGCTAAATAAGAAGAGTGTGATGAAGTGGAGTCAAATTATGCTGATTACTAAGCCAAGTGTTAATATATGGCACACAAATGCAAGTTGCAACCATGATCATGAAGATGGAATTCGATGATATAATATAAGTTTAGTGTAATAAATGAGAGATTTTTAATCAACTTATAATCTATTTGTCACACTCTTTATCGTTTTAAGTTTGAACTAACTTAATATAAATTTTCCCATTTTTGCCACCTTTGATCACTTTAATCAAAAGCTAGGAGCTATTTTCAAGTATTATACAGTATGCAAAAAGAAATTCAAGTATACTTTAGGTGGGATTTGAGATAGATTCTGTCACCCAAGGCCTCGACCAAAGTCCAACCATGATTTTGAAATTTTAACTACAAGCTTTGTACCTTACCACTTTGGCTCTCCTCTTAAGTAAGGTTAATTTGTAAAAAGTTAACAACCTAGCTACACTTAACAACTTAGGCTCTTATCAATAATAGTATTCTTGTTTGGACTAGGATATTGATTAAACTAGTCAAGTAAGATTTTTGGTTTCATTTTTCATTATTTGTTATACGAGTGAAAGTTCCAAGAAGAGAAGAAAAAGAAAAGAAAAGAAAGAATGAGGAGGATTTTAACAAGAAAGTTAACTTCATGAAATTATAATATTCGGGTTGATTGTACTACCTATTTAACTCATTTTCTATAGTTTAATTAGGCTAGGCAGCTGATTTTTTTATGCTGTGTTTGAGTCGGTTCCTCTTTGCTCACTAAGGCCACTTCACAATATAGTCTGATAGTAATTTAAGTTAGTATAGAGAGTTCAAACTTAAAACCAATTCTTTAAATTATTCTAGAATAAAATTTAAGTACAAGTGTTAAGTCAATTATGCAACACAAATAGTAATTTTTACTTTTATCGGCAATTAAATTCAACTATGTGATTATTTTAATCATACACCTCATTAGCCATTAATGCAAATTTGAATAATTTGCTAATTTTTGTACTTAATTTTTTGTTCATTATATCATAGTAAGGCCTAACCTAGGGTACGTTTGGTACACTGAATGGAGATTACGATAGAAATTGTAATCTTTATTAATAGGAATAAAATGCGTTGTAATGCAATAACTAAACATATTCATTAGTTTGGTTGTGAGTTATAACATTAGAATGAAACTTATTATTTATTTTAGAAAATTTTTTATTCATACAATTATATCTCCTTAAAAATTGTTATTTTTAAATTTAAAAAAGATATGTGTTATTTTTATGATTTTTTATTTTTATAATTGTTAGATGTATATGGAAAGTTTGTTTATTTAAAAATATATTAAGTTTTGAAATTATTGCACTTATTAGGGAATAACTAATACAATATTTTAAAAATGAATATTTATTCCTCATTTTGAAGAATAACTATTCATAATGAATAATTATTCTTTGTAATAAAAATATAACCAAACTAAAGAATAACTAAATCATAGGAATAACTATTATATTACAGCGCCTATTACAGTTTACCAAACATGCCCCTAGTAACCTACACAGTATGGATTGTTGAAACTAGGCTGCAAAGCCCGCATGCATGAAGTGGAAAACAAATTAGACTTTGTCTAACTTAGAGAAACCAAGCTGAATAGCATAGTTTAGCTCGAGTCAAACACAAGCTCAGCCACTGCAAATAGTGCATCAATTTGTTGGGCTTGTCTAGAGGTACCACATTGTGAATCATTCACGCATAAAATCACGCTGATTAATTTACATGTCTCATATAACTCAATGCTAAAAATGGCATGGACTCCTTTCTCACTAAGCATGTATAGAATCTGCATGCCTTCAGCTTTACTCAAATTTAGCTTCCTGTACGTTATTTTATTTCAACAGGTTGTTTTCGCATGTGAGCAAACATGGCACACCTGCCACAAAATTCTGATAGATTAAAGCAGAGAAAAAAAAAACCACATATGCTCTGAATAAAAAATTTGACACTTCGTATTCAAACAGTAGAGAACCACAGACTACTCAACAACGTTAGTTGATGGTGTTCACTCAAGCAGTTGAGGTAGGGTTCGTGAAAAATACGTTTCGAGTAAGACTGGAAATCAAAAAGTAAACACAATCATACAAGATATAAAGGTGAATTAGGAGAATATTGTGTAAATTAAGCATAATTAATCTTATGGGGATTACTTTAAACATGTCCAGTTAAATGATATTATAGTCAATATATAGAAAAACCCAAACTCATAATGATACTATATATATGAAAGACGATAATTGACTTTTTTTTTCCATGTGAGACGACATCATTATTTATCCCCCAATATTTACCTACAAGCATTTTACTTGCCTACATAGGTAGGTGAAAATAACCATGACATGATAGAAAAGTTGCAAACAAACTAGCCCCATTCACGCATAGAAGATATTTTATGTATGTAGGAACGGAGTCAGGACTTGGAGACTGGAGTTACGAGGGGCAACTCTATTGCTATTCCCTAGTTTTGTTGCTTCTTAGTTGTTGAGTGTTGTTTTTTTTTTTTTTTGGCTTTGTTATTGGCAATTTTTGTTGTTGGACTAATTGTTTTTGGCTTGTATATTTTGTTTTAGATTTTAGATGTATAAATTTTTTTATAGTCTTTAAAAAGAGGAAAAATGTTAGAGTTACAATTTTTTATTTACAATTTATTGATATGATAAGTGATTATTGGTAAGTAAAAAAATGATGTAAGTGGTGAGCCTAGATGTGAACTAGTAATAACTTGTACCTCAACAATTTGTAAAAATGTTGTAGAAAAGTTTGTAGTTATAACATTACCTTTAAAAGAATCAACTATATTGTTAAGGGGGACAAAGTGTAATTTTAAATAACAAAAATGTTAAAAGTAGTACCCATATCTATACTAGTAATTTAAAAAAAAAAAAAAAATTGAGGGGGGGGGGGGGGGGGGCAAAGCCCAAGTGTGCCTCTGTCCCTACATAAATGGAATATATACATTCTCTCATCTCACAATTTATAAGTCATATATATAAATGTGAGGCTTACGCTATAAAAGATGATACATATATTTGATATATAAAGTAATTATTGGTTCATACATGTCACAGACTCACAATAGCAACTAACAAACCCCACAAGTACACATGCATGCCAGCATTTACATGCGAAAGCATTCTAAGAACAAATTATAATCCCTTTTGAATCAACCGACCAAAAGATTAAAAAAAACAATGAAGTGCCAAAAATTCAAACACCTTATTAAAGATGCCTTTTTGAAGGGATAGCTTTAAAAAGGAGGACCAACTTTAGGGCACCATGCTTTTGCCTTCAAAACATTTTACACCACCTATAGCTATAGCTAAAAAAAAAAAAAAAAAAATACACTACACCTCTCCATATTGTCCATTTTCATATTCTTACTTCCCTTTCCCTTTTCATGTGGAAACGTGCCGACCCTGTACACTAAAGGGAAACGTATATGCATGCGGGAATATAAGATTAGGATCTCCCGCACTATGCGTGCACCACAATATTTCAAGCTTCTCTGCAGACTGCAATAAAGCTTTCCTATTTCTACTAGCTACTACCACATTTTTCTCTCTGTATTTACATATATATATATATATATATATATTATATATATAAAGTTATATATATATATATTGCTGTGAATCATATCTATGCATATATATACACACATGGTCTCTCGCTCTCTTCCATTCCCTCTTTCACAATCAAACTTCTTATTCAAAAAGACATTGATCCTCTTCTTCACCATGCTTACTGTCTTAAACTATGTGACAGCTCCTATCATTGTTTCAGTATTCAAGCAGAAGCAGCTTAGGCTTCTTGAGTACTCTTCCATTTCATGAGATGGATGGTCTGTGGTGGAGCTGCGAGTTCATGAAATTGGTGATCCATTGCAAGCCAAGTTTCATGAAATATTGAAGCTCAGTTAAACGAGGGGAATCAAGCGCTCCTGGTCCGAAATCACCAGAATTATTTATTTATTAATTATTAATTCCTACTACTTCTATATATTTTGATTTTTGAGAGTCTACCTAAATTTACAGGAATCTTGTCTCTTGTAATGCTTTAGTGTACGTTTATTATGTCATGAATAAGTAGATTGATCATAGGGAATTGGTAGTGTCTATGTATTAAATTGAGCTAGATGTGTGCAAGTGTTTGATGTAATAAAATTTTCATGTTATACTCAAATATGTTGGCTGTATTTATCAATTATCCAGTACTTCATTTAATCTGATTAGTATTTTCATTCAGAGTTGCACTGTCAACTATCTATATATTTGTTGAAACAGTTGGAATAGATCTCTCCCTTCTTCTTCTTTTTCTTTTTACTATTGAAGTCTCTATGAAGAGTATTTTCCACAACAGTGACTGTATTACAGTAATGGTAGAAAGTGTGCATGCATTTTCAGTGAGAAAATGAATCTATATGCTAGGATGGGCAAAGTTAAGGCAAGTTGAACTATATCTCACTGAACATGACTCATATCGTAGCTTGTAAAAATTGGCGAAGTGTCCTTTTCAGAACAGTCTGTTAAAGGAGTTGGTGCGCTCCTGAGCTTTGCTTTCGGCTGGCCATAGGAGAAGCTGCTGGTCTATTTTAGGCGAGTGTTGGGATAACATGCTCAACTTTTACCTTAGCAACTAATTGAAAGAAGGAAAAAAAAAAAAAAAAAAAAAAAAAAGCACTTTCAGAATTCTTTTAAGCCTCTTATTGGATACCAATGAAAAATGAAAATTATTTCACTATTCAGCTTATTTTTGTTACTGTTCATGGGCCTTACTGCACTTTTTGGTACTATTCATGTACCTCATTGTATTATTTCAGCTAACTTTTAACTTTATCTACAGTACTTTTAATAATAAATTTTCAGTTTCAGCAAAATAAGCAATATCTAAACAGACCTTCACTTTTAAGGCCTTTTTAATTAAACGGGCAATAACAGTTAATATATCAACATATTGTTGAGATACTCTATCTGCCTACGTAAACTCATTATATTGTTAAAAGTCCATTTCACAGTTAAGATATTATTTTTAAGATTAACAATACCACATGATGTGACTCTTAATACATTGAAAGATTTATAATTTATAATTTGCTTGTAAAATTGATCCATTTCAAATATTGGTGAAGGCTATGTTTTGTTAAGTAAATAGCTCTGGAGGCTATTAGTTTGTTCTTTGATTCCAAAGTGGGCTAGACTTCTCTCTTAATTAGTCTCTTTAACCCTGACCTCCTTTCTACCACTTTCTTTGCACCAAACTTTTAAATTGAATGAAAAGATTTGTGATCTGTTTTGGTATAATTTATTTAGATTTTTACTGAAAGTATGTTAAAATATATTTCTACTTTAAAAAAATTTGAAAGTTTGAGAAAAAAACAGGAAAAAATATACCAAACTCACCCTTAATCGGTGAGATTTTTATTATATATTAATTAAGTTTAAAGGCACTTTTTTATTTTGATTTTTGATATTTTATATTTAATTTATGTTGCTTTTCTTTAATCATGAGAAGTTTAGGGCCTTTGGTTGACTAAGGGTATGTATGTATCGTGCCTACTGATCCCTGGGCAGATTCCAGCTATGAGATCTTATATGTTCAAAGCAGAACTTTGTTGACAGTAATCATTCATATCTTTGCCCTTTTTCTATTAAATTAATCATAACTATTAACAAAAGTGGCAATTTGTGCACAAGCTTCAAAAAATATAGGCCTAGTCTGTCTCTTTGGTGTACCATGATTCTCCAATAAAATCAAACTGTATGGCAGAAAGGTCAATGACTAGTTTCCTAGTTCCCTTCACATTGTTTCTTCCCTTCATGTGGACCCAATTTCTTAACGCATCTCATCACACTTTGCCTTCAACATTTCAAAGTCATAAGTCATAACATGGGTTCTAAAGCTCATAAAATTAAGGTGAGAAGCATGATTTTTTTTTCTCTGTGACAGTGAATCTCTTTCCATTTAAGTACGAATATTGAGGCAGAAGAGGGAACAATATCTCTTTATTGGTTTATGCAAAATTCTCTGTTGAAGGCTTAGTGTTAACAGACTGACATGATGGACTAAAGTCCCACACTTTTGAAGTCTTTAATGGTTGGCGCTTGTCCCTGACCATATGATATGGGATTAGTATATACAGTATCATGTGCACATTTTTTAGGTTCATAAAAGTTGTGCATAAGGTTCTTCCTCCCCCGTTGATTTTGTAATTTAAAAACAAAACAAATACGATAACTAGATATAACTACAATGGCAATTAGGATAGCCCACATGTATAACAAACATAAGATATATGCAAGTACCATATAGCCAGAAGCTCAAAAGTCGATTACCAATCTAAAATTATTCATTCAAAGGATATTCATGTAAAATCTTCGTTTATTTTACTTAAGGTTTGAGACTAGTTTAATGATATGATGTTAAGAGTTTTATAGAGTGACATTAATCGGTTCTCTCATAAAGGAGAATTTGGATTCAAATATCTTCTTTCTCACTTATTATAAGAAAAAAAAAAAAAAATTTATTAGAGTAGTTATTTACTAACTATTTAAGTTGGTCAACCATAAGGTTGACATATGTAAGTTTAAAGAGTTAATATAATCTTCTTCTTTTAAAAAAAAAAAAAAATCAATATAATCATCATTAACCTTGCCTTGGATGAATGCCATGTGTTTAGCAAGTTGATGGAATGGCCAATAGAATAAAGTTGGATTCTAATACAACTGAGGAACCATGTTTTGAGGATAAAAAAACAAAAAACAAAAAAACAAAAAATTTAAAAATGGGAAGTCCTGCATTTCTATCCACGGCCCAGTAAGGTAATCCAAACTAAACATTTGGGCCACTTTAAGTCCTTATTGGTGTTTGAAAGCTGTTGGAATTCTTGCTAAGGTTTTGGGCCTTTTTCAAGTTTCATATAAAAAATGAGGTTTAGGCCCTTTCAGACTTCAGTCTCATCCATTGTGCAAGCCCGAATTAGGAGATGATTTGTACACTCACTACTCACTATGCAGCATGCACCAACACAAGCCTACAGAGACATCTATTACTAGTACAGTACTATAAGCAAAATATTGAGTAATTCTACCACCTCATACGCTAGTACAGTATAAGCTGTTTACTACACTTTTTTTTTTTTTTAATTTTATTTATAACTATCCTAATGTGTGGTAGATTGTGATTGATTGCTAGACACTTTCACATAGACTCACAACTTTTTCTTTACCATTCACAATTTGCTATATCAAAGTTGTGATACAAAAGGTTATGGTCCTTGATTTTATCGCAAAATATTTCCAATAAGAGAAATATCACGAGGCTAATTTTGTGGCTCATAATGATAATGTGGTTAAATTCTTTTGACTTTCTTAGGATTGTTTCCCATCTTTTCCTTGTCCAAATTTTGTCTTGGTTTTAGGATGAAGATAAGTTTGATTCCGTCCTTTTGTAATATTTTTTTTTTCACTGAAATTAATTCTTACTTAGGAAAAAAAATTCACATTGCTACATGTTAGTCTACAACTATATAAATAAATTGGTATCTTGGGTTTGATGATATACAAAAAGCAATCATCATAGAGTAGACATTATATGTTAAAATTTTATATTATTTATTACATTAAAAAAACCACTTTTTTTTTTTTAGAATACTAAGTATTTTTAACACACACGTGAGGAAATGAGAGAAGATTTTTTAAAGAAATTTATAGTGGTGTATATCCAAAAGGACCTAACTCTTGGATACACAACACATACTTTAAACCTCTTTAACTCACACTCATTTTTCAACGTAAGGTTATCTCACGCCACCTTGAATTAAATTATAGACATGAAACTTCAAATTTGACCTAATTACTTTGGTAAGTTAAAATCAATACCGTAAATAATCTTAAGCCTGTGATGAAAGTTAAATCTTTAAGGGGTAACTGATAAGCCCTCTTGTTTATAGGAAGCCCAAAAGGAAAGAGCCCACCATGTTAATTTTCCCTTGATGGTTTACTTATGCAGCCCATTGGTTCATTTACTTTTTATCCTGTTTCTTTTCCTGTGTTCGGGTTTTTTTAATTTTTTTATTAGCCAATTTTTTTCTTGATGCCAAAATAAAAAGGGCATTTGGTCATCATTAAAACAAGAAGAGTACTGGTTTAAAAAACAAACAATAACAGTACCACTAGTAACATAACAAATTTCACTTTTTATTTTTTATTTTTATAAAGTTGTAATTTTGATTTGAATATCGCTTTCATATGATTCTACCACCATTAAAATAATGCAACGCAACTGATATGATATACTTTCCTATTACATGAAAGTAAAACTTACGTATGAATTCCATACATGTGACTCACATTTATATGAGAAGAATGTATAATATACCAGATGAATGACATAATCTCTCATACCACATAATATCTTTTCTATTAGCATCATCATCACAACAAAACAACTTAACAATTACAAAAAATATTTTAAAAAATGGTTGTCTCTAAACTTATTGTTAAAATAATAAAATACATGGTTTAATAGTGATTTTTTTTTTTTTTTGAGTTATTATAGGATTGCAACATTTATCACAATATTTTCACAACTATTCTGTATGATTGACTGTAATTAGACGTATGTCATTTTTACATAAATTTATTATTATTTCTATCTTTGAAACAAAGTTATTGCACAAAAGATTGTACTTTTATATTTGATCTTTTTTTTAGTTGTTTCTTTTTAAATTCTGACAAGAGGTTCAAACCTGTACTAAATGGAATTTTCTAAAACTATTTTTAATCAAAGGCAATGACCCACCACCACCACCACAATCTTTAATCTTTTTGGTATTTGTCATTTTGGGACCTTTCTAGGTGTATAGCACCGCCCATAGTTCACGTTACCTGGACAAGTCACTTGGGTCACCAGTCACCACCATCAAATAGAAACTAAACCAACTTTTTGTCCAAAGTATAATCTCATATCCGCGTCTGCAGTAGCTTGTCCCGTATGAGACTTTTATTAGTTTTTGGTCCCTTTTTTAAATTGTTATATTAAATTAATCAATCACCTAATAAGTTCCTCTATGACTTGTTAGTTAGACCACAAGTCCTATAAAATTTGACAGTTTGTGAAGTAGTGTTGAATTTCATCATGACCAAAACTTCTAAGAAAATTTGCTGACGGTTGCATAGAACTCTATTTTTTAATCTGAATTTATAATTGTGAATTGAAATTTAGCATCTTATTAAAAAAAATGATTGAATTTTAGTTTTGAAGAATCATTTCAATGTGGACTAATTAGGTATTTAGACACGTGATTAAGAGAGTGTGATGTGGGGTTAGAATGGCAAAGTATGGAAATCCAAAAAAGAAGATTTTTATAATTATGATGATGACAATGTTTGACACAAAGGAAAAGGAATGTAAGCATTTGTCTTGGAAAAGAATCTCCTTGAAAGCATGATTCCTTGAGGATGAAGGAAAGTCGTATAGATTATTTTTTGTTTCATAAAGTTGAATTTTACCAATAAACTAATTAATAAAGTTATTATGTTATTGTTATCAATTTTTCTTCTTTAAAATATTTGCAATCTTTCCCTCAATATATACACACACACATGCAGGCATGGTTTGCGAAAAAGTTGAAAAGTTAATGACACTAAGCCACAAGATCTGCAATTAGTACAATCTGTTTTTTAGGTCATGAATCATGATAGGATTTTATGTCAATAATTTAACATAAACTAAACTAGTCTAAAATCTTAGGAAATTATCAGGATCTAGGCAATATATATATATATATATAAATAAAAATAAAATTTCTGCAATTTGGTGAAGCTACTTGGCGCAACCTCAGAGTATATGATTTTAAGTAAATTATTAAATAAAAACTATTTACCTATAAATTTTTATTAAGCCGTGCATCGCACGGGCATAATACTAGTATATATATAAGGTCCCAAAAAAGCATTGTAGATGTTCAGATAATTTTTTCAATAATCTAAAATATTTGCAACCTGCAATACCAAATAATTACCATGAAGCATGGTTCAATAGTGTTTCTAAAAACAACTTGTAGGGTCAAGATTTGTAGCCCAAATCCAAAAGATATGGGATGTGAGCCCACTAAGGCCAATACAATAAATTTGTAGAGAGTGGGTAAAAGAACTAGGCCGTTTGTGAACTCAACAATAGTTAATCAAGGTTTTATTAAAAGAACAAGTACTAAAACGCTGAGAATTTGAATAAATTTAGGTCCGAGGAGACAAATTATGATTTGAATAGCTAAGATCACTCTTGGATCTACAGTAAATTTTTCTTCTTTTTCTTTTCCTTCTTTTTTTCGATCCCCTTTCATGAGAGGTCTCTTCCATTTTTATAGTTTCCTTTTAAACCATCTTCATCGTACACTTGTTCTTCATCTAAGCATCCACTTGAGTACGTGTCACATCAGGTATCTTCTTTAGTTCTCCATGAGTGGTGGCAGCTGAGATTATACTGTTCAGGGGTCTTCTCCACATAAATGCGGCAAGAAAAATTGCTGCAGTGCATTAAACGCGGTGGTAGCAGCTTTTTCTCTAGATATTTCTCTATTTCTATCATCTTTATACATGCAAGAAGTTCATTTTTATCGCTGGAACTTCCTAAAAGTTCACCTAAGCTGCCCAAGTATTTACTTGACCAATATTCTTCAAGTCCGAGGAGAATATACTCCTCGGACTATACTCTCTCATCCTTTCCTTACGTGATTCTCCATTCTGGGGCCTTTCCCAATCCTTTCCCCAATCCTTTCCCCCTCCTCAGAGATACTGATATCTTTAAATGGGGCATAAGGCCCAACATACGCGTTTGGGCTTTTACCCCCACACAACTAAACATCTAAAACACCATTTAAAAATTGGAGCTTATGTGAAACATGCATTGTTGATCAAAAATTTAAATTTAGCCTCGTGTAATGCCATAAATAATACATTATATACAGTTTGTGACTCATTGACATGGGACAATACTGATAATAATAATAAAAAAATGGCGGGACTAAACATTTTTTATAATCCTAATAAATCAAGTTCAAAATTTAAAAAATGTCTTAATCAACTTCTCGGTTTCATTTTCATTATTCATATCGATAAGAGCATTTTCATTAAGAATGTTAAATGCTATAAATGTTAAATTTTAATATCAAGTTAGTAAAAAGCACCAAAAAGCAAGCCACAACAAACATGCTAAACTTTAAAAAAAAAACAGCAACTGAGCTATAGTGAGCTTTCAAATCTTAAAAAAAATATTATTATTTTAATGCTTATGGTGGAAAATGTGGTTTGTGTAGTTGTGGGGGGTAAAAGCCCAGATTTACCAGCTGGGCCTGGGGCCCTGTTTTTGAGACCACTTCATGTCCGAAGAGTACTAATGGGCTGGGATAGAGTTCACTTGTGGGCAACGAATCCAAAGATGGCGGGTGAGTACAATCCGAAGAGACCACCCTTTGTCCGAGGAGATTTTACTCCTCGGATACGAATAACTCTTATTAAATAAGCGTACAGAAAGCCCGAGCGCCCTTCTTGGCAATCTTGGTGACAAAGATAAGTTCTGGGCATTCCTGGGGATGATAAGGATGAAGAAATATCTCAAGAAAAAGCTGCCATCACCACATTTAATGCCCTACAGCAACTTCTCTGGCCGCATTTATGTGGAGAAGACCCCTGAACAGTGCAACCTCAACTACCGCCACTCCCAAAAGCTAAAGAAGATGTTTGATGTGACCTACACTCGAGTGTGATAGCAGATGGAAGACAAGTGGACAGTTGGGATGTATAAGAAAGAGGCTATATAAAGAAGGAGAGCCCCTGATAGAGGAGGGGGAGAGGGAGAAAAAAGAAGAACAAGAATTACTTTACTGTAGCTCTGGAATCTGTAACCTAAGTACATTCAATGAAATTCCTCTTCGGATCCCAAATCCTTCATGGTTTTTACGTAATTGCATGTTAGATTATTTTCCTATACTACAGCCAACTTTTGTTTAATCCATATCCGGCCCAATTCTTTCACCCACGCTCTACAAATTTATTGGTTTGGGTTTGTTGGGCTTATATTCCGCACTTAGTGGGCTTGGGCTACGAAAACGGACCCTACAGTAGTTATTTTTTATTATTTTAATGAGTAGTTTATATTATTTTAAACGAAATGGTAAAAAAATAGAACTTTTGATGTTAGGTGTATTATAAAATGAGTTGTTAAAATTGATAAAGTAGTTGTTTGAGATGCTAAATGCTAAAATTTTTAAAAACTTTGATGGGAATGCTCTAATTAATTAATAATATTTGTACAAACCAGAAAATTAGTCAAATGATATATAACAACGGGTTATGCTAACGAGTGCCCGTAGGGCATTCGTTAATAATCCATTTTAGGAAAGTTTTGATACCGCTTTTATAGAAAATGACAAAAACTGTCAAAATATTAATTACTTTTTTTTTTCATTTCCCATAAAAACTTTTTTTAAATGGATTATTAACAAGTGCCCTAAGGGCACTCATTAGCATTTTCCTATAAGAAAAATATAAGAAAAAATAAAATTATTAAGTGCTAGTTAGGATTAGTATTTTTTTTTTCAAATAAAATTATAATTTTATTCAGTTTTTAATCAAAATAAACTATCTACTGTACATTTATCTAGATGCCCATTTAACCTTGCTCATGAGTTACTTATTATGAATTAAAGTTTATTTCTTGTTTATTATGAAACAACTATAGTTATACATTAAAGATGATTACGCTTTAAAATCTTGTACATATTATTTATGAGGATGCATTTTTAATTGAAAATTAGTTAAAGTATTGTAAGGACACGATTTGACTCTCATGCCCAAAGGATGGATGAACTTAGGCCCAAAGAACCCAATATAATGAATTTGTAGAGAGTGGATTGGAAAACTAGGCTTTAATGAGTTAGACAACAAGTAAAATGGATCCAGATGACAAGAAAGTGAAGATAGACTGGTTTAATCTAAAGAAAATCGTCATCGACACAATCCGAGAAGATCAGTTCTTATATATTTCTCTCAAGTTTGGTTATAAGTTCAACTCTTAATGCTATAGTATTTTTCTCTTAATTTCTCGATCTCTCTCCTTCAAGGTCTTCTTTCTGTTTTATACTATTTTTCTTCTTTCATCCCTACCATTCACATGTAGGATAGATTGTTGGTATTGATCCTTATCCCATCAGCACTTTCCTGAAATCTCTAGTATTAGTTGTAAGGTTGAAAGTTATTGTTCAGGTATCACCTCCATATTAATGTTGCCAGCTGGTTAAGTGCAGATCATTTAATGCGGTGGTAGCAGCTTTCTCTTTAGATATTATAGGACTTCCCGTTATCTTGTGCTTAGGTGATGCTCATCATATCAATAGAATCTCCTGAAGCGTTACCTTGGATAGTAAACCACCCTTTCGGATCTCAGTTTTAATCAGCCGAGTATGTATTCGTTCTCGGACCACCCTTATGGTTCCTTATAATCAAAATTAACCTCTTCACTTACTAACACGGATTACTTTATGTTCTCGAATCGGACATTTGGCCCAATATATATATATAGATATATATTATTGAGCCTAACACCCCCTACAACCCCTACAAGTATAATTATACATTAAAAAAATGAAACTTGAAAAAATTCCATATAAACAAATAAGTTTAAAATTTTAAAATAAAAAGAAAATAACAAACAACCTCTATGTTTTGAGATGAAAAATTGGCTCATGCTGATGCAAATCGAAATTCTTAAGCAAAAATGAAAATTCAAAAGTGAAACAATTTATTTGGTGACAAAAACAGGAAAAATCCAAAGATTTTTTTTGCAGTAATGACGTGAAATCTGACAAGAAATATAGTAGTAAATTGAATTGTATGTGTGGGGAGGATTAAATGTGAATTCTGTACCTATACCACGTGTCAACCAACAGGGAACTAGCTTTTGTGTGTCAGAAAAAGCTATTTCTTTCCACATATTTCTTGTCATAGAGAGAGAGAGAGAAGGCAGAGAGTATTATGTGAGGAAAGTAAGCAAAACACAACTCCACCACCACCATATATCCTATCAAACTGATGAGACTGCATGAAAAGAAAGAAAGTGAACCTCTGATTCTCTCTCTCTAGCTTTGCTGTGTCTTTCTTTTCTCATTTTTTTCATTACAAAGCTCACAGATTCTCCCCAACCCCATTTAGTAACATACATATATTTTCTCCGCGTCACTCACCGGAGTCTTGACTGACACCATGGCCGTTGACTTCAGAGCTTACAGGGTCCACTCTGCCAAGCACTTCTCTTCTGTTCAAGCTACACGCATTCACTCTGGTATTTTTGTTAGTTTTTATAACTTGTTTTGCTTCTGGGTTTGATAATTGATATATGTATTTGTGGTTTGTTTACATTGATTTTTTTTGTTGGAAGGTATTTGTTTTTTCTTAACTGGGTAAGTTGAAAGTGACAGTTTTTTGCGAAGTTTGAGGTTCAATCTTGTGTACTGGGTTGTCAAGTTGTACATTTTACCAACAAGAAATGTTATTTTTTTTGGGAAAAAAAAAAAAATTCTAAGTTTTAATTTTGTTTCTGGGTTCTTGAATTGTTTGATTGGTTATTGATTTAATCGAAAAAAGAAGAAGAGGTTTTTAAGTTTTTAACGTAGACCCATGTTGTCAGAAGACCTTTCAGTTTTGCTTTTTGTTATTTCAGAAAATGAAATTGATACTTTAAATATATATGATTCTAATGGACCTATTTTGCTTTAATTATCAATCGGTTAGTATGGTATATGTTTTTTGCTTGTGAGACAATAGACCTAAATTCTTTTGATTTTATTCACAATTATCACTTTTAGAGAATTTCAATACTTTCTGTTTATAGATTTTTACCCTGTGTAACACTCTAGAATCTTAGAAGAATGTTTTTGTAATACTAGGTAATCAAGAAAAATAGGCTTGCAAAGGGACTAATGTAAGATCTTGAATCCGAGGCTTTGATTAATTAAGAGGCTGGAGAAAGTTTTATTAGGTTGGAGGCGAATCAACCCCGCCTAAAGTGATCATTATGACGAATTGCCCTGAAGATGAACTTAGTGTGCAAAAACAGAAGTGCAAAAAACAGTTTGAGGAGATCAATAGTGATCTGTTAACGCATCAGAGGTCTTTGGAATGGCTTAGGACTAAATTGGTGATATTGAAGAGCAAAGCAAATCCTTCATCCAAGTCTTGTGGTTCTGGCATACTTGAAAACCAGCAAAAAGATGATGACCATAATTTGACTGAGAAAACATCTCAAGGTGTGAGAGCAAAATGCGATACAGTTTTGGAGACATAAACAGGTTTTATAAGTATGGGGTGAACCAGTCAAAGGTGCAGCCTAGTGGTGGAAGGCTCGGGATGAGTTGTAGACCTAGGGGTTCAAGTCCCTACTAGGAGTTCCCCTAGATTACCAGTTACATGGGTTGATGGGTGGAGTTGTTTGGGTCTAAGGGGCCCTGCCTTAGTGAGGTTCCACGTCATTAAAAAAAAAAAAAAACATGGGTGATGAATTCTAGAATGAAAGATGGTTACTTTATGTATTAGCCTTCTCTTCATGATAGAGTGTTGTTTAGAGAGAACTAATTGTGTGCAAAGTTTTCTTGCAATATAAGTTAGTTTCTTAGGAAAGAGATAAATAGTGACTGTTCCAACAAATTGTTTTAGGTTTAGATCACAGGGATTACGACAAAAGAGTTCATTCCCTTTCTCTGATTTCGTTGTCCGTTTATTTGTGTATGTTTTTTGCTTTCACATCCATTGTTTACATGTTAATTAATCTATCTGCGGTATTGTGGGTTTTGTTGTTGATTTGATATATCTCTGTTGTGATCACCCGTTGGTCTCTAGATTGCTGAATGTTGTGTCTAACAATTCATTTTTTGTCCTTTTCCCCTCCCTAAACAGAAAGTCGCACAATCCTCTATGATTCAGACAATGATGATGATTCAAGAGCTTTATTTCCTTGCCCCTTCTGTATTGTGGACATCGATGTTTCTGTGCTCTGTAGCCATTTGCAAGAAGAACACTGTTTTGACTTAAAAAATGCAGTATGTGCTCTTCTTTATTTTCATTTCTTAACATGTTTGGAGATAGATCTTTGAATCTGTCTTGCCTTCTTGAGTGATAAACTTCCTAATGAAGTTGGTCTAAATACCTGGGTGCGGCCAACTAATCCGAAGTTGAAAATTAATATATTTACTTGATATGGTGCAGCCTATCAATCACCATTTCAATGAAAATAACTATAACCATTTAGCATTTATGACATTGAAAAAATAGGGACAAATGCATTTGAAAATTATGAAGTATTGTGTGTGTTTCAATTAGATTTTTATTAAGATTGAAATGCTTCAGTGTTGGTATCACAGGTTTGTCCTTTGTGTGCGGCAAATCTTGGGAAGGATGTGATAGGGCATTTTATTGTGCAGCATGCAAGCTCGCTGAAGGTATTGCTCCAATTATGGTTTGTCATGTTATAGATATAGGGTACCCATCTCTTTGAAGTATATATTCTGCTTTGTATTTATCAGTGAAAAAAAAATCTTTGCAGCGAAGGAGAAAATCTGAGAAATATGGCTTCTTGAGTGGTAATTCAGCTATGCTCGGAAAAAAGTTTCCGACACATCCTATGGGAAACAAGCATGAATCTACACCTGATCCACTCCTCTCATCATTTATCTACCATATGCCTTTTTTGGAGCCTACATGTATCCCTCAAGATGAATGCTTCAGAGAAGATGCCTCCTCTGCCACATCTGATGTGAAAAGGTATACTCCTTTCTGTTCAGACTTATGGGGTGGTCTATCTAAAAACAAAACTTACAGTGCGGTCAGTTCTATTAGGAAACACAATATAAGAAATTTCAAGATATAATATGAACGTTATTAATGCGGGTAAAATATGTCAGTGTTGTAAGTTTTTTAAGTTCCCTTTTCTTTCATTAATTTATCAGATGAGATTTTATACTTTTGAGCTAATGTGATCGTCTTTTAAATTGCAACTGCGTTAAAGCTAGTATCATGTGTTTCTAAACTCTTTTAAAAGAAAAGAAAAAGTGTTTATCAAGTATTGCTTAAAATTGGAATTTGTCTAAGAATAATATCCACACTAGAACAAAAAATTCCATACAAGAAGCAGACAAAAATCACACAGGAAATTAATGCATGATACAAGTTATATATATCGAATGAATGACTAGATAGGGAATTCATATTTTGATGAAGATAGTTAATCTATTTACGCTGTTATTAAAATTACTTATTGTCACTGTCTACTAAGAAATATGAAGTAGATTACTGCTGCAGTAGTAGCTACCTCCAAAGGCCATAATGTGTATTTCAGCTTCATTAAATATTAATGCTGCATGGTGGCACCTGATAACTTCCTGAATTCCTGAATTACCAGAATAAATAACTTTCCCTTTTTGTTTCTTATAACTTTATTCATTACTGTTTCCAAATTTCATGTGAAAGATTAATAACAGTAACCTGAATATAAAACATTAGCACCATGCTAGCACCACCCATCGCTTGAGAGAGCATAATTTGATAACTACTGTTTTCATTGTTTAAAGTTCAATCTGGACATTTATTTGGAACTTCTAATTTTTAATCCTTTTCTAATGAGGCTTAACTATTTTCATCTGCTCACAACTAATCTCATCTCAAGTTTCACAAAACCTCTTTTAAGGTATCATGCTCCCATTTTGTTCCTTATTTGCTTGGTTTACAAGATTGCTAATTATTGAGGGCCTCTATCCTTTTCTTTTGTTAAGTTATCTGGTCAATGGGGTTTGGTTCTTTAAATTCCTGTGTGTGTGTGTGTTTTGAGTGCACAAAGGGTATCCATAATTTTTGTTTCTATTTCTTCTTCTCTAGTTGTAAGACTTTGTTTATTAGCTTAGCTTCAGTTTATTGTGATTTGTAGGGTTTGTAATAACCAGCAACCAACAATTTAGCATGCTTCCACAGTGTATATTGGAAATCATGACTTTTCAGTCATTTCATTTCTTCATGCCTTAACCACGGTTGTTTAGGAAGTGGCCCCTTAACTTTTCATCTCTGTCACTAATATGGCTTTGGATAAACATGATGAAGTCAGTGCACTTGTTTATCTGAAGTTTTTTATTTGTCCAATCACCTGTTTCAAAAAGTGGAGCAGTAGGGAGTCTGCCTAATTCTTTTCTATTATTTCTTGACGTTAATGTGCTAGATTGCATACTTTATTAATTTTTTAAAATTAGAATCCCTTAGTTGATAATATACTATCGAATAAACATGCATATTTTTTAGTTCTTCCGATATCACTGAAGTCTCATCTGCAGTTCCATTGATGTGCTTTTAGGATGGCTTTGAACTAATCTAGAACTTATATTTGATTCGTTAAATACTGTTTATAGGTGTGATGATTAGGAAATGATTGTGAATTGTGATTGGTGAAGAACAATATAATGATAGGTTAGGATCAGGAAAAATTATATACATGCATTTATGAGAATGGAATACGATGCTAGGCGATGTTACTGATGCTTCTTGTTTGTGCAGCATTGTGCCGTCTTCACTGCATGAAGATCATGAACAGGATAAAGAAGAGAAAAGGAAGAAAGCTGCTTTTGTCCAAGAGTTGATTATGTCAACCATATTCTAAAAAACATCCCCATGCATGTTTGGTGAAGCTCGTAACTTTTTCAGAAGATGCAAAAGGTTGCTTCACTTACCAGTTGCCAATGATCCGTTTTCCACAGGCACTATGTTTTTCAATGGTGCATAACTTTAGGATATAAATTAGTTCCTATATTAGGTAGCCGACTAATACATCTTTTACATGTTCATGGAGAGCAGTGTGAATTTATTTTCAACCTATCTATGTAATGAGTAGAAACAATCGTTTCTATTTATAAAGCTACTTAAATCTATGATATCTAAATGCCAGGCGCAAATTTCACTGGTGGTGCGTTTTGTTTGGTGTTACAACAATGAGAATAATGGAATTAAAATAGGATTCTTCCTTGGTTTATTTAATATTGAATAACTTTTCAACATGTCTCTTCATATTATTATCCTCCGCCCTCTATTTTTTCTTTAACAAATGTTAAAATTGAGATCTTCTATATGATTATTGAGAAGGTCCTAATGATCGGATTAAAGATCATAACATTCAACTTTCAATAAATAATAAAATGAAAAATCATCAATAATTATGATGTATGTTAACAATTACAAGACTCATTTAAAATATATAAGTAATCTAATAATTTTAAGGTGGAAAGATGGTAAGATACAATTTACCTTATATTTTATATAAATAAATCAATTGCTTTGAAAAGATATACAAAATTATATTCCAGATAAAAAGAACTTGAAAGCCAAAGGAAGTACATTTATTTATTAAAAAAAAAAAAAAAGGAGCCACAAATTAGTAGTATCATTAATGATATAAATAAAATCAAGCAACACAAAAATTTTCTAATAAAAAAAAGGGCAATATGTTGTAATTGACGTATAAATAAAAATTTTATTTGTAATAAGATAATATGAAAGTGTCGTTGCATCACTTATAAATTATCACTTATTACCTATATAAGTTGTAAAGAATATCGTGCACTTATAAAATGATATGATTGTGGTTATTTTAATTAACAATTTTTGCAAATACATTTTGCAACTTCCAACTTCTATTTTATCTCTTTTATTTCATGTAAATAACGTTTCGTTCTCTTTTCAATCTTCTCCACTCAAACTTGATGATTGAACTTCACCAATCACACCCTTCGTCCATCTGTTCTCATGAATTACAACCACCTTACTAAGGCCATGAAGATTAATATCAAACACAACTGGATTACTTGGACCCATGATTCTACAAGTACAAATCGCCCCATTGGGTCTTGGGAATTTTAGCAAGTGCAAAACATCATTTTCTAGTGGAGATAGTATTCGCAAGTATAATTGATATGCCACCTACGAAGAGCATAGAAATGAATCAAGCATTTATTTTTTTGGCTCAAAGGGTAGAAAAATTTTATTCTTTCTCAAATTTAAAATGGGCGGTTTTGGGAAAAAAAAAAAGAGAGTAGGTAATCAATTTTAAGATTAATTATCCATTTGGTCTTTAACGCTTGTTTTTTTATAAGTTTGGAAGTGTTTCTATTTCAGTCTTCATAGAATTAAGAATTGAGCTCCTGAATAGAGTCCAAAAAAAGCTTTTGAAGTTTTGTTTGAATTTTATATTCTAGTCTTCATAGAATTATGAGTTACGAAATGAAACATTTAAAGTGATTTATGAAATGGAACATTTAAAGAGATTTCACCCAAATATTTGGGTTTGTAGTGGTTGTGTTTAGCCATGAATTTATGTCAACGATTTTAGCTAAATATAATGGTTTCTCACCTTATCCAACTTCTATGGGAACTTGAGAGTAAATACTTTAACACCATACACCTATTATGCTTACTAAATATTTGCTAGTAACTTGGTAACTTTAATTTTTTTATAATAAACAAACCATTGAACATTTAAAAAAAAAAAAAACATTTAAAACCATGGGCTGGATTTTCAAGTTGTCTTATATAAACTGCTGAGGAAAATCTTGGTAACTGACCCACTTTCTCATGCAATAAAGTACACACATCTTAACCTATAATTACTTTCTAAATTTTTCTTAAAAAAATGAGAATAAAAAAAAAAAAACACTATTGAGTATCCATATCTATGGTCACTGTGTATACTCACAAATATGTCGGGAAAATTATTATTTTGTTAGAGATATATTAGCCCAATAATATAGACCCAAGCTTAAGCTTACTTTGTGTGCAAGTCAAGTCTTCTACTTGTACTAAGTCTATTAATCATTAATAGTGTATGGTTAGCCTAAGGTTTAGTTTACTAAATATATCCATATTGGATGTAAGCTGTTAAGTTAAATTACATAGCTCTTTGTGTTCTTGTATTACTCTATTTTATGCTTCCGCTTCTGCTTCCGCATCTATTTTACCATATTTAACATGGTATCAGAACCGAACTTTGTTCTTGGCCACCAGCAAAATCCGCCTCTAATCTCTCTCCTTCAAGCTTGCTCCCAAATCTACCATGCCTCTTCTCACAGATCTGCCCACTGCTGCCTGGATAAAAGATTTCTATATATATGAAATGAGAAATCTGAAAACATTTCCAAATAAATACTTTCATTTGTGACTAAAGAGTGCACTGAGCTGGACCCATGAGGAAATATGAAATGAGAAATCTGAAAACCTTGCCATATAAATACTTTCGTATGTGACTAGAGGAGGGCACTGAGATGGACCCATGAGGAAAAGACACTGAAAGAGACAAGAACGATTGCTGTGGAAAACTAGCTTTGCTGCGATTGGCCTTGAGTTTGGAAATTAATAAATGATTCACACTGCTATAATCTTATTCCTAATCCAATGAACAAGCAATTGAATTTGGGCTTTAAGCTCATTGCACTATGCTGGCTCACCAAAAGCCTAAATTTGTAAACTTCAAGTGGGCACAAACGGGTCTTCTTCTACACAGCCAAATTCAAAACCTGAACAATCAGACCAAAAACAAAATGAGAATTAGCCGAAATGAGCATATGAATATGACTAGGTAGGGATAGCAAAAATGCCCTTCGATCATTTCTGTCCCGCTTCGCTCTATGCAACACATTTTGCCCACCACATCACATCTTGCCTCGAGTATATAGCCCTGTCTTACTTCGCTCCCCTTGTGCTCTTTTTCCATCCCCAAAAATAACACATTTTGCCTACCACGCCACATCTCGCCTTGAATATTTATATTGTTCAATATTTTATACATATCCTACTCAAAAATTAATCCTTATTCCCTTTTTCTTTGTCCATGTTTCATCTGTATCTTATCAACGTTGAAATAGGATAGCACAATGTCTTTACCATCCCGTTGAGTACGGGTTTTTCTCACCTAAAAAAGGTGATGAATTGCTTATAATCTGATCCCATCCCCTTGTCCCGTTGTTATCCCTGATATTATGAATACTTCGAGCACCAAAAAAGAAAAAAAGACTATTGCTTTAAACTACAACAATTGATTGTTTCAAATGTTCAATCATCCCGAGACAAGATGCATTGCATTTAACCTGCAATTGCAAACAAACAGAGACTATCATCAATTTCATGGACGAGTAAAGAACTCCAGAAATGAGCTAAATCAGGAATCATCTGTATGCTACTGCTCTCTTCAAAACCCCATTTGCAGTGGCTACATATAACTAGCCTTCTCCAAGGCATTTTGTTGCAAGAGTCATCTTTCAGATAGCAGGGCTGCAGGAGCCCTTACCAAAAACATTTTCATTATAATATAATAGATTGAATTATAAATATAAAGGAGTAGTCGTTTTCTCATAAACAATCAAATGTAACTATTACAATATGAAAACAGCAATCACTCTCTTGAAGGGCTTTGCTTTTCTATCTTAGATTTTTGCCATCAGTTTTCCTTTTCCATTCTATTTTCCAATATCAGAATTTCATACTAGAGTTAATACTTAGTACTTTCAAATAGTGGACATGCCTGCACACATCATCAAGAGCATAATGTCACTGCACACATAAATGACACTTTTACAAGGCTAAAATGACAAGAGGGACATTTAGCACTGTAGAAGTGGCACCTCAAGAGCAAATGCAACACATCTTTCAAACAGGTGATTGTGTTTTTGTGTAGACTTGACACAACCGATATCTCAAATGCAACAACAGAACTAGTTGGCATGTATAGAGCATGACTAGAAAGAACCACCCAGGTGTGGCTTATCAAGTTGCTTACCGCAACTGACTTATCTTTTCTAAGAAAGCTGTGTTCACTCACTACAACTAAAAGTCAAAGAAGAAGCCAGAAAGGAACTCAGACACTGCTGTAATACCAAATTGCAGCTTCCAAGTAAACTAATAATGGTGAAAAAAAACCAAGCCTAGAGACAAGCAACATTTTCTAAAGGGCTCAGTGAAAATTTGAACATATATCTTCTTCAATCAAGAACAAAAAGTAGCAAAAGAAACTAATCATTTTCCCTCTAGATCAAGATTGAACATCAACCTCAACTAAGAGGGGTATTACTAAGCATCCGGCAATCAAAGCTGACTTGAAAATCATCTTACATATTGTATTTGCTTCCTTTTCAGTGTTAAAGAAGCAAATGCAGGTAAAAGAAACAATAATTTAAGGATTCTAATCCATGAAAATTTAATCTAAACTTTATTTTATAAATTGGTAAAATTAAATAAAATTAAAAAAAAAAAAAAAAAACAACAACAAACAAAGTTTAGATTACACATGCACCAGGTGTATTTATAAATTATCAAAAAAAAAAAAAAAAAAATTCTGTATTGGTAATTAGTAATTACACATGCACCAAGTGGGTGTTAAACTCACAAACTTGGCCTCCACCTTGCTCTTACAAGGTGAGGAGGTGACATTTAAACTAAAGCTCATTAGCAATTAACCTAAACCGGACATCATGTTTTCCAGTCTTTTCCTTCACTTGACCAATAAGACCACGGAAAGAAAGCCTTAGTAAAAGGAGACAAGTGATTGTGCTAGCCAAAGATACAAAATAGAATATGTGAACCACCTTTGTTCATCAACTGGAGTAGTGGTTGCCTAGTTATAATAAAAGAAATCTTAAATAGGACTCAGACAAGCTACGTTTCATCCTCCCAATCACCTAATGTGTTGCATACTTAATATCAAAATTTCAATCAAACTACTAAACAACATACAGGTACTACTATTATCCAGCTGGGGTATATAATATGAATTAGTAGGTAAGTAAACAAAAAACAGTACCAGCTTGCTCAAAGGGAGATATGCATGAAAATCCCATATTTCCACAAGCAAAAATTCTAGAAAGTCACTTTGAGTAACCTACCAGATGAAGAACAGGAGTAAACAAAAATAACATTAAATCATTATTAAAATATCATCCGACTAGGCTAGACATTAGCACAAAGAAAAAGAAGTACAAACCTAAAAAAAATATATGACATTGGAGAGATCAAAGTTTTGTGAAATGGCAAAGCTAATTGCATAAATTTGAGAACAATGATGTCATTTTGCCACCACTCAAAAAGTGAAGAGCATCATTTTCCTATAACGCATTCCAAACCTTCCTTCATCATATAGTATCACTCAATGATTTTCTGAATAACACCAGCTCCAACAGTCTTCCCTCCTTCTCTGATAGCAAACCTCATTCCTTGCTCACAAGCCACAGGCATAATAAGTTCCACAATCATCTTCACACGGTCCCCAGGCATAACCATCTTCGACTCCTCATCCTTATCATTCATAATCGTTGCCACCCTCCCTGTCACATCTGTAGTCCTCATGTAAAACTGTGGCCTATACCCTGCGAAAAACGGCGAGTGCCTACCACCCTCTTCTTTCTTCAACACATACACAATTGCCTCAAACTTAGTATGAGGCGTAATTGTCCCCGGCTTAGCCAAAACCATCCCTCTCTGAATATCAGCCTTCTGAATACCTCTAAGCAACAACCCCACATTATCACCAGCCATAGCATCATCCAAAATCTTCTGAAACATCTCAACCCCAGTCACAGTAGTACTCCTAGTATCCTTCAATCCCACAATATCCACAGTATCTCCAACCTTAATTGTACCCCTCTCAACACGTCCCGTGGCAACCGTACCACGACCCGTAATCGAAAACACATCCTCAATAGCAAGCAAAAAGGGCAATTCAGTTTGTCTTTGTGGGATTGGGATATACTCATCCACAGAGTCCATAAGTTCATAAATCTTATCAACCCATTGATTCTCACCGCGTTTGATACTAGGATTAGCCAACAAAGCCTCTAAAGCTAACAAAGCAGAACCAGAAGTAATAGGAATATCATCACCAGGAAACTCATAAGAAGAGAGTAACTCACGCACCTCTAGTTCAACAAGTTGAAGTAACTCCTCGTCATCAACTTGGTCTTGTTTGTTCAAAAACACGACCATGTTTGGGACACCCACCTGTTTAGCCAACAAGATGTGCTCTTTCGTTTGTGGCATAGGACCGTCAGCACCCGACACGACAAGAATCGCTCCATCCATTTGTGCGGCACCGGTGATCATGTTCTTGACGTAGTCGGCGTGTCCGGGACAGTCCACGTGGGCGTAGTGTCGGTTCTCGGTCTCGTACTCCACTGTGGCGGTGTTGATGGTGATGCCACGCGCTCTCTCCTCCGGGGCGGCGTCGATTTCGTCGTATTTTTTGGGGGCGCTGTTACCCATTGAAGCCAAAGCCATGGTGAGCGCGGCGGTGAGGGTGGTCTTGCCGTGGTCGACATGGCCGATTGTGCCGATGTTGACGTGGGGCTTCTTTCGCTCGAACTTGCCTCTGGCGGCGCGTACGGTGAAACGGTGGCGCGTGGTGGGGGAGGCTGTTGTGGGGGTGGGAGTGAGGTGGAGGATTGTGGAGGGGTTGAGGAAAGAGGAGGAGAGGAGGGATTTGGGTTTAGGGAGGAAAGGGAGGGAAATGGAAGAGGAAGAGGAAGAGTGGGAGGAAGAGGAGGAGGAGGCATAGGAGTAGGTGTAGGTGAGTTTTGTGGAAGCTGCTAAAGAAGAGATTGCCATGGTGAGTGGTTTTGGAGGAGAGAGTGTGGAGAGTGAGAAGGGGAGTTTTTTGAGAGTGTGTTAAGAGTTGAAATTGAAGTTTTGAGTAGCTGGGTTTGGACTTTGGATGGGTTGTGTTATCTATTGGAAGAGAAAAGAGAGCCTCATATCAATATCATGAGGGGGGAAGAGGGGTTTATCCGTTGCTGCTGCTGTTTCGGGTTTGGGGGGTTGGGAACTTGGGGGAGTATAGGATGTGGTGTGAGTTGGGTTACCTTAAGGGATGATGGGTTTTATGTGCAATGCATGTTAGATGGTGCCACGTGTTATGAGAGAAGGAGTGGCTCACAAGTGAACCGGCGATTGACTGAATGTCTTTAACAAGATGTCCAAATGATGGAGGAGATGCGCTGGATTTATTAAGAGTCTTTACAACTATCTCAGAATCACCTTTAAAAACAAAGTTATGAATGCCTAATTCCAAAACGAATTGAATTGCTCTTCTTGCCGCCAACATCTCAAGTAGAACCATGGAGGCCGGCATGAGAATTTTTTCTGACAAGGTTGCCATTACTTCCCCATTACAATTTCTCACCACAACTCCAATGCCGGTCTCATTTGTATCTTTGAAGAGAGCCCCCTCAATTTAAAAAAAAAAAAAAAAAAATCATCATAGGCCGGAGGAGACTACTTTACCATATTTGGTTTGGAGCAAGAGCTGGAGTGAATCAAAGGCAATTTCTTGCACCTTTGGAATTCTTGGAGATGATTGCTAGCACCCTCTGTGATTCTCTGAATTGGAAGACAATAAAATTCACCATGCCAACAGCATAATCCCACAAAATAAAATATCTTGCTTGCAAATTCACAATACCAACAAATCTACAATACCAAAATTCACTCAAAAAAGAAAAAAAAAAAAAAACCAAAAAGAGAGAAAGGTGAGTTGTGATGGTTTAATCTAGCCATGTGTGGGTTGTCGTTCCCCAACTGACCATGGGTGTGTTGTAGTAGGTCTCTGAGAGAGAGAGAGAGATTGTCTGATTTGGCCATAAGTGGGTTATTTTACAATCAACTTAAAATTATTTGATGACAATTTCAGGTTGAAAAATACTTGTAATTGGGGATTTTTTTTTCTCTTAAAACTGTTTATGTCTAAACAAATGAACCCTTAGTAGAGAATGAGATACATGGTTTCTCTTAGATTATAGCAATCAAGTGACCAACTATGGTGGCGGCTATTCTAATTATAACAAATTAATTATGTGAGTGCGGTTTCCATCTCATATATATCAAGTAATTACAGTATGAATCTAATAGTGCAAACTTGAAGTATTGGGTAGAAGGCTTTAAATTCAAGAATTCATGGATCACATAATACCTAAAACTACCTCTTGGATTATGGGAAATTTATAGGCTATTACAATTTGATAGATTGCAAATATGAAAATTAAGATTAGGATAATGAACAGAGATTAATAGCATTGGTTTTAAGAAATGATTTGCTGCATGTTTGATGCTTAATGCCATGAGATACTTTAGCCTATGATGGTATCTAAATCCTTTTATGAGGTTATTATTTTGAAGATATAACTAGAAATGATCTTTATGGTAGTCCGCAAAATTTAAAGGTATATATTATATTAAGGAGGCTATAAAACTGTTTCTTGCAAGTCACAAGAGAAGTTGTTGGTAAGCAACTTTATCCCCCCATTTTTGTCATCGACTCATTTTTTAGGCTTAGGGCACTTGCCATTACGTCAATATCTGACTTTTTATAATCCAAGAAATTTTGCTGACACAAATGATTACTATTTACTACCCATTCTCATTCGTTCTCCAAATGGTGACGCTGCCGCACTTTGCATATTTCAAATTTCTTTCAAAAGACCTGTGTTTAAGTTTAGACGGAGGAAGATTAGAGCAAAAGAAAGAGCCAATTTTATCCTCTCCTCTCTTCTTATTTCAAACATAACATACCCTCAAGCATGGAATCCACATGCTTGTGAGAGGCGCACTTCATAAAATAGATGCACAAAATACCGTCTCAACAATTTCCCAATCCCAAATCCGTTACTCAGCATGGAAATAGCATTTCTCCCCCCTTGCTAGTCTTAGTCATCAATTTAGCAATAGCCAATTGGAGCTCTCATGTTCAACTCATTGGTTGTTATTGATTGTTAAAGCACCCCATGGGTTTGTGGCTCATAGGAAGTGAATTGACTAATAGTGATTTACGTGCCATGGTAGCCCACGAAGTCAGCCTAGATTCCACATCTTTGATTCAGGTTATTCATACTTTTTCCCCTCAAAAAAAGAAAAGAAAAGAAAAGAAAAGGTTATTCATACTTTTGGGAAACTGGTGGAATTTCCAAATCCACCGTGGAATAAATGGTGACCTAAATGCTTGAAAATGATAGGACCTTCCGAATAATATTGAACATTATCCAGCGAAAAAAGATAAAGAAAAGAGAGAGTATTATCAAACATTTACTTGAGAGTCAATTCTTGCCCCCCAAAGAAAAATGAAAAGAAAAGAAAAGAAAAGAAAAAAACTAAATAAAATTGTTGCCACATGTTATGAATTATTATAAAGTTGTAATTTGAAAAATCACACTACCTAAACCTTCATGAACATTTCTTTTTAGGTAAATAGAAAATTCTCAAGCTGCATTGAGTTATACAGGCATGATACAGAATTTCACTTAATTTCCAAATTCAGATGGAAAAACTTATTCTCAAAAAAGATGGAAAAACTCATCTCAGTGTCGAAAAACCATGTTATATCTATTCAACAATAGAGAGATATATATGCCAACATTCCAATCAGTAGAAACAATCTTTATCACAGTCCAGATGCACTGACAATTGACAAAGATATCAAGACCAAGCATTTCCATAACATTATTTTGACAGTTCAGTGAATCATGAAGAAGTAACCCCAAAACGTTTAAATGATCTAAACTGACAGATTCTGGAGAAATCCAAACAAAATAATTGAAACAAAGTAAAGCAATTGTATGTACAAGTATACAATCCATAAATTTTGATTACCCTTATGAAACTATTAGTATTATGATGTGTAAATCTTTAAGAATGTGCAGATTTATAATACACAGATTATTTATCAGACCTGTCTCAGCTCAGCAGCATCGCTTGATGTGTGCGAAATGAAGAATGTGCTGGATTCAATCTTTGTGCTTGCCCCATCATGAGCCACTCTAGAAAAGTAAATTTCTTCAACAAGCATGACTCTCTGAGTCAATAACTCTTTGCCGCATGTCTCTCCATACAACACCAATCACCCATATCTTATTTGGCATTCCCCTTAAAACAGAAGAACTCTATTAAACACATCCAGCAGCATGATTTGCAGCTACAAACTTATGTTTCCCAACTTTATCAACATGTGAAAGATCTTTCAGCTTTATAGAATATGTCAATATATGAAAGATTATTGAGCTTTAAGCAAAAGTAGGAGCTTTGTGCATTGGGAACAAAACATCTTCAGCCCTTCCAACATGAGTAAAACTGTTTCTCTTTTCTGGAAAAGTTAGTGATATATTCTAAACTTCTAATCAATGGCAAGTAGAAGATGTGAGAAACACCACTTTCAATTTGTATAGGGTCTGTCTTTAAAATGCTAAGTTTAGCATTGTGTCTCACTCTGCCTTATATAGTCAGGTATTTTTTCTTTACACGTATTTAAAACCTCTTGACGGATCTCTGGAGATAGTCTCGTCAAAAGATCTGATATGGCCAGTTCATGCTTCCTCTTTAAATCGTTTAACTCTTCTTGCTGCTTTGTTAACAGAGTCTCAAGTTTCTCAGCGATTATCTTGACATCTTCTGATTCAAGATAGTTGTCTTCCAAAGGATGACCTCCGTTGCTAGAATGTAGATCTGCAGCTGCACTACTGTTGTCGCCAAGGTGCAGATCAACAGGCAGACTAGCTTCCTTCTCTTCACTATTATTGTCATCATCAGAAACACGCTCATCCTCAGACTCTTCATGCAAAGCATCAAAACATTGATTTTCTGTGTCTTCATGGGAATCAGGAGAGTTTTCATTATCTCCAGCTGAGCTAGATCCGGCAGCAACTGAATCCACCTGAAAAGACAAGTTTGAGGGGCTAGACTTTGCTGGAGAGCTTCCACCAAATGCCTTTGGTGAGTCAGACCAATACTTACGACCTGAAGGAAATGTTTCCAATGCAAGATTGCCAGCAGAAAGAGTAGACTCATTCAGGAAGGGAGAGCCATCTTTTTTGGCTTCAGATGCACTGCTATCAGAACTTACAACCTCTCCAGTAAAACTATCTTCAGGGAGTTCTCTTGACGCCCAATCTGAAATATGGGACCGGATTTCTGCATCAATCATTTCAGCAATCGTTGAAACATCTTGATCACTCAGGTCCAACTCCTCGACCATTTCACTAGCAACAGCAACTGCAGTGTCTGCCTCAATATCAAATGGGAAGTGGATATTGCGATAATGACCTGGTCCCATGTGGAAACTTTTCAATTTAACAGCTGTAAATGCTAATCAAAATATCTTCTTCTTTTGTTTTAAAATTAGAAGAACTGAAAAGAAACAGAGATGGATAGACAACCTGAGGAGTCTGCAATTCGTAGTTTCAGAAATATTGTGTGAACATCTCTCCTCTGACCTTGAACTGTGAAATCTCTACTAATCTCAGGAGATGAATCCTTAGCATTTTCATCAATATCAATCTGATCAAAACTGCCTTCTGTGTTTGACATGTCAAAATGTGAGGACAATAACATAAAGGTCTTTGATATCTGTAGAAAATACTGAAACTTACTTGAACGGCGGGTTCTAAGATTTAGAGAACGCCCTATACTTTCATAATCCCCATCTGATCGGAGAAAAGGATCCATTAGAAGTTCCTTGGCTGGCAAGCGTTCAGAGGCTTTTGCAATACATTTTTCTATAAATGCTCTAACTGAAGGGTCTGTCACTTTTGCCAATGATGCCGGCTTTATTCCCTAGAAAGAAAAAGAACTGATATGACAATCTAGATACTATTTTTTTTTTGGATAAGTAATGAAAATATCTAGATACTAAATTTTTGATAAATAATAAGTTTTATTAAGAGAGATGGAATGCCCAAATACACACGACATGTGCTAGATGCACATCACAACTAAGCCTTAAGATTGCAATGATTTATAAACTCTAATAAGTTGAAAGAAAAGAATCCTGATGCTTTCATCCATTCAAAAAAGGTTCAGAGGAACTGCAATTTCAGGTCTAGAATAGTCTGTTCACACCCCTACAAAATTCTAGCATTTCATTCCCGCCAAAGACACCACATCAAGCAATGAGGGATGGCTTTCCAAATCTCACCATTCTGATGTCTCCCAAATATTCCTTGCTAACAAGCAGGTAAATCTATAACGTATAACCCCCCAAGGCATCACCACTGAACCCCAAATAGGGAAAAAAATCATATCCCACAACTCTCTAGCAAGAGGGCAATGAACAAATGCTCCCCATCCCCTTTACACATACAACACCAGCTCACCCATTTACTAATATAAAATAAATAATTTTTCTTGCACAGGATTTCCCAAGGCTTCAAGTGTTTTTCAATCTTAAGACCTTTTATAACTCTTCAAATTAAAAATTTTCAAAAAAACTTCAGAAAAAAAAAAAAAAAATCATAAACGTCACAATGAAGTGGTTGAGAATATTTGATAAGATGACCCTAACTATATCTTTTTCTCTTTCAATCAAACAATCATCTCACATTTCCATATGAAATCATAAATCAGTTGTCTAACACTATTTGATCTCTATAGACCAGAAGGTTTTATTATGTCAGCTACTAGAAACTACACCAACTCTCACTAAATTTAGGAGAGAGCTCCTATGTGAGCAAAGAAAAGGGAGATCTATCTCAGAATGAGGACACATCTACTCAATTAACAACTTTCACATGCATCAACTAAATTCAAGGGCTGAATTGTTCAGAAAGTGGAGATCCTATTCAGCAATGACTTATTTTCAGCTAATCCTAAACAGAATTTCAAAATTTCCTATAATAGCCCATAATGGCAATGATAAATACTGCCGGAATTCTTCCACTATCAGTGCACTCAGAATGACATGGATTCTCTTCTTCCAAATTGTTTCAAAAAATCCTAGAGTGTCTGCTCATATTATTTGGTTCAATCTGTACCTATCTCTACACTTAAAAATTCTATCTGATTCGGTGATTTCCCCCCCACACCCCGCTCTCCTCCCCATTGGCTGTATAAAGGCATGCACATTTTTAAAAGAATGCAAGATTTCAAGAACATAAAGTATCCACTATAATCATCTGCATTTAGAATCTTGCAGAGACTGGAATATCCAATGACAAATGTACCCACATTGGCTGTGTAAAGTCAGCACTGGTTAAAAGCAAGATTAGCATGAAAAGACTATAAACATGGAGATGCCATTATCTTGCTTCAAAATTTGAACTTGTACAAACATATATATATACATATATATATATCTTTACAAATTCGGATTTTCTAGAGCAACATAGAATCCAAAGGATCCAATGATCATATCATGTTACTTTTTTCAAAAAGACGGCTTTTCAAAGACTACAAAAGGTCTGGAATAAGACAAAGTCAAGCAATGTAAAAACATAATAGAAATTTTAAAACAAACTTCAACTGCAATAATAATTGAAAAGGATCAAAGATTGTTAAGGCCTTACTGATGTCACTTTCTTGTATATTTGAGCTGCATTGGCACACTCGCTATAAGGGTACTCGAAGGTGACCAACTCTAGCAAGCACATGCCAAAAGCATAAATATCTACAAGCTCATTGTATTCCTCTTCATAAAGCTCTGGTGCCATGAACTCTGGAGTACCTGAAGACACAATAGCAATTATGTTGCTGCCCCCAGTAACAAAGTTTCCAAATAAGTCTAATCTCAAAAGGAAAATAATAAATAATAATACAATCCTCACCAATGACACTATGCGCTGAACGAGCCTGGCGAAGAATGGCAGCCAGACCTAAGTCACCAATTTTCACCTCACCCTGATTCCCATTGACAAATATGTTATCACACTTCAAATCTCGATGAATAACTGGTGGGTCATGACTGTGAAGGTACTGAAGGCCCTCTAGAATCTGCCTAGACCATTTCTTCATTGCTCTCAAATCAACATATTTATGTTTCTTTCGGTATCTACACAATATTCAGAAATAAAACCCTCAACAAAAGCAAAATCAGAAACCAAAAAAAAAAAAAAAGGAAAATTAATAAGCTATAGTAGAATATAGAATCTCACTGCCGCAATGTTCCAGAAGTGAAAATCTCAGTAATGAAGTTAATGCTCTCATTTTTTGTGTCGACCCATGAGTAGTAAAATTTAATTATGTTCTTGTGCTTCAAAGTCTTAAGTAAATGAACTTCTGAATATAGACGCTCCAAATCTTCAGAGTTCCGTAATATATCTGCCACCCTAACCTGATTCCAAGCTACTTCAATTCCTTCCAATTCATCAAATGCTCGATATCTAAATTCCCATATTTGGATCAAGGACACAAAAATATTCCACATATAATGAACCTTGATTTTTCCAATAAGTCTAGGGACACAATATTTTTCATAAATGTTGATATGGCCTGTTATGATTTGTGCATAATAAAACTGGTGTCAGTGGTGGATCCAAGTGAAAGTGTGTCGTTCCAATCACAACTGGCCACCTCAACATTTAAGAAAAACGTTGTGTCCTAGCATTACTCTAATTATTCACAATGCACCTAATTGCAAGTTTTAGTATAAATTCAGAATTTAACATAGCATATAGAACACAAGGATACACTTTCTTGAAAGCTCCTTTACCTAGAACCTCTTTGTACTGCAAAACCACCATTCAATTAAACAAAAAAAAACAAAACCCATCAATAAATCACCAAAACAAATCAAACCCTACTTGTATTTTGAACAACTAAAAAGCCATTAATCAAAGAGAAATGAAGCATTGACTAATTTTCCAAGCAAAAATATTTGAACAAATTGAAAAAAAAAAAACACTTCAATTATAAACAGCAACATAGATTAAACCAAAAAAAAAAAAATTGAAATTTTGAATGAAGTAGAGGAATTAACTGACCCGACCAAACCGACCAGAGGGATCAACCTCAATGAACTCAGTGTCTGAATCGTCTGGGTCGTGGTCGGACGACAAGTCCTGTGGCATTCTCGGCTCCAATCCAAGCACACACACCAAAATCGGATGCCCCCCAATACTCAGTTCACTGAAATCCCAGATCAGAATTCAAAAGCTGAGCCAAAAGTCACAAGGAACCGAGTCCAAAAATCGCAAAAGAAACCCGTTTTTGAAGATTCAAATGATACCCAGATGAGAAAATCAACAAAGAGTAATAAATCCTAGAGAGAGAGAGAGAGAGAGAGAGAGTAAGAAGTAAAAGAAGAAGATGAGGAAGCGTGAGAGAGAGCTGTTCCGTCGAAGAGAAGAAGCTTTATTAATGGCTGAGCGAATCAGCCATTTGAGTGTGTCCGATTGACTTGTTGTAATTCGTTTTTCGTTTTTCGTTTTTTTTTTTTTTTTTTGGATTTTGATGCGTGAAAAGTTAAAACTGAAAACTGAAAAAAAGAAAAAAAAAGGTAAGTTTTGGCCCTTTGGCTAATGCAGAGAGTGGGACCTACTTTCCCAAGAAAATGGGGGACCCAGCCAGAAGAGAAGTGATTTTGCTGAGATGGCAACAACTAGCCACCACTGCCTGATTGTGGCAGGTATGATTATTAACAGTAAATCTATCTATAAACAATCCATTTCACACCATGCTTTTTTAGTAAGTTTTTGGAAAAAAAAATTTAGATAGTCACGGAACAGAACTCTTATAAACTGAGGAGATTAAATACTTGAGTCCCACAATAAGGTCCACTAACATTTTAGTAGCTTGGAATAGTGCTCTGAAACTACTTAAGTATTGCTTAAGTTTTTATCTTATGAATGAAAAATTAATGGCATTTCCAAAATTTATGTAACCGCTTCTTTATATTTTTTTTTAGAATAAAGATTATGAATGCTTTCACCTATCACAATTTACAATCATAACATCTTGTGAAAAGTTATGAGATATTTCTTTTAAGAGAAAAAATATGTAATATGTTGTGTCACTAACATCGTTAATTTATGGCCAAAAGCTTATAACTCAACTAGCATTCCTAATGTTTTTAATGGAAGCGTTCACATTCAAATCCCAATGTTTTTCAAAATAAAATAAAACAAAGTCCTATCCCTCTTATTATAATGAGTAGAAAAAACATTTTTCTCTCTCATGTAATTATTAGAAGTGAAATTTTTTTTTGAGTAATGCTATAACTACAACATTTTCATGATAATTTCACACCAAATTTGGTGGGGCTAGTTGTTACTAATTTTAATTTGGGCTCGCCACTGAAATCACATTTTTGTTTATCAGTACTAGCCAATAACAACTTGTTACCTATGATATTTTGTGAAATTGTTGTGAAAATGTTGTTGACATAATATTGAGCTAATATAGATATGAGATAGATGTTGGACTAATGCAAATATGAGAGGGCTGTTATTTAATTTTATTATATGTCAAAAGTTTTATAGCTCGATTGCCACTTTTTTGTGTTTTTAATTAAGATATTTAGGACTTAAATCCCATCCCCTAATGAAACTATATAAGTAAAGAAAAGAAATAAAAAACTAAAGGAAAAACTAAATATCATAATATATATATATATATATATATAAAATTTATTATATAAGGGAATAAAAAGTCATAAACTAAAGAGTACTTTTCAGTAATTCAAAGACTAGTAAATTTATTATTTTAATCATCCAAGCATGTGATGAGTTACATGAGTACAAAATAAATTATTCAAACTCTGAACTATCGATATACCAAAGTATGATTCTCTAAAAAATATATATATATATATATATACACAAAAGTATTTTTTAAAAAAAAAACTATTTTATTTTTATTTTTTTATACAAGATAAAAATTCTACTCTAACCTAATCTATGTGTATATGTATATGAAACTTTCTTCTGAAGATTTGAATCCCGGCTCTTGCCCCTCACACCCTTACAAGCACTAATATTTGTGAAGTGACCATCACACCGAGAGTGTGCAGTGGTAAAAAATTATTAGGTCATTTATAGTATCAAATAACAAATATATGAATTTGACACATTTATGGCAATGTGGGTGACGCTCTTAATTCCCATGAATTTAACAAATGACTAACATCAAGAATGGAGATTTTTCTTTTTTCTAAAAAAAACTTTGGCATACCAGAAAAAGAAAAAAACACATGCAAGTGAAACACCTAAATTCAGCTAATAGTTTTGTAGTTTAGTGATATGTCCGATTCCTTTATAGAAGAGAACTTAGGCTCCAATCCATCATTTTTTTTAATTTGTTGTAAGAAAGAAGGAAAGGCAATAAACAATAAAAAAGAGGACTTCTTGAGGCAAGAATACTCATATATGTGGGTGGTCGTTCACCAACTATTCAAGAGAATGAACAGGCAATATGGTACCTTAACACCAACCATTCTAGACTCATAATGGGCTAATTGGTATAGCTAACAAGTAACAAACAATAACGTTAGAATTGTTGTGGCAAAGTATATGTGAAAATGTATAGTACTAACATTATTGACTAATTAACGAAAACTCAATAGAAATGGGATGACCGTACGATAACCGTTAATAGAGTCATATATTCTTCAAAAGTATTGCAAATTTACAATCATAAATCTTTTGCACGTACCTTGTAAGTTTTAATTGATCCACAGACTTGTATTTAGGCCTTCTTTAGATAAATGAGTTTAAGCAGCCAAAAAGAAAGAAAGAGAAGTTGTAATTTGGCATCAGAAAAATGAATATACCTTGTGTTAGAGAAGCAATGAATGGGTACGCACGGCATGTTGCCCATTTCTATGTTGTGATTTGAACTAAAAAAACCAAATCTTTAGGATTAGGTGCCTAACTAATTGCCTCAGTTTTCACGACTCTTTGAAGCTTAAACCTGGGTTCGTCCAAGAAAACACAAAGATAATGAATCAATATATATACACGTACACATATATATTATAATAATAAGCAAGAGAAAATGACATACTTATTTTCTTGTAAGGGGCAGGTGGTTTACTTTTGCAATTGGACAAATGGGATGCATTTTGAAAACGATTTCCCTTCGAATAAAATAATCAATCACTGTCAAAGTTTTATCCACAAAAGGAATTGCTTGGCCATAAGTTTAATTTCTTTGTGCAAAATTAGAAAGAAAATAAAAAGAGGTTTTGGTTTCAAGTATGATAATCTACGATGCTAAACTGCCTATTAGCCATGAATTGGCTTCTATTTTATAGGCAGAGAAGAGTTGGATTTGTATGCAAATTGGAGTTTCTACCAATCAGAAAATTATTGCAATGCATTTATTTTCACAAAGCCATTCATGCAAATATAGGTCACGCATGCCATTCTGAATTGTACAACAATGTTTGACCTCATTTATAATATCCATTCATGGCCTTTCGGATTCGTTTTGTGGACAATTTAGTTTCAACCTTCTTAAAAGGCATTTCTTATTATTAAAAGAAATGCATATATATATTTTTAATGATTGTTTAATTTGGTAGATTCCTCTTCCACTAGGAATATTTTATGCACACGTCTAATCCACAATTCATATGGGCAGCTGATAAGTTTGATATTTTAGGGACAGATAGAAAAACTTTATTAAATTTGGATTTAAATGATAGGGACTTCCATACTTTTGTAGAATACTTTACACACACTTTACAGAATGCAAACGAAACCAGGTTTATTCTATTTGGTATAATCTCCCTAAGAAACATTTAAAAAGGCTGACTATTTTTTGTTGTTGTTGCTATTTTGTGACTTTTGTGTTAATCTTCTTGGAAAGAGGAGACATTACACTTTATCACTTTAAATTATACCCAGATTATATTTTGTACTATAAACTATTTGAATGCACATTTTGCACCTTAAACTTTGACATTTATTACATTTTACACTCCAAAGTTAGTTTTACTATTATGTTAGACAGAAATTGATAGCATGTGACTTGCATATGATTTTTACTTAGGTGACACATAGTTTAAAGACAAAAACATCGCCTTCCCAATAAATTAAAAACAAAAGCTCTCTAGCATATCATATTCTCCAAATCAAAAATCTGTCTAACCCTAAATCCTCAAATAGCTCTCACACAGGGGCGGCGCAACCCTAAATCCCAGGACCACCCTATCCTGAATTTTATATATATATATATATAATAATTTAAATTTTTTTATTTGTCTACCCTTCAAAAAAAATTTGGGAACACGCTCAGTTTTTTTATGCCAATAAAATTAAATTTTTCTCCATAATTTATTCTACATTTAGTAGATGAATGATTGTTTGGTTGTGTACATTGAAAGATATGTAGTTTGTAGCATTGATAATGAGACTATCATGTACTGATTTCAAAATATGAAAACTCGTAGTAGATAATTATAAACTTTATGTATTTGTGTGTTTTTTTATTGTTGTTGTCAATATATGAATTTCTCTTTTTATTAAATTGTATAATTTACCCTTTTTAAGGAATACTTTGAAAAAAATTCATGAAGTTGCCACAGCTCTCACATATGCGTGTCCAACAGCTCCTCTCACAGGTTCCAGGTACTAAACCACCATGATGCAACATTTTATGAGTGAGAAAAGGTATGGCATTAAAGGACGTACACACCGACATGCAAAGAAACTCTCAAGAGTCATGATCAGATGTGCATGACTCAGCATAACAAAGAAGAGGCTTTGTAATTTTGTTCCTTTTAATGGCTCTTGGCTTTTCTCTCTGTCCCTCTTTTTTTTTTTTTTTACCTTTTGTATTTTGTGACTACTATTTCAGCAAAATTTAGTTTCTATATCAGAAAATCAAAATATACAAGGCCCTTAAATAAAAAATAAAAAAAAAACCAAAATTTTCACAGGGTATAAAACCAATTTGAAGAGTGAAAACCAACCAAACCTTAAAAATAAAAACCCAGCATGAAAATCCAAAGAAGGAAAAAATCGCCAACTAACTTAGTGGGCTGTCCTTTTACTGTGCTTTATTTGCCACTAACTTAGTTTTTCATCATCCAGTCCTGAAAAATAGCCATAGTTTTGCAGAGAGGACAGAGACACTGAGAGAGAGAGAGAGAGAGGTGGGTTTCTCTGAGAGAGAGAAAGGGGTGTAGAATCTGTAGATACCCCCTTGCTCACTTCCTTATCACAGAACGAGCTGTAGCTGGCTGCAATTACTGCATCCGCCATTGTTGTATTAGGTGCTGTAACAGATTTTTGATTTGAGGGAGGAGGAGATCTAGATGCAATACTACGTGAGAAAGTTTTTGTTTTTAATTGATTGAAAAGGGGGTATTTTTGTCTTTAAACTAAGCAAAAATCATGTGCAAGTTATGTGTTTTTAATTTCTGTCTAATATTAAAGTATAACTAACTTTGGGGTGTAAAGAGTAACAAATGTCAAAATTTAGAGTACAAAATATGTATTGAATAGTTTATGGTACAAAATATAATATGAAGTATAGTTTAAAGTAATAGAATGTAATTTTTTCATTCAAAAAACGTAGAAGGATTCAATTTGTCAATCAAGGTTATTTACAGACTTTACAGTCCACTTGACTCTATAAATGGACACGATTCGTGTTCCATCTTGTAACAAATACGAATAAGACTCGAATGAGAATTCATGGTCAAACATTGAACACGATAAGATCAAATTTTAAGCCACAAGAATAACATGTCAATTTGCTACAAGTGGCAGCCAAAGGTTATATAATAAAATCTCTTAATATGAAAGTTGAAGTCCATTTGAGATTGCTAAAGTTGAAGTCAACATAAGATTACTGAATAGAGTTTTAAAATTAGAGGGTTCGATAAGTTATAACTTAAAAGAGCATGTTTGGTAATCTGTAATAGGTATATAATAGTTATAGTAATGTAAAAGTTATTTCTATAATTTAGCTGTTTTTTAGTTTGATTATGTTTTTATTAGATGGAATAGTCATTCCTTATAAATAATTATTCTTTAAAATGAGAAATAATCACTCTTCTTTAAAAAAGTTGTATAATGGCTTTTCTTTTCTTTAGTAGGTGTACTAATTTCCAAAATTAATATATTTTTAAAAATAAACTTTTCATATACACATAACAATTATAAAAATAAAAAATCATAAAAAAATAAGTTATATTTCTCTCAAATTTAAAATAATATCATTTTTAAGGAAATATAATTTGTATGAACAAGATATTTCCTAAAATAAATCTTAAGGTTATTTTTTTTATTTTGAAAAACAAACACACACACACAAGGAAGAGTGAAAGAGGTTCTAACACAAAAATATACCACAACTCCACTCAAAAGCCATGGTACATTTTAAGTGAGAATGAAGCCAATTATACTACACATGACACACTTTTTTAAGTAATGTGGGACAATTATCTATTCTTTAATTTTTGAGAAACAAATACACATACATAAGGGAGAGGGAAAGAGATTCTAAGAGCATTAGTAGAGCCAAAGCCAAATAATTTGGCTCCATAGGTGCACAGGTACTTTTGGTTGTGCATTGTAGCAAAGGTTAAAATATATATATATATGTGTGTGTGTGTGTGTGTGTGTGTGGGAGAACTTTCGTTTTGGCCTCCAATTAGGTATTGTCCTATTTATAAATGGCGTTGAGCCTTAGTTCTCAAGGATTTGTTCAATCCCACATCGGGGAGAGACGCCTCCCACTCATACCTTTTCAACTTCTCTTTCTCTCCAGCACCGCCCCTATCTCCCTCTCAACTGAACCAAGCCTTTCTTCTCTTCGTGGTGTCACCTAGGTTTGTTGAGATCGCCAATTTGGGTGTGTGTGTTTATTGATCTATATTTGGGTCTTTTTGTGGGTTTGGTGACTGTGGTGGTGGTGATGGTGGTTGTAGTGGTGTTTTGGTGGCTATGGGTTTGGTGTTTGATTTTTTTTTCTTTTGTGGGTTTGGTGGTAATGATGGTGGTTGTGGTGGTGGTTTGGTTTTTTTGTTTGTTTGTGGGTTTGGTTGTAATTGTGGGTTGTGGTTGAAATGGTGGTTTGGTAGCTATGGTTGTGGTTGCCGTAGTTTTGGTGGTTATGGCTGTGTTGGGTGGTGGTTTTTTTTTCTTCCTTACCTTGGGCTGTGGTTGAGGTTGTTGCTGGTGGAGTGGTGGTGGAGGTAGTTGTGGTTGGTTGAAAAGTTTTTGGGAAAATTTTTTATTTTATTTTATTGAGTTTTTAAATTATTTTAATCAAATAGTTAAAAATATAGATCCGTTGATGTTGGGTGTATTGTAAAGTGAGAAGGTAAAATAGATAAATTAGCTTTTTATGGAATCATATTGCTAAATTTATGACTCCATCAATGTAGATATTCTAATACAAAGGCACACTATAACTCAACTCACTATAACTCAACTCAAAAGCCATGGTTAACTTTTAAGAGCGGATGGGGGCAAATTATACTACACATAACATACTCTTTTAAGCAATGTGAGACAATTACCCTTTTTTTTTTTGAGAAACACACACACACACAAAGGAGAAGGAAAATTATTATGGCTTTTGAGTGGAGTTGTGGAATGCCTTTATCTTGAGGTTATTCTAACGTTATAACTCACAATCAAACTTATTGATATGTTTAGTTATTCTATTACAAGTTACAAAACATTTTATTTCCAGTAATAAAAATTACTATTCTTGTCATAATCCTCATTTAGTATACCAATGGTCTGTTTGTGATCCGCTTATTTTGCTAAAACTGAAATCTTTTTGCTAAAAGTACTGTAGATAAATGTAAAAGTTAGTTGAAATAGTACAGTGAGATCCATAAATAGTACCAAAAAGTGCAGTGGGCCCATAAATAGTAGTAAAAATAAGCTGAATAGTAAAATAAGTTAACTTTTTAATTTTTGCCAAACATACACCAAATGTGCCCTTACAATAATAAAGCATCTTGAACAAACTTGTTTGATAACTAAATTAATGAAAAGTTTTGTCTATAAACAGTTTGTATGGGCTAAAAGGAAAAGAGACCAACGGCCTAGCGAAGATGGGTTGGACTTTGGCTAAGGCCCACAACAATTAATTTTTAGAGATGGGTTTTCGGACCAATGGTGTTGCTCCCAAATTATAGCTCTTTGACAAAGTAGAAAAAGAGATAAAGATCTTTGAACAAAGAATATTTTCTGAGTAATTCAAGTTTAATTTATGTTCCTCGGTGTGGCCAAGCAAACCCTTTCTACACTGTTACAAGTGGGAATAGTTGTTCTAATGGGTATTTTTCTAGATTCCAACCCTTAATCATGAGAGTTTCTTTCCCTTTTATAGTGTTTCAACTCTAATCTTGCCTTTCCACGTGGGGGTTTACTGGCCCTTCTCCAGAATACTTGTCTCATCTTTCCTTTTCAGGTCATGCTAGGCGGGATATAGGTTGTCCTTACACTATTCAGGTGTCATTCAACCATTAATGCAGTTGGCATGGTTGGTGCAACGTATTCAATGCAGAGCTGATGGATGCTTTTCAAGAAAGTCCTCCTTTGTCATTGGCATGGACTGTGAGTTGTCTTCCTAGGAGGGTGATTGCCAATCTAGCATGAGTCCTTTCTTTCCACGGGCTTCCTTCTTCGGGTGGGTTCCTTGGCCCTCCACTCCTCCTTGGAAACCATGGGACCCACCCCATAATTGGTGAATGGGCTTACTAGGCTTCTCAGGCTCTTCAGGTAAGGCCTAGAGGGTCCAGCTTCTTTAGCCTCTCACAAAATTTAATAAAAAGTTTTTGAAGATGAGAAATGACACAATAGGGATACAATAAAAGTATTTTATATTTTTATACTTAGACCCAATTAAGTCAATTAATGACCAATTATGATTACCATTAGTAGTCTTTTCTCTCAAAATGGGTATCCTTGGAGTCATTTTGAATAATAAATATGGACATTTATGCTAATTCATTGTTTATATTAAAATTCAAAATAATATATTCTAAACTCTTCGAATTAAAAATTTAAATTCAGCTCTCTCTGAAAAAAAAAAAAAAAAAATAATTTAAATTCAGCTTTTGTGTTAGAATCCCTTTTCCTTTCTCTTGTGTATGTGTGTGTGTGTTTGTTTCTCAAAAAAAAAAAAAAAAAAAACATTTGAGTTGGGGAAAGCTCTTAGGAAAATTACCAATGGCTGGTATCTCATTCACGCAATCATGTGCAAAAGATAATTATTGTATTACCAAACAATATCAATATGGATAGAGACCCGTATTTATAAAAGTTGAAATACAACTCACAACTCTCATGCATATGCAAGATTTTATTTTATTATGATAATTCAATAATTGGGAGAGAGAGAATTTGAAACTTGGATACCTTCATTAGAATTACTAATAAGTGTCAATTAAATTATAAAGCTTTTGACCATATGGATGGAATTCAAATCGAAGTTAGTGATTCATTTAAGTAAACATAATTTAGTTTAATCTTGATGCATTTATGACAACCAAATTTATTTTCTTAATAATCCCCATTACCCAAGGGATCTTTTAACATATTAAAATATAGGCCACATTTCTACTCACTAGGCTCCTAGATAAACATTAAATAAAAAATGAACAAATTTGACAGCCTCGAAAAAAGAAAAGAAAAAAAGAGCAGTATTAACACCTCTTTTATTTTCTGGCCACAGAAAAGAACAAACCTGTACATGCCTTTGCATAAACAGAAGGTTTGGTGCATATTATGATCACAGCTCTCAATGGCATTAACAGAAGACAAAGTTTGGTGCATAGGGCAACTTCCAAAATTTGACACTAACCCACTAATCTTGTATATGACCCCACCGTAATGAACAACTTCAATGAATGATCACCTCATATGTCAGTATAGATCAATTTTTTGCTCTTCCCCCATTATCATATCTATGAATATCCACCAATAATACAACATATCAAACAGAAACAAGTAGATGACACAAGTCCATTTAATATTTGTTATAGAAAACACAAATACTGCAATACTGCATGCATTAAAAAGATGCAGAGTCCCTATTAAAGAACATCTACTTGTGTAACAATAAATAAACCAACAATCACTTTCATAACATTTCTTAACCTCAGCACAAGCTGTGAACATCTCAAAGATAACAAGTTTGGCAAATTTCCCAGAACGCTTTTGGAATCCTCATCTCTTCCACCCACCTAAACATTTTAGAGAGATCTTAAAAATAAGCCTGACTCAAAAAATAGAAAAAAAAATCACAAAGAGTTAAAAGAGATCTTTTGCCATTGGGAGCCAACCCCATTACCTTTTTTTTTTTGCAAAAAAATTGTTGATCTTCCACTAGTCACCAAGTTTCTATTGTTTCTTAAGCGCGTTCATTTTGTCCCTGAGATAGTAAAGCTTGGCCCTCCTTACTTTCTTCTTATCCAGCACCTTTACCTCCTTTATGTTAGGTGAATACCTGTCATGCATTACCCAATCCTTTGGCCATTATGCAGATTCACAAATTATCAACTTAAAACAAACAATTAGGATCACTAACAACCACAGACATGGGACAACTTCACTACTAAAAAAGGGAACACACCTCACATAGGTATTAATAACAAAAGAAATAGGAAAGGAAAAAAAAAATCAGTAATATTGCTCAGTATAAGTATACCAAATAATTATATGATTCTTCTAAGAAAACATAGAAGCAAGTAAAACCTCAAAATATGAACATCTGGGCCAAGTCTCTTTTGCAATTTTAATACCGAGTCCACAGAGCATCAGAACCAAACAATAATTATAATTTTGACCTAAACGGAATTTCCTTGTATATTTTTGTCCACAGCAAGCCCATGGGAGTCCATTTCATACTGTTGCAACAGAACTGCATGTAAGATTTGTCAAAAGATAAGCACCACCAGTCTTTTTCTCACGTCCATTTATTTGACGATAAGTACCAGTTGAGCTATGGCTCATTGGCATGTTTCTCTGGAAGGTTATGTTATTGTCAAATCCTTTATAATGAGAGTTGAGTAGTTTCTGATTGCTTCTGCCAGGCCATCAAAAGTTTCTTTTCCAGTTTAAAGCAGCAAGTCAAATGCAAATTGAAGTTTCAGGAACTCCAAAATACTTACAATAGGAAGAGAGACTCAACTCCAACCCCAGCCACAAGTCTCCTAATTCTGAATGTAGTGTTTAAACCAGCATTACGCCTCGCTATGACAATGCCTTTCAGAATTGAAACGCATCGCTTGTTCTCAGGTACTTCCTGTCTACATGAACAATCATATTGAACAGAATCAATACTTAGTTTCCTTCACAAAAGCAACATAACAACATAAACAATATCCCCTTGAAAAGAACTTGTCTTTCCACTTTGAGTTGCACAATATAACCAGGCTTTATATCAGGTATTTCTCTCTTCATCCTCACTTCCTCTACATCTTCCTTATTTAATATCTGCAGAGTGTAATACCAACCACTAGCAACATGAGGAAGAGAAGAGGTTATTATTGATTCCTACAATACCAGTGCAAAGATGCATGCCTGCATTATGTTCTTGGCAGTTTTATCAAGCCTCTTAAATTTGATGCGGGGAGCCAGATCAGAGACAGATGAAGAATAATCCTGAGACACTGATTCAACAGGATTTCCAAACATTGTAATGCCCCTGCTGGTAAAACGAGGTAGCACAGCTGCCCATTGGAACAAACCAGCCCTAGAACTTCTGCATGACACAGATACTGATGGTAAACCATTATTAGATGGTGTTGGCAGCACTGCTTGGGAGCAAATTCTTATCTGCTACAATAATTTTGTAGGCATCATACAATGAGGTCTTGATTTGAGAGAAGACAAGAACTAATAATTAATTCTCTAGAGTTTATGCTCCAAATGTATTACACAATGAAAATATTGAAGTATTATGGCCCAACTGAACTTTTATAATTCATGGTCTTACTGGATAAGTGGCTAGTAACTCATTTTCTCTCAAATTGGCAACCATATAACAGAAAAACTAATGTGAAAGTTCTGATGGCATCAAATCTCAAGATTTTAAAGTCAGAGAAGTGGAGTAAAAGTAAAATAGCTAGTGAATACAAGACACTCTTCGGGAATGACATTAACAAAATCACAATTTACCCTGGTCACTTTTGCATCCATCAACAGTGACATACTTGCCAGAAGCATCTCTATATTGCATCAAAGAACCGTCATATTTCAATCAAATAATCAACCACTTAATCTCAGCTACAGTATGCATTGGACCTCATTACCGCACCAGTGGAAAGAATGGTGACACCCACTTATATAATACCACAAACAAAGCAGTTTTAATAAAGTAACCTTTTTTATAAGTACTTTTAGTTAAAGCAACCTCAGATTAAGAAGATTAACAATTACTATTTTGGCCAAAGCCAGATTTCATGTGAAACAATTGTCTTGTGAGCATGAGCAGCTCACACCATCTAGAGGAAATAAACATTTACATATGACTGTGACTCAATAAGAAAATCTAAAGTATAAGGAACAAAGATGTAAAGCAAAAAATTACATAAAAATTCTCTACTTAAGTCTATCTTCAACAAAATGTAGATATATCATACATGGTCTTGGACTATATAGCATCTTTTCAATCATAATAGTGTAACAAAATTCGCAAATACCAAACACATACAAAAATACAGGACAGTTCTTAGTTATATGAAAATATATATGTATTTTGATAGATAAGATAAGATTTGAAATCTATGTTTGGTGTAGGTGGAGATTTAAACCTAAAATCTCCTATTCAGCGACAAAAGGCTTTATCAATTAAACTAACTAGAACCTACTTAATTCTGCAAAAATATGTAACAATAAGAGAAAGTAGCTCTACAACAAATTCATGGAAATGGTTTGTAAGTTGTCAATTGAAAACAAATCAAAGATATGTACTTAAATCTCTACAATAACGCCAATACCAGTTAAGGCATTATAGCTACTGGCGTAGATTGAATCATCCAACAACGTAAAGGAAGCTACAATGACAACCTAGTCACTGACACACGCTAATAAAAGTGTAAAACTTTATCCACTCTAAATTATGGGGTGATTTGCAGTGTTCACCATAAATTACGAATTTCTGCATTCAACATTTTCTAAGTTGAGGTTAATCCGCAACCCTGCCATCTAAAATTAGCGGGCTGATTGGGGTAGACATTGCAATTTAATGGGCATTAATATGTAAATTTTGAACCATGTTAGTGCACTCTACCACTTACCTAATCAAAAAATTTGTAAATTTTGATGCTAATTATTTAAGGAAGGGTTGAAATTGCAAACTAATCTAACAGTGTTGATTGCAAAAATTTAAACTTTAAGGCACACAATGCAAATGACCTCATAGTTCAGGTAGACAACTACAATTAACCCCTTCATTCACCAACTAAACATGAAATATATACAACATTAGTCCAATAACCAATCTCATTTTGTAACATAAGTTACAACCTTAAACCTGACCCACTAAATTAGCACACTGAAACCCAAAAGCAGAAAGCAAGATTACAGAACTAAAAGCATGCTAGTGCAATAGAGTACAATGAGTCAGAATTTAGAAACATACACCAAATGTGGAAACTTTTGAAGACCCATTTGAGCTCCCAGCAAATTTGGGTACACCGAACAGAGACCCATTTGAGTAAAACCGAATTGATTTCAAATCAACGTTGTTTGAGCTGCATATGTTTTTTTTTTTTTTTTTTGTCTCAGGACCAATCGGATGCTCCCACGTAAACATTGCATTGTTTTTTTTGGAACACAAAATCAGCATTGGTTGAAAAAATAAAAAGACTAGGCATAGAATGATTTCATTTTGAATATACAGAAAAATAAAATTATTTACCCGGAGAAAAAGCAACTATGGTCTTGGCTTGGAGCATAGAGTAGAAGTGTAGAACTGAACCGAGACTTTGAGTGGGTTTATGAATGGAGGGTTGGAAAGACTACCTCTGATGGAAATGAAAGATTGGAGAGATGGGCTAGTCCTGGACCTATGTTAGAGTTGGTCAGTTGGGTATATATAGTTGCCATAGATTATGAAGGGCCCATATTTTAGACACTAGGGATTTTCATCATTTTTAGCCACATGATCAGGCCCATTGGATGGCCCAATAAAGAATAATTCCCTTACCAATGGGATCAAATTCTCTCTCTCTCTCTCTCTCTCTCTCTCAAAGTAATTGTTTTTGAATTTGGGTCTCTTAGCTTCAAAAGTTATAATTTATATTATTGACTACTACAATATCAATATGCTCCTTCTTCTTTTTTTTATTCTTTTTATTTTTTATTTTTTATTATCATTAATCTATTTAAAAACAATGTTTACCTTCTATTAATATCCACATGACATTGTCTATCATGGTTAATGACAAAATTTTAATTGATATTGAAGAAAGGAGCATATTGACAACGGTTTAAATTTAGACGTGTAAATAATAGGCCTTTTAGGGCTTTTTATTTTTATTTTTTTATTTTTTACTTTTTTAATTGAAGGATGACTATACTTGTGGCCTAAGGAATCTCAATAGAAGACAATGTTGTGGAGAAGCATGTGAATGAGTTGGTGAGTTTCCTATAGATTTCACCCAAAAAGAATGAGTGATGTACCAATTAGTGCGACTTGAGAGCCTTAAATAGGAAAATAAGCCTCAAAATTAGAATCTATGGAAAAAAAGGTAGGGTGGGAAATCAAAATAAAAGACTCCCTTCAGAGAGATAGACCTTGACACCAACATAACAAAGGAAAAACAACCTCCCTCACATCAAAGGATTCAAAGCATATGACTTTTCACCTATTTCATTATTCTTTTGAAGTAGCTTATATCTTGTGACAAGATTCTTGTCCCATGTTTTCACCCATTTCACCAGTGTTTTGTTTTGCCTTTTTTTTTTTAATCTATTCATTATTCATGTAAATTTTCTTGTTGAGTAATGCTAAGAATATTACAAATTTTATTACATTAGTCTTATAAGATGATGTATCACCATCACCAAAATCAATTAATATAATTATTTATAATTTTGTCTAGTGGCACTAACCACGTTCTTACCACGTCAATTTGCTAATTTTTAAAGCAAAATTTATAGTAATTTTAGTTTTTTTTTTTCATGGAAATTCATTATTGGGCCCCATAATTAACACAAATATTTTTTTTTCTTAAAAAAAAAGACTTAATGTTCTTGTGCGGTACAAAAACCCTAAAGCAGCCACTACTTTTTTTTTTTTTAAACATTCTAATCTATATCTTGACCTTTTCAATGTTTACACTCTGTGTTTTTATTATAAACCCAAATTTGTTCACAAATTTTTAATTGTTTTTATTATTATTATTATTATTTATTAATATTTTTTAGATTAATTTTCTTTTTATTATTGACTTTTAATCTTGCACTCGTAGATTAAAATCCTAGCTCCGCCACTAACGACAAGTAACCTAAGTAATGGTAAATAATGGGCACCTAAAACCATATTAAACGCCATAAAAACAATGTTTTATTACTATGTTAAAGTTGTTGAAATGTAGCTTTGATTCCATGTTAAAATAGAAAGAAAGAAAATAAAACTAATATAGAAAGACAACACAGAAGAGAGAGACAGAGAATGCAAAGATTAATATGGTTTGGCTTGATGAATCATGTCCACAACATAAAGTGCATAAGCAGCTATATCTTTGCTAATATAAATTGTGTTACAATGAATCCTAATTTGAAGAATGTATAGGGGCTAACCTAAGCTAACCAAAGGATTGTAGTATTTGAATTATAAGTCTTATTTACCTTGTTTACTCTAAGTACATGGATCTATGGTATACATGTACCTATAATATACTAGTACCTCTTAGGCCACACAACCCATGAAAAGCTTTATAAGCATAACATCCTTTTTAAAAGAAAGACTCTGACCCAAGGTAGGTTAGGCTACATCGATCACATTCAAGATCATCTTTTTTTTCTTTTTCTTTTTCTTCTCTCCGTCTCCCTGTTTCCCCACTTTGGTTGATATGTTTCTTTCTAAGGGCTATTCAACTGGTAGGGGACTAGCTAGGTACAGACTGCTTGTAGACATAGTCAGCGGGACCATCCTTCACTTTGTCTTTGTGCTTTCTCCCCACCATGTTGAACAAAATAGACCCAAGCCAACCCTCGTGCATGGTACCAACCTTTTTTGAGAAACCTAATTAATAAAACACACAGAAAATTTTAAAAAACACAATACGACATTAATATGAAGTCATACTTTCTTTAACTATTACAAAAATGGTGGTAGAATGAAGACTCAGAAAACTTAATAAATATCTATTTATTTGAATTTTCTTTTGCAAGTTGGCACAAAGCCATATAGTAGGACTTTTCCTGGGTTCTTTTTTTTTTCTTTCCTTTCTACCTTTTTTTTCTTTTCTGTGTCTTATTTTTATGCTTAAGGGAGGTTTTAATTTATGAAATAGGTGGAATTAATACCCAATATTTTGTGGTGAACATATGTACCTTCTGGCTTAGGCAACCATGCCCATTGACCGACAGAAAATAACTTGGAATCTAATGTTCAAAACCCTGTTGTTTTGCAACTTATCTTTGATTGGACTTGGTAATAGCTTATCATTTATTGAAAATTTGGAATTGAAAATCCATTTTTATGGTTGGATGATGCACTTATATTTGCTTATTTCATTATTTTTCCCACAATTTTCCTGCCAAACTGAGGTTTGCTGGACAGCAACTATAGAGCAGAACAGTGAGACTGAGAGTTGGACAAGATCTGCAACTACAACCTTAGATTCCTCAAAGCTTTTCTGCAACCATCCCTCAGTAGATTCCTCTCCTACACAGCTTTGATGAAAAAAAGTTAAAAGTTAAAACCTTACATATAACATAATGTGATAATGTTTTCAAATAATAAAAAAATTGAAGACCTGCTTTGGGAATACCAACTCTTCCATCTACGATCTTTTTTTCCCTAAATTTTGACTGGTCATAGTTTACCCCACTTTTCATGTGCTGTCATGCTTCCAAGGACTCCATCTGTGTTTGTTGAGATCTATACCCCAAATCTGGTGAAAAATGGCTTCTCTCCTTTTAACCATGCATGGAAATAAGTATTTTAAGTATAGCAGAAGCAAAACCACCTTGGGTTTAAAAAAGTTGTTTAAAATAATAAAAAAAATCTGATAGAAAAATAAAGTGAAGTAAAGAAGTGAGAAATAAATAGGAAAAATCCAGGTAGGACAGGCTTAGCAGAGGTGCAGACAATTGAATATAAAATAGTTGTTCTTCACTCACTCTCACTCACTGCCAGTCTATATGCCAGTTTGGAAATATTATTTTTATTCCATTAATGCTGCCAAGAGCAGCTCTGGCAGCATCTGTGACTCATTCATCTTGTGAATAAGAAGTCTCATAGTCCCTATGTTGAAGTTCTCACTCATAATTTAGCTCTCCAATTAATCCATCCACATCTTGTTATCCTCTTGCTCAAAACTAGGCCTTGCCCATTTGCTAGTTCATTGAAATTGAGCAAATTTTCAACAAACATGCAGGAACCCATCGGGATTCCTACTTGCTTTTCATCCAGTGAGAAACTAAGTGATGACCAGGCAGCTGTAACCAGGTCAGGTCAAAGTGTTTTCATGTCTGTTTACAGAACAAAGATTGCTGATCAATGCCGCTTAATCACCATTACATGGTGCAAAAATTTGTTACTCCATGGCCTATCAATATCAGTGGAAGGCCCTGAAGGAGAAAGTCAGTATACTTGCAAAGTTGAGCTGAAGCCATGGTATTTCTGGAGGAAACAAGGTTCTAAGCGCTTTATAGTAGATGGTAAAGCTGTTGATATCTTCTGGGACCTTAAGGCTGCAAAATTCAATGGTGAAACGGAGCCAAACTCAGAATACTATGTTGCAGTTGTTTGTGATGAAGAGGTTGTGCTTCTCATTGGGGATCTAAAGAAAGATGCATATAAGAAGACTGGCTGTAGGCCAGCTCTTATTGATCCCATATTGGTTTCAAAGAAGGAACACATATTTGGTAAGAAAAAGTATTCTACAAGAGTCAAATTCCATGAGAAAGGTAGATTTCATGAAATCTCAATTGAGTGCAAGAATAGAAGTAGTGGTGGTGGGAACATGAGCAATGGAAATTCTTCAATTGGGGTTGAGCCAGAGATGGAGATTAAGATTGATGGGCTCTTGGTCATTCATGTCAAGCACCTTCAGTGGAAGTTTAGAGGTAATGAATCTATATATGTCAACAAAATGAGAGTAGAGGTATATTGGGATGTTCATGACTGGCTCTTTAGTCCAGGTTTAAGGCATGCCTTATTTATTTTTAAGCCAATTCTGTCATCCATATCTCTATCATCCTTATCATCTTCATCATCACCACCTTTATTTTCCTTGACATCTACACCATTATCATCTCAGACAGAGAGCTCTGGGTCCTTAGAGGGGCTGAATGCTAGTGGGTCTTCTGACTTTTGCTTGTTCCTTTATGCTTGGAAGCTAGAATGAGAACATATATCAGTGACCCCAACATTGTTTATATCATCATCAAAACCAGAAGAATAAGGTTGGAAAAGGAAATAGCTCTTCATGGTATGGACCAGCATGGACCGGTGAGGACACAGATTGGGTTGGGAGAAAGAGGATTAGATTGAGAAAGGGAAGTGGGACCCAAGTTAGTTACAGCTGGGATTGAAGTCAAGTGGGCATGATTGGACAAGACAGATTGTATCACATACATGCCCAAAAATTCCCCATCTAGAGGCATCTCCCTCTATTTTTATACAAATTCTCTTTCTTGATCTGATCTTGATAAGTGAGAAATGTTTATTTCAAATTACATCTATCAATATGTGTACCTTTTCCTAAATTTTATATACCTAAAAAATGTTGACAACATGTTCATAGATACTGATTACTGAATGTCTGTATCTGGAAAAGCATGGGTGATAATGCATGTGACAGTGAAAGGGTGGTGCTATATATGATGGAATTACTAACTGCAAGAGCTTGTGTTTGTCCACCGAACATGAATATATAACTATTTTCTTTTCACTTGAGTCTTGACAGTAACTTTTTTCTCTATAATTTGGCTATTCAACAGCTTGAATGTTGAACTTTTTGTTAAATATTAATGTTTCTCGTTCTGGTGCAATACTCATTTCAGGATAAACAGTGTTGTTGAAAGTCATGCTAGTTTATGGTTTTGTTTGAAAATCAGGATCTATTGCAAGATACTCAAGAGTTTCTGATGTTGGTTGGCAGTTATATATAAAATTATCAAAATGACATTGAGACCCTGAATTTCATGAAATAAACAAATCCCTAAATATTGGTCAAGCCACATGCTAACATGTTTATAGGAAAAGCCACAAAATGATCTCCCACGTGCAAGTCTCATCATATGATGCAAGCTATTACCAATTAAATATTAACTTCATATCATATTATATACTATATAATAAAAGTTAATTGGACCTAGAAACCATGATTGTGCCAAGTGACTGTACTAAATTGCAACAATTTTTTGACTTAAAATCTAATAATTTATCAATTTTTAGGATGTACACAAAATCTTAATAATTATTATAAACTTTTGGATAAATTTATTCAAAGTAAAAGTCAATTATCAAAATTTTTTAAACTTAAATCCCACACAATCTGCGTTGTTATTTTTATTTTTTGCCCTCAAGTTGCATATTATTAAATCAATATTTATTATGATATTAAACTACAAGACTCTTGATTAAGAGATTCTATTCAAACTAAAAGTCTATTATCAAAATTTTCTAAACTTAAACCTTACACAACCCACTTTTTTGATTTTGTTTTACCTCAAGTTGCATTTTATTAAATTAATATTTTATTAGGATATTAAGATACAAAGTTCTTGAATAAGGGATAAGATTTAACAATAATTTAATATAGATAAAATGTTATCATGTAAATTTTAAAAATTTAAATTCTATCCCAACTAAAAGTCTACTATCAAAATTTTCAGAACTTATATATATATATATATATATAGGTATATATTTTACAATTTTATATTTGGGCCCCCTCTTTCAAAACTTTTGAGCCCCCTCCCTTACAATTTTACATTGATTTGATTGTAATAGCATTTGCATCAATTGTAAAATAATATAAGACTCCAAATTTGTCTAATTTACCCAAAAATACACTTACATTAGTTTATGTATCATTATGCAAAAATATATTTGTGCTATAGTAATTGTGTAAATTTACACAATTACTGTAGCACAAACTTATTTAGCAAATTTACACAATTAATATAGCACAAATGTATTTTTATACAATGATATATAAACTGATGTGGGTGTATTTTGAGATTGATTGAGAAAATTTTCACAATTATTATAGTTATCTATAGAAATGAATATTTTAGAAATTATTTAGATTGTGGACAATGACTTCATCATTTTTTTTTTTTTACTTATATTCTACCCCTTAACTTGAAATCCTAGGTTTATCCCTAATTATTACACCCTATGCTGTTTTTTTTTTCCCCTCTAAGATGCAACTTACACTTATGTTTTAATCTAATAAATTCATCTCACTTACTGTTCTTTGCTTCTGAATTTGTTTGTAGGATATTATGCCAGATGAAGTTTACCATAACGAAGCAAAAAAAGGGACACCCAACCCAAGTTTTTTTGTTTTTTGTTTCCTCGAGTTGCATATTATTAAATTAATATATTATTAGGATATTAAGCTACAAGGCTCTTACCTAAGGGATTTTGTTCAAACTAAAAGTTTATTATTAAAATTTTCTAAACTTAAATTCCACACAACCCACTTTTTTTTTTTTCATCAAGTTGCATCTTATTAAATTAATATTTTATTAGGATATTAAGCTGCAAGACTCTTGACTAATGGATGGATCTATTTAAACTAAAAGTCTATTATCAAAATTTTCTAAACTGAAATCCCACCAACCCACGCTTTTGTTTTTGTTTTGTTTTTCTCAAGTTGTATTTTATTAAATTAATAATTTATTAGGATATTAAGCTCCAAGACTCTAACTCTTGACTAAGGGATAAGATTTAATAATAATTAGATTTTGATAAAAATTTATCATCTAAATTTTAAAAATTTAAATTCTACTCCAACTAAGGGCTTAATTGGTAGGAGGATCTTTGTTTTTGTTTCCAGAATAGTATAAAATAAAATTTCAAAAAATTGAAATAGAAACTAGTTTTCAGATAATGATTTTTATATTATACATGTTTGACTCCCACTTTTAAGAACAATTTTCAAAATACTAAAAAAAAAAAAAAAAAAAAGTTTGGTAGACCATTTCTATTTTTGAGATTTAAAAAAAAAAAAAAAAAAATTTACAACCATTAAGATAAGGGAATAGAGCTCATGTTACCTTTTTTTTTTTTTTTTTTTTGGATAATGATAAGTTTCAAATTTGAATTGTGAGAATTCTTTTTGTAATAAAGATAAGCTCCATGGTTTTCGATTTATTTATAACTATGTCATTAAAAACATTTTATGTATCTTGAAAACATATTCTCAACTATTTTCAAAATCCTATTTTGAACAAGGAAAATTTGATACAATTTTTTGAAAATTGTGGACCCACCATTTTATGGATTGCAAAACAAAAAAAAATATTTAAATACTCTTACCAAACAGACCTTAAAAGTCTATTATCAAAATTTTCAGAACTTTATATATATATATATATATATATATTTATTTTTCAGCTCTGGCTTTCTAATACAATCTCTCTTAACAAATAAGTCATCCCTATAATTAAATTCCACACAATAGAACCAACAATGTTTTTTATTTATTTATTTATTTAAATTTTTTAACTTTTCCCCCCTAAGATGCAAATTATGCTTATATTTTAATCTAATAAAATTATCTTACTTATTGTTCTTTACTTCTGAATTTGCATGTAGGATATTATGCAAGAGGAAGTTTACTATAAAGAAGCAAAACAATGGACACCCGTTTAAGTTCTTAGTTCTCTTATGTAAGTTTAATTTTTTTATTTTTATATTCTCAATTTTTGAATTCTTTTGTGTATGTTTTGATTTTGGGTTTTCGTTTTTGTATTTAATTTGTGAGTGTGTTGATTTTTTTAATTAGACTATCACTAGGAAAAAATTAGTATTAAGGAACTATTTTGTTTATTATTGTTTATGCGGATTATGGCATAAATTAAACAAAACCCAAATAGGAATGATCAAACTTATACCACATCTCATATTAAGAAAATAACACAAAGCACAAAGATAATTTTAAAATATAAAAATAGTTAAACACTGATAAAGTCTAAGCTCTAAACATGTTTATAATTTTTTTTATTAAACTAAAAATCTATTATCAAAATTTTCTAAACTTAAATCCCACACAACCCGCGCATTTTTTGTTTGTTTTTTTTTTCCTCTTAAGTTGCATGTTATTTAATTAATATTTTATTAGGATAATAAGTTACAAGGCTCTTGACTAAGGGATTTTATTCAAACTAAAAAGTCTATAATGAAAATATTCTAAACTTAAATCCCATAAAACCCACTTTTTTGTTTTTTGTTTTTTTTTTCCCATCAAGTTGCATCTTATTAAATTAATATTTTATTAGGATACTGAGTTACAAAACTCTTGACTAAGGGATCTATTATTTTATTTAGACTAAAAGTCTATTATCAAAATTTTCTAAACTTAAATCCCACCAACCCATGTTAATTTTTTTTTTTAAATTTTATTTTCTCAAGTTGCATCTTATTAAATTAATAATTTATTAGGATATTAAGCTACAAGGTTTTTGACTAAGGGATAAGATTTAGTAATAATTTAATTTAGGTAAAACGGTATCATCTAAATTTTAAAAATCTAAATTATATTCAAACTAAAAGTCTATTATCAAAATTTTCAGAACTTCTATATATATATATATATATATATATATATATAGCCATGGCTTTCAATACAATCTCTCTTTCCCAATAAGTCATCTTTATAATTTAATTCCACATAATACACCCCACACTGTTTATTTATTTAATATTATTTATTTTAACTCCCCCCCCCCCCCCCCCCCCCCCAAGATACAATTTACACTAATGTTTTCATCTAATAAATTCATCTTACTTAGAGTACCTTTGGTACATTGGATGTGGATTACAACAGGAATGATAATTTTTATTTTTAGGAATAAAATGTGTTGTAATGGAATAATAAAACCTATTTATTAGTTTGGTTATGAGTTGTAATATTAGAATAAAACTTATGATCTATTTTAGGAAATATCTCATTCATATAATTATATTTCCTAGAAAATAATATATTTTAAATTTTAGAGAGATGAGTTATTTTTTGATGATTTTTTATTTCTATAATTGTTAGGTGGATATGGAAAGTTTATTTATTTGAAAATATAATTGTAGGGACAAAGGCCCAAAATTGCACATTGGGCCTTGAGCCTCATCGGAAGACGTGAGTGTGTCTAAGGAGAGGCAAATGACCGTGAGAAGTTCTAAGTTTAAAGTCTCAAAAGGAAGGAACGGATGGAGAGGAGTCCGAGGAGTAACTCCTCCTCGGACGTGATGAATACATTTCAAATCTGTATTCCAACAACCTGGGTGATCCTCTGGAAGGTTCCCCTGATAAAGACGTGCATCATGCCTGTACAAAAGCGATAAGAACTCAAAAATATCTAAGGGAAAGCTGCTACCACTGCATTAAGTGTACTGCTTTTACTTTTTTTGGCTGCATTTATGTAGAGAAGACGCCTGAATAGTGATACCTTGGCTACTACAACTCACAGAAAGTTAAAAGGGATGCCTGATGGGATAGGTACTCAAGTGAAGGTTTAGATGATCAACAAGTGTAGGGTCAAGATGATCCAAAAGGGAGCTATATAATGGGAGAAACCCTCAATAAGAGGGGAGGGGGAAAAAATTAGAGAAGAGGGACTGTAGTAATCAAAGTTGTACTTGTAATCAATTCTGTTGGTTTATATAAAAATTTGCCTTGTCGGACAATGAATTCATTCAGTCCTATGTGTTCTAGTTCTTACTTGATCATCTTTTAAATCCATACTAGCCGTTGTTATAGTGGTAGAGGGCCTAATTCTTTGACCCACTCTTTACAAATTTATTGTATTGGGCTTATTAGGCCAATATCCCATAATACTTGGGCTTAAGCTGCAAGACGAGACCCTACAATATTAATGTTAAAAATTATTATATCTACTAAGGAATAATTATTCCTCATTTTACAACCATTTTAGAGAGGAATAATTATTCCCCATTTTAAAGAATAGCTAACTATAAGGAATGACAATTTCCTGTAACAAAAATATAACCAAACTATTGAATAGTTAAACCATAAGAATTGCAGTACCTATTACAGTCCACCAAATGTACCCATTTAAGTTTTTGGTTCTCTTTTGTGTATGCTTTGATTTTGGGTTTTGGTTATTGTATTTAATTTGTGACTGTGTTGATTTTTTTATTATTTAAAATTAGACTATCAATAGGAAAAAATCATTATTGTGGAACTATTTTGTTTTTATTATTTGTGCTGGTTAGGGAATATATTGAACATAATTCAAATAAGGATGATCAAACTCATATCGTATCTCATATTAAGAAATTAAAACAAACCAGAAAGATAATTTTAAAATATAAAAATAAATAAACATTGATAAAGTCTAAAAACTAAACAATTAGAATTTAAAGTAATTTTTAAAAAAATTTATTATTACTATTTATTTAATAATTTAGTTTTAATTATTTTCCAAAACTTTTAACTTACATATAAATTTTCATCAAGCCGGGCATCGCATGGAAATAATACTAGTTATTTATATATAAGTATCTTCTAAAAAATTAACCAAATTTTTTTTTAAAATAAGTACATATATAAATTGGAGAAAATAAAGTATAGTGAATTTGATAGAACAAGATATAATTTCCAAATTGATTAGAAGGTATAGCATAACAATTCAATGTATTCAATTATTTAGATTTTGCAAATGTTGCTGCCACCTCAGGAGTATTTGGATTTTCTGTGAATTCATTCCATTCTATAGCTGGTTCTTTATAGAAGTTTCCGCTTAAGGCAAATAAAATCAAAAGCAAAAAAATAGAAGACATCATTCAATTGAATATGATAGCACATGCAGGACCACATTCTTAAAAATATTACTATAGAACAAATATGATAACCACACAAAACGTTTATAGTCACCATCAAAGTTGATTTTTGAACATATTATTGACTTCTAAGAAAGACTCAACTGTAAATTGGATCCAACATTAACATTTAGAGCTCTTGCAGCAAAGTTAGTCCTTTTAAAATGGACTTCAAGTGGCCTGCAGGCATTGGGAAAAACATTGTTTAGTTCAATTACTTTCTTTTGCAGTAATATAAGCAAACTCATAACAAAAAAAATGGTATGATACTTGTTCTAAAATGACTAACGTACTATTTCTAAGGGTTAGAAACAACACTAGCTTCTTGCAGATGAGCAAGCAAAACAGCTCCGACAAGAGCAATATCAACAATGATCAACCCCACATTATCATCAACATGAACAAGAAGAAGAAGAAGAATGTTATAGAAGTGAATAGAACACAAAGTTTTATAATACCAGTATACCACAAGCATGTTGGCAGTGACTGAGTATTATTATCTGATACAAAAATAATAATAGAATAGGCATAACAACGACTTTATACATTCTTCTTGAGACATCCTTTGTGGCACCCTTCTTCAAAACAAGATGCAGTCAAATGACAACCCCAAGCACTCATATAAATGAAGAAATAATTTGGGGTGAACCCAACTCACAAAATTTTTAACATACCATTAATCCAAGAAATGGTTTTGGTCTCTGATTTGATCATAAATCTGGTTTCCTGTATCATAATCACAATTATGAAAGCAGTGCAGACTATTTGTTTTTATTTGATCCAAAACCAAACCACTTTGCTAGGAAGAATTTATTCTTTCCCTGAGAATTATCAGGTGCCTTTTGTGCTGGTGCTGCTGAAGGCGCTTTCACAGGTAGTGAACTAGGTTTGTCTGCAAAAGAGAGATATTGTCAATGGCTTCAGGGTTTGAAGGATGAAGTGGGTTTTAGAATTGAAGTAAAATAAGTAAAAATGTGGTCTAAAGAGCCACTAATATTCAGTGTAACAATTACTTAGAAATATTTATTTTGCTGTGTAAAATTCTCTATTATTTAGATGACAACAGATGCATAAAGGGTATAAAGAATGGGATTTAACCTGTTTTTGGTGAAACTCTGTTAGTTTTTGCACTTCCAGCATTGCTAGGATTCTTGTCTGAGTTGTGTATGTTGTCTTCAGGGTGAGAAGGATGAAGTGGGATTTAGAATTGAAATAAAATAAGTAAAAATATGGTCTAAAGAGCCACTAATATTCAGTGTAACAATTACTTAGAAATGTTTGTTTTGCAGTGTAAAAATTCTCTATTATTTAGATGACAACAGATGCACAGATGCATAAAGGGTATAAAGAATGGGAATTAACCTGTTTTTGGTGAAACCCTGTTAGTTTTTGCACTTCCAGCATTGCTAGGATTCTTATCTGAATTATGTATGATGTCTTCAGGGTGAGATGCTGAGGTTGGCTTCTTCTCTAGCACCCTATGCTCCACTTGTGCCAGACTATCAAGGTCATCTGTAATGCCCAAAAAATCAAAAAGAAAATTCAAAAAGTTTCAAAATATGAATGTTTAACAGAAGGCTGCCAATTAACACTGGAAAGAAGTTAGATAAGATATAATTTTAAGTTCGAAGAGAAAATCATCATATTGAATGTGAAACCAATTCTAAATGTCGCATGCAAAAACATAATTAAGTTTCACACACAATAAAATTGCAGTATAATTATGCAATGCTTGAAGGAAAATGGAAGAAAGGTCATTTGTATAGACACTTACAAGCTCAAAAAAAAAACAAATTAATGAATTGAGTGTAATTAATTTCCATTAGTAACATCTAGCCAAGTGAAATATTCTTTTATTATTAACAGGAAGTAGCAACAGCAAACTCTAACCTTGATCCCATATGAACCTAAAGTACATGAGTTCAAGTTGGATGGTTTAGACACCGCAATTCCAAGCACTAAAAATTCAGCCTATTCAAATGAGTGTTATTGAGCCACTGGGCAACCTTGAGTGGCACCAATAGGTAGATCTCTCAATCATTCTAAATTACAGTTGTGATATTTACTACAGCAGTGATACACTTTTATAAAAGCAGCAACAAGGGGCTTTAGAATCTCAATTGAGAAAAAAATTCATCAACCTCTCAAACTTGATATTTGGTGCCATCAATATCCTTTGTCCCAATAAGAATAAATCATAATCAAACTGTAAAACAGTTACAGTGAACTTGTTTTAACCATTTGAAATTCATGTGACCCATAAAATTCAAAGTCCTTAGACCCGACAACTGAAGAGACAAGATTGAACAAGGGGATTCAATGGCCATGATTGACATAATCATCCCGTTAAGAGTAGAACATGTGAGTATAGGTAGCTTACTTTCATTAGGTGGTTTCCCATAATTGTGCTACAAAGATTCAAGAAAAGATTTGTCTCTTTGTTCTTCCTTCACTGGTAGGGTATAAAGAATCAGGTGCTTTAAATTATGATAAAATAATTGACTTAACACTTTCTTAATAACAATTCTGAAAAACCATAAAAGCATACATTGATCATAAAGAGAATGTCTGTAACTGGGGGCTGAGCCAACCAATAGCAACTGAACTGCCTCTGAATCTCTTGTCATAGAGGATTTATCATATGTTTTCAGATTCTGTGTGTCTAACAGAATACCTGCAAGCTGAAACACATTAAAATCTAGTGAGAATTGTAATCCAGAAAAACCAATCTGTCATAAACCATTTCAGAGAGAAAAAGATAAGGAAAAAGGACTTTATTCCACAACTTAGTTAATGTAATTCACCAAAAGTTTCTTCAGCACAGGGGTTTGGAGTAGATCATAGGCCTCTTGGCAGTAATTATCTGTAAGAACAGTGCACTGAGATCCAACCTATTAAGACAACCAATGGTATGAAGTTCAGTAGACAAATTCAACTATGCCTTAAAGTGCACTTCCCTTGAAAACGATACATTTTTACACGCTTCAATTTCAACTTCATCTATGATTAGTGTACACGGACCTCGCTATTAGTTCTGAGGATATCTTGCCCAACCACGACTATGCTTAATTTCCCAGCCATCATTAGACTCTCCAAGTTCACCTGGCACCAATTTACAAAATCATTTGCTTATGTGAGAAAGAGATATTTTCATTGCCTTGAGCTAACACTGTACAAAGACTATGTATGTTCTATAAAAGATTAAAAAAAAAAAAGGGATTTTACAATTTCTTGTTCATAAACAGAGCATTATCCCATTGCAAATTAATCTCCATAGTTATTGCTCTTGAGAAAGGCTATTATGACTTGATACATCTTCTCCAATGCGTTCACTTACTATTTCTTGCCCTTGCCCATACATCCTTTTTCAGTGCAAATGGGTGCTTAAAAAACCAGATCTAATTTTGGACTCTATATAGAAACAAACTTCCAAGAGTATTTTATCATGATTAGAGAATTAGTTGTAGCAATTACTCTCCATTGCTCTAACAAGTATATGTCTACAATTTTATAAATATGTATCATTGTAAAAGGGCAACTTTATCAATGATTTTTAAATGAGATTTCAAATTAACAAACACTAAAGGAATACCTTATCAGCAAAGAGCAATGAGGTTGCATCAACACCAACATGGTAAAGCAACCAAGCAGCCTGTCTTTGCTTCCACATCCTCCTCCTCCTCACATTAATCAAAGGCACCACCACACACCCCTCGCCATCACCTTCACGCTTATTCTTATTGTTACTCATCCTATTCTCCAACAGCCACGCGTAACATATAGCCGTCACTATGGAACTTGTACCTGCATTCCCAGAAAACATCACACATTCAATGAAACCTAATCAATCAATATATATATATATATATATATATATATATATATTATCTCTCTTTCCTTGAGGAAAAAAGAAGAAGTTAAATTGTGACTTCTGGAAGGCATTCCTGATAAGGGGTATATGTGACTAATCTGTAAAGCTAGGAATCAACTCATGATAGGAATCAGACTCAAACATTAGAGCATTTGGAAAATCCAAAAAAGTTAAAATTTTGGGATTTTTTGAACTCATTTATACAGGTCCTATGCCAAAAAAGAAGAAGAAAAAAACCCCTAATTTTCAATTGTACTTTTAGCAAATATAATCAATCAGCAAAAATACATAGAAATGCACTCTAATTTTGTAACTTGCATCACAAGTCATCTTGTTTCCATATAAAATCCAAAACCCATTATCTTTTTCTCATCAATTGAAAACAGATCAAAGTGAATTCTCTATACTCAACTGTTAGAAGGCCCAGAGAGCACAATCTATGCCTTGGCATTAAGCTCCCCATTCAAGAGCTTCTTAACCTTGATCCTCTGCTGTTTCAAGAACCCATTAAGACTAACATCATCAACAGAATATTCTTCCTCTTCCTTAAACTCTTCTCCAACATTAGTAGTAGCTTTGAGCTTTGGAGCAATCTTATCCAATGAACACGTGCACCAAGATATCGACCTCCGGTGTGCTGACTCCACGAGGTTCCTAGGTGGAGACAAAACCAGCTTCTGCTGCTGCTGTTGCTGTTGTTGTTGCTGCTTCTCTACAAGACTGTCTGGTAGTAATGTTGGAGTTGAGTTGTTGAGGCGTGAAGGGGCTGGGATTCCCTGTGGGCGAGGGGAGGAAGGGTCAGTTTGGAACCGGGACTTGCGGTGAGGAAGCTGGCGAGGTGGCAGAGTTTGATTGGGAGTTGGGGGGTCTGGAGTGAAAGGGAGTGATGGTGGTGTGGGGTTGTTATTGGAGGGCTTGAGGATGTTGGAGAACCATTTTTGGACTGCAGAAGCAGGGGATGAATCTGAAGGAGTTGGTGGTGTTGTTGTTGCTGTGGTGGTGGTGGTGGTATTAGTGTTAAGGTTATCAAAGGAGGTGTTGCGAGTGTGTTTTGCTTTTGCTGATTTTGAGAGGATTTCTCCCCTGAAACTCTCCACTGCTCTGTTCCTGTTTCAACAACAAAGTAGCCGTTTCAGTTTGTGGGGCTCTATTATTATTATTTTTCATCAAAGGTAAAATAATGTTAACTAATTCAAGATTGATTTTTCAAAACTGACCGATGGTTACAAATCATCACTCATTTTTCTTCCTTCTTCTTTTTTCATAGTAATTAGGGACCAAATTTGGTCAGATTTGAAAAATCTTGAAACTTAACGATATTTGCCCAAACCTAAGAAAATGTTAATTGTATTTTACTATTTATTTAATTCATTTTTCAATGCACATAAAAAAGAAAAAAAATCCCCCTAAAGCCCAAAAGCAACTGCACTAAGAAGAAAAGCCCATGTAAAGCTCGGATTTATTTGAGGGCTTGTAGGTTGTTCTAGGTTATGTTTGGATTTAAGGATTTCAAAATAATGGGATTTGAAACACACGTACTATTTGGGTTTAAAATGACATCTAACACCTATCCATTTCAAATCCATGTATTAATAAAGCACAAATTAGTTCATAAATTTCTTCAATACGAAAAATTCTTTCACCCCATACTTTATTCAATTTCTAGTCATCTGAATTAAAAATTGAAATCCAAATTGCTCCCTTAGTGGTCTCAATGTTACTCTATGATGGAATTCTAAAATCTCATTCATCTATTTTGAAACGAGTAAATTGGATTTTGATACTTCATCAAAAATTTAAATAATTAAAAAAATACTTCCTCAAAAAAAAAAAAAGGTCAATATTTGTTTAAATGTTGACTATGTGTCACAATCTAAATCCTATATTTAAAAATGAGTGGATATGGTGAAGTTATTTTAAGAATTCTAATTGTAATCCAATATATTGAAACTCATAACAACAGAACACATAAGTCTGTAACTTCCATCAAACATAAAGGAGTTCTGTTTAGCCGCACAACTTCTATGGTTGTGCCTTGTGCGCCAGTTACAGAAGTCTGAGAATGGCATGATACAAACTACCATCTTAATTTTTATTGCCTACTAGGCTATAGGGCCTTAATCCAAGTTCCAACGAAAATAAAGAAATTACAAATCTTTAACAAATTTATTATGTTCTGTCGTGTCCATTCCTTTCAATAATCGCAACAAACATTATTGTTAACTACTAATAAGCATCAAATTAAGTCAAGTGGTTCATAGTTATCACATATCTTTGTTTCAAAGCATAAGAAGGCCGTGATTTTAATGCAAAATTGTATTTCTATTATTATTTCTCTTTGGAAAATGCTTTGAAATGAATATAAGCTAAGATGCACGTAGAGCTTGAAAGGTTGTAATTGATGGAACATAAAATAGAATACAAAAACGTGGAGCCGATGATTTGTATTAGTTAGAGCTATTTTATACTTTCTGGCAGACCTAGAAAGAGGGTCTCTTCGATCCAGCAATGACGGACTTCCATGAGCCGCTACAAATCTTGGTGACCCAATAAATCTAGGGGGTGTCTCAGAGCGAGAAGGAGATGAAGCCACCATGCGCTTGGCTTCTTCAAGCCATTCGTGAGTCTGCTTGCTACTATTGCTCCTAGTGCTGCTCTCAAAATCATTGTCCTCGTCCATACCACCCCCACCTGTCAAGTTATAAACTTTCTTGCTGCTCTCCACGTTCACTGTCCCAAAGAACATGTCGTTCATGAAATCGGTCAAGTCTGAACTTGTTCTGTTTTACGCTGAGCCTCCATTGCCAGCTTCTTTTGCAGGGTTACAGACCCTTTGCTTTCTCTTGAAGTGTCTCTGTTGAATCTGACCCTGTCCATGGTGCACAGAGAGAGAGAGCTTGGCTGAGAACACGAGGGTTTTTAAAATATGTAAGAGAGAGTTGGACCTTGATAATATCAGGTGGAGAGAGAGATATATCATGTAAAACTTTTTGCCGGCGTTTCGGTTGATGTCTTTTTCTATGTATTTGTGTACGTGTCTGCACTTTACGAAGATGGCAAACCATGTACCTATACAATTATACCGTGTTTAGTGAAGCTTTAAGTGGCAATTATACTTCAATGCACAAGGGTCCAAGAACTTCACCTCAATCTTCTGGAGTAGTGAGTTGCATGGAAAATCGCTAATGTTGGCTTACATGATCACATTCTTCAATCTAAACCCGTATATAGTTTAGAAAATAAAAGCATATCTTTTTGGGGTATGAGAAAACAGGTTTTTGGCTTCTAGAAAAAATAAAAATATTATCAAGATTTAAAAAAAAAAAATTTTAATTATGTTACTCTTTTCTTCAAATTTCCTAATATGAATATATATATATATATATATATATATATATATTGATAAACTTTTTCGTGTATTGCCTGGGTTAGCAATTAGTAATCTATATATTACTAAAAGTTGAAGCGTAGCAATTAATATTGTTACGCTTCCGTTGAGCCACATCAGCAGCCATGTCATCATCTTTTTTCTTTTCAATTTTTCATATAATTGTTTAACATTTAAAGTGAATTAATAACTCCATTTTATTAAAATCAAAATATCATATTAATCTTATTTTTAATTAATCTTATTTATTATTATACTTTCTTCAACTTTTCTCATTCTATTTTAACTTTTCATATCCCCACTACTCTCTAACTTAATATCACTATTCCGTTACCTCTTTATCTTCTTTTATTTTTGACTCTTCTTATTCTTAACCTCTTACTATAAATTTGTTGTTCTCTCAATCATTCCATGCATAATTTTCTGTTTTTCCACACACAAAAAATTCTCTCTCTCTCTCTCTCTCTCTCTCTCTCTCTCTCTCTCTCTCTCTCTCTCTCTCTCTCTCAGTTTTTGGTGTATTTTTTAATTTTGAAATTTTGTATTCTTTACAATTCTACTTTGAATTGATATGATTTAGTTTTGTGTTTTCTGCTGTTATCTTTTTAATTCTTATTTGATTGTAAAATATTATCTTATTGTAATATAAAAATAGTATATAATCATCTTTTTAATTCTTATTTGATTGTAAAATATTAACTTAATATCACTATTCCGCTACCCCTTTATCTTCTTTTATTTTTGACTCTTCTTATTCTTAACCTCTTGCTATAAATTTGTTGTTCTCTCAATCATTCCATGCATAATTTTCTGTTTTTCCACACACAAAAAGTTCTCTCTCTCTCTCCCTCTCAGTTTTTGGTGTATTTTTTAATTTTGAACTTTTGTATTCTTTACAATTCTACTTTGAATTGATATGATTTAGTTTTTTGTTTTCTGGTGTTATCTTTTTAATTCTTATTTGATTGTAAAATATTATCTTATTGTAATATAAAAATAGTATATAATCATCATTGCAAGGAAGACATGCATTTTCGATTATTGGTTCAAAACAAGATAGGTAATTCTTTTCATCATTGTCATAAATCAGGTTGACCCCAAACTTCTTCACTTGGAAACCAATGCTTATTATGTATTATTGAATACTCCATTTCATCTCCGGCTTCCAATAGAGTGCAACCACAGATATTCCTAACATGGTATTACACGACAATTCTTTTGTCAATATTGCCATGTGATTTTCTTGGTATAATTTTTTAATTCATAGATTATAGTGAATCCATTCATATCATGAAAGCTTCTTGCAAATATTGCACATAAAGACCATCCTCGAATCTTTTGCTTTACTAGCGTGGGCACACAAAATATAAAAGTGATCCCTTACTCTTGTACTCAAGCCAATTTGGAAGCTCACCCTAAGGAAGGAAAACACTAAAACTGTCGGTTGCAATCAGTTCCTAATAAATTAAATCATGAGCAACAAATTATTATCCAAATTGAAAGTTTAAAACCCACAATCAAATTAGGAGAGAGAGATAGTGTAGATAGAGAGTCATTATCTCTTTCATTTTATTTTATTCAACATTTAAATTCAGCAACATCCTCCATAATCCATATCATTAAATTATTTATATTTTGTCTCATTTAAAAAAAAATTAAACATATAATATTTTACTTAAATTCAAATAAATAAAAATTGTTCTTATAAAGTCTTCCCACGAAATCTTACAACGGAAAAATGAAATGCAAAACAAATACCAATTTAGAAACACTAAATTAAAAATAATAATAATAATAATAGAATATCAAACCAAACATAACTGGAAAAACTAATATTGATAGCTATACTAATTTAATGGCAGCAAAATGGAATGAAAAAATAAATAAAAATAAACATTATAATGCATATATAGTACATTAGAATTATTATCAAATTTGGGAAAACAATAGGATGCCAACAAATAAACAAAAAGAGAGAGATTTATAGGTAATAAAGTGTAGAGAGAGAAAGAAAAATAAAAGAAATTAAACATCAATTTGTAACCGTTATTTAGAAAATAAAGAGGCCGACGAGTACGTGATGGGAGGAGTTAAAAAAAAAATAGAGATGACCTTACGGAGGACATTAAAAACTTTATAGTGTGATAAAATCAATTGTAGCATTTATTTTTACTTTGCTCCATTGTAGTCACGCGACCATGTTATTACCCTTTTTCTTTCCAAATTTTCCTATAATTTTTTTAATGTTTAAAGTGAATTAAAAAATCTATTATATTACAATCAAAATATCATATTTTTCTTTTTTTAAACTATTCTTCTTATTATTAAATTCTCAACTTATTTTTACACTTTCTCTAACCTTTCTCATTCATTTTACTTTTTCATCTCTCCACTACTCTCTACCTTAATATCACTATTCATCTTGCCATTTATCTACATTTATTTTGCCTTTCTTTTATTCCCTTTCCCATTCTATGCATAACTCTCTCTCTCTCCCTTCCCCCCCCCCCCCCCCCCCACACACACACACATATATATATATATATATATTTTTTTTTTTGAGTTTTTGTGGATTTTTTTCTTGCATCTCTACTTTAGGTTAATGGATTTTTGTATTTTTCAGAATTTTAAGGGGTTGATACAATTTATTTTTGTGTTTCAAGTTGTTATCTTTTTTTGTATTCTTCAGAATAATTTGGTGTTTATTGATATACATTTCATTTTTACTATTTTTCTTTTCATCTTATTTTATTCAAAATTTAAATTCAGACATATCTTTCATGTGGGGGGCAAAGGCCCAGATCTGGTAATTGGGCCTGGGGCCCTGTTCTTTATGGCATCCTACGTCCGAAGAGCAAAAGCGGGCTGGGACACTACTCCTGCAAACCTCGGGCCCTATGATGGCCGAGAAGTACAGTCCGAGGAGGTGATTCATCTTCCGAAGAGCTTTTACTCCTCGGATGCGTATAGTACTGGTTAAATGCGTGTACAGAAGGCCCGAGTGCCCTTCCTGGCAACCTGGATAACAAAAATAAGCTCTGGGCACTCCGGAGGATGATAAGAAGGAAGAAATATCTAAAGGAAAGGCTGCTCCCACCGTATTTAATGCACTGCAACAGCTTTTCTGGCCGCATTTATGTGGAGAAGACCCCTGAACAGTGAGAGCCCAGCTACCGCCACTCACAAAGAGCTAAAGTGGGTACATGATGTGACATGCGCTCAAGAGGTTACCTAGATGAGGAACAGGTGGACGATGGAGATGAAGGAAAAAGGTGCTATATAATAAGGTCGATCCCTGAGAAGGGGGGGAGGAGAGAAAAAGAAAGCTTTACTGTAGCTCTGAACGTTGGAATCACTGTTTATTCAATAAGATGTCTCTTCGGATTTTCACCTAAAGGGTCTCAATCGTTATTTTATGTTATTTCTGCCTCACATAACTTAGCCATCCTTAGTTTAATTCTGATCCAGCCCAGCTCTTTCACCCACTCTCTACAAATTCATTGTGCTGGGTTCGTTAGGCCTCTAACCCATCCTTTTTGGGCTTGGGCTACCAAAACTGACCCTACACTTCATATTATTAAATTATTTATATTTTCTATCATTTTTTTATTTTAAAAAATTAAACATAAAATATTTTACTTAAATTCAAATAAATAAAAATTGTTCTCATAAAGTCTTCCCATGAAATGCTACAATGCATCAATAGAAGAATGGAATACGAAACACAAGCTATTTTAGAAACAATAAATTTATAATAATAATAATAATAATAACAACAATAGAATATCATACCAAACATATCATAAACAAACTAATAGTTATGGATACACTAAGTTTTTTTTTTTTTTTTTGAGAAAGTGGATACACTAAGTTAATGGCAGTAAATTGGAATGAAAAAAATAAAATAAAAATAAACGTTACAATGCATATTTAATACATTAGAATTATCATCAAGAAATCAAACCTCAATTAGTAACCATTACTTGGAAAACAAAGAGCTTGATAGAAGGAGTAAAAAATTAATTAAAGATGATCTTATGAATGTCAATAAAATCAATTGTTATATTCACTTAATTAAATCATATAATTAAATACAATCATACAAAATTTAAATTTAAAACTAATCAAACTCTAATATGGAAAACCATATTTCTTATCAAAACTAAAAAGAAGATATTCTTCAATAATAATAGAAATATATAAAAAATAAAGATGAAATTTTTCAAAATCCCATTTTTGACATTTCATTTAACATTATTGAGGCAACATTAAGACAAGATATAAGAATTTTAGTTTTTAACTTCCATAGAATCAAATGTTTCCCACATTATTTCAACCATATGGAAAATAGGGTTTACATGTAGCATGCAAAATGTGTACAATTGACTTAGAGATGTACAAATTAGTCAACCAATTATGGTAGAATTAAGGTTTCAAAATTTAAATGAAACAATTCTACAATAATAAAAAATTATTTTGCGATGAACATGATTATGAAATGCATTTCTCTTCATTAAATTAGTTCAAATTACAAAATAATGATAACAATGAGACCTCCCTTAAAAAAATAATCACGCGCAACGCGCGGGTCCGCGACTAGTATATCTAAAAGTTGAAGTATAATATTAAATAGTATTTAATATTGCAATGCTCTGATTGAGCCATATCATTGATTATGTTACCCTTTTATATATATATATATATATATATATATATATATATATTAATTTGTTTATCTAATTTTTTGATAATATTAAATATATTAACCTATTAACTTTGCACATCATCTTGAATATATATAGTTTAGATGAAACTACATTATTGGTCTATGAAGTTTACCTTATAAGCACTATTGATCGATCCCTTATATTTCAAGTGAACGCAATTGGTTCCTCAAGTTTAAAAAATTAACAATGTTAGTCTTTTTGTTAACTATTATTAGTGTTAATGCCTATCTGGCTAAAGGAAAATTGACGTGTCTTCTTTTTAATTAATGTGGCATGTTTTTATATTAAAATGCTAAAACTATTTCAAGATTTACACTTTACTACAAGATCTTTTCAAACGTGTAACTATGACACATAAGCTATTTTGAAGAAAAACTTACAAGTTAATTTTAAGTTAATAATCTATTCATATTTAAAATAAAAAAGTAAAACAACAAAACATTTTGAAAAAAAAAAAAAACCAATTTTCATTGTTGGCGTCTCTTCCATGACCAACCCACCCAGGCAAAAGTTGGACTGTCCATCTTAGGCGACATTCTACCAAAAACTCAAAAACTCCCTAGATCTTACTTTCTTTTTCTTTTGGATGTTTTTATGGTTATTTGAAGCATGAAATTCTTTTATTTTATTATTAAGATTTGGATCTTCTGGGGGGATAGATTGTGAGCAAAGGAGGAGCACAGATTAAAAAAAATAAAGGGACAAAGTTTTTTGTAGCCTGATGAGTAGGTGAAGGCAGATTTTTTTTTTTTTGGATAGGAAATGCTTGACTTTATTAAAACCAAATCATTGGGTTACATTTCTGTCATGCATACAAGCATGCTCAATCAAGCTAGGACATTCCTCTAGCCATGCGACATAATCCTCAACGTGTTTTGCGTGTTGAGCTAATAAGTGAGCAGGGACATTTCCCTGTCGTTTAGTGTGAGTAACCTTCCACTGCCTGGAGAACGACATCTGGTTCAACACTCCGTCCAGCACATTCAATACCAAAGAGGGTGGTGAACCCAGTCCTTGTAGAGCATTACAAACTAGCAGTGAGTCACTTTCAAACTCCGCCTCTCTAATACCAACATCTTTTGCAAACTCAACTCCAGCTTCCAAGGCTTTGGCTTCCGCTTCTATTGCACCCAACGGACACTTCCATTTCTTGCTCAGTGCAGCGATTACCTCCCCAGCGCCATCCCGGATTATTACTCCAGCCCCTGCTTGTTTCTTGCTCGAAAAAACCGCGCCATCCAAGTTTACTTTGTAGTAACCTGGGCTTGAAGGTTTCCACGAGACTGGATCTATTGGGTCGGACTGGTGCTCTGTTTTTCCTTCATTTGCAGCTCGGAATTCCTCCACCAGGTGCATGGCGTTCCTCAGTACTGTTCGACCAGCCCTTCCTTTTCCTCCCATCTGAAGGTCATTTCGGTTCTTCCAAATACCCTAGCAGACCGTGATGATCTGCTCTAACTGCCCAGGCCGAGACATTTCACTCCTCTGTAAATTCGCAACTGCATCCAAGAAACTCCAGTGCGATGAGATATCCAACGATGAGGCGAATTTGCTATTCGTCCAAACTTCTTTAGCATGATCACAGGTCCATAATAAATGGCCTATCGTTTCCTCCTCCTTTCCACAGAGATCACATATACCATTTGTGATGATTCTCCGTTTAGCTAAGTTGGACTTTGTAGCTAGGATTCCACGTCCTGCCTTCCAAGCAAAGTGTTTTATTTTCTGTGGGGTCTTCATTTTCCATATAGTTTTCCATATCTTCCTCCTGGCTGACTCATCGGAGCAATCTGCATTGGTATTAAGGTGCTTCGCTTCCTGCGCTAAGGCATAAGCGCTTTTAACAGTAAACTTCCCACTTTTGTTCTCAGCCCATATTAATCTATCCTGTGTGCGATTGGAGCTCAGAGGAATTCTTAGAATGGCCTCTCTGTCTTCAGGTAGGAACCAACTCTCCAATTTGTCTTTATTCCACTCGTTGGTTGCTCTGTTTATGAGGTCAGAAACCAGAGCATTTTTTGATTGTGGTTTTTCTGTTGAGATCACCTTGTACGTTGAGGGTCTGGGAACCCACTTGTCGTACCACACCCGTATCTTCTCTCCATCCCCTACCTGCCACCTCATACCTCTTTGGACTATGCTTTGCGCCGCCATTAAACTTCGCCACGCATAGGACGGATTCCAGCCTAGGTTTGCCTCAGCGAAACTACAATGTGGAAAGTATTTGGCCTTATAAACTCGGCTAAACAGGGAATTGGAATTTGTTTGAAGCCTCCATCCCTGTTTGGCCAAAAGCGCCAAATTAAAACTTCTTAGCTCACGAAAACCCAGGCCTCCTCTGTCTTTAGGCTGACAAATCACATCCCAGTTCAACCAAGCAATTTTCCTCTCATTCCCGGTCTGTCCCCACCAGAATTGTTTGATCACCCTAGTCAGCTCCTCACACAAATTCTTTGGTAACAAGAAACAACTCATGGTATATGAAGGTACGGCTTGAGCTACAGATTTAATTAAGACTTCCTTTCCTGCTGGCGTTAAGATCTTTTCTTTCCAACCCGAGACCTTACTTGCCACTCTCTGTTTAAGTTGAGCAAAAGTATTCTTCTTGGATCTTCCAACAAGTGATGGCAGACCCAGGTATGCTTCGTGAGGTTTGATAACCTGAGCTCCGAACATCGTCTTCACCCTTTCTTTGGTTCCATTTTCAGTGTTGGGACTGAAATATAAAGAGGTTTTATGGCAATTAAGCTGTTGTCCAGAGGAGACTTCATAGACTTTAAGAATCCTTAATATTTCCCTAGCTTCATTCACTGTAGCTCTTCCAAACACCAGGCTGCCGTCGGCAAAGAATAAATGGGATACTCTGGGACCACTCATAGAGGCAGCCACCCCTTTAATGGCTTTCCTATGTGCTGCCTGATGTAGCATTGCTGAGAGGCCCTCAGCGCATATTAGGAAGAGATATGGCGATAATGGATCGCCTTGTCTCAACCCACGGGTTGGCTGATTCAAAACATATGGTTGCCCATTAATTCGAACCGCATATTTCACTGAAGATACACAACTCATCACCGTTCTGATCCAATTCGTATGGAAACCAAGCTTCATCATAATCTGCTTCAGGCATGCCCACTCAACCCGATCATACGCCTTACTCATGTCCAGCTTTATGGCCATCTCGCCACATTTACCCTTCCTCCTCTTGCTAATGTGGTTCATCAATTCATGAGCCACCAAGACATTGTCTGTGATGAGGCGTTCTGCTACAAAAGCACTTTGATTCTCTCCTATGATTTCCTGCAACATCGGTTTCATCCTATTTGCCACAGCTTTTGAAGCTATTTTGTAAGCCACATTACATAATGAAATTGGCCTATAATCCGTTACTTTTTCTGGATTTTTTGTTTTAGGAATGAGAACAATGTGAGTGTCATGAAATTTAGGGGGGAATACACCATGGTTTAAAAAATCAAGTGCAGTGTGAATGACAATAGATTTAACAGTGGGCCAAAAATGATGATAGAATAAAGGCGGCATACCGTCTGGTCCAGGCGCTGTTAGCGGGTGCATTTGTTTTAGTGCTTTCTCCACCTCCATTGCTTGGAATTCTCGCGTGAGAGTATTATTCATTCTGGTAGTGACTTTGGGATGGATTGCATCAAGCATTTCTTGCTCCATCGTCGGCCTCGAAGTAGTAAAAAGCTCATCAAAGTAATGCACAAAAGTCTCCCCAATCTGATCTATGTCCTCCAACCACCTACTATTTGCATCCATTATTTTGCTAATAGTGTTCCTTTGGTATCGGTTGGTGGCTTTTGTATGGAAAAAAGCGGTATTTCTATCCCCTGCCTTTAACCAATTATTCCTGCTTCTCTGATGCCACATTTCCTCTTCAATGCCAAGCCATTTATTAAGCTCCAATTTTGTTGTATGGATTTCCTCCAGATCCGTCCCATTACCCTTCATGGCTTCAAGTATTTGGAGCTTTCTTTGAATTGTTGCAACTTGCTTTCCAACGTGACCAAAGGAGTGACTATTCCATGACTTCAATGATATTTGACATTCATCTAGACAAGCTTCTAAAGGCCATTGTGAGCAGCTGGACCGTCCCCTTTCCCATGCCTCTTCTACCACCTTTTTGCATCCTTCATCTTCAAGCCACATAGATTCAAACCTGAACAACCTTGTTTGCCGCCTTTGTTGTCTTCTAGGATTAGTTTCCTTAAGCACCAAAATACTATGATCAGAGACCGAATTGGATAAGTGATGAAGCTTTACCCTAGGAAAAGCTCCTGCCCAATTCGTGGACACCAATGCTCTATCAAGTCTTTCTCTCACCCAACCTCGGCTGCCAAGTCTTCTACTCCAAGTATAATCCGACCCCTCATATCCCATATCTCTCAATCTACACCTGTTGATTGTCTCACGAAAGTATCTCATCTGTCCTTCCGGCCTAACACCACCACCAATTTTTTCCTTAGCATGCATTATTTCATTAAAGTCCCCCATACATACCCACGGCAAATTGCACCGATGACTAAGATTTTCCAGCAGTAGCCACGATTCCCCTCTTTTACTTGTCTCCGGATGACCATAAAATCCGGTGAACCTCCACTTCTTCATACCCTGTTCTTCAGAGATTATTACATCAATATGCCTAGGGGAGTATGACAGTAAATCAACCTGTAATGAATGTTTCCACAAGAGAGCTAGACCTCCTGCCCTTCGGATACTCGGTACCACTAAACCTTGCCGCCTTTCTATTTTCTGTTTAATTCCATCCATCTCCCTAACATCAAACTTAGTCTCCATTAGAAAGACTAAAATGGGATCTTTCTCCAACACCACTTTTTGGAGAGCCTTAACTGTTAGGGGGTTCCCAAGCCCCCTACAGTTCCAACTGATGGCACTCATTGTGCCCGGCGAGGCTGCGTTGCAGCCTCCGCTGATCCCAAGTGCTGTGCTAAGAGTTTGCTAAGTTCCTGTACCTCACCCTCCCTTTTAATGCGTTTCCCATTACCTTCTTTTCCTTCCAGCTCAGACAAAGGTGCCCGTGCTCTTCTTTTTATTCCCATCTCAGTCATTTCAAAATCCATGGACAATTCTTCGTTGGTTTTGTCTTCCTGAGTCTGTGTTTCCTCAGTACCCAGTTTATTCTCCTTACCAGGTAACACTCTGTTTTCTTTGGTCTTCTTGTGACTGCCGCCTCTGTTTTTCCTTACTCCCTGGACCGTTTGCTGTTTTGGAGATGACAACCCCACACTAAAGCTTACACCAGAGTGGACTAAGCCCACGTTTTTCATTACATTCCTGCATGGGCTTATTAAATTTGCTCTGAGGCCCAGTCGTTAATGGTTGGACTAGGACACCAGTGTTCGGCCCATTTACTTGTAATTGCCCTTCTTCCTTTAGCATGGTCACGTGCTTGGCTTGCATGGTTGACTCCCTACTCGGACATGGATCATGGTCTGTTGCTGAATTCAAGGAGGTCATACTACCGTGAATAGCGTCATCAATTTCCTTAATCTGCTGCTCAAAATTCAAACCGCGCGAAATATCCGGGTTTACGATACGTCCATGAGCTGGAGTTATTATTGCTTTCTCCACATCAGCCCTAAGGTCCGCCACCATCCCCGTCGCACCTGGGCTGTTAGTCTCCCCGCTCACCGTCTCCGACGATGCGATCTTTCCTGTAACTAGAACCTCCCTCCTGTCAACCCCGGTCCTGTGTTCACCTTGTTTTTCTGCCATAACAAACTGGGATTTTTGGTTTTTGTCCTGCAACGCGCGTAACCATGGGCCAAATTGCTTCTCGTCTGGCCTTAGATTATCACTGCTTCGTATCCATTGCAAACAGTCCCTTTCATCATGGTCAATCTTCCCACACAGATAACAAAATATAGGCAGCCTCTCGTATCTAAAGTCCACCCATTTTAAACCACCTTCCCCCAGGCGCACCTTACGGCCGCGGCACAGTGGTAGAGAAACATCAAGTATAACCCTTATGCGCAGATAATTCCCTAAGCAAAATCCATTCCCATTAACGTCTACCTTCACCACCTCCCCTAGAGTTGCTCCAATACTCATTCCAACTTCCTTGGTCTGACACATTGTGGGCAGCCCATGTATTTGAATCCAAAATGGTGACCTATCAAACTTTATGTCTTTCACCGCCTTGCCACTCACCATCTTATGGAGGATCAACAAATATTTATCAAAAGACCACGGACTAAGCAATAACACCCTGTCCATATCATCCTTTGATTGAAAAAGGAACATTACCTTATTTTCACCCAAATCACTGACTTTGAAATTGTGTTCCGCTCTCCAAACCGATCTCAATACTCTGGCCACCGACTCCAGATTAATTTTGCGCTTAGTACAAAACTTGCCAATAAGGACCAGGCCCTCCTCTGTCAATGGAGCCTGGATTGCTACTTCAACATCTTCTCTCAATGACAGCTTTAGCTTTGCACACCGATCTGTGATCTCCTCCATGTTTTATTCTGACAGAACTGATTCTACCGTTTGCACGGAGAGAAAATTTTGCCTAGCGGCAACCCTGATGCTATGATAGCCCCTTTTTTCACCTCTAGGGTTTCCAGAGAAAGCCTAGAGAGAAAACCCAGGTGAAGGCAGATTTTTTTATGGACAAATGGAGAAATTCTTTGTAATTCATAATTGCCACTATTCATTGGCTTCTAAGAAACCCATTACTTCTTTATTATCGTCATCATCTCCTTTTTTTCTTTGATGCGGGTCTAAGTGCAGGACATCGAAGATTAGAGCTTGAAGCGATACTGACAATGAGAAAAAGCAATTAACGCTAACACTAAACAAAAAGCTAGCGAGGCAGATGAAAATAAAAATTTGCAAGCAATACATACATCTAAAAACGAATTTTATTTTATTTTATAGTGTTAATTTGAGTATTTTATTCTATATATATATATATATATATATATATTTAAAAATTTAAAAATTACTAGTTTTGAAAATAAATCAAAACTAAATATCATTTTAGAGAAATGTTCATGATTACAAAAATATTTTGCAAACAATCATCAACTTTTTTTTTTTTTTTTTGATCTTAAGATAGAAATTATACCCTTACCTAATTCAAGTGTATATGTATGAAGTTTCTTTTTGGAGATTTGAAATCTGACCCTTACCTCTCTCCCCCCTAAGAATTTGTACTTGTGAAGTGACTTTCATGCCAGGGATGCATGGTGGTATTATTATCAACTATTGAAATTAAATAGAATACCAAAACTATAATGACTTTGATTGGAATGGGAAGATGTGCCCTTGCGAAATTTCCTATATGGCCTAGTGAAAGAGACGGGCCTAGTATCCATTGTTGTCAGACACAAATAGCATCATGAATCAAATTTGTATTTCTGTGTTTTGTGTATCGTCCAGTTGTATAATTTCTTGTGTATTTGTATTGTCCAACAGGTGAACAATTTTTATATTTTTTTTTACATATAAAAATGATAAATATACATATATAAAAAAGTTATATATAAGTGTTTGTGTGAGAAAGTGGTGTCATAGCTGGCCTTTGGCTGGATTATTCCACTCCCTACCCATTGAGACGTCCCGAAAACCTCATCAACTGATAGTGTGATGGATGGTACTTGAGATTTCAAAATTTAGAGCATGTCTTTCAAGTCCATTGAGTTTACAAATTGGGCATCTTCTACAGGACAGATATCTATTCTATTATTAGGATAACAGAAATTTCTGGTTTGCACTTTTTAAATGGACAACAAAAATTTGGATGTTCTAAGAATTAATTTCAATAATTCCATGCAAACAAAAATGTTGCAACTTACAAAAGTACCAAATGGAAAAAAATTTCGTAACTAATGAGCATAAAAGTTGAGAGGATATTATCATATTGCTTTATTCGGATCAAAATTTTATTCCTAAAGAAGTGACTTTGTTTCTAAATTTTATTGTATATATAGTTTTATTATTATTTATGATTCAAATGTTGCGTACGGATGATGTTATACCTATTTCGTTAATTAAGTATTTGTTCTTAGTGATGCACCGAGGCCATGCATGTTTGCCGTATAAGACAAAGGCATTCAAAGGAGTCTGCTGACTTCGGGTAATATGTTTGTGGCATAAGACTATCATATTTCATGATGAACAATTTTGAAGAGATAAAGACAATTGAAGGAAATTATATATGTTGGAAAAATAGGAACCTGTTTTTAAGGTTTTTGAAATAACATATAGGGAGTGACACCCAGAAAGAGAGAAACACTTTTATTTATTCTTCGTTACTAGTTGACGCAGATATATTGATTAGGGTCTGGCTTATTTTCAGTAAAAATTTGACAAGACATCTCATTTTTTTTTAAATATAAGCTGTCACATCACCCACTACTAAACCAATGGTGGAGATTAAAACCCAATGCCACCTCATTAAATTTCAAGCAAAAACTAACAGAGCCCACCCACGAGACTAACACTACTTCTAACGTTTGTTGCTATTGTGAATGTTAACGTTTAAAATTTAACTAACACATCGTCCTCTTCACAACACAGCATAAACTGTGAAGGAAGTATTGTTTTTGAAGGAAGCATGCCAGAGCCAACTAGCAAACTGAAGCAATAGATTGTTGTGTTATTTGGTTTTTGTATTTTTGTTTTTAAGTTTCTTTGGAGAAGAAAAAAAGACAAATGTATTTTATGAAAATGCTTTGTTAGCAACCACAGTGGATTCACTAATGTCAAAAGTTCAGTTAGATATATTTACCTCTTTGTCAATATACTCTTTAGATCAGTAAAAAAATTTCATTAATGTTGGAAGTCTCTTCATGGATAACATAGTTCAAGGATATAGAGGATGCAAATTACAAAATTGCTGGATTAATCCAGCTATGGTGTACAAGCATATTTGAGGTTAATAAAGCTTTAACAAAAGCATTTGATAGAATAGTTCTTGGAACAGTCTTAAAGGTAATTTGTAGCTACAGCACTACAGCAGGTACAACACTTGCACCAGTTATGCAACAACTATACCACTGCACTAGTTTTGCAGCAGCTACAACACTGCACTAGGCACCTATTAGAGATTTTATAACAGCAACAACATAAATTAATATATATATATATATATATATATATATTCTTCCTCCAAGCCAATAGCACAGCAACATACTATTCTTCCTTCAAAAAGATACTATTCTTCTAATCTGCATAAATTGTTTGCTACTAAGGGTCTGTTTGGTTCTCGTAAAATATTTTTCGTAAAATACATATTTTCCGGAAATACTATTTTCCAGAAAAGGAAAATATTTTCAGGTGTTTGGTTGTATTATGAAAATTGTTGTAGAAAATATTTTCATGTGTTTGGTTCAATTAGGAAAATGCTATTTTCCTACAATTTTTTTTACATTTTCTCATCTATTTTCTCAGCCTCCAAACAAATTTTGTTACAAAAAATTTCAAAATCACAGCCAATTCATCAACAAATTCCGGCAACAAATTCCGGCAATAAAAAGTCGCATCCACCAAAACATCACCACCACACCACCACAACAACAACAACAATCAACTTTAAAAAAAAAAACTGAGAGATCAAGGAAGAGGGAGCGACGGGTCTGGGTTTGGGTCGACGATGAGGTGCGATGGCGCGATCGAGGAGGCGATGGGTCTGGGTCGAGCGGCGTTGGAGTGATCAGCGCGGTGTTGCGATTTCCCTTTGATTGATCGGTGCGGTGCGATGGCGAGGTGCGAGACCGGTGCGATAGCGAGGTGCTGCAATCGGCGCGAGACCGGTGCGATGGCGCGGTTCGTGGGTTTGTCGGTTCGTGGCGCAGGCGAAGTCGAAGGCTCGTGAACGCCGGCGATGGGCTGTGGCGTTGGTTCGTTCTCTCTCTCGCTCTCTCTCTCTCTCTCTCACTCGGTTTGGTTCGTTCTCGCTCTTGCTCTCTCTTTTCCGGAAATGATTTGAAGGGAAAATATTCTCGTAAAATCATTTCCGAGTCAAAGGTGTAAATTTTGGTCAACTTAAGCATATTTTCCGGAAAATTGTATTTTCCTTGGCTTCCAAACAGTAGGGTCAAGTGGTAAATGATTTCCGGAAATCATTTACCACAAAAACAAACGGAGCCTAAGTAGCAGTAAAGATGAAAAGAATTTTGACCATTACAAACTTTGGGCTTCAAAAAAATAGCATAAAATGTGAGTTCCACAATTACAATCTTCAAGATCCAGCACACACACACACACACACACATACACACAAAAAAAAAAAAAAAATCTATGAGCTCTAACAATTACAAACTTTGAGCTCCAAAAAGTAGCATAAATTGTTAGCTTCAACAATTAAAAAAAGTGGTTATTTACAATCATTCAAAACTAAGAATTCACTACTCCATTCAAAGATAGGTAGAAAAAGCTTCAATTCTACCAGTTGTAGACTTTGTAAGCAATGAACTTATATCATCCTCTTCAAGATCACTAGGATTATTAGAACATGGAAAAGAAATATGAGGATTTGTGATTCCTGCTTGGCAGGTTGGAAAAAAGAAAAATAAATAAAAAGAGAGGGAGAACTTGGGTGGAAAAACATATTTTTCTTATTCCTAGTTTTCTATTTTGGCGCTGAGTTTTAAATTTTAAGAGTCAATCAGCATTCTTCTTTTCACTGGTGTTCTGTGAAGAGGATGCTGTTGTTATGCTGTGAAGAGAACGATGTGTTGGTTAAAATTTAAATGTTAATGTTCATAGTAGCAGCAAACGTTAGAAGCAGCGTTAGTCTCATGGGTGGGCTCTGTTAGTAGTGGGTGATGTAGCAGCTTCTGTTTAAAATAAAAGGGGATGTCCTGTTAAATTTTTACTGGAGGTAAACCAAACCCAATTGATTATTTTAGATTGTTAAAATAGCCTTCCTGGGTTACAAAGGGCATCCTTGGAGTTGGATCCACATGCATATCCCATTATTATTCAGTATAACTAGCTAGCTACTGATTCTTTTGCTACTGTACCATACACATCTAGCTAGCAACAGTCTTATTTCTAGTAAATAGATATATAGCTAGCCAGTTATTGATTTTAATAGGTAGAAGCACTAGCGCTTACATCAACGTCGACATGCACTTTTCCTGGAGTTGGAGAGAGAGTGTAATACCAATAGCAGCATCAACATCAATAGAAATAAAGTCCGATTAGAATGTGTAAAGTTTGAGCAATGAAATGGTTATTTGAGATGTGTAAAGTCTATAGGGGAGAAGTATAGTCATAATTGTACTCATTATTGCAACCTTATCCCATGAACTCTACAAGCATTTTAAGGTTCTATATATACGTGGGATTGTTTTACTGTTATTGTACACATCTAAGAGATATCAAAAGGATTGTGGATGACCACTTGAATACAAGAGTTTATCAATATATATTTCTTGTTTTCTTCTTACTTTGTTTTATCTAGTTCTATTACTTCACAATAAAGGATACTAAATTCCTTTCAATTGCTTTATTTTCCATTCATTTCCCTTACTTAAATACATTCCATTCCATTCAATTTAATTCATTTATGATTATTCCATTCCATTCATTTTCAAACTCTCAAAACAAATCCTAAGAATTACCCTCCAGGTATTTAGTAACTGGCTGACATGAATTTTCGCCATTAATTGGACCGACCAAATTGTAGCTCTTCTAATTCCATTATGTACTCACTTCACTTTTGGTCTTCCCAACTTGTTAGCCCCCACCCCCTAAAAAAAAAAAAACCTGTTAGCTCCCACAGTTTATTAAGCTATAATAGCATGATCACATTCAAGCTGATGGACATGGTAGAGGTACGTAGCATATTTCTATTCATGCTTTTATTCCTTTCAACTACATCAATAATTACCTTCATTATTTATCTCTTAATTGATCCGAATATCAAGGGAAATACTCAAGAATACTATGATCTTTGAGTTAAACTGTGAAACACGACATTTGTCTAATCAATGAGCTGGTACGTAGTAAATTACCCACTATACGTTATGGACGATAATTTTGACTCTGAAATTTTAATTTGTGGGGTCAATGTATAAGATCATAGATCACCCCTTTTAGTATTGCATTAAAATTTGCCCTTTGGTCGGGGCACTAAATAGTAAATACATGACTCATGAATTTTAATATAGGGACCTCTAGAAAAATAGGTGTAAAAACTATGTGTCAACAACACTATTATAAATTAGGATTTAAGAACTCTCAAATAATAAAATTTTGAGACTGGTTATGGTCTCATGAATTTTCACACTGATAGAAGTAGCATATTCGTACTCATGCCTTTATTCCTCTTAAGCACATTAATAACTCCATTCATTCTCTCTTTGAACTATTCAGAATATCAAGGGTTCACTAATGAACGTGATCATTGAGATAAACTGGGAAACATGGAATTTTTCTAATTAATAAGGCACCATGAGAGTCATCCACTCTGCTATGGGTTGGGCAATTTTGACTAGGAAGTTTTTGCTATGAGACTCATCCACTCTGCCATGAGAGTCATCCACTCTGCTATGAGAGTTATTCACATTATAGGAAAATAATTTTTAAATGTGTGAATAATGTCGTGAGACTCATTTTCAATGAAAGTTTTGTTGAAAAAAGAAGTTTGTAGATCCCGTGAACAGTGCACGGGACCCACTGGAAAGCACTGAAACGCGCTTCTCAATGAAAAAAAGCGTGAAATGCAAACGCATTGCGTTTTAGCAGTATCCAAATTGATAATAAGTATTTGTTCTTATTAAGGCCTAAAGGTCATGTTTGTCGCATAAGACAAAGGGATTCAAAGGAGTCTGCTGGCTTAAGTAATATGTTGAAATAAAATAATTTTAAATAATAAAAATATTAATTCAAAATTCAAAAATTTTAACACCAGATTTTTCAACAAGAAGTTTTAAAAGTTTTGACATTTATGCCAGACTATCATATTGCATGATGAACAATTTTGAAGAGATAAAGGCAATTCAAGGAAATTATTTGGAAAAATAGGAACCTGTTTTTGAGCACACTCTCTCACACACAGTGACACACATGCCATGTGAGATGAAATTAAGGGAGTATTTGGTACTGTTGACAACAATTTTTAGCGTTTAAACAACATTATACATATTTTTATATATTTTTTCACCCGCACGTATTTTCATAAAACACCAATAACGGTATTATAAATCTCTTACCATACGAGCCCTAAAATTCTCAAGAAATAACATATAGAGAGTGACACCCAGAAAGACAAAAAACACTTTTATTTATTTTTCGTTACTGGTTGATGCAGATACATTGATTATTGTAGATTGCTAAAACAGTTTTCCTGGGATACAAAGGGCATCCTTGGAGTTGGGGCCATATGCATGACCCATTATTCAGTATAACTAGCTAGCTGGTATTTTTTTGCTGCTGTACCATAGACAGCAACAGTCTTATTTCTAGTAAATATATATAGCTAGCCCATTATTGATTTTAACAGGCAGAAGCAATAGCGCTTACATCAACATCGACATAGCACTTTTCCAGGAGCTGGAGGGAGAGTGCAACAACAGTACCAATATCAATATCAGCAGCGACAACGAGATCGACTGCCGCAGCGACACATTGACATGTTGCTTTGGCTCCGAGTGTGACCTCAAATCCTTTGATTTTCCTGAGGCCATCACAACATCTAGGAAGCGAGGGATCGGTCAGGTTTCGAGTTTGGAGAGTAGGCTTACAGAGTTCGAGAGCTACATTCGAATCAGCACATGTGGGAGGAGGAGCTGCTGCTCTAGTTAATGAATAGGCAGAGAAGGAGAAAGGGGAGGAACATTGCGGAATTCATGACAAACCTCATTTTGTTTCCTTACAGAGAGTTTTGCTTTGTTAATATTTTGTGTTTGTGGCCTCAACACAAGTCATTGCTGCCTTTTATAGAGTTTTCATGAGGTGAAATTCAAAGAGGCATTTAGTGTAGTTGGCTCACTTGAATTTTTGCTATTGGATTGCCTCTATTTTCGTTATAGCTGGTGGACCAACCAAATTGTTGTTCTTTTAATTCACAATGTACTTCACCATATCTGACATTTTTACGAGTGAATTATATTACCTTAAGTGACACGACAACTCTTAATTAAATTTTGTACGCCGATAGATTCCTACTCATGCCTTTATTCCTCATGATTTTTACTAGTTTGTTTTATTTTTACTTTTTTTAGGGACCATTCACCGGTGTATGCAATGAGGGGTGGAGGTTGAGCTGATAAGTTCTAGAGAGGCATAAAATGTTACAACTGTAAATAAAAGCGTAAAATATTTTACATCCAAAGTGTCTATATTTTACGGTCAATTGAAAATTATTTTCAACTAGACCAACAATTTCAGTCACCCCAAACACCTTCAAACGTGGAAAATATTTTCCAAAAATCAATTTTCATCAAAACATATGAATCCTAAGCACAGGCACATGCAGAGTTAAGCTAATGGTCCCTGATTATCTAACAATCTTGCAAACATTGAGAGTATAAGAAAAAAAAATGTAATGTGAAGAGGAAAAATATAGGTTGACGGATCCCCATGAAGTGGGCTTGACGATTCCTCATCCATGGGCCGATGAAGGACGGGTCCATTGCATGCAAGACCTGTTGTGGACGGAACCATCATGAACGGACACAACATAGACGGATCATTTGTCCACGTGGCAGCCAAAAACCCTAGATAGGAAATACTTGCGGCGCACACCATAGAATCCTAAGGTAAATAGAATCCTAGCGCAAAGAGGATTCCAGAAACTGTGCGCATTAATGAAGATCATCTCTATAAGTAAAAGACTTGTCCATAATGTTTATGACTACTTAAGAGGATTCCTATAAGGAAAGGACTTCGACTCCAAGGAAAAGAGGTTAACCTTCGACTACTATAAAAACTCCAATACCCTCACAAATCAAGGTACGCATAATTAATCCCTCTCTAGCACTCTAGAGTTGTGAGAAGTTCTAACTTGACCTTCGGAGGGTACTTGGCCAGCACCACACCGGTGCTCTCTGTAGGTCTTCTCTTTTTGTTGTGTAGGTGACATTTCGAGTGTGCGAGTATCGTGTGACTCACTGGTGATTTTTAGGCATCATCATAATGCAATAATGATTTTGTCAAAATACACATCTAATTAAAAATTATTAAATAATGTAACATTATTAAAAGTTAAACCAAGTATATATTTTGTATCGTTGAACTTGAATCAAAGAATAGAGGTTTTTAAATTTTTTTTTTTTTTTTTTAAAGGCAAAATTGGATAAGGTTGATAGTAATTGCTTATATATTTTAAAAAAATTTTTGGTATTCAATCTTGTTTGTTTATAAGTTGCATACAGATGAAAGTTGTCTGCTGACTTCAAGTAATAGGTTGGACTCCAAGTAACATGATATTATCTCAAAGTTCAAAACCTTAATTTCACAATAGATGTGGTAACTACGTACAGTCTACAGATTTAGACATAAATGCTAGACAATCGTAAAGTAACATGAACAATTTTAAGGAGATGCAGTCAGCAATCATTCAGGTTTCTTGCTTGGAGAATAGTCTACAGCGCTGGATACAGGTTGCTTTGTAACTATTTTCGGTTGTAAAATGTGTCTGTATGGCGTCAATAGAAGGCACCAGTTGCCTTTTATAGAATTTCATGAGTACTCCGAGAGGCTTTTTTTTTTTTTTTTTTTCATTGGATTGCTTCCTATAGTTATAGGTGATTGAGAATATAACAGGATCCACTACATTTGAAATGAATTGATTTTATGGTTCAAATTAGATATTGAGCATCCATTGTTATCTCTCTAAAAAAATTACCAATAGCACAAAAAAAGAAGAAGAAGAAGCTCAATAGACCAATTTTATCCAAAACAAACAACCCAGCCTTCAAAAAGTTGTAAACATAATAATTTTGTCCAACGGTATGCATCAAAGACACTTAAAAAAAAAAAAAAAACCAGAGCAGCTAAACAATAGAGCCGAAGGCTGAAACCGCCCCTCTAATTCCAAATCCTAGCTCTATCCCTGTTGAGCATCCATTGTTATCTCTCTCAGTGATGCACACCTTGTTGGGAGGAAATTAAAGTTCTCGAAATAACAGTCAGTAATGCCCAAAAAGGTAAAATAACTTTTTTATTTAATTGTTGTTCGTTTTTATTTGATGCAGATACGTATATTATTGTGACTGCTACAACAGTCTTCATGGGTTACACAGAGCATCCTTGGGGACGCAGAACCAATTATTCAGTGCTTGATTAAACTATAGCTGGCTAGTGTTTTTGTTGCCATACATACCTTACATAGCAGAAGTATTACTTTTAGTAAAAACAATAATAATCAAGGAGAAAGACGGTAGACCTAAGGTTGAGACCGCACTCCTCCTCGAGTTTGGCGGTGGTCGTCACACGAACTTGTCTAGGAACACTGCTAATTGGAGCTGTAAAGTTTGCAGTCACTATATATGTCACGGAGGCAATTACATATGGCGAAACTTCCGTAGACTTCCGCGTTGACATTGATGATGTTGAGGCCTTGACAACAATGATTAAGCGAAGGATCAGTCAGGTTTCCAGTTTGGAAAATATTCTTACAGGGTTCGAGATAAGGAGCCAGAATAGGACACTTGGGAAGGATAAGTCCAGCTTTAGTTGTAGTGAATAGGCCAGCTCTAGTTGTAGTGAATAGGCTGAGCAGGAGGAAGGGGAGGAACAATTCTTTCATGACAAACCTCATTTTGTTTCCTTACACGGTTTGCGTTGTTAATATTTTGTGTTGTATGAAGTGTTCGTGGCCTCAACACCAGTCATTGTGCACCCATTTTATAGAGTTTTCATGAGGAGTATTACAAGAGGCATTTATTTTAGTTGGCTCACTTTGAATTTTTGCCATTAATTGGACCAACCAAATTGTAGCTCTTTGATCTAGTTCCATAATGTACTTCACCTTTGGTCTTCCCATTTTGTTAGCCCCCATGGTTTATTAAGCTATAATAGCATGATCACATTCAAGCTGATGGCCATGGTAGAGGTACGTAGCATATTTCTACTCATGCCTTTATTCCTTTCAACTACATCAATAACAACCTTCAATATTTTTCTCTTAATTTATCAGAGTTTCGAGGGAAATGCTCAAGAATAATATGATCTTTGAGATAAACTGTGAAACATGACATTTGTCTAACCAATAAGCTGGTACCCTGTAAATTACCCACTTCGCTATGGGCTTGATAATTTTGAGTTTTGACTAGGAAATTTGAATTTGTGGGGCTAATGTATTAGGTCATACACCCTCCCATTTAGTTTATGCATTAAAATTTGCCCTTAGGTAGGGGCACTAATACGGTCTCATGACTTTTAATTTAGGGACCTCTAGCAAAATAGGTGTAAAAACTGTCAAATTTTTAACTAAAAAATGTTAACTAAAAAAAAAAAAACCAATAGCCTTGTAGGTCAAATCCCCCTCCATAGGGTGGAGATATCAGTAGTAAAACAGGGTCCAACACTAGTGACTGAAGCCTGCAGTGAGGGATCATTCAGGTTTCTTGTTTGGAAAATAGTCTACAGTGCTGGATACTTATATTCACAACACAAATTAAGTGATCATTCAAGTTTCTTGTTCGGAGAATAGTCTAGTTGCTTTGTAACCATTTTCAGTTGTATTGTGTCTGTGGCCTCAATAGAAGTCGCTTGTTGCCTTTTAAAGAATTTCCCGAGTACTCCGAGGCTTTTTTTTCTTCACAAGTATAGATAGGGGCGGTGCTATGTATGATTCAGAGTGGTCACAGACTTTATATTTAAAAAAAATGAATTTTAAATTAATATAGATTGTTGACCACCCTAGGAAAAAACACTTGAACATCCTAGATAAAAATTTGAGCCCATTAAAAATTAAATTTGACCTCTCCAAAAATTTGGTCTATTGTGGATTGAACCAAAAAATTGCAAAAAATGCTATATGTTAGGTTCTAAAAGTTTAGAACAATTGGCAAACCGTGAACACAAATTTGTCTGGATATAGATCCTAGAGTCTATATGTATTATTAGACAATGTTCAAGGTGATACAAGTCAATATTAAAAAATATACAAGTTTCAGAAAGAAGAGTTCAGAAACTGCCTGGTTGGACTGATCGAGAAACAAGTTCGACTGATCGAAACACAAGCCTGCAGAATTTTAAGTCAGACCAAACAGCAGTTCAAGCCCAAAAAGGATTAGGGTTTCAGATTTACTTCTTCTAGTATATAAAGGAAGCCCTAAGCACGTTTTATGATGACTTTGGAGGTGCTCTTGTGAAATCTAAAAGGTTCTGTGCCTTCTTCTATCAAAGTCACTACCGGATATCACTTTCATCTCTTTAGAACTAGTAGATCTGAAGTTGCTGCATCAAGATCAACAATAGTTGAAGATCTAAACCTTCAAGGGTGGTCTTGGAGTCACAAACAGGAAAGTTTGTGTTACTAAACTTTTGAGTGGAGTCTCAAAGTCACAAGTGTGGGTACTTGTGTTGCAAAGGCCAAGGAAAGAAGTAGTCCATGGACTCGGAGTTATCATGGGGTCGTGGTAGTAAGTTCTACGTATAGTAGCAATAGGATGTTAGTGGTCTAAGTCTTATTGTAAACTTCAATTCTTTCTAGTGAATTTGCTTTTTATCTTGAAGATAGCTAGGTTAAATCCTCCTTAGGTCTTTTACCAATTTGGTTTTACTAGGTGATTATATCATTGTATTCTTTATTTTCCGCTGCTTTACATGATATGACTTTATTGTTTTAACCTAGATCTGAATAATAAACCTAAGTATTCACTTGGTTAATTAATTAGGTTAAACAATTTAGTTTACAGGGATCTAAAAAACTTAACAAGTGGTATCAGAGCGGGTTAGCTCTTGATTTAGGTTATTATACCTAGAGTTGATCCTTGATCCCTGTTATCGTGGATAATTTTAAGTGTCTTACTGTTTTTGATTGTGATGTTTTGAATAAAAAAGACATTATTGTTTCTGTTGATCTTTTTGATGTTTATGAAACTCTTTGTAAGGAATTATCTAAATTTTTGAAAATTGCTAAGAAATTTAAAGAAGAGTTAAAATTGGCTAATCTTGAAAAAGAATGAATTTTTGAGAAATCAAATTTCCTCTCAAGATGAAAAGATGAAAAGTTTGGAACAAGAGTTAGTTGAGTCTAAAGCTAAACTTGAAAATTTGACTAGTGTCAAGCCTATTGTTGATAACAGAAGTGTTTCTGTTTCTCTTAAGCCTAAAGTTGAAAAATTTTATATCCCTCATTTCAAGAGGAATAATAAAGAAAAATCTTATTTTTCTAGGTTAGACAAAGGTAAAAGTTCTGATGTACATGTTGAAATTTCTAAACCTAAGTCTAAAGCTACTGCTAGTGTGCAAAAGAAATTTGTTTTTGTGTCTACCTGTCACTTTTGTGGTGTTGTTGGTCATATTAGACCAATTTGTTCCTTGTTGAGACAAAAACCAAAATCTGAGACTAGATCTGCTGTTATGAATACTGCTGTTTCTAAATTTGTTCCTGTTTGTCACTTTTGTGATATCTCCAGTCACATTCGTCCTAATTGTCATAAATTGAAATATAAGCATTCTGTGTTTCAATCTAGGATATGTGATGATTTTTCTCCTGCCATAAGTCTTGATAAATTGTTTCATATGCTTTTGAAAAATTTAAGCTTGTTGGCTTGTGAAAGTAAATTGCAGGATTTCAGTCTCTCTCAGAAGAAGTTTACAATCCCTTAAATACACTTTGCTTCTCATGGTTTTTCACCTACAAAGCCGAAGACTTGTACTATATGGGTGAGAAAAGACTTGCTAAGGTGAGTGTTGTTTACTTGTCCTTGATTTAATTATTTCAATTATTTTGTGGACATGTTTACTTTTTGTTTTTGGTTGTTTTATTTTCTTAGGTTGTTTTGATTATTCAAAAATCCAAAAACATTGAAAAATTTTCAAAAAGACAAAAATATTTAATTTTGTGTATTGTTTTATTTTTCTTGAGGATTACATGAGTTATGGTATCTCTTTCTTGATTTAGAACATGCTTGATATTGTGGAGAAACATAAAATGTATGTGTTGCTTAACTTAGTGCATAAACTATTTCTAAGTTTGTATGAGTATGTACTAGTCTGTACATGTACTCATGGGTTAATTAAGAAATTGATATTTCTTATTTGTGTACCCTCTATAGCTTAGTTTAGAACTGTCATGCATTGCTTTTGCATTTATTTATTTAGCATAATATGTACTTTTTGTTTTTGGTCATTAAAATTTTGAAAATCCAAAAAGATTTTTATCTTTTGTATTATACATCTTCAAAATGTGTAGTTGAGGTTGGCCTATGAAATTTGTATTTCATAACTATGTACCTTATTTTTATACACTTTGCTAGTTTGTGCTATATAGTGCCTATTTGTGTGAGTTGTTTATAGTTTTTAATCACATGCTCTTGATTTTGAAGTCACATTCTTTTGATTGTAAGGACTAAAAAATCCTAAGAGATATGTATAAATAACTATCTCACTACTGTTTACTAGCCAATTATAAACACCTTAGTGCATATCATAAGATTTTGTGCTCGAAAAAGTGTAGCACATGCACAACAAGAAAAGTAAGGTGTTGCCTTAAAAGAAAAAGAAAAATAAAAATCTGCATAAAATGTATAAGGCAATATATATATATATATATATATATATATATATAGACATGATTGCAAGCTCGTTTTCTAAGAGATGTGAGAGTTATATGATGTAACTCTTTAGGTGATAGTCACTCTCAAACTTGTGTAATGAATAATATAGAAATTTTGATTGATTGCTATCTATATATCATCTTTTATGTAGAAATTGTACGGATGACTTCAAGTAATATGTTGAACAAATTTATCTTTAGATATAAATTTTAAATAAGGACCCCTATATCTTTACTAAAAATATGCACATTCATTTTTGTTTCCTCTAATTACACTTATATTATAAATAACAAATTAATTTAAAGTGTATTTAATTTATTTCATAAAAATAGAAAAAGTTATATATTATAAACACACTATTTCTTTCCATTAATTACTCTTATACTTTTTTTTAGAGAGTTTCAATCTATGGCGTTCGCTCCTGATGATAGTTCTTTATCATCAGATCAAGACACCAGTTGATTTTTGGTGTAGGTAAGGATTGAACTTCAGATATCTTATTCAACTATTAGAGACTTTAATAATTGAGCTAACTGGAGCCCACAAAAAGAAAGGGGTGCAACACGAGAACTTTCCAGGAGGTCACCCATCTTAGTACTACTCTCTCCCAAACACGCTTAATTGCGGAGTTCTAATAGTATATTCTAGAATTATATAAGTAAATATTTTTAATAAAAAAATATTTATTTTTTTAATTTTTAATTTAGAAAATTAGAGATATAAACATTTTTTTAATCTTTTTAAAAGAAATAATAAATGTTGATTTCATAGTTAGGAGTTAAAAATCTTTTATTTTTATTAATTTTATACGTATACTTTGTTATATGTAGAAAATAGCATTTCTAAAATAAATAAATAAAATGTTAGAAATATATTTTGTGTGTGTAGGTTATTCTTTGGATATTTTTTTTATTAATTTTATATTTAACCTGGCCCCGTTACCATTTTGACGTATATATGCCAGAGGACCATAATGCATGATGAACAATTTTGAAGAGATAACTTGAAGGAAATTATGTTGGAAAAATGGGAACCTGTTTTTGAGCATTTTATTATTAGCATTTTGTCTCTTCTCTCTGACAGTGACACACACCATGTGGGATGAAATTTTGGTTCTCGAAATAGAGTAATTCTTAAGTACTTTCGGAGTATAGAGAATGATACTTCTTCCTTTTATATTCATAGTGGGGTCCGCTCATTAAATTCATAGTGGGATTCATCATGAATGTGAGAACAGGGAGTACAATTTCTCTGTACTCCGGGAGTACCTAAGAATTTTCCCTCGAAATAACATACCCATGCAGTGATGCCCAGAAAGACACAACACTTCTCTTTATTATTGGTTACTAGTTGATCATACAGATACATTTATTATTGCAGCTAGATTGCTAAAACAATCTTCCTGTGGGGTAGAAAAGCCATCCTTGGAGCCACATAACCCATTATTCAGTGCTTGACTAAACTAGCTAGCTCGCTAGCTAGCTAGTATTTTTGGCTGCCGTACCATACACATGCGACAACAGTCTTATTTCTAGTACTAGTAAATATATAATTTTAACAACCGACCGTAGCATCTATGCTAAAGCCAAGATTGACACCGCATTTTTCCGTCACTTGGGCGGAGATTCCAACACCACCACCAACAGCGACTGAAGTTGGATTGGCTGCAATACTTAGTGCCGCATGGACACATTGACATGCTGCTTTGGCTCCGATGGTGGCCGAAATGGTTGTGATCTTCTTGAGGCCTGGAGAGCTGCATCCACATCAGCACATAAGGCAGCGCCAGCTGCTGCTTTAGTTGTAGCGAATAGGTTGAGCAGGAGGAAAGGGAGGAACATTGACTTCATTACAGATTCTCATTTTGTTACCTTACACGGTTTATGTTTTGTTAATATTTTGTGTTTGTTGCCTCAACACAAGACATTGCTCCCTTTTATAGAGTTTTCAAGAGGGGTACAGTCCAAAAGGGATTTAGTATAGTTGGCTCACTTGAAGTTTTTTCTGTTGGATTTTCTATTATGGTTATAGGTGGACCGACCAAATTGTTGCTCTTCTAATTCCATTATGTACCACCCTAGGTCTCCCAACTTGTTAGCACATGGTCCATTAAGCTTAAATAGTATATTTAATTAGCACATTGCAGTTGATGGCCATGATTCTCCTCAAGAAAACAAAAAAAAAAAAAAAAGTTGATGGCCATGACAAAGTATGTCTTTTTTGTTATATATGGTAAATATCTTCTCTTTGAAAGGGTATGTAAAGATTTCTATCTATTATGTGTTGAGTTTGCTAAACATGGAGGAATGGTTTCTATAAAATATAAAAATAAAATAAAAAGAAACCGATAGCAATGAAAAGGTGTAGGTAAATAAATCAATTGTTTCTTAAAAAAAGGGTAAATAAATCAATTCATATAAATTTTGCTGTTTCCAACGTATAATTCTGTAATTCAAATCTTCCTTCACCCATTATTATTTTTTAACTTTGAAAAAAAAAAAAAAAAAAAACCTTCATAAAAATTCATTTTTATGTCTGAAAATAATTTTGAAGCCTAAACTTGCTTAATTTATTGCCACTCTAAAGCATACTAACTGATACCTATCACTTAGGTGTTTTTAATTTTTACGCTGATAGAGGTAGCATAATATTAGGGGAAGTGCTAAAAAACAATGCGATTTCTGAGATAAACTATATATGAACCACGACATGTACCTTGAGAATTACCCACTTTTCTATGGTGCATGATAATTTTGATTGGGAAGTTTTAGATAGTAGGGTCATTGTATAAGGTCATAGACCCTCATTTTTAGTAATGCATTATGGTCAGTTTGGATTGAGGTAGGAAATAAAGAGTAGAGATGAGTAGAGTAAAGTAGAATTATCGGCTAACTCTATTTTATTCCCCTTTCTCTCCTTCAATCCAACTGGTCCTTAAGAATTGCCCTCTGGCAGGGGCTACTAATACATACATGTATCGTGAATTTTAATTTGAGAACCTTTATTAAAATAGGTGCAAAAACTTTGTTGCATTGTACTGCTACAAGTCTAATAGGTATGAGAATTATGTGTTACCAATACTATTCTAGGAATTATGATTTAAATTGAGAAATGTTATATTCGTAATTTTTTCACAACAAATTTTAAGTGGGAGATTGTTACTAATTGTTATTGTTGAACAAAAAAATAATTTTATTAGCAGGTTCAAATTATATAACCAATAACAATTTATTATTTATGATTTGTTGTGAAAATGTGATAAATATTATAGAACTTTGTAAATTTAGCATTAAACTTTTCAGCAAACCTCTTAAATATTAAAATATATTTTTGCTAGAATTTATAATTCGAGGCCGTAAATAGCTATGTCAAATTCAACTGGGAAAGTGCTTTTTTCCCTAGGTAGGAACACAATGTTGTTATATGTCCACTGGCAGGGGGCACTAATACATGTATCATGAATTTTGGGACCTCTAGGAAAAATAGGTGCAAGAATTATGTGTCAGCAATGCTATTCTAGGAATTAGGATTTAAAATTGAGAAATGTTGTATTCATAGTATTTTTATACTAAATTTTAAGTAATAAGTTGTTATTGCTGGACTAGTTTAAAACTAACTGGGCATGTGCTTTCTTCCGTGTGTGTGTATATATATTTTAGAGGGAGAATTTCAACCTATGATCAGTAAGAGCATTAGCATCAGAAAATGCTACTTTATTCTATTTTACCATCTCAAAAAGTTACTTTATTACTTATAGCATACTATTTTACAATACCTTCAGCATCCCAAAACTCTGTTTTTATTAAAATATTATTTTTTAATCTTTCTTTATTATTTCTTTCCAACTGTCACTTTTTTTTAGACTTTGGCATGATTCGATTTTCCTGGGCTTTCCAACAATATTTTTTTTTTCCTCAATCTCCCTCAACCTCTAGCACCGGTTCAACACACAGAGCCACACACACAGACCCATGATACACTGATCAACCTATTCAAACCCACCACCACACACACAGAGCCACACATACACACAAACACAAACCATCAAACCATCAACAAAGCCACACACACAAACACAAACCATCAAACCATCAACAGAGCCACACACACACAAACCATCAAACCAGTTGGAGCCAACAACGGCCACCACACCCACCACTCAAGCCACCGATCAGCAAACCCAAGCCACCGATTAAAAACCCATGTTGCCGATTTGAAACCCACCGGAGCAAACCCATTCAAAAAAAATTATCACTGGAGCCACCATCGGAGCTACCGATGATCAACCCAACCGATCCACCCATCGATCAACAAATCCACTGTTTCAAACCTACCATCAATCGATCCCAGCCCATCGATCCAAATTGAGCTCGCCGATCCACGATGAGAGATGAGAGAGAGGCCGTGTGAAACACCGGACCCAACCTCGCCGGACCCAAACACTGGCGATCTCCGACGACCAACAACCCACTTCAGCCACAACCCAACCACGACCCAAACATCGAACCCAACCATGACCCAAACACTGGACCCAACCACGACCCACAACCCCTTTAAGCACTAGTCACAACCAAAAAAAAAAAAAAAAACCATAACCACCACAGTGACCCATGCCGTCACCCACGCCAAAAAAAAAAAAAAAAAAACCACAGAACCGTCGGATTGTAACCCACCAGAAAAAATGAGCTACTGTGATGTGTGATGTTGATGTTGGGAGGAGAATGGTGTTTAGGTCTGAAGAGAGGAGAGAGCAGATGGAGAAACAGAGAAGGAAGAGAGAGAAGAGAACTGAAATAATGAGATAGAGGAGAGAGAAATTTCGGGGGAAAAAGTGAATAAAATATTATTATTATTTTTAGAATACTGCTACAGTACAATTCTAACTTTAGAATTGTACTGTAGCAGTATTGCAAAAAATTTTGCAATAGTTGGGTTTACCATTCTCTAATGCAAAGCATTTTAAGGTTTAAAATGCCAAATTATCCTTAGATTTGGCATTAGCATTCTCTGATGCTAATCTTTTAAGACATTAATTAAATTTTTTATGTAAAAAGAGATAGAATCACAAATTTTTTATTCAAGAATAGGAGGCTTAATGCGCTAACAGAACCCACATAATGTTTTTATATGATATTAATATTTTGGATGACACGTGAGTTTCTATTATATGATACTACTAATTGAAAGACAGCTGAAAGACACGCGATGATCTCATTGCAAATAATGATCTCCCTCGGTGCAAAATGAATGAGCAGTTTATTCCAATCCTATAATTAAAAAAAAGAAGAAGAAGAAGAAGGAGCAAGAAAGAGAGAGAGAGAGAGAGAGATTTATCTCGACGAAGAAGAAGAAAGAGCAAGAAAGAGAGAGAGAGAGAGATTTATCTCATATGAGTAGCTTTCTTCTCAATTGGCAAACATTAATTGATACTTCTTTATTTATTTATTTATTTACTTACTTACATAACAAAAGAGATTAAATTTTATAGAGTAATGCTAGAAACACATAAATAACACAACTTTGTGTTATAACTCACTATGTGGCAAGTTGAGAGTGATAGATGTGTATCTCCACATGGCCCACCTTCACACCTCTATCACTTACAAGTCACAACGTAGCAAGTTGTTGCACAAAATTGTGCTATTTTATGTATCTCTAGTATTTTACTCAATTTTATAAGAATTTTATGTAAACTATTTGGTTTATACCATGTTATATCATCATATTATTAAAACATAAATACATTTGATCATAGAGGATAATATCTCAATAAACACCAAATCTCAAGTTGCAAGTAAAATGTTGATGTAGTGTTATTAGGTGTGGTAGAATGTATTGAATTTTAAGTAAAAGACTATGTCAATTTTTTATTGGATTGTGTAAAACATGAATTTTATATCTCATCCTTACTAAATTCAGACTTAACAAAAAAACAATAAAAATTCAGAAAGAGATAATCATAAACTTAAATATCAGTAGAATTATGACTTTTTTAAAGAAATTTTTTTTTTGATACATTCTTCTTGGAAAAAAATTTCACATACATAAATAGAGAACATAGTTAACGAAAAAAAAAAATTATCTCAATAGTTTCAAATGTTTTATTTACTAATTAATATAATATTATTCGTAGGAAAAGATACATTACTATTTGTGATGTCGTGGATTTGGGTACTTGACTGATATAGTTGAGTGCGAGTTTCATATCAAACATATACTGGTATGATATAGGCATTATAATTTAAAAGGAGTATCAATTGTAATTAGACTAATTATTTTGGAGTATAACTTAGATATGATTAAAACTTTTCTTTGTTTTTAGTTATTACAACATAGGTGTATTGTGTTGGTGTGAGTTGAGTCGTACATCGGGTATATATTAGGTTAGTCTGAGCTTTATAAATATTTATAAAAAATCTAAATTTTAACTAGACTAATTATTTTGGGATATAGTTAGCACATACGCTGTTAGCATTTTAATCCATAAAGTGCTTTCAATTTTTTACGCTGATAGAGAGGTACCATGAGAATTGCCCTCTGGGTGGGGCACAAATACATGTACATGTATTATGTATTCTAATTTCGGGACCAATAGAAAAATAGATGCAAAAATTATGTTTCATTATTTCTGTACTTCAGGCTAATATAGCCAACTTTATTTAATACATGTATTTTTCCCTTGGTTGGAACACCTGACATATTTTGTAACTTTCTACCATTCACCTTAGTAAGAGCACTCTCATCAGGTGTGCCAAATGCCAAATATTTGGCATTTGGCACACCAAAAGCTACTGTTTAAGCTTCATCAGGTATTCTAAATGTTCTATAATTATACAACATGCTACAGTACCGTCTCAAATATGAGATGGTACGGACCAAAATGCCATTTCTGAATATTAATTTTTTATTCAACATTTTCTCTCTCCTATCAATATTTAATTCAACGTTTTCTCTCTCTCTCTCCAGCCGATGTTCTCTCTCTCTTTCTTCTTCAGATCACCCTCCCTCACCCTCAAATCAACAGCGATCAAGCCGCCGATCACCGATCAAGCCTCACCGATCAAGCCGCCAATCGCCGATCACCGATCAAGCCTCACCGATCAAGCTCTTTTCTCATTATTTTCTCTCTCTCTCTAGCCGATGTTCTCTCTCTCTTTCTTCTTCAGATCACCCTCCCTCACCCTCAAATCAACAGCGATCAAGCTGCCGATCACCGATCAAGCCGTCTCATCATTCTACGTACGCCATCGTTCAACGGTACGGCGGCCTCACCGATCAACGGTACATCATCGTTCTCGCCATCGCCACGACGATCTCGGGTTTGTGCAGGTGGATGTGGATGTGGGTTTGTGCCGGTGGTGGGTTTGGGATGTGGGTTTGTTTGGTTCGGTGGACATGGGTTTGTGCCGATCTCTGTTGTTGTTGTGTTTTTTTTTTTTTTTTTTTTTTTTTTTTTTTTTTGAGGTGGCGTTGGTAGATGTGGGTTTGTGCCAGTGGTGGCTGTCGGTGTTGTTGCGGCAGTGGCTGGTGGCCGTTGTTGCGGCAGTGATGGTTGTGCTGTTGTTGTTGTTGCCGATGATGAGGATGATAGAGAGAAATTAATATATTATTTTAATGTATAGTAAATATTATTTTAATATATAGAATTGAAGTATAGAACACCTGATAAATGACATGTTGTAAAATGGTGTGTTAAAATGATAAAGTAGGTTTTTGGTGTGTTAAAATAACATTTTTTATGAGAGAGCTGATGAGAATGCTCTAATGTTGTAAAAGACAATAAAATTCGTAAAACTTTTTTTTTTTTTTTTTTTTTGGTGTGTGCGCGCGCGCTGAGAATTTGTAAAACTGTTATACAATGTAATAAAAGACATTATATATTTCTCTGAAAAGTCACTTGATTATTGTTGGTTTTTATGTGGTAGATGATCATGAAGCAATACAATTGGTTGAACGTGGTGGATTTGATTTTAAATTTTTATAATTTAATAGGTTGAAAGTGTTGGATTTGATGATAAAATGTGAAAATTTTGAGGAGGCCAGGCCAAAAGGGTTTTTTTTTTTTTTTGATAAATAATTATAATATATTGTCAACCCTGTGAACACACTCCTTTCAAGAACTCCAAGCATTTTGTGTATGAAAATGAGTCAATAATTTAGCTACAAGACCCTTGGCAAATTTAATCAGCAGTTTTTTTCTCCCTACTTGTCTCCTGTTTTTCAAAAATTACTATTGTTGCTACATTAAATAGTAATTTTGTGCCCATAAGGCTGATCCAAAAAAAAAAAAAAAAAAATTCTCCATATTTTTTCATAATTCAATAGTTATAATGGAGAGGAGGATTTGAGCTTAGACATCTCTGTTAGAATTATCAAGATGTTCCAATTCAACTACAAGGCTTTTTGCAATAAAATTCAATGCATATGGTAACAATTTAAAGTGAGATATTTTTTTACATTTAAATTTTGATTAAAAAAATTATTTAATTATAGATAGAATAGAATGACCAAAAAGAATACATATAGCCGACTCTTAACCAACTTCAAAAATTTAGGATTAAGACTTAATTTTTATTATTGTGGTTGAATGCAATCATCACACAACATTCCACAATTTTTATTATTGTGGTTGTATGCTATGTCATGTTGCGTACCCTAGCAAACAATAGGATGCTTTCTTTGTATGTGTGATGGGTTAACGGTTGAAACTAAGTAGAGCTTTATTTAGTGCGATCATAAGCAGAAATTTTGAGGTTAAAAATCTGTCCTATTGTGAACAAAAAAGGTACTCCATATCATAGAATAAAAAAGAATGCAACTTGGGAAATCATTGAAATAATTCTCAAGAGTCATAATCTTACACGCATTTGAAAACAAAGTCAATGCATAAACTAAATTGAATAATAACCACGGGTATAATTTTGGGCAGAGTCATTGTATTGCCTCACATGATACTTAGTAAAAGTTGGGCAGTTTGATTAGTGGAGCTTCAATAACTGTGTTGTGCCAACTATAATAGCCCTATCAAAGCCTCGGTGGTACATATAATATTACACATTATTATCACGTGGTGTCGGGTTGATAAGTCCATTCTAGAAACCATTTTTTAATTCAGCCAAAAAAAAAAAAAAAACAAAAAACAAAGAAAAACGGAAGTAGGTCCATCCCGAATCCCTCCTATTATGTCAGACACACGCTCACATCACAACACCTTGGCCCCACCCCTTCAACATGCTTAAGGGCCATTTCCTCTAATGATCTTTCACATGTTATTTAATTGCCAAAGAATGCTTTGGGCCTTTGACTTTTTCTGTTTATGTAAGAAAAAATGAAACCCATTGCTGTTTTCTATAGTTCTCTTGGGCCTTGTATATAACAGAACCCAAAGTACCACTTAGCATCAGTATCATTGAGATTACATCGTATCTTTTGCCTCTGATTGCTGGCAACTCAGAGCAGCAAAGTCGATCTCAATGGCAGCATGTGGGATTCTCTTAGCTTCACTTCTTCTATTCTGTTGCCTGGCAGTAACTGATGTTGTGGAAGTTTGAAGAAAGCACACATGAAATTCTGCTTGACGGACAAAAACTAACAAAAACTAAACTGTTAGTTTTCGGTAATAAATCTTAAATCCATAAAATAATAAACTGGAATTTATCAGAGAAAGAATTTGAAAAAACTTCTACTTAAGGGCCTATTTAAGAGCTTCATAAAACTTGATAAATAATAAAATATATTCTAAAATAAGTCTTAATTAATACCTAACCATAACATGAACTAAATTTAATCTAAAAAACATTAAAAACACCTAAAAATAAGGAAATAAATCATTTAAACCTAAAATAACGTTTTTTTTTATACATAAAAATACCAAAATTAAATAATTATAAATATTAAATTGTAGATTTTGCCCTACATCAAACCCCTTTACTTGAAACAAACTCATTCCGCTCCAATTAAACAAATACTTCGAATGCTTGAGCCCATTGATCTTCTTTCCATACTTGCAACTCATCAATGGAATAAACAAATCGACTTGAATTTCTTTTTTCTTGGTCTTCATGTAATTGTAGAGATTTACCAAATAAGAACTGACAATTTAATCAAATCTATCAACCCCAATAAAATAAATAAACTTTGGCGTATCACTTACCACCAAAATAAAAAGGATCTTGAGATTGACAATCATATGATTTGATTTCATTGAGATTCTTGAAACTTTCCTCTTCAATTTCTTCCTCAATGGTCTCTATCATCTTGACTTCAAGATCTTTCTCTATAATAGGATTTTCATTACTCTCCTCCAAAATAACCTTGATTTTAGGATCTTCTTCCATAACAAGGCCTGCATTAATTTCCTTATAAATTTCTATATTTTGTTTTTTGACTTCTACATAATTTTCATCAAGAGCCATATTTTCTTCAACATGCAATTCTTCCTTTAATGGTGGAATATATGGCTCGTCAAAATAATTCAATTATGAACTTCTTGGCCAATAATAATCTTTTTTTGTATAAGACAAAAGTTGATCACAATCCAAAGAATAAAATTTGATAGCAAGTTTCTTTTTCATCCTTGGCCATGAACGAATTTTTTCTTTACCTCGTATGAGTCTATCAAATTGCATTTGTTCCCACCTATGTAGGGCATACTCCCTAAGTTTATACAAAGCAAGTTTCACTTTTCTCTCTTCATAAATATTCTCATAATCAAATAAATCCTCTAGATCAAGTAACCAATCAAAAAAAATTTCTTTATAAAAATAACCATTAAAACTTGTAATTCTCTTATAAGGCTTATATAAGATTTTCTTACCAATAGGTTGCCCATGAGTTATGTCTCCACTACAATTATCCCTTTTGTTTCCATTCTTCAACGGCGCCATCCTAGCATAGATATTTGTGAGTGCTTATTGTATGTCATGTAATACTCGCTAAATTATTCGTCGTTGATCGGGTTATTCCACTCTCTACCCATGGGATGCCCTTAAAATCTCATAAATTGATAGTGTGATAGATAGAACTATCATCATCTATTGATTTCAATTTCTTGAAATTAAATAAAACACAAAAAAAATGTAAATAAGTGTGAGGATCTCGCTTTTTGGCTAAACTAAAGGTTTTGGAAAAACTCGGGGGAATGTTGTGTTTGTGTGTGTGTGGCATCGCTACTTATTTTAATTCGAAAAAAAATAAGAAAACTTTCATAAATATACTTTTTTTTATTGAATAATCACATGAAATACATTAATGAATCACAAGAAAATAATGATTACATGACTTTGGTTCTAATTACATCATGTGAAAAAGAAAATTGCAAGATTTTGGCCCTACTAACTTTCTAATAAAAGAAAATTTGTATATTACTTTCTTTTTTAGTTACATTCTAGGAACATGAAGCATTTAAGAGATATTGATGTTGTAGAAGCCTAAAGAAAGCACACACGATACTCTCTTGATGGAACAGAAACTAAACTATTAGCTTCTGGTAGTAAACCTCAAATTCATGAGAGGTTTTCTTGAATCCATAAGGAGATAAACTAGAATCCAATAGGGAAAGAATTTGATAAGAGTCTGTGTTTATTGATAATAGTCTAATTTGCCTTTGACGGCTACAAAACATATAAATACTGAGAAAAACGTTTGAACCCTAATTCACGCTAATTACACGATTAGGTGACAAAATAGTGAAATTTACCAAAAATGGAAAAATTGAGTTAAATGCAAAATCATAAACTGTTGACCTCAAGGGCCGTTCCAAAACAAGCGAGACCTTATTTTGACTTTTGAGCAAAAAGTTATTAAGGAAACAAAAATTATTTTAAATGGTAAAATTGCAGTTTTCAGGACCTAAATGATGGAATTCGCCATTTTCAGGGGGTACCTTGTGGCAAAGTGACAACTATTGCTCAGAAGGCCATTTCGTTTCAGCTTGCCAAATTTCATGCGATTCTGACTTCGAGGTCCAAGATTTCTACTAGTGCCTTTTTGCTTTGTGCGTTGATTTCAAGCACATGTGAGAATCCAGGAAGACCATGGCAGTTTGTTCTACATCAGATATGGACTTGGTCTACAAACTAGAGACTTGAATCTAAGGGCTAGGTTATGGAGATGAGAAGGTATTAGGCACTAATTTAGAATATGGTAGATCTATTTGGAGTTTATGAAATAAACTCACACGCTCAAAACTCTTTTTTTCAAAATCCTAATTCTAGATATGCTTTTCACACAATATCATATCGTTTTTCTCTTTGTGAAATGTTTGGATGCCCTCTAATGACATGAAACCATGATATTCTAGAAGACTGATTCACTAGGCAGGGTAAGTGCCGAAAACCTTCCCTCTCCGTAACTTAATGTTTGATCTTAGTTTAATAGTTCGTATATTAAGCTTTATCCATGTAATTTTCACTTTTAGAATGTTATTAACAATCAAAGCCCTGCACGAAATTAAATTCTAGCTAGAACTAAGACGATGTAATTTTTTTTCTAATCAAATGTAAATTCAATTGTGCAATCAATGGAAATAAAATTTTCTTTTATTGCAAGATTTTTTTCCCCTTAAATTAGAATAAGTGGCAACTTCAAATGCATAACCCTTGATTTAAGGGGAACCATATCTTTAGTCAAACTGCCATTTTGAGTGACAATTTCACGATTTTACCAATTCATGTGGGTTTGGCCCAAATGAAAACTTTTCGTGGGTCGATGTTGTGGAAACAAACCTATGGCCTTATGTGGTGCATGCATACTTGCACGAGTTGCCTGAAAGGGCAATAGGGTATGAGCTTCCTTGTTTCTATTATTCAACGTTTTATATTCTAGGTCCACTTTAGCTTTAATCATGTGTACAAAGACTTGGCCCCATTCCCTCGAAGTGCACACCTTATTATTCAACGTTTCCAGTGTAGATAATATCCTTGCAGGGTTGGAAATATGGCGTCACAAGAGCACATATGGGACTAATGCGGGAGGGGGAATTGCTGCTCTAGTTGCAGTGAATAGGCAGAGAAGGAGGAAGGGGAGGAACATTGCTGAACTCATGAAAAACCTAATTCTGTTTCCTTACACGGTTTATGCTTTGTCAATATTTTGTGTTGTGTGAAGTGTTTGTGGCCTCAACACAAGTCATTGCTCCTTTTTATAGAGTTTTCATGAATTTTTACCATTGGATTGCCTCTTATAGTCATAGCCATAGTTAGACCAACCAAATTGTAGCTCTTCTCAATCCATTTATGTGCTTCAATCTTGTTCTTCCCAACTTGTTAGTCCTCAGTTTATTAAGCTAGAATAGCATATTGATCACATTCAAGCTGATGACCATGGTAGAAGTAAGTAGCATATTTCTAGCATCCCTTTATTTCTTTGAAGTAAATCAATAATTATCTTCATCTTTTTCTCTTAATTGTTCAGAATACCAAGGGAATTGCTCTAGAATAATGTGATCTTTGAGATAAACTGCGAAACAAGACATTTGTCTAACCAATAAGGTACCCTGAGAGTTATCCATTTTCTATGGGCTTGATAATTTTGACTGGAAATTTTAATTTGTGGTGTCAATGTCTAAGGTCATAGACCCTCCTTTTTTAGTAATGCATTAAAATTTGCCCTTTGGTAAGGGCACTAATACATGTCTCTAGGATTTTAATTTAAGGACCTATTGGAGAATAGGAGTAAAACCTATTATAAGCATTAGCAAGGTTGTGAACCCTTTATTAAGATGATTCTATACACATATTAAGGAATGCCCCAACGAGTACCTGTATTAGTTCATTCATAATAAAGTGACTAAATTTTATGCTGGTGGTTAACCTATCTCAACTGTCTTCCTTTTCCCAAGTTTAGGACCAACTGTCAATGAAATATATATCATTAAGGCTTCATTTGTTTTGATGAAAAATATTTTTTTGCCCATAAAATATTTTTCGAAAAAGAAAATATTTGTTAGTGTTTGGTTGCCTTTTTTTTTTTTTAAATGCTCTGAAAAATATTTTCAAATATTTGGTTGCATTTCTAAAAATCCTATGGAGAACATGTTTTCAACTACTTTCTCACATTTTCTTATCTCTCAAACACATTTAATTAAGACCGATGACATCAATGAGGGGTGGAGGTTGGGCTGATGAGTTTTAGAGAGGCGTAAAATTAATGTTACAACCGAAAATAAAAGCGTAAAATATTTTACATCGAAAGTGCCTATATTTTACAGTCAACTGAGAATTATTTTCAAGTAGACCAACAATTTCAGTCACTCCAAACAACATCAAATGTGGAAAATATTTTCCAAAAATCAATTTCCATCGAAACACATGAATCCTAAGCACAAGCACATGTATAGTTAAGCTAGTGATCTCTAATTATCTAATAATTTTGCAAACATAGAGAATATAAGAAAAAATATATATAATGCAATAATGATTTTGTCAAAATACACATCCAATTAAAAATTATTAAATGATGTAACATTATTAAAAGTTACACCAAGTATATATTTTGTATCGCTGAACTTGAATCAAAGAATAGAGTTTTTTTTTTTTTTTTAAAGGCAAAATTGGATCCCTGACTATCATCGAAAAGGTTGATAGTAATTGCATATATATATATATATATATATATAAATTTGTTATTCAATTTTGTTTGTTATATATGTCGTATTCAGATGATGATATATCTATTTCACTAATAAAATAATTGTTCTTAGTAATCGGCGATGCTTGGCGAAGACGTGTCTGCTGACTTCAAGTAATAGGTTGGACTCCAAGTAATGATATTATCTCAAAGTTCAAAATATTAGGGTTTGTTCCGTACATGTGTTTAAACATATTTTTTAAGTTTTTAAACAATATTACTTATATTTTCACACACTTTTTCATCTACACGTATTTCTGAAAAATACAAATAATGTTACTAGAAAAATGATACCAAACGGCTCCTTAATTTCACACTAGATGCGTTAACTCCGTACAGTCTACAGATTTAGACATAAATGCTAGACAATCGTAAAGTAACATGAACAATTTTAAGGAGATGCAGTCAGGGATCTTTCAGGTTTCTTGTTCGGAGAAAAGTCTACATCGCTGGATACAGGTTGCTTTGTAACAATTTTCTGTTGTAAAATGTGTCTATATGATTATGGCCTCAATAGAAGTCACATGTTGCCTTTTATAGAATTTCATGAGTATTTCGAGAGGTTTTTATTTTATTTTATTTTTTATACATTGGATTGCTTCCTATCGTTATAGGTGATTGAGAATATAACAGGATCCACTACATTTGAAATGAGTCGATTTTATGGTTCAAATTAGATATTGAGCATTCATTGTTATCTCTCTAAAAAAATTAGCCTTTCAACAAAATTACCAATAGGAACAAAAAGAAAGAAAAACCCAATCAACTAATTTTACCCAAACAAACAACTTAACCTATAAAAAATTTTAAACCGAATAATTTTGTCCAACAATATGCATCAAAGACAATTTAAAAAAAAAAAAAAAAAAAACCGAAGCAGCTAAACAATAGAGCCGGAGGCCGAAGCCACCCCCTAATTCCAAATCCTAACTCTCTCTCTGTTGAGCATCCATTGTTATCTCTCTCAGTGATGCACACTTTGTGGGAGGAAATTAAAGTTCTCGAAATAACAGTCAGTAATGCCCAAAAAGGCAAAAGAACTTTTTTATTTAATTGTTGTTCGATTTTTTTGATGCAGATACGTATAATATTGTGACTGCTACAACAGTCTTCGTGGGTTACAAAGGGCATTCTTGGGGGGACGCAGAACCAATTATTCAGTGCTTGATTAAACTATAGCTGGCTAATGTTTTTGTTGCCATACATACCATACATAGCAGAAGTATTACTTTTAGTAAAAGCAATCATATTTAAGGAGAAAGCCGGGATACCTAAGGTTGAGACCGCACTCCTCCTCGAGTTTGGCGGTGGTCATCACACGAACTTGTCTAGGAACACTGCTTGGAGCTGTAGCGTTTGCTCTCACTATCTCATGGAGGCAATTACATATGACGATATCTCCGTGGCGGTACGCGTTGTCATTGATGATGTTGAGGCCTTGACAACAAGTTTTAAGCGAGGGGTCAGTCAGGTTTCCAGTTTGGAAAATATTCTTACAGGGTTCGAGATAAGGAGCCAGAATAGGACACTTGGGAAGGACAACTCCAGCTTTACTTGTAGTGAATAGGCCAGCTCTAGTTGTAGTGAATAGGCTGAGCAGGAGGAAGGGGAGGAACAATTCTTTCATGACAAACCTCATTTTGTTTCCTTACACGGTTTGCTTTGTTAATATTTTGTGCTGTATGATTTATGAAGTGTTTGTGGCCTCAACACGTCATTGTGAACCCTTTTATAGAGTTTTCATGGGGAGTATTACAAGAGGCATTTATTTTAGTTTGCTCACTTTGAATTTTCGCCATTAATTGGACCAACCAAATTGTAGTTCTTCGATCTAATTCCATTATGTACTTCAACTTTGGTTAGCTCCCACAGTTTATTAAGCTATAATAGCATGATCAGATTCAAGCTGATGGTCATGGTAGAGGTACGTAGCATATTTCTATTCATGCCTTAATTCCTTTCAACTACACAGTGGCGGAGCCACATGCATGTTTGGGGGCCTTGGCCCCTACAAAATTTTTAATTTTTTTTTTTTACAATATAGGTATATATTTTAAATATTTAAAGGTTGTATGGAAAAAAAAAATTAAAAAAATAGGAGTTGGTCCTCAAAAAAAAAAAGTATTGATCAACTAATTTAGTAATCCTTCTCAAAAAAAGAGAGTTTAGAGTTGATATACAAATATTGCAATAGAATGAAATAATTAGGTAATAAGTTTTGTGAGTAAATAGTGAAACCCCCTAATTTGAGCTCAATTTCAAATCCTATTATTGCGTTCAAATCATTTAACATTGAAAATATATGCAATTTGGTTGAAATTTTTTATTCTCAAGATTTTATCAAGAAAAAAAAAAAGCTCATATGAGACTTCAATTATAACATTATGATTTTGATTTGTCATACATAGATGAAGTTTTGCAAACAATTTATATATTAAAAAGGAAATTATGAATACTTTTGCTATAAAAGTAATAATTGATGACGTTTATTATGTGAAGTATTATTGTTGAGCATAAATTTGATGGAAGATACCATATTCGTATTATTATTATTATTTTTGGTTCTATATATTTGTATGTTGTTTACCCAATTATACAATGTTTGTATACTTATTAGAGTTTAAGAAAATTATAAGTTTCTCTTATAAAGAAGATCTTGTTTCTAGGTGGGTATATATACATGCATATTAAAGTTGATAATTTTGTGTATATGTATATAACTTACTCTAGAATAAAAAAATTAAAATTTATATTTTTCATACACAGACATAAATTATGTGGATTTTTTAAGGATAGTTTCTATTTGTGATTTGAGTTTATCTTGACACAATATTTTGGCTCTCAACTCAAAATTCCTGACTCTGCCACCGCAGTTGCATCAATAACTAGTTAACTACCTTCATTATTTTTATCTTAATTTATCAGAATATAGAGGGAATTGCTCAAGAATAATATGATCTTTGAGATAAACTGTGAAACACAACATTTGTCTAACCAATAAGCTGGTACCCTGTAAATTACCCACTTCGCTATGGGCTTGATAATTTTGACTGGGAAATTTTAATTTGTGGGTCAATGTCTGAAGTCATAGACCCTCCTTTTTTAGTAATGCATTAAAATTTGCCCTTTGTTAGGGGCACTAATACATGTCTCATCAATTTTAATTTAGGGACCTCTAGAAAAATAGGTGTAAACAGTGTGTCAACGACACTATTATAAATTAGGATCTAAAATAAAATTGGATTTTAAAGCAAAAATCTCAAATAATAAATTTTTGAGACACATGAGGTCTCATTGCAGCTAATGAACTTCTTCGATGCAAAATCAATAAACATTTATTTCAATCCTATAAAATGTTAACTTAAAAAAAAAAAAAAAAAAAAAAGCTAGGAGCCTTGTAGCTCAATTAATATTTATAATTAAAATTATGATACTCGAAGGGGCTTGAATATATGAAAGAATAGTAACATACTCGAAGACATCTACATATATACCATCGTTTTAATAAGAAAATTATCATTAGAATATGAAGAATACATGGTTTATGTTTGATGTATTCATTTCGCTTTTACATCAATAGAGGAAAAAGTTAGTGAAAAAAAAATTATCTATTTCCAAGTGCTTTCTTACCTAAATAATAAAATATTAAGCATAGGAAAAGAGACACTACTTGTGATGCCCTATATTGATTGGATATTTAATTGAATTAGTTGAGTGTGTGTTAAGTATCACATTGAGTATATACTGGATTGATTTGAGTTTTATAAACATTTACAATGAGATTTAATTATGTGTATTGTGCCTTGTCCAACATGTGAACAATTTTTATATTGTTAGATATAAAAATTATAAATATACATATAGAAAAAATCTATATGAGAGAGAGAGAGAGAGAGGTATCATAGCCTTTGACCTAGTTATTCAACTCCCTACCCATGAGACGCCTTGAAAATCTCATTGATTGATAGTGTGATGGATGGGACTATTATCATCTATTGATTTCAATTTCTTTGATGGGAACAGGTGTGAGGGTCTAGCTTTTTGGCAATACTTAAAGTTTTGGAGAAACTCGGGGGAATGTGGTGTGTGTGTTTGGAGTCGCTACTTATTTTATTTTGAAAAAAATAAAATAACCTTCATAAATATACTTTTCTTTATTAAATAATTACGTGAAATACATTAATGACTCAAAAGAAAATAAAGATTAAATGACTTTTGTTCTAATTACAAATTGTGAAAAAGAAAATTACAAGATTTTGGCCCTACTGATTCTAATAAAAGAAAAATTGTACATTACTTTCTTTTTTAGTTACATTCTAGGAACGTGAAGCATTTAAGACTAGTCATTGCTCCCTTCTATAGTGTTTTCATGAATTTTTCAGCGCCATTGGATTGCCACTTATAGTTATAGTCATAGGTGGACCAACCAAATTGTAGCTCTTCTCATTCCATTTATGTGCTTCACCCTTGGTCTTCCCAACTTGTTAGCCCACATTTTATTAAGCTAGAATAGCATATTGATCACATTCAAGCTCATGGCCATGAATGGTAGAGGTACACGTAGCATATTTCTACTCGTGCCTTTATTTCTTTGAAGTAAATCAATAATTATCTTCATCTTTTTTGTCTTAATTTATCAGAATATCAAGGGAATTGCTCAAAAATAATGTGATCTTTGGGATAAAGTGTGAAACACGACATTTGCCTAACCAATATGGTACCCCGAGAATTACCCATTTTCTATGGGCTAGATAATTTTGACTGGGAAATTTTAATTTGTGGGGTCAATGTATAAGGTCATAGACCCTCCCTTTTTAGTAATGCATTAAAATTTGCCTTTTGGCAGGGGAACGGCTACTTGTATCTAGAATTTTAATTTAGGGACCTCTGGGAAAACAGGTGTAAAACTATGTGTCAACAACCCTATTATAGAAGTTAGCAAGGTTGTGAAACCTGGACTGGACTGCATGGTTCAACCCGGTTAATAGTGAACCCTTCATCAAGACGATTCTTTACATGCATTAGGATATGTCCCAACAAGTATCTATATTGAATCTATTCATAATAAAGTGACTAAATTTTATGCTGGTTGTTAACCTATCTCAAGTACTGTCCCCCTTTTCCTAAGCTTGGGACCAGCTGTGGATGAAATATATATATCACTAAGGCTTCGTCTGTTTTGATGAAATATATTTTATGCAGTCAGGGATCATTCAGGTTTCTTGTTTGGAAAATTGTCTACAGTGCTGGATACTTACATTCACAACATAGATTAATCATTCAGGTTTCTTGTTCGGAGAATAGTCTAGTTGCTTTGTTACTATTTTCGGTTGTAATATGTGTCTGTGGCCTCAATAGAAGTCGCTTGTTGCCTTTTAAAGAATTTCCTGAGTACTCCGTGAGGCTTTGTTTTTTTTATTCACAAGTATGGATGGCACAAGGCAAGCCCATAAAGCTTACCACAAGCGATCTTGAAAATAAAGTTTTGCTATTGAATAACGTTGTGACATAAATTTTCCATGGACATAGACATGCAAGGCTCCCATGGATGAGTGTGGAGGGGGGGGGGGGGGGGGGTTTGACATGTGATTCCCATTGATGGCATATGAGAGCCCATGGATGATGCATACATGATGAAAAAAGCTTATAACGCAAGGGGAGTAAGTATGACTTGTTCATTACTTACAGAGAGGTAAAGACTCACACATGAGGGTTGGATTGTTGAGCATGCATGTGTGAGTGAAATCCCACGTCAAAATTATAATGAGAAGAGTTGTTGTTGGGAAATTTAGACCCCGATTGATAGAATTAACAAGTTTTAAACCCAAATTGTTAATTAGATTTATTATGAATAAAACTTGTTAAAACAAACAAATATCAATATCATATCAAAATCATACAGCGGAAAAATAAGTAAGACAAGATATGATGACCCAGGAAAACCAATGAAACAAACTAGTTTCATAGTAAAAAACTTGGGGGGAAACCTTCCCGAAAATTAATCCACTATAGTAAAGAGAAGTTTCAGATCTAGTATAAAACCTTTATCCCTAGACTTTACAATCCCCATAGATGAACTCATAGCAGAAACCTTCTACCGCTTTAGAACCTCTGAACTCTTCAATATATGAACGCCACCATTTGATGCACGAATCCCAGTACGTGACTAACCAATTGCACGGATCTCAGTACGCGACTTAATCACCAATTAGAAGAAGATGTTGGCTGCAAAGTTCTTTATTTCATTAACAATGAAGATCAAGAAGCACTTGGTTACAAAACCCTAAGGCGCAAAGACGCAGTAGCTTCTTTCAGAGAGAATATGACATCAGTCACCTTTTTCATATGTTCTCCTTGTATTCTCTTATGTGACGGCCTCTAAAATAAGACTTATATAGGTCTAGGGTTGTGAGAAAAGAAACCCTACACAAATATATAAGCTTGGACCGAAAATCAGATTTGAAAATCTGAATTCCCGTAATCTCGACAGATAGCCAGGTGTTGAGTTTTAAACTTCAACAGATACAGCTATCAAGAAGTTATCGAGGAGTTATCGAGGGGACAGAAATTTTCTCGATCGATTGACCTAGCTATTGAGAGGTGTCGAGATTACGATAACTAGGGGTGTACACCAAACTGCATAAACCGTACAAACTGCAAAAACCGCACCAAAATCGCCTCCAAAATGGCATAATTACACCGCACCGCACCACACCGCATGGTGCAGTGCGGTTTGCGGTTTTATAATAAGAAAACCGCACTGCACCGTACCCTCTCTATATATTAATATATTTGTTTATTTTTAATATTAAATATATCATTAATAGTTTAATAACCCTAGTTTTCAAAGAAATTTTTTTTTTTGATAATCTTATCAAGTGTTGACTAGGAAAGCTAGCCCAAAATAAAGAAAAACTAACTCAATAGTTTAAAACTTGGCCAAAAATAAAGGGTAAAAATTAGTTTTGGGCTGGGTAGGAAAAACCCAAAATTTGAAAAATGTACTGATTTCATACTGTTCAAACCGTATCTTACACATAGCATCGCACATGTGACCACAAAAATGAGGTGCGATGCGGTTATGGTTTTCACTAAACTCTAAACCGCTCCACACCGCACCACACCACATATGTGACCGCAAAAATAAGGTACGGTGTAGTTATGATTTTAGCTAAACCGCACCGCAAAGTGCGGTGCTAAAAATGGTCCAAAACCGCACCGCACTGCGAACACCCCTAGCGATAACAATCAACTGAAGAGCTCGATAGATAGCTTAGCTGTCGAGAGGTGTCGAGCAGCTATCGAGCTTTAATGATAGGCACTTTTCAGACTTGAATCTTGAACAGACTTGCATGACTTCAACACTTGAACTTGAAACAAGGTTTCTTGAAGTATTAAACACATCCTAGATCTACCCAAATACAAGTAAAGTGCGTTTTGTCAAAGGATTAGTCAACTACATAAAATAGTGACATGTTCCTAACAATTGTTAATATAACATAGTTGAACTCATATCTATTGAGCTTTTTGGGTCAAGTGGTATCTCTCATGAGCCGACAGTGTGATAGATGAAACTTGGGACTTCTAGGTTTATGACATGTCCTAGCCTTTGAGTCCATTAAACTCACCACTTGAGTATTCTTGAAAGGACATATCTCTATGCTATTACTGAGATAATAGAAAATTTTGACGTACACAAAAATTTGGATGCTCTAAGAATTTATTTCAATAACTCCATACAAAAAAACAAAAACAAACATGTTAAAACAGTACCCAATGGAAAACAATTTCGTAACTAATGAGTATAAAAGTCAAATGGCTGTTACTTTATTGGGAGCAAAATTTATTCCTAAAGATGTGTTTTTGTGATTAACAAAAAAGAAGTGTCTTTGTTTCTAAATTTGTTGGTATATAGTTTTTTATTTATGATTTAAAGTGGATATATTGAGTACGGATGATGTTATACCTATTTCATTAATTAAGTAATTGTTCTTGATTGGAGCAGTAATTAGTATTTACTAATGCACTAAGGCCATGTTCGGCGCATAAGACAAAGGGATTCAAAGGAGTATGGTGTTTTGAAGTAATATGTTGAACTTCAAATACTTTTGAATACTAAAGATATATATTAATTAAAAAAATTTTAACTTGAGATTTTCGAACAAGAAGTTTTGACACGGGCGGAGTGGGGGTGGGGGCTAGGAGGGCTATGCTCACTTTGACTTTTTAAAAATGACAAAATTTAGTTACAAAATTAGTTGTAACTTAAGCCTACAAACTCACTCAATTAAATAAATATTATTACATATTTTGAAAATTTAACTGTTGAACTACATGTTCTTTACACTCTTACTACACATATCAGATTTTGTGTCAATCAGATATTATTTACTCTATGATCTGTGGGGGGTAAAAGCCCAACCTTATGTATTGGACCTAGGGCCTTATTTGAAGATTACTGTGTGTCCCAAGAGAAGAAAGTGGTTGAGAAGGAGTCCGTGTGGAAAAGATATACATGAAAATGAACGAGGAGTATAGTCCGAAGAGAGCACCAGTGGTCCGAAGAGTTCATTCTCCACGAATACAAAGAGTCTCGATCAAGCAATATCTGGAAGGTTCGAGTGATCTTCCTAACGACTTCAATGATAAGGATAAGTTTTGGGCATGCTTGGAGATGATAAGAACGGAGAAATATCTAAAAGAAAAAGCTGCTACCACCGTGTTTAATGCACTGCAGCAACTTTCCTGTCCGCATTTATGTGGAGAAGACCCCTGGACAGTGTAATCTCAGCTACCACCACTCACAGAGAGCCAAAGAAGATACCTGACGTGATATATACTCAAGTGGATACATAGATGAAGAACAAGTGGACGATGGAGATGATGAGGAAGGATGCTATATAAAGGAAAGAGGCCTCTGATAATGGGGGATCAGAAAAAAGATAATAACAGGGGAAGAAAGATTTTACTGTAGCTCTAAGAACTATATTCACTGTTCAATCAATAATATTCCTCTTCGGATATCAATTTATTTAACTTTTAAGTGTGTTTTTACGTTGGTTCATTCCTGAATATTATAGTTAATAGTTGCTAAATTCACAACTAACCCAGTTCTTTCACCTACTTTCTACAAATTCATTGTTTTGGGCTTGGGTTACAATTCCTGACCCTACATGATCTATAAGCTTATATTTTTTGTATAATTTTAAATTATAAAAACTTGCAATTTAGAAAATGTATTGATGACATAGTTATTGATCTTTAATTTTCTTGAAATTTTGCAAGTATGAAGAATATAAGAAGAAGATGTAATCTAATGGTGAATTTGTCAAAATTTACCTCCAATAAAAAGATATTGAGTAAAGTTGTAACCTAAGGTTACAAACAATTTTGTTACTAAACTTTGTTCTTTTAAAAATTTCCCTTCCTTTGGTAAAATTTTTTTATCTTTAGATATAAATTTTAAATAATGATCCTCTATATTTTAACTAAAAACATGCACATATATATTAATAGGCAAAATTTAGAGAAAGTTCAATTGGAATTTGAAATCAGAATCCAATTTTGCGCCATATGTCTAAATTTATGTGAGGACCATACCATAATTATCCATTTAAGTTTGTGTCATGAGTCTACTTAAGTTTTTTAATCTTTATGCCAAGTGAGTTAATGAGTACAAAATATGAAAAATCTAATATTAATGAATTACAGAATATAAATTTTTAAGGAAAAAAAAAAAAAAACTAATCACATATTCTCAATAAAAAACACCACACGTTCTATCCTATTAAAATTAGAAAAAAAAATTTATCATAAGTGGTATTAAATTTAGGTAAGAATTTTAAAATGTGACTAATTACGTTTACTTTTTAAAAAAAAATTGACTAATTATTTATATTTTTATGATAAAAATTGTGTTTAATTTTAAATATTTTTATATGCATGCATTAATGCATGTTTTACATGCTATTTTTTTTTTAACTATTTATATTTTTATAATAAAAATTGTGTTTAATTTTAAATGCATCCATGCATTTGCATGGGTTACATGCTAGTTTATTTAGATGGCTAATGCATCATTTTTGTTTCTTCTAATTACTCTTATATTAAAAATAACAAATTAATTTAAAAAGTATTTAATTTTTTTCATAAAAATAGAAAAAATTTATATATTATTAATGCACTATTTCTTTCCATTAATTACTCTTATACCCTAATAGTATATTATAGAATTATGTAGGGATAGAGACCCAATTTGTGTATTGGGCCTTGGGCCTAATCTGGGAAAGTGGGCATGTCTGAGGAGGGAGAAAGTAGTTGAGAGAGGGAACACTAGTTTGTAAGCACATACAGAAGAAGCAGGGAGGATAATCCGAGGACGAACTCCCCCTCGGGTATGATGAACACAGATCAAGTCCGTATTGCAAACAATCTAGGTAATCTTCCAGGATATTTTCACGATAAGGATAAACCTTATACATGTACATGAACAATAAAAACTCAGAAATATCTAAAGAAAAGCTGCTACCACAGCATTAAATGCGCTGGAACTACCTTTCTGGCCACATTTATATGGACAGGATCCCTGAACAGTACAGTCTCAGCTACCACATCTCCTAGAAAGCCAAAGAATGTGTTTGATGGGACATGACACTCGAGTGAAAGCTTAGATGATTAACAAGTGTAGGATTAAGATGATGGGAGGGGGACTATATATTGTGAGGAATATCCCATGAGAGGGGGATCGAAGAAAAAAGATACTACTGTAGCACTCAAAACTGTATTAGCCCTCAGTTCTATTGGTTTATTTTATAATCTATCTCCTCGGACAACAATTTCATTCAGTTTTACATGTCTTCCTTGCTTGTTCATTTTTTAAATCCATACTAGCCGTTGTTAAATTCACAAAAAACCTAGTTCTCTCACTCACTCTCTACAAATATATTGTACTGGGCTTATTGGGCCTATATCCCATACCTTTAGGATGTGGGCTACAAATTGTGACCCTACAAATTATATAAGTAAATATTTTTAATAAAAACATTCTTTATTTTTTTAATTTTTAATTTAGAAAATTAGGCATATGAACATTTTTTTACCCTTTTATAAGATATAATAAATGTTGATTTCATAGTTACGAGTTAAAAATATTTTATTTTTATTAATGTTATACATATGCTTTGTTATATGTAGAAATAGTGTCGGCTTAACAGTAAATGCAATTAATGCAATTGCTTAAGGTTCCAGTATACAAAGGCCCAAAATTTTAATTTAATTAAGCCCAAATATTAGCCAATAAATAAAATAATTTTTTTTATCAACTGAAAAACAAGAAGAAAAAAAGAAGAAGATAAAAATGCTACTTTCACAAAATTTTTCACAACACTTTTACAACGAATCCTAAGTAACAGGTTGTTACAGGCTATTATTGATGGCAAAAAAATAATTTCAGTAATGGGTTCTATTGTGGATGTAGCACTTAAAAAAAAAAAAAAATCATAACATTTTTCACAATAACTGAGTTGGCAAATTTTTACTAGTTCTCGTCTAGGTTCACTACTAACATCACTCTTTTACTTACCACTATCATTCTATCACATCAGCATGATGTGAAAAGTTTTGTCAATTTTTTTTTTATTTTTTTATTTCTATAGACTTTTTATAGTAAAAAAAAAAAATTCTACATGTTTTATGTTAATTAGTAATAATTTTGCATCTAAAACAAGACAATAGAGTTTAAATAATATTTAATTTTTTAAGTCATGTTTAAATATATAAAATGCCTCAATTTTTATTTGTTGCCTTAGGCCCTCAAATGTATCAAGCTGTCCTTGTGTAGAAAATAGCATTTCTAAAAAAAAGATTTATAAACATATTTTGTGTGTGTACGTAGGTTATTTTTTGGATATTTCTAAAATAGCAATATATGTCCTCTTTCTTTCTCACAGCAGGATGAAATCAAGGTTCTTGAAAAAAAAAATTCATTGATGCTCAGAAAAGCAAAACCACTTTTATTTATTATTTATTATTCGTTATTAGTTTTTGCAGTACATATATTAATGTGACTGCTACAACATTCTGATTAGGTGATACAAAGGGCATCCTTGGAGCCACAGAAGACACAACCCATTATTCAGTGGTTGACTAAACCAGTTGGCTAATGTTTTTTGCTGTAATACGATGTATACATAGCAATAGTATTATTTCTTGTAAACATATATGTAGCCCATTAATAAATTTAACAATCGGTATTAAGGCCAATTAGCTAAATTCAAGGATGGTTTAGCAATTGATCTGGACTTGGGCGGAGATATCACCACCACCACCAACAATAGCAAGAGAAGTTGGATTGGCTAAAACCAGTGCCGCATGGACACATTGACATGTTGCTTCGACTCCAACGGTGGCGGTAATGGTGGGATCACTACAAAAAAGATTGCGACGAAACTTTTTCGATGTTCTTGAGGCCTGCAAAACATCCATCAAGCGAGGGATCGCTCGGGTTTCCAGTTAGGGAAATGGTCTTACAGGGCTGGAGAGCTGCATTCACATCAGCACATAAGGCAGGGCCAGCTGCTGCTTTAGTTGTAGTAAATAAATGAGGTCTGTCATGAAGGAAATGTTCCTCCGTTTCCTCCTGCTCAAAGGGAGGAACATTGCCTTCATGACAGACCTCATTTTGTTACCATATACGGTTTATGCTTTGTTATATTTTGTGTTTGTATTAAGTGTTTGTTGCCTCAACACAAGACATTGCTCCCCTTAATTTATAGAGTTTTCATGAGGAGTACAGTCCCAAAGGCATTTAGTATAGTTGGCTCACTTTAAGTTTTTTTATTGGATTGCCTATTACGTTTATAGGTGGACCAACCAAATTGTTGCTCTTCTAATTCCATTATGTCCCACCCTTAGTCTCCCAACTTGTTAGCACATGGTCCATTAAGCTTAAATAATATATTTAATTAGCACATTCAAGTTGATGGCCATGATTCTCCTCAAAAAAAAAAAAAAAAGTTGATAGCCATGATAAAGTAAAAGTTTTTTTTTGTTATATATAGTAAAGATTTCTATCTATTATGTGTTGAGTTGTTAAACATGGAGGAGCAGTATCTAAAAAATGATAGCAATGAAAAAGTGAAGGTAAATAAATCAATTTATATCAATTTTGGTGTTTTCAATAGAGAATTCCATGATATAATTTTCCTTCACCCATTATTACTTTTACTTTGAAATAAATAAATAATAATAACCCTCATAAAAATTCATTTTTACGAGTGAAAATAATTTTGAAGCCTATACTTGCTTAAGATGCCCATATATGGCCACTCTAAAGCATACTGGCCGATACCTATTGCTTAGGAGTTTTTAATTTTTACGCTGATAGAGGTAGCATATTTCTATTCATGTCTTTTATTCCTTTGAAGTACATCAATAATTACCTCATGTACCTTGAGACAAACTATGAAACACGACATGTACCTTGAGAATTACCCACTTTTTTTATAGCGCATGATAATTTTGGGAAGTTTTGTTATTAGTTTCATTGTATAAGCCTCATTTTTAGTAATGCATTATAGCTGGTTTGGATTGAGGGGAAGGAGGGAGAGTAAAAGGGAGTAGAGTAGAGATGACCAAACTCTATTCTACTCTCCATCCCTCCCCTTCAATCCAATATGGCCCTTGTTAAGAATTGTCCTCTGCCGGGGGCAGTAATACATGTATCATTAATTCTAATTTGGGAACCTTTAGGAAAATTGGTGCAAAAACTTTGTGGCATTAAGAATTGCCTCTGCTGGTGGGGGCACTACTACAAGTCTCATGAATTTTAATTTGGGGACCTCTAGGAAAATAGGTGCAAGAATTATGCGTTAGCAATGCTATTCTAGGAATTAGAATATAAAATTAAGAAATGTCATGTTCACAATATTTTCACAAAATTTTTTAAGTGGCAACAGATTGTTACTGACTGTTAATGTTGGACAAAAAACTAATAAAATATATTTTTTCTAGAATTGAATCAATTGATAATTTGAGACCGTAGATAGCTATTAATTTGTTTGATTAAAAAAGAATATTTGTTTGATATATATTCATTTTGCTTACATTCTTCTTGAATAATTTCACATACATAAATAGATAAATAGCGAAAAAATTTATCTCATTAGTTTCAAATGTTCTCTTAACTAAATAATATAATTTTTATTTTAGAGTTTCGCAACTTATGGCGTCTGCTCCTGATGATAGTTCTTTATCACCAGACTAAGACACCAATTGGTTTTTAGTGTAGGCGAGGATTGAACTCTAGATCTTTTATTCAACCATCAGAGATTTTACCAGTTGAGCTAATTAAAACCCACCTAAATAATATGATATTGATCATAGGAAAAGAGACATTACTTGTGATGTCGTGGATTTGGGCATTTGATTGAATTAGTTAAGTGTGATTTTCATATCAAACATATACATTTGATTTAGGCATTATAATTTGGAAGGAGTATCAATTGTAACTAGACTAGTCATTTTGGGGAATAACTTAGATATGATTAGAACTTTTCTTTGTTTTTACAACTTAGGTGTATCGTGTGGTGTGAGTTAAGTCCCATGTCAGATATATATTAGGTTAATTTTAGTTTTATAAATATTTATAAAGAATATCAATTTTAACTAGACTAGTTATTGTTAGGACATATGTGAATCATGTTAGAAACATATGTCAATGTAGAATTGGCTAATCCTTTGACAAAACACACTTTACTTATAATTAGGTAGATCTAGGATGTGTTTAATACTTCAAGGAACAAGGTTTCAAGTCTAAGTGTTAAAACCATGCAAATCTGTCCAAAAATCAAGTGAATAAGTGCTGGCTTTTAAAGCTCAACAGCTAGCTCAACAGATAAAATCTATCAAGATTTAAAAGGCTGTGTAAGTTCGATACTCAACAACTGCTTGATAGATAAGCTATCTATCAAGATTTACGAAATTCAGATTTTTAGTTCTGATTTCACTTCAATCCGTGTATATATGTTTAGACTTTCTTTTTTCACAACCCTAAACATATATAAGGATTATTTTAAGGGCCCTCACAGCTAATGCAAGTGGATGTAACTTAATGCAAAAGTTTTCACAAGCATATTGTGACCGAAGACATATGCCCTAGTTCATCTTTCTCTTGAAGAAGCTGCTGCGTTTGTACGCCATAAGGTTTTGTAACCAAGGTATTTCGTGATCTTCATCGTGTTGATGAACTGAAGAACTTTGTAGTTAACATCCTTCTTAAGTTGGTGGTTAGTCACATACTTGGATCCGTGCATCGATTGGTTAGTCACGTATTGGGAGTCGTGCATTGAAAGGAGAGATTGTCATTATAGAACAAGTCCAATTGGGTATTGGGATAAGGATTCAACTATAGGTTGAGATAACGTACTGGGATTCCTTTACTTATAACTGCTTGTTGTGATAATAGTGGATTCTTTGGAGTGGTGAACTTAAAATCACCCAGTGGGGTTTTTGCCTTGGAGATTTTTCCCATTCATAAACAAATCATCATGTCAACTTTATTTTTCCCCTGCATTTAACTTAGTTGGTGATTTGTTTGTGCTACCACGCTTATTGCATGTTAATCGAATTAATTAATTAACTTGACAAATTAATTAGTTAATTCATCATAAGGGATCAATACATTCTTGGTCTATCAATTATTTTGGGATATAGTTAGCACATATGTGGTTAGCATTTCTATACCTCCAAGTGCTTTAAATTTTTTACATTGATAGAGGCACCATAAGGGTTATACCTACTGCTATAGGTTGACAATAGGAAGTTTTAGTTTGAGGGACCAATGTACAAGGCCTTAGACTCACATTTCTAGAAGTAATGCATTAAGAATTGCCCTACAAATTCATGCATTATGTTTTCTAATTTCTAGACTGTTAGGTTCTAAAGATTTAGGAATTTATGTATTTAGAATTCTAATGTGTAATGTTGGCAAACCATGATCAAAACAAGTTGTTTAGTCTTGTTTAGGCTTCCTCAAAGTTGTATCTTTTATGTAAAGTTGGAATCGAGCTGATGTAGAAGTTACTATGCATTTTGGCCTGGCTCGATCGATCGAAGTTTAGGCTCGATCAATCGAAAATCAGGCAGAATGCGTTTTTCTGTAGAATTCCAACTCAGCCCTAGCTCATTAAAATGTTTAGAGTTTTATGTTTTTGTCCTAGGTATTTAAGGGAAGCCCTAGCCATGTTTTTGTGTTGCTCATATTGCTGTTTGTATAAATCTCTTGTGAGATCTGTGAGGAGTTTTTCTTTACACAAGCTTAGGATTATCAAGAAGGAGATTCTTTCAAGAACTTGATGATCATTCAGTTGCTGCCATAAGAGCTTAAAGATACATAAGCGGGAGTGCTTGTACTTGCTAGAGAATCCAAGAAAGAGAGAGTCCGTGGTCTCGGAGTTTGCATGTGATCGTGTTAGTAAGTTTCTACTGGTGAGTAGCAATAAAATGTTAGTGGTCTAAATTCTGTTGTAAAACTTCAATTCTTTCTATAGTGGATTCAAGTTTACCTTGAGGATAGCTAAGTTAAATCCTCCCCAGGTTTTTTACCGGTTTGGTTTTCTTGGGTGATCATATCTTTGTGTTATTTATATTTTCGCTGCTATTCTTGATATGATTTTTTTATTGTGATAACCTAGATTTGGAATTTGGACTAAGTAATAACTTGGCTTGTTAACTAGGTTAATCTAATTGTATTTTAAGGGGTCTAAAAACAAACAAGTAGTATCAGAGCGGGTTGCTCTTTGTCTGTAGATCTTTTGATCTCTGAGCTGATCCTTGACCCCTGTTGTCATGGAACACAGACACTTTCTAGTTATTCCTCCTCACTTTAATGGTAATAATTATGCTTATTGGAAAGTAAGGATGAAAGCATTCCTGAAATCTATTGATGAGAGAGTCTAGAACTTCTGTGAGTGAGTGGCAAACTTCTCAAAAAGAAGCAGCTGCGTTCAATAGCAAAGCTATGAATGCTATCTTTAACGCTGTTTCTATGGAAGAATTTAAGAGAATCTCTAATGTTGAGGTTGCTCACACTGGTTGGAAAATCCTCCAGACTGTGCATGAAGGCACAAAGGCTGTCAAAATAAATAAGTTGTAGCAATTAATTTCTAGATTTGAGAGCATTAGGATGTCTGATGATGAATCATTTGATAAATTTTATGCTAAACTTAATGACATTGTTAATTCTGCATACAACTTGGGTGAAATCTATGATCAACCTAAAATTGTTAGGAAGATTCTTAGATCTTTAACTAAAGATTTTAAACCTAAAGTGACTGTCATAACTGAAAGTAAGGATGTAGATTCCATCCCTGTTGATGAACTTGTAGGATCTCTTCAATCCTATGAGTTGGACCTACCCAAAACTAGCAAATCCAAGTCAATGGCTCTTAAGTCAGTTGATGATGTTGAGGTTGGTGGATTTGATAATGAGATCTCTGCTATAGAGATTGCTTACCTTGCCAAGAATTTTAGAAACTTTCTTAGGAATAGTAACAGAAGGGCAAGAGATATGAACACTGCTGAACCTAGAAACTTTAGGAAGAATGATCCCACTAAGGTTAACAACAATGAAAAACCTAGAGAAAAAGTTGGTCAATCTTCTAATAATTCTATAGGTCCTCAGTGTTTTAGATGTCAAGGGTATGGTCACATGAAATCTGAATGTCCTACATACTTGAAGTCTAAGGGTAAGGTTATGGCTGTAACCCTTAGTGATAATGAAGTTTCTGATGATGAGTCTGGATGTGACGCAGATGGAAACTTCATTGCTTTCACTGCTATTGCTGTAGTCAATGAAAGTGTGTTTGTTGAAAAGAACCCTTCTGATGGGGAATTCTCTGAGGATGTAGATCTTCAAGAAGCCTATAATAAACTTTGCAAAGTTGCTGCAAAGGATGCTATGAATGTTGAACTTGGCTTGAAAAAAATTGCATCTCTTAAGCTTGATAAGAAAAATTTGCTTGTTAAACTATTTGATGCTAATGAACTTTTGAACAATGTGAAAACTGAGAATATGCTTTTGCTTGATAAAGTTAAATCTTTGGAATTTGATTTATCTGTTGCTAGATCTGCTAGTTCTAAACTTGATCAAATGTTGAGTGTTCAAAAGTCTCCTTTTGACAAATCTGGATTAGGTTTTGTTGAAAGCATCTCTGTCTCTGCACCTCATTCCACAAACTTTGTTCCTTCTTCTTCATTTGAACCCCCTGTGAGTGAGGTTATGAGTGAGACTGTTAAACCTATAGAGGTCATACCTCGTAGGAAGATTAAGGTTGATTTGAAAGAATTCAAACCTAAGGAGTCTACCCTCTCTAAGGAAAAGATGCATGGTAAGCCTGTTTGGGTTTGTCATTTTTGTAGAAAGTCTGGACACATTCGACCAAACTGTTATAAGCTGCAAGCTGCTAAGCGAGCAAATAAGCCGAAAGTGCTTGTGGCTCAAGCACAAGACCCTATGACACTTATTAGTGAATTGGTAAAGGCTCTCAACCTTTATTCCAATCTTGGAGTTGGAAATCGCTCTAATGTGAATAAGAACTCCAATGCTCGATGTGCATCTAAAAAGTTTTGGATGCAAAAGGCTCGATCTAATTGAGTCTTTCTGACATGGTCCTTGTGCTTCATTGCCCTACCCTTTGTGACCGTTGTTCTTTGGTTTTTGTTTTTCTTTTTGTTTCTAGGATTTGCATTGCATAACATTTATGCATTTCATTCTAGGACTGTTTTTGTTTCTTCTTTTCAAAATATATATAAAAAATTTTAAAAAAAAAATTGAAAAGAAAGCAAATCGTGTTTTGTATTTATTCTCTTGGTTTTTGAAAACAAGGTTGGTCAATTTATTTTCACATAACATGTCCTTGTACCTTATTTAGCTTGGATGAGCTTATTTATTGCACTTTACTAGTGAAACTTTGTAGTGCATGTTGTGTGGGAAAGATGTTTATGGTTTTTGATCACTTTGTCTTGATCTTGAAGTCACATGTCTTTGACTGTCGGACTTGAACTTTTTGAGAAAGGCATAAATAACAATCTCACCACTGTTCACTAGCCAATCATGAACACCTTAGTGCATATCGTACAATTTTGTGCTAGAGAAAGTGTAGCACATGCACAAAAAGAACATAAGGTGTAGCCTCGGTTTAAATGCTTAAAATTGGTGTGTACATTATTGGGCTTAAAGCTAAATCAAATAAATAAAATTGGTGTGTACATTATCCCGGCTATTTTAATAAGTTTCTGAACAACTAAAATTGGTGTGTACAATATAAGGCAAATTCAAGAAACTTACATGATTGCAAGCTTATGATCTAGGAGATGTGGGAGTTATATGATGTAACTCTTTAGGTGATACTCTCTTTCAAATTCAATGTGATGAATTTTGTAGATTTTGTGTTTGATTTTTATTCACATATCACCTCACATGTATCTCAAGCTTTTGCTAGTTGCACACACTACACAAGTTACTCTTTGCTAAACATTGTACATGTTATTGTGTGTGTTTTTGGTTTGACCAACCAAGTTTGAAAATAACTTGAGTTTTATGCAAAACATATTTGTTGCTTGAGAATTTAAACGGAGAATGACTGAAAAAAATAAATTTCGGGAAAACTGGGTTTAAAACTGTTGTTTTTGAAAAACGTTTCATCTCATACTCATGCATTTTGTTCTTCAATATTTCAATGCTTTGAGGAGTTATTGCCTAAAATGTGTTTTGTTTTTCAAAACTGTGTTTTTCTCTCAAAAATTTAGTGACCCTCTGTCTGTTTCGATTGATCTAATTTGTTTTTCAATCAATCGAAATTGATTTTAAAATTTTGAATGAGTTTTTGTCTGTTTCGATCAATCGAAAATCGTGAATCAGGTTTTTAAAAAATCTGATCTTGACTTGTTCAACCTCACTTTTCAAAAGTTTCAAACTTTTCTCTCTCTCTCCGATTCGAACTAGGCTCCACATCAAATTTTTGTCGTTTTCCTCCAAATTTTTTGCAAGGTTTTTCTCTCTCTAAGGTTTTACCCTTCCTTTTGCATTTTATTTCATGTTTTCATGCATAAATTCATGCATTTGTTTGGGATTTTTAGACCTATTCAAAATTGGGGTTTTTGGTGAATCAAGCCTTTTTTTTTTTCCTGAAATTGATCATTGGGTTTTGTTCCTATGATGTTATAAACATATTCTTCATAGTTTAATTTGATCAATTTTGTGATTTGTGAGAAATTGGAAATTCTAGGGCTTGTATTAACCCGAATTGGGGATTTTGTTCAAATTGGGTTTAATTGATGAAATTGGCTTGTTGGATTGATGTTTTTTATCATTCTAAACTGTATTCTATCTTGTGTGATGATCAATTAGTAAATTTTCTTTAAAAACGAATAAGTGGTTTTTCAAATTTTGGAGTTTTTGTTAGAAACTCTATGCCCAAGCCAATTTTGTGAATTTGAACTTAAATTGAACTTAGTTTCACTGCATTAGGACATGCATCATGACATTTAACTGATTCATGCATCATATAGATTTTTGTTTTATATTTTTTTTTGTGCTAACTTGCAGTCTGCCCTTGTTTTTTTTTTCTTTTTTGTTCTTTTTGGTTCTGCTTTGTGTCTTTGTCCTTTCCTTAGCACCATGCCTAGGAAGACTAGAGCCCATAGGACTCTCTCCACTTCTTCTGAGTCTCCCTCTAGGAGTGAGCTATTTAAGAATGACAAAAGTAGAGAGCTATATGAAAAGTTGAATAGTAAGAGAAAGATATGGGTTGAGCGATCTGTTGTGTTAGATGAGCTAGATCCTGCCATTAGGGCAAACTTTGAGAGTAGAGGCTGGTTGTCTTTGTTGGAGATGGATCATCCACCCCCGATCGCCCTGATTAGAGAGTTCTACTCGAACCTTTCTTGCCACATCTATGATTCCAATACCCTTGTTAGGAGTTGGATACAAGGTGTTAAGTTCACCATTACCTCTAGGGTAGTGGCTGAGGCTCTTGGGGTTTCGGTCGTTAGGCAGCCCGTCTATCCTTATGAGAAGTCTCCACCCCTTGATGACGTCATGTCATACATCACTGGGTCTTCTATCCAGTAGGGTTCTGATCCTCGGATCACGTCCGCTGAGCTTCCTGAGACTACCTATCTCTTCCTTCGAATAGCTTGTCATTCTTTATGGCCTATCTCTCATCTCCACACCATCCCAATTGAGCGATGTGTGTTTCTGTATGCCATTGTTTCTGGTGCTTCTATTTTTTTCTCTCATTTGTTTCTTCGTTCTTTGAACGAAATTCATAGGAGTAGCGCTGTTGGTCACGCTCTTGTTTACCCTATCTTCATTCATAGGATTTTGCTGTTTTTAGGTTTAGGTGGTTTCCCCGCGTCTGAGCTCGTACATGTCATAGCTCCCATAGGTGCCACCTTTCTTAGGCAGGGAGCTGCTCATATGAAAGCTCCTCATGTTTAGCCTTCTGGTGCTGTACCCCCTACTCGCTCTTCTACAGATGATGCTTTGGCTGAGGTGTATAGTGCTGCTGCTACTGCTGCTGATGTTCCTCCATCGACTACTTCGGATGCTTCAGACATTCGACGTACGTTGGATCATGTCTTGACCATTCAGGCGGCTCAAGGACAGGTTTTGGTAGACGTGCTCGATGAGATCCGTGCTTTGCGAGCAGAGTTGGCTCAGTTTCGACAATCCTCACCGCCACCTCCTTTTGATGATGGATTTTGAGTGCCATTGGGCATTTCGTCACAAAAATGGGGACTACATATGGTCTTTTGTAGAAGTTTTTTGATCTCAAGGGGAAAGTTTTGACTGTTTGGAGCCTGTGGTGATTAGATTGTATCTAGGAGTTGCGCTTTGTATTTTTTTTTTGCTCTTGATGTATTTTTTGTTGGGCTATTCATGTTAGGGGGAGATGCATTTATTTTTGTTTCTTGTTTCACTGCTTATTGATTTATATTTATGAGTTTTTCATTGATATATGTCGTTATTTTGTGTTTTGTGAAATCAAGAATTTATTTTGTTTACTTGTATTTTTCACACATGCGTTTATGCGTTTTGTTTAGTGTTTCAGGAAATATATAGGTTGATTCAATTGAGCTGCTGTCTACACTTGCAACTGATGGATAGTAGTTAGGATTGGATTTGTTGTAATGAGCATTTTTTGTAAAGGGCTTTTATTTGTAAACTTTGAGATTTTAGTTTGTGTTTTGTCACGGATTGCCAAAGGGGGAGTTTGTTAGGTTCTAAAGATTTAGGAATTTATGTATTTAGAACTCTAATGTGTAATGTTGGCAAACCATGATCAAAACAGTTGTTTAGTCTTGTTTAGGCTTGCTCAAAGTTGTGTATTTTATGTAAAGTTGGAATCGAGCTGATGCAGAAGTTACTATGCATTTCGGCCTGGCTCGATCGATCGAAGCTTAGGCTTGATCAATCGAAAATCGGGCAGAATGCGTTTTTCTGCAGAATTCCAACTCAGCCCTAGCTCATTAAAACGTTTAGGGTTTTATGTTTTTGCCTTAAGTATATAAGGGAAACCCTAGCCACGTTTTTATGTTGCTCATATTGCAATTTGTGTAAATCTCTTGTGAGATCTGTGAAGAGCTTTCCTTTACACAAGCTTAGGATTATCAATAAGGAGATTCGTTCAAGAACTTGATGATCATTCAGTTACTGTTATAAGAGCTTAAAGATACACAAGCGGGAATGCTTGTACTTGCTGAAGAATCTAAGAAAGAATGAGTCCGTGGTCTCGGAGCTTGCACGTGGTCGTGTTAGTAAGTTTCTACTGGTGGGTAGCAATAGAATGTTAGTGGTATAAATTCTGTTGTAAAATTTTAATTCTTTCTATAGTGGATTCAAGTTTACCTTGAGGATAGCTAGGTTAAATCCTCCTCAGATTTTTTACCAGTTTAGTTTTCCTGGGTGATCATATCTTTGTGTTATTTATATTTCCGCTGCTATACTTGATATGATTGTTTGATTGTGATAACCTAGATTTGGAATTTGAACTAAGTAATAACTTGGCTTGTTAACTAGGTTAATCCAATTGTATTTTAAGGGGTCTAAAAACAAACAAGGACCAATAGAAAAATAGATGCAAAAAACTATGTTTCAACAACGCTAATTTAGGAATTAGGATTCAGGAATGATATGAAACTTTTCAAAAAACTCTCAAATAAATAACAATATTCTTTTAAGAAAGAATTGGTAATTTGAAATCGATTATAAATAGATCTATGTCGAAGTCAACAAGGCAAGTGCTTTTTTTCCCCTTGGTTGGAACTCCTGACTTTTTATAAAAATAATATTATAATACGTATTCCCTAGTAATGTTGTAAAAGAAACTCGTAAAACTGTTATACAATAAAATAAACGACATTATATGTTTCTCTAAAAAATCACTGGATAATTGTTTGTTTTTATGTGGTAGATGATCATGAAGCTATACAAAAAAGGAAATGAAGGTAAAAGCATCTCTTCATTTTATACCCATCAGGCTGATCCAATAATTAAAGGTTTTTTTTTTTCCCTTCATATTTTGTCACTACTTCAATTGTTTAATTGGGAAGAGAGATTTGAACTTGGACATCAAATCACCAAGAGGGGCTTATTCAACTACAGGGCTTTTTGCAATAAAATTCAATGCATATGGCAACAACTTTAAGTGAGATATTTTATTATATTTAACTTTTGATTAAATAAAATTCAATAAACTTTGGATAAAATAGAATGATGGAAAATAATACATACTACCAACCACTTAGTCAATTTAAAAAATTTAGGACTAATACAATCAATTTAAAATGGTTGTTTGCAACCATTTTAGTTTGAAAAGAGTCTATTCCTCCAAATTTTAATAATTCTGTTATTATTGATTTACTGGCCTTGGAATAATATTCTTGATGATTTTCTTCTTAAAAAAAAAAAATCACACAACATTCCACAATTTTTATTATTGTGGTTGTATTCTATGTCATTTTGCGTACTCTATGCAAACAGTAGGATGGTTTCTTTGTATGTGTGATGGGTTAATGGTTGAAACTAAGGATCTGTGTGGATACCGCTTATTTTGTTGAAAACTGAAAACACTGTAACAAAATAATTTTTAAATGTGTAAATAGTGTCGTGTGACCTATTTTTAATGAAAGTTTTGGTTAAAAAAGAGGTTTGTGGGTCCCGTGAACAGTGCATGAGACCCACTAGGAAGCACTGAAACACGCTTCTTAATGAAAAAAAAAGCGTGAAACGTTAGAAAACGCATACGCACTCAATATAATCAGTACCCAAACGGGTACTAAGTACGGCTTTATATTGTGCTTTGATAAGCAAAAATTGAGGTTAAAAATCTGTCGTATGACACTAGGGGACAAAAGAAAAGTACTCCATATCATAGAATAAATAAAAATGGAATTGGGAAAATCATTGAAAATCTTCTCAAGAGTCATAATCTTCCATGTATGAAAACAAAATCAATGCATAAACTAAAATGGAAATAACCACCAAGGGTATGACTTAGTGGTAGGAGTCATTGTATGGCTTCACATGCATGATACTTAGAAGGAGTTGAGCGATTCGAATAGTGACGCTTCAACAATTCGTTGTGCTCGCAATGATAGTCTTATCAAGGCCTTAGTGGTATACGTAATATTATCTATTGTCGTCAGGTAGCATGGAGTCGATAAGTCCACCCCAAAAAAACCCCATTTTTTAATTCCAAAAAGAAATAGGGAAATAGATCCATCCCAAATCCCTCTTATTATGTCACACACACACTCAGAACCCCACCCCTTCAATGTGCTTAGGGGTCATTTCCTCTAACACTATATTTGGAATGGAAGGAAGAGGAGTGAAGGGGAAAAAAAATGGAGGGAAGGGATTGTTTTTCCGTTGTTTGGTTGGCTGAAGAGAAAAGAAAACAAAGCAAATGAAATCCATCGAGCCCATTTTTTCCAATCCGCTCAAATTCTGCAAAAATGGAGAGAATTATAGAATGTATAATGGGGAGTTTAGCTGCATTTTTTTTTTTTTTACTTTTATTGCTTTCGAAATTATAATTTTGTCTATTAGCCTTTTACTCACTTGTCCAATTAATGAGGTTTAAAGTAAAAAACACATATTTTTTTCCTATTTTTCTTCTTTTGCAAACCAAACAAATATAAGGTAAACATTTTCTTCTTTTTTTATTTTCCCTTCCCCTCCCTACTTCCAAACATATACAAAGGAAACATTTTTTTTTTTTTTCATTTCTTTATCATTTCACTTCCCTTTAATCTTTTTTTTTCCCCTCTTCATCCATTTGCAACCAAACACAGTGTAAGAGTTTCCTCTAATGATCTTTCATATGTCCTTTAATTGCCAGCAAATGCCTTGGGCCTTTGACTTTTTCTGTTTATGTTAAAAAAATGAAACCCATTGCTGTTTTCTATTGTTCTTTTGTGCCTTGTTTATAACAGAACCCCAAGAACCACTTCGCATTAGGATCATTGAGATTACATGGCTTTGGTTTTAGTTGCATTCTATGAAAGTGAAAATTACAAAACTTTGGTACTAGTTACATTCTAATGAAAGAAAAATTGTTCATTACTTTCTTTTTTAGATACATTCTAAGAATAGAAAGTGTGGGAACACAATCTATTTGTCCATTTTAGAGGGCAGGCCAAGGGCATGCTTAGAGCGCAACGTCCCGAGTTTCTATCCCCTGCACGGCTTTGTCCTTTTTGTGAGTGTGGAAGGCATGCTTAGGCAGTTTGTGCTTTGCAATATCCGTCCCACATCGCTTAGAGAAGCGCCCCCCCCCACCCCCCCCCCCCCCCCCCCCAATGCCTTATAAGCATGAGTTGAAGGCATAAGGGTACCACTACTCACACCACTACTCACATGTGAGTAGTGGTACCCTTATGCCTTCAACTCATGCTTATAAGGCATAGGGGGGGCGCTTCTCTAAGCGATGTGGGACGGACGTTGCAAAGCACAAAGTGCCTAAGCATGCCTTCCACACTCGCAAAGAGGATAAAGCCGTGTAGGGGATAGAATCTCGGGATTTTGCGCTCTAAACATGCCCGTGGCCTGCCCTCTAAAGAGGACAAATAGATTGTGTTCCCATAGAAAGCATATAAGACAATAAGGACTTGGTCTTCAAACTAGAGACTTCAATATGGAGGTTAGGTTATGGAGATGAGAAGGTATTAGACACCCATTTTGAATATGATAAATATACCCGGGGTTGATGAAATAAACTCATATGTTCAAAAATATTTTTTCAAAACCCTAATTTCTTGATCCACTTTTCACATGATAACATGTTTTCTTCTTTGTGACATGTTTGGATGATTTTATTGTATAACATAAATCCATGACTACCATATTTTAGAAGACTAATTGACTAGGCAGAGTGGGTTCTGAATACCTTCCTACTCCATAATTTAGCCACCGATCTTAGATTAATGGTTCGTATATTAAGTTTTATCCATGTAATTTTTATTTTTTAGAACGTAATTAAAAATCAAATCTCTATACTTTCTTAAATCGTATATAGGACCAATACAATGTAATTCTTTTTATTTTTTTTTTTCTATCTAACGTAAATTCTGTTAGGTTTTTAGACCCCTTAACCTAAACAGATTAGCCTAGTTAATTAGCCAAGTGATTAACTTAGTCAAATTATGCCAATCTAGGTTATCACAATCAAACAATCATATCAAGAATATAAATCAGCGGAAAAGTAAATAACACAATGATATGATGACCCAGGAAACCACACGGTAAAAACCTGGGGAGGATTTGACCTAGCTATCCTCAAGGTAAACTTGAATCCACTATATGAAAGAATCGAAGTTCATACAAAAGGACTTACAAGCTCCCCGCTTGACTTCCTAATGCTACCCACCAGTAGAACTTACTGACACGACCACGTGCAAGTTCCAAATCCACGGACTCCTTCTTTCTTGGATTCTCCACAAGATACAAGCACTCCCGCTTGTATTTCTTTAAGCTCCAATGGCAGCAACTAAGTTGATCATCAAGGTGTTGATAATATCTCTACCTTGAAAACCCTAAGTTTATGTGAAGGAAAGCTCCTCAAGGATCTCACAAGAGATTCACACAAACCGCAAATATGAGCAACAAGAGCATCCAGAGCTACTCTAAAAACGTGGCTAGGATTTCCTTTATACAGTAGGAGAAGTAGATCTGAAACCCTAATCCTTAATGGGCTTGGGCTGAGTTGGAAAATTCTGCAGAAAAATGTTCTACTCGAGATTTGATCGATTGAGTCTAATTTTCGATCAATCGAACCAGGCCGAAAGTCACTAATACTTCTGCAGCCACTCGATTCCAACTTTACATAAAATGCCCACACTTTGAGCAAGTCTAAACAAGACTAACAACCTGTTTTGATCATGGTTTGCCAACAATACACATTAGAGTTCTAAATACATAAAATCCTAAGTCTTTAGAACCTAACAAACTCCCCCTTTGACAATCCATGACAAAACACAAATTAAAAGCTCAAAGTTTACAAATAAAAGCCCTTTACAAAAATAATGCTCATAACACAAATTCAATCCTAACTACTATCCATCAGTTGCAAGTGTAGACAGCAGCTCAATTGAATCAACCTGTATATTCCTGAAACACTAAACAAAACGCATAAACGCATGTGTGACAAAAAAACAGTAAATCAACAAATAAATTCTTGACTTCACAAAACACAAAACAAAGACATATATCATGAATAACTCATAAATATAAATCAATGAGCAATGAATAAGAAACAGAAATAAAAACATAAGTAAACTAACTCTTCCCCTAAGTTAGATACAACAAAAAGTTTTTATTTAAATTCTCCCATTTCAAAAATAATTTCAACTCCCCCTAAACAACCCAAACATGATTCCCATAAATCAATAATTTCTCCTCCTTTTTGTCACGTATTGACAAAGACAACTCATACAAAGTGTAAACAGTCACCATACGCAATAAAGGATAAGAGAAAATAGAGAATCAAGGGGACACAAACCACTTCAACTCTATAAAAAATAGAGACAACTCTCCCTATGAACAACAAAGGTTTAAAAAAAATCCCCCCTATAAAAATAGGAAAAACAAAACAAGTTTTTGAAAAAAAAGTTTTGGGGAAACTTTAGGAGGTGGGGAAAAAAAAACACACAAACCAAAGTTAAAAACTAAGGTGAGGATACACATGCAAAAAAAATTCTCTCTTTCAATAAATGCAAACTTGACACTATGTGACCCATAAACAGTTGCATGAATAGAGAAAAATATTTGCACATTGATTATCCATCATATCTCTTAAGAAAAATATTTTCTGCAGTTCACACATAAGAAATAGCATATACTAGAATGTACAAAACTCAAAAATTAATCAATCAATTTTTAAATTAAGTTGAGTACCCAATTTAGCAAAGTGTATGCATGCTATGTGTGAAAACAATGAGAGATATGACTGCAAAACTGCAAGATGGATACAAAAATCAATGTAATGCATGTGAATCCTAAACACAAATGATGCATGAAAAAATATGTCATGATGCATGCTCTAATGCAGTGAAACTAAGTTCAATATAAGTTAAATTTACAAAATTGGCTTGAGCATAGAGTTTCTAATAAAACTCCAAAAATTTAAAACCACTTGTTAAGTTTTTAGGAAAAATTTGACCAATTTATCATCACACAATATAATGATCAATTACATCAATTCAACAAGCCAATTGCATCAATTGAACAAAATCCCCAATTCGGGTACATTCAATCTCTAGAATTTCCAATTTCTCAAACTTTAAACACATTTTGCATTAAGATCAAGAAACTTTTAATCTTGAATGGCCACAACAAGATCACACACAATAAAATGTACCAAGTTTAGCAAAGAGTAACTTGTGTAGTGTGTGCAACTAGCAAAAACTTGAGATACAAGTGAGGTGATATGTGAATAGCAATCAATCACAAAGTCTACAAAATTCATCACATAGAATTTAAAAGAGACTATCACCTAAAAAATTACATCATATAACTCTCACATCTCCTAGAACATAAGCTTGCAATCGTGTAAGTTTCTTGAATTTACCTCATAATATACACACCAATTTTAATTATGTGATTTGGCATCAAGCCCAATAGTACACACCAATTTTACGCATTTAGCAATTAAACTGAGGCTACACCTTATGTTCTTTTTGTGCATGTACTACACTTTCTCGAGCACAAAATCTTACGATATGCACTAAGGTGTTCATGATCGGCTAATGAACAGTGGTGAGATGGTTATTTATGCCTTTCTCAAAAGGATCAAGTCTGACAGTCAAATAACATGTGACTTCAAGATTAAGACAAAGTGATAAACACTATAAACATCTTTCCCACTCAACACACACTACAAAGTTTCAACTAGTCAAGTGCAATAAATAAGCTCAATAAAGCTAAACAAGGTACATAAACTTGTTATGTAAAAATAATATGGTCAATCCTTGATTATAAATCCAAGATGTGAAATACAAAACACAAAAATCTTTTTGGTTTTAAAAGCTATATGACCAAAAACAAAAAGGCACATATTATGCTAAGTGAACAAAGCAAATGCAATGCATGACAGTGCTTAACTAAGCTATAGAGGGTACACAAACAAGAAATATCAATTTCTTAATTAACCCTTGAGTACATATACAAATTAGTACATACTCACACAAAATCAGAAATAGCTTAGCATACTATTCAAGTTTCTCCACAATGTCAAGCATGTTCTAAATCAAGAGAGATATCATAATTCATGTAATCCTCAAAAAAAAAAAAAAAAAACTAGACAAAAAAAAAAAAATATTTTTGTCTTTTTGAAAATTTTCAATGTTTTTGGATTTTTTTTTTTAAAATAAAAAACAACCTAAAAAAAACAAAACAACCAAAAACAAAAACAAAACATGTCCACAAACAATTGAAAAAAATTAAATCAGGGACAAGTCAGCAACACTCACCTTAAAGGATCTTTTCTCACCCATATAACACGATTCTTCGGCTTTGTAGGTGAAAATCCATGAGAAACAGAGTGTATTTGAGGAATTACACCAATCTTCTGAGAAAGACTGAAATCCTGCAAATTCCTTTCACAAGCTAACAAGCTCAAATTTTTCAAAAGAATATGAAACAATTTATATGGACTTATGATAGGAGAAATATCATCACATATCCTAGATTGAAATACAGAATGTTTAAATTTCAATTTATGACAATTAGGACGAATGTGACCACGAACACCACAAAAGTGACAAACATGAACAAATTTAGGAACATCAGTATTCCTAACAGCAAATCTAGTCTCAGATTTTGGTTTTTGCCTCAACAAAGAACAATTTGGTCTAATATGACCAACAACACCACAAAGGTGACAAGTAGGCACAAAAACAGATTTATTATGCTCTCTAACAGTAGGTTTAGACTTAGGTTTAGAAATTTCAGCGTCTACATCAAAACTTTTACCTTTGTCTAACCTAGCAAAATAAGCATTTTCTTTATTATTCCTCTTAAAATGAGGGATATAAACTTTCTCAGTTTTAGGCTTAAGAGAAATAGAAACACTTCTGTTATCATCAGCAGGCTTGGTACTAGTCAAGTTTTCAATTTTAGCTTTAGATTCAACTAACTCTTGTTCCAAGCTTTTCATCTTCTCATCTTGAAAGGAAATTTGATTTCTCAAAAATTCATTCTTTTTATTAGATTCATCTAATCTAACAAGCAATTCCTCTTTTTCAAGATTAGCCAATTTTAACTCTTCCTTGAATTTCTTAGAAATTTTCAAAGATTTAGATAATTCCTTACGAAGAGTTTCAAAAGCATCAAAAAAATCAACAGAAACAATAGTGTCCTTTTTATTCAAAGCATCACAAACATGAGCAGAAAGACACTTCAAATTATCCATGATAACAGGGGTCAAGGATCAGCTCTGAGATCAAAAAATCTACAACAAGAGAGCTACCCGCTCTGATACCACTTGTTAGGTTTTTAGACCCCTTAAAACACAAATTGGATTAACCTAGTTTATTTAGCTAAGTGATTAACTTAGTCAAATTATGTCAATCTAGGTTATCACAATCAAACAATCATATCAAGAATATAAAGCAGCGGAAAAGTAAATAACACATTGATATGATGACCCAGGAAACCACACGGTAAAAACCTGGGGAGGATTTGACCTAGCTATCCTCAAGGTAAACTTGAATCCACTATATGAAAGAATCGAAGTTCATACAAAAGGACTTACAAGTTCCCCACTTGACTTCCTAATGCTACCCACCAGTAGAACTTACTGACACGACCACGTGCAAGCTCCGAATCCACGGACTCCTTCTTTCTTGGATTCTCCACAAGATACAAGCACTCCCGCTTGTGTTTCTTTAAGCTCCAATGGCAGCAACTAAGTTGATCATCAAGGTGTTGATAATATCTCTACCTTGAAAACCCTAAGTTTATGTGAAGGAAAGCTTCTCAAGGATCTCACAAGAGATTCACACAAACCGCAAATATGAGCAACAAGAGCATCCAGAGCTACTCTAAAAACGTGGCTAGGATTTCCTTTATACAGTAGGAGAAGTAGATCTGAAACCCTAATCCTTAATGGGCTTGGGCTGAGTTGGAAAATTCTGCAGAAAAATGTTCTGCCCGAGATTCGATCGATCGAGTCTAATTTTCGATCGATCGAGCCAGGCCGAAAGTCACTAATACTTCTGCAGCCACTCGATTCCAACTTTACATAAAACGCCCACACTTTGAGCAAGTCTAAACAAGACTAACAATCTGTTTTGATCATGGTTTGCCAACAATACACATTAAAGTTCTAAATACATAAAATCCTAAGTCTTTAGAACCTAACAAATTCAATCAATAAAAAGAAGAATTTCTTGTATTGCAAGAATTTTTTTTCCTTAAATTAAAATAAGATGCAACTCCAAATGTAAAACCTTCAATCTAGGGGGAATTGTATCATTATTCCAACAGCCATTTTGAGAAACAATAACGCGATCTTACCAATTCATGTGGGTTTGGTCCAAATGAAAATTTTTCATGGGTTGATGTTGCAATCTCTCACAAGTTACAACATTTTGGTGGGGTTGCTACCAAATAGCTATTAGTTTATTCAATGACTTTGCAAGACATTTTAATCTAGTCTCTAGGTCACCCCCTCCGAGATCCAACTACAAAACCTCAACTCATTTGATCTCATACTCAACAAGCTATGTTCGATTACTCGATGTGGTGGCTAACTTTGATACCAAATGAGACAAACTCATGGGTAGAACTCAGCATTGAAAATTAGCTTGTAAATGGAGGGTGCCCAAGAGCTTATATACATGTAGTTAAGCATGCACTTCAACCATGTCGGACACTTGGATCATAACACTTGAACAACTAGTGGTTGTTATAAATAAAAAAAACAAAAACAAAACAAAAAAACAAAAAGAAAAGAACAACCAACAATTGGGTCTTGTGAGCAAAACTAAGAGTGTGGCAACAAAGTTAAAGGGCAGTTAGTAACTACCCTAATAGTTATGAGTAAGTTTGGTACCACAAATATTTTCACAACTTTGTCATAACTTGTTTACGTAGCGACTTGTGAGTGGTGGAATTGTAGACTCACATGGACTAGCCATTTGTTTTCCACTACTTACAACTCTCCACGTAGGTGAGTTGTGACAAAAATTGTGAAAATTATTGTGATAGTAAACTTACTTAATAGTTATTTCTTACATGATTAGAAGGCTGTTGTGGGAGGCAAAATCAGGTAGAGGAGATGCATGAGAAGTACTTAGGTAGCAAGGATGAGTGTTGTGAGAGGCAAAACATGTTCCCTTAGGTTATTGGAGGTGTCAACAACATGGGGTTTAAAGGGGTATACAAAATTGTATTACGTAGGATAAGTGTAATTTGTGTGTTTTGTAAGCCTTAGTGGTTGGTTTAGACTAAGGCAAAATCCCTGGCGATTGTGTTGTGAGAGGGAGCATTGGTTGCCTTTTTTTAATTGCGATAAAGTTATAAAGATTAGGAGTATTGTCCCGTATGGTGTGTCATGTTGCATACTCTATGCAAACAGTAGGATGGTTTCTTTGTAGTGTGATCGGTTAATGGATAAAACTAAGTGGGCATTAGTTAGTGCCATCACAGTCAGAAAATTTGAGGTTAAAAATCTGTCCTGGGACACTAGGGGACAAAAGAAAAGCACTCCGCCACTCCGTATCATAGAAACAAAGAAGAATGGAACTGGGAAAATTCATTGAAAATCTTCTCAAGAATCATAATCTTCTACCCAATTGAAAACGAAGTCAATGCATAAACTAAAACGGGAATGGATCCATCACAAATCCCTCTTATTATGTCAAACACATGCTCACAACCCCACCCCTTCAACATACTTAAGAGCCATTTTCCTCTTAAAGATCTTTCAAATACTTTGCCTCTAACTGCCAGCAATTTGGTGTGGGCCTTTGACTTGTTCAGTTTATATTAAAAAAATTGAAACCCAGTTTTGTTTTCTTTAGCCCTTTTGGGCCTTATATATAACAGTACCCAAAGTACCACTTAGCATCAGAATCATTAAGATTACATCACATCTTTTGCCTCTGATTTCTGGCAACAACTCGGAGCAGCAAAGTCGAAAATGGCAGCACGTGGAATTCTCTTAGCTTCACTTCTTCTCTTCTCTTGCCTGGCAGTAACCTGTTATGGAATTGTTCTCTTTTCTTCTCTACCAAGTACCCTTGTAGTCACTGCTTCACCCAAACAAGGACAAGGTACTAATACCACTCTTCTCACATGAATTTTGTTTCTGTTTTTGCTCATTTCCAACTTCTCAAGAATTTATGCATCTTAAATTTGCACTTTTGGTTGAAACTCTAGATACCCACATGAAGATTTTCCTAGAAAACTATTCAAAACAGTCAAATCTACAATCTTTTCAATTCTAGCTCATGAAAGGAAAAGATTTTCCTAGAAAATGATCAAACTCAATAAAATCCACTATCTGTGTATTTGAAAAAACAAGATCTATCTTATTGGAGATATTGAATTAAGTTTTCTTGATCAAAATTTTGCAGTTCTAAAAGCTGGTGAAGATAAAATTACTGTAACATGGGGTCTAAACCAGAGTTTGCCAGCTGGGGTTGACTCTGCCTACAAGACCATAAAACTCAAGCTCTGCTACGCGCCCATAAGCCAAATAGACCGCGCGTGGAGGAAGACAGTGGACAACCTAGCCAAAGACAAGACATGTCAGTTCCTGATCGTTTCTCGACCGTACGATGGGTCAAACAAGGCGGTACAGAGCTACCAAGGAACCGTAGAGCGTGACGTGCCCACGGCCACGTACTTTGTACGCGCCTATGCTTACAACTCTGACAACGTTGAGGTTGCCTATGGTCAAACAACCGACTCACACAAAACCACTGACTTGTTTCAAGTCCAAGCAATCAGTGGCCGCCACGTGTCCCTAGATATTGCCTCAGCTTGCTTCAGTGCTTTCTCGGTTGTGTCCCTGATTGGGTTCTTTGTAGTTGAGAAGAGAAGGGCAAAACAGTCTCAGCCGAAGTGAAAAAAAAGAAGCAAAATATCAAATATTTGCTTGTGTCAAATTATGTTAAATAATAATAATTTTCATGGTGTTTTGGCTTTCCTATATATATGTGATATATATTAAGGCTCCATTATTAGTGTTGTATTTTTTTTTTTCCCCTTTTTTGGGATAAATATTGTAGAAGTTGTATTTTTCACTGTCCGCTACTGTCTATGTTGAATGTTGAGATCTTAAAGAAATGTCAAACATGGATTTTCTAGGCAAGGGACTATGACTATGAGGGTGGGATTGGGTTAGGGGCCGTAGGGCTTATTTGGGATTGATATAACTAAAATAGTACTTGATAGTTAATACTGTATTTAACCTATGTTGTTTCGATTATTTTCTGAAAAATGAATAATTTTTCAATAAATATCTTTCAGAAAACTATCTTATTTTCTTATGTTTTGTAGTAATCTTAAAATGAGTTGAAAAACTATCACTTAACTTCTCTTATTTAACTTTGTATGAAATATAGTTATTTTCCTTTTTTAGTTTACATGAGATAGAATTTTTTTTTTTCAAAAAATTTAGAAAAGAAAAAAAAAAAAAAAAAAAAAAAACTCTATCTAATGTCAAGCTAAATAAAGAGAAGTTAAGAGATAGTTTTTATTTAATTTATTTTTTTTATACTATCAAACACAAGAAAATGCGAAAAATCATCTTTACATAAGGTTTTTTTATTGAAATAAACAGAATGAGATATTTTTATTTTTTATGGGATGCTCATAAAAGAATAAAAAAGATGCTTGAATTGGATAGGTAGGTTATAGTTGTCTAGCTATAAATGAACACAAGGGTTTATGAATACTTTGGACTTTATTCAGGAAAAAAGTTTATTTCTATTCGTAAATTTAGCAAACGAGATAAGCTTGAATATTTTGGGCTTTATTCGGAAAAAGATTTTGTTTCTGTTCATAAATTTAATAAACAAGATAACCTTGAATAGTTTGAACTTTATTTAAAAAAAAAAAAAAAAAATTTGTTTCTATTCTTAAATTCAACAAATGAGATAAGTTTGAATAGTGTGGACTTTATTCGAGAGAATTTTTTGTTTCTATTCATAAATTTAACAAACTTAACAAACGAGATAAGTTCAAGCTCAAATTTAAGCTTGACTATTACATTATGTATGAAAAAAAGAAGTTATTGAGTAGTTCGTAAACAAATTCAAACTTGTTTAAATGAGAAAATAAATTAAGGTTAAACATGTAATCTAACTTGTTAATTAGTTTGAAATCAACTCGTTTTTGAAATATAATTAAAAAAACAATGAAAAGAAAAATTATTTTGCATTTAATACTTGGCTTGATTTTTAGTAAGTTAGGTCTATATTTTACAACCCTAGTAAGTTAGGTCTATATTTGTTTGTCAAAACAATGAAAAGAAAAATGCTTATTTACTTTTACTGATATAGACATGATTGCAAACATGGTCAAAGCACTGACTACTAATACCAATGCTAAAATTTAATTGGAAATAAGTAATGGTACTATCTACTAAGTATTGAGACAATTGATAAATTAACTAGAACGGATAAAACTAGTTACATTATATTAAGGCCAAGACAAGATTACATAGTAGTAGTACCCTAACTAAACTAAAGTAGACAACAAGAATGATCAGTCTGAGGTGTCCCTTGCTAGAAATGTGAGTATCTATATTGAGAGTTATTGTTATTTCTATTATATGGAGTACCATTCTTGAATTTTTTTGGACACTTGCCCACTATGTTATTACTAGAAATTAACTATTCTCTTGTAAATATTAGGGACGTAATAACGTCTGCTCCACTCTTCATATTTTTAATGAAAAACTACTACTTCATCCATCACTTGTTAATCATGCTTCATTCTATCTCTGTTAGCCTTTCATAATCTATTACACATCGCATCATTCTCATGCTAGTTGTATTTTTTTTTTTTTTAACTATAAAATAAATTGGTGCAGGATTAGACTCTTGACTAAACTTACTTTGATTGATCCCAAATGACAAGTGCAAAGGGAATTTGGGTGCCTCAAGTTACCTTCATGTAAATTATGAAGGTTTGGTGGGGTATTTTGACTTGGATGTCATGTCATGAAACATGACTTATGAATAATGAATTAGTAGTCTAATTTTAGATGGTTTGCAATCATCTCTCCCACACAACATGTTAATAATAGCATTAAAGTACTCCATTCTATCGCTTGTAAATTTTAATAGCACGAAAGAGGAAGTCAATTACGCATTTGATTAAATCATCTTTCTGTCACTGCAAGCAAATCATAGAGACCTTTGGCTAAAAAGCTCTAAAGTGGCATATTATGGTCCTATAATTATTGGTAAAAGTCTCTTGTACTCCTCAAAATAAGAGATTTGGGATCACAATTTGTCTACACCAAAATCAATAATGTCTACCTTGAGATAAAAAACAATTATTATGAGATTAATATCATAAGTTCAAATCTTATCAAATCTAACAACCACCAAATTTTTTGGGGTTGAATATAATTGAATCAGGTATATGTAGTCTTTTTCGCCATTCTATTCTATCCTATCTAAAAATAATAATAATTCAACCCAAAAAAAGCTCTGAAATTGCTTGCTCTAAAACACACACCAAACACTTTTTGAGTACTTGACCTTGCCTGCGTCACAAGTCGCATGATACCCCCAAAAGAATTTTATTTTAGCATTTCTCAAAAGGAACATCAAACATGCATGGCTTGTGTTTCAGAGGTGCTTGTAAGTGACAATAACACAGAGTATTGCATACGAATACAAAGGATCTTAGAATTGAAGAAGATCTAACAGAAAGCAAATGCAGGGTAGCATGGTAATGAGATGTAGATATGTTTGCATGTTGCATCCTGGCCTCTTCACCAGAAGAAAGAACTAGAGCACAAAGAATTTGCTGACTCTCCCAAATATTGCAAGGAAACTCAGTTAAATTTTGGAACCCTTTCAATGCTTCATCATATATTGTTCTGGAGATTATGTAATATGTATGTACATTCTACCATCATTTTTAACAAATGAGTAACAGGGTTCCTTGTTCCTTAAAACCATTATTTTCAGCAATTTGCTTGCAGCTTGAAACACATGTCAGTGCTGTGCATCCTATCGGTACCAACAAGTGATAACCTGTCATCGTAGACATCCACATAACCAAATGCATCCCTGCCTGAAGGGCATTCTAGGGCAGCTTCAAGGGTTCTGTGGTGTATTCCATGGGAGTCAATTGAGTGTCCACCTTTGTGATCATGTCCAGCTAGGCAAAGCTTTACACAATTGTATGTGTGTATCACATCCATTACTTGATCATAATTCCAAAGAAGTGCTTCCGGGGATGATGTACCGGGATCTAGAGGTAGATGGCAACAGATCACTACTTTCTGTTTTAAGTTTGATGCTTCCTGAAGTACACCATCTAACCATTCTAATTGTTCTTTCCCAACTGCTCCATTGAACATAAGGAACCTCCTCTCGAGGCCCACTAGTCCTGATGGGCTGTTCTTCTCGGAATTTGGGTTCTTTTCACGAAGAAAATTTAATGCTTCCAATGTTTTTGGATGATCTTGAGGCCAGCCAATGGCACTGACATCGTAGCCATCCAGTACAACAAATCTGTACTCTGGAGTTGGTGAAAAATCAAAATAGGCATGATCATCAACACCTGGAATCTTCAATAATGGAAGTAACTGTTTGCGAGGAAGATTGTAGAGGCAGTGATTGCCAATCAAGTGATAGACAGGGCCATTGAATTTATCAAATTCATTAACAACTTTCTTCACAGCATTTAAAGATTGGTCTTTGGGACAAAACCCATCAACAATGTCCCCCAAATTGATCACGAATTTCAGCTTCTTGTGATGGTTCCAATTTTGGACTGCCCTTTGTAACACAAGAATGCTATGTCGATAATAACGAGGAACCCCAATAAATGAGCGACCATCAGGAATATCAGCATACTGAACGTCAGAGATAATCCCAAAAGAAAAAAGAGGATGCTTCTCTTGTGCACTTGCTGATTCATTTGCAGAACCCATGGTGCAGCTAGCACTTAACACCTATCAAACAAAGTGAATGAATTTCTGTTAGCCAAATTCATTTTGTGTATTAGTAAAGGATCAAAAAGAACCTGCAGGGGGGCTTGGGGTTCCTATTGACCCACCTCCTCCTCACCAATCCCACCAAATAGACACAACAAAGAATTTACTGCTATACTAATAATTCTGATGCAAAAATGAGTTCCTAGTTGAAGGGGATTTTATAATGAAGTTTAGTGCTTGAGCCATTCTTGGCGGCTTCAAATAGAGCACTTGTCTGTAATTTGAGAGGGGGAGGAGGCCAGGTTGATACATGATAGGATTACCAATCTATCCAAGTTTAGCAAATAGCAAGAGCTTTGTTAGAATGGCGCTATTTAGAAAATGATGTCCTTGCTCATATATCACTGAAGAAGTTAACCTTTCTCTGTATCATCAACTAGGTTACTAAGAACAAAAATCCAGATAAAGAGAAGGAACTTCACCAAGTATAAAGCTAGGCAATTCACCTAAACTACCTCATTCTCTACTCCAAATGAGATTTGAACATTAACAGTTTACACATTGCAGTAGAGATAAGTGGGAAAGCGGAAAACTTGATAATTAGAACTCATAGAAACCCAACTCAAAATCTATAACAAAACTAATAAATACATATGAAAAAGAAAACAAAAATGGGGGGACTAATAAAATAAAGGATCTGGTTAACAAAAGCTCTTAGAGCATTTGTCAATGGTCTATTTTAGGAAAGTTTTTGTACAAGTGAATCAAGTTGCTGAAAGTTTATAAAAATCAAGCCAACAATGTAAATCAAGCTAAATCATGCTAATTAAATTTTACAAAATTGTCATTAAAACATTGGTCTCACAAATCTCCTACATATTTTCACACAAAACCAGAGTCAGAATTTAATTTTCTCCGCAACCCAGATCACACAAACTCCTCCGAATCAATAAAGTCTTAGGTGCGTGCGTTAACAAACAATGGATCTGATCCAACATAGCAGACATACATTCCCAACCACATAATCCAACCAAAGAAACACTAAACAGAAAGATTAAACTATCATTATATGCATAAATGCAGATGGGCATTCGCAAATTGAGTTCTAAGTAACAAAGCTAAAACTTTTAGCAGATAAAAAACCAAACTTTGAAAACGAAATTTTCATGGTGCTTATTGATTGGAAAACCAAAACCCAGAAGAGAAAAAAATATATAGCAAAAGAACAATCTGAGTAAGAAAAGCAAGGCACAGAGAAAAAGAGAGGGAGAGAGAGAGAATTGTAGAGAGACGTACAGTTTTTTTACGATCTAAAAAGGTAGCAATAAGTGGCGTTGTGCGTTTGTTGTTGTACTTATGAGAGATACGAGAGTTGAGAGTTGGTTTTAAGGATTTATTATACGTGTCAGAATTGAGAGTCGTGGTCCCCGAACACGAAGGTGGATAGACGACGACGAGGACGGCGTTTTGGTGGGAGAGGTAACTATTCAAGTTCCAACAGGAATACGATTCTGTCGGCATCGGTTTTCATTGATTGATTTGATTTAAGGTAGCCGAGTGCGTGTGCGTGTGGGAGTTGGTTGCTGTTCGTATTATAATGTCTCAAATGCTCTTTCTTCCTACTCTAAATCACTGGATTGCCATTCTCAACTTTTTATTTTTCTTACTAATTTATAATTTATAATTTGGCGGGTTCGTTTCATTTTGCTAAATTGGTTAAATCTCTTGTTAATTGGTGTCTTAATCTCAGTGGCGGTTTTATGAATTTTTTTTAGATTGGTCATTTATTCTTGTTTGGTCTTATTTTGTTCTTGTTTGGTTTGTGTTTGTTGTTATTTGAACTAATATTTATTATTGTTATTTAAGATTTTTTTAAATTTTATAAAAGGGATTAAGGTTTATGTTTTTTTTTTGGGGGGAGGGGGAGAATTAATTTTAGAGTAATGCTACGTCCACAATATTTTTACAATAGATTTTATGCAAAAAAATGTTATTAGTGAGTAAAAAAATAATATCGGTATTTGGGTCTGATTAGAATTAGTAACAGCTTATTACATTGAATTTGTTATAAATTTATTGTAAAAATGTTGTGAATGTAATATTATTATTATTTTTATTGAACCCAAATTTTTGTAATTCTCAAGTCAGGGTATTCAACATTTTTATAAGGGTAGTTACAATAAGTTAGTTTAGCATATAATTTTTTTTAGCAATTGTATATATACTTTTTTTTGCAAGTCAGGTACAAGTCAGGTTGATCCTATGACCACCCTGGCTTGCATGTGGAGCCGCCAGTGCTTAATCTGTTGATAAAAGACAATCTTTGAAATAGTCCTCTGATCAGTTTCGATAGTTTTCAAAAACGAATATCATAAATTGAAACTATCACTCTTAAAAAAAAAAAAAGAATCATTGAATCTATTAGCTAGCTACTAATTTAGTCAAGAATTTGATTTTTTTTTGGGTTAAAATTAGCATAAACTTTTAAAAAGGATTTATTGTGAGTGTCATTACTTAGAACTTGTAGAGTACTTATTTATTTATTTATTTTTATAATTATAGAAAACTTAAATTCCAATGCCATATTTTTGGATAAGGCTGTTCAATATTTAAAAAAAAAAAAAAAATTGATTAAAGCATACCCTGGTTTGAACTATCTAAACGTATTTTAAATAAGTAAATTTTTATATATAAAGCATCCCAATACTAAATTTGATTTGATCTCTCTAAATATATTTTAATTATATTAAGTATTTTTTTTCTATAAACTCTACTCTTCTTCTCCAAAAAAAAAAAAAAAAACTCTCGACTCTAATTCAAATTTGTATTTATTTTCATAAAAAAAAATTGTATTTATTAATATTTATTATTTAAATAATTTATATATTATATATTTTAATCTCACCGACACGAGATGATGGCACGAGACGTGGCGCAATTTGGGTGCTTTTTTGGTTGTTGGCTGCTTGTTTTGTTATGTTTGTTTGGTAGCCAAACCAATCAACCAGCATGAAGGAGCAGAAAGGGCAGAGCTGTTCCATCAATCATGTTGGTAGGCAAAGTGCAATATTGCATCGGGGTGCATAATTTTTTTTTTTTTTTTGAAGAGGGGTGCATAATTTTGATGTGATAAATTATGTATTTACAAATTATTTTACAATTGTTTGTTACAACAAATCTATTATTTTTTCTGTACATTACAGTTGTGACAAATTCCTTTTTTTTTCCCATAAATTTATAGATAAGTCATCAGCAATTAATTACAAAATTATACTAGGGACATAACTTTTAGCACAATTTTTTGTCACAACTCGCTACATGGTAAGTTGTGATTAGAAAATGTGTCCACACATGGCCTACTAACATACTTTTACTAATCATAACTTGTCATATGGCGAATTATGATATAAAATTATGTTAAAAGTTGTATCCCTAGCATAATTCTAACACGCTACATTAGACTATTGTGAAAAAAACACACCCAATTGCTCTCATTCCCATCACAAAATTTTTTCCCTCTTCACCTTCTCACTTTTTATTTTTTATTTTTTTATTTATTTATTCATAGTTGAGATTAAATGTTGTCTTTTTAACTCTCAAAACTTATTCAGGAGTGAGATTAAAAGTTGCTTTTTTTTTTTTTTCTCTCAAAACTCAACTATTGAGATCATATAGTGCCTTGTGAAACTCTCTCTTATGTCGGTCTCATGAGACATGAGACATGAGACCCACATGTAATTGGGACATGAATCTCATGCAAGATTTTTCCCAAGCCGGTAAGCAAACAGTCCCAAGTGCTCAACTCAACGCAATCAATCTCACTGTATCAGTGCCCAATGACCTTTCTTCTTCTAGTCCATTCGTTTGGGATGGAACGAAGGGACATTTGTTTCCCTCGTAGTAAGTGACACAAGTGTGCGAGCTCTCACACATGTTTAGTGTTTTTTGAGGTAAATGAGAAAAACACAGTAGAGATGCTGAATCTCAGAGTTTTTCCAGAACATGGAAGGCTTGAAATTGTTTGGCATTGCCCAGAAAATAAGCAGATAAATGATTGTAGAGAGGGAAAATTTCTGACCTATCACAAGCTGACACGTCACACTACCAAGACCACAAAATACAGCCAATTACAAAGCGCCACATACTGCTGCTAGGTTTTACTGTTGCCATTCAGAAGCCAACAGAAATTTGCCAAGTGTCATGCAAGAACCAATCATGCATCGGCTCGTGTAAGCGATGACACAAGCAGCCTCGCTCGTGCAAGCGATGACACAAGCAGCCTCGCACGTGTAAGCGATGACCTAAGCAACCTCGCACGTGTAAGCGATGACCTAAGCAACCTCGCACGTGTAAGCGATGACCTAAGCAACCTCGCACGTGTAAGCAATGACATAAGCGGACCAATCAGACTGTGACATGTGTCACCAATCAAACTCCGCCACGTGTCGCTCATCCACCCCAAAACTCCTATAAATAGAAGCCTTCCTAAGACATTTAGGAGGACGGACACATCAAGCCATCTGAAGCACAAGCAGCATCAGAGAAGACATCTTGAGTTCAGAAGTCCAGAAGCTCTGCTGGAATCAAGCCCCGAAGCCTCTAGCAACTTCAAGAACTTCAACTTCGAATACGAAGAACATTCGAAGAGAAATCATCAAAATCATCCGCCTAGATCCAAAAGTCTGCGGGAATCAAGCCTAAAGTGTCCGAAAACATCAATAAACACAAATCAGTGAAGCTCTACGGATTCAAGCCTCTAAAGCACCGAAGAACTTCCAACATAAACCTTCAAATACAAAGAACATTCGAAGCAGAATCATCAAAACTACCTGCCTAGATCTCAAAGTTCACTGGAATCAAGCTCAAAAGCCTCCAGAAATCTTACAAACCACAAATCAGTGAAGCTCTACGGATTCAAGCCTCTAAAACCCCGAAGAACTTCCACCACAAATCTTCAAAGACGAAGAACGCACCAAGAACACGAAGAACATCCGAAGAACACGAAGAACAAAGAATTTCTAACAAGCTCATAGCCAGAGATTCATTGTAATTCCGTTTCAAAGATCTTCGATCCATTCTTCAGCCAAATTGAAGAATATTTGGTGTTCAAATCAAAATCACATTACCACAAATCCAAATCAATAAATCTTTCAAGGAGATCGAATCAGAGGATAACTCTTTTGTAATTACAGAGAATTGTACCACGCATATCATCAATACAAATTCACACTTGTGACACTATTTTACTTGTTCGACTCATTTCGAACCGAGAAATTTAGTCGTCCACATATTCTGGCACGCCCGGTGGGACCTCTCTGCCTCTCATCTCATTCTCCTTCAAAGAAAGAAATCTTCATCATCTTGCTACCAGCTCAAATGGCCTCTAGCAAGAATATTCAAGCTTCAACAGCTACTTCAACTAAACTTGGTACGGCTACCACCAACAACTACATTGGTGCAATCAATTGTAGCCAACCCAAAGCAAACAATCAACTTCAATCTCAATCAACCAAGGAAGCCAAGGTCCAGACAATCATCTCCTTAGACCCTCTTGCAAGAAATAAGGTCATCAACAAGGACATCTCCACCTTGGAACACCTCAAGTATGAGGGCAAATCTCCTTCTTCCTTCACAAGAAGTTGGTCGCACGATTTCTCTCCCATCAAAGGGAACCCAAAAGATGAGATTTCACGTGCCCACTTCAAATCACTTTCTTCTCCATCATCTTGGGAAGTTGTGTCAGTCATGATGACTAACACCTCTACCATGGAAGAAAAGATGGCTGAAATGGAACAAAGGGTTGTCCTTCTCACAAAAGCACTTGAAGATAAGGACCTCCAAATTGCAACTTTAATGAACAAACTCGAAGTACAAGATCTTGGTGAATCAAGCCATGGTCATAAATTCACATCCGCAAAGGATGACGAAGGAAGAGAAATTGAAAACACTCCCCGACGAGAACAATCTACTTCGGTTGCTTCGTTGTCAGTCCAACAAATACAAGACATGATAACAAATACCATCCGAGCACAATATGGAGGTTCTTCTACAAGTTCTCTCACATATTCAAAACCCTACACAAAACGCATCAACAACATGAGGATGCCAAATGGGTATCAACCCCCCAAGTTCTTGCAGTTTGATGGCAAAGGAAACCCTAAGCAACACGTGGCTCACTTTGTAGAAACCTGTGAGAATGCTGGGACTCAAGGAGGCCTCCTTGTAAAGCAATTTGTCCGTTCGCTCAAGGGAAATGCCTTTGATTGGTATACAGACTTAGAACCCGAGTCAATTGACAGTTGGCAACAACTCGAAAGAGAGTTTCTTGACCGATTCTATAGCACGCGTCGTACAGTGAGCATGATGGAGCTTACTAATACCAAGCAATGGGAAGATGAGCTGGTGGTCGATTATATCAATCGATGGCGTTCTTTGAGCTTGGATTGCAAGGATCGACTTTCTGAAATTTCTGCTGTAGAGATGTGCATCCAAGGCATGCACTGGGGACTTCTTTACATCCTTCAAGGGATAAAGCCTCGAACATTTGAAGAGTTAGCAACTCGTGCACATGACATGGAGTTGAGCATTGCTAGCCATGAAAGTACAAATCCTCCCATACTTGAGGAAAGCAAAAAGGAAGTAAGGAAGAATGATAGGAATGCAAAAGTCAACCTCAAAGACCCAATGATTGTTAACACTGTCGAAGTCAAGGTTCCAAGAAGAGGAGCGAAGGCAAATGAAAAACAGCTTGAAGGATGGCAAAAGAACGAGGTGCGTCATCTGACTTTAAAGGAGCGAGAACAAAAAGTATATCCGTTCCCTGATGAAGATGTGCCAAACATCTTTGAACAACTACTGCAATTGAAACTGATTGAATTGCCAGAATGTAGACGGCCAGAAGACATAGGGAAAGTTAATGACCCTAACTACTGCAAATATCATCGCATCATTGGCCACCCAATCCAAAAATGCTTTGTCTTCAAAAAACAAATCATGAGGCTTGCCAAAGAAAACAAGATTGATCTAGACTTCAATGAAGTTGTCGGGTCGAACCATGTGACCGTTGCTTGTGATGTACTTCCAACTCTCAAGCAGGGGGCAAACACCAACCAAGCGTACAAGTTGATCAACAATGATGATGCAAGGATCGGCCCCATCAATGGGAAGTTCCTTAAACACTTCTACGCTTGAACATCGAGGATTGCTCCTCGGCAAGAGCTTAAACTACCCACTACAGCGCTGCAAGGGTACATGATGTCTTCCCATTACCTTTGAAAGCGTACCAATAAGGAGAAACTAATCCAATTCTATGTCACCAATTGCTAGTGTGGCGTAGTGGTTGGATGCCCAAGTCGCCCTTGAGAGGTCTCGGGTTCGATTAGTGGTGATACCCATTATTACACACTGAGCCCCCCTTTTTTGCAAAAAAAAAAAAAACAAACAAACAATAACCAAAAAAAAAATCAATAACAAAAAAAAAAAAAATCTGTTGAACTACGTGATGACTTGATCCCTCTCCGAGGTACGTAGGCAGCTTAGTACTTGTCACTAAGTTCAGTCACATGAAAAGAAGAAGGATTGTCAGTCTGGCTTGAAGAGTTTTGCAACGGTTGTCAATATGCTTTTAAGATCCCTTTGCTTGGCATGGCATTGCTCATTTTCTATGGACATTCTCCTACGTTTCTGAAGTATGCTTTGCATCACTTATCTCCTGGGGGCATCTTCTTGTACCTTGCAAGTCTAAGCTACCTCATCTCTCTTCTAGGTTGTGCCACTTCATAGCTCTGAAATTTGAACCACATCATCTCCCTTCTGAGTGGTGTCGTTTTACATCATGTTTCTGAAATTTGGATGACGTCAACTTCCTCCAGAATGATGATAGATTATATATCCGAAGTCGGTGTGCCATCATCTCTCCTCTATGGGCATGTTCATGCAGTGTCGGATTCTTGGTGACATGTTCTGACATCTTCAAAGTATTGGCATCATTCTTTCCCTCATCTTCAAGGTTTTGTTGGCCTTTCCTTGCATCTTCAACGTCTTGTTGGCATCTTTGAAATCCTGATGTCTAGCTACAGTGCTATGCACCTCGATGTCTGAGCTATGTTGCCTCTGAAAATTTGTGCTGTTGTAGCTTTATTATAAAGGTCAATATTGGTGCAACTTCAATGCGGGTGCAAGTGCTAATGTGGAGTGTTGTCGTGGTTTCATGACAAAGATGAACGTTGGCACAACTTCGATGCGAATGAAGTGTTGACATGGTTTCATGGCAAGGACGAGTGTTGGCATGGCTTCAGTGTGAATGAAATGTTGACGTAGCTTCATGACAAAGATGAACGTTGGCACAACTTCGATGCGAATGAAGTGTTGACATGGTTTCATGGCAAGGACGAGTGTTGGCATGGCTTCAGTGTGAATGAAATGTTGACGTAGCTTCCTGGCAAAGATGAATGTTGGCACGACTCCAATGCAAGTAAAGTGTTGACGTGGCTTCATCGCAAAGACGAATCTTGGCACGACTCCAATGCAAGTAAAGTGTTGTCGTGACTTCATGACAAAGATGAGCGTTGGCACGGCTTCAACGCGAATAAAGTGTTGACGTGGCTTCATGGCAAAGATGGATGTCGGCACGGCTTTGGTGCTAATGAATTGTAGACGTGGCTTCACGGCAAAAATGGATGTTGGCACGGCTTCGATGCAAATAAAGTGTTGATATGGCTTCATGCTAAAGATAAGCGTTGGCACGGCTTCGATGCGAATAAAATGTCGATGTGGCTTCACGGCAAAGATGAACGTTGGCGTGGCTTCGGTGCAAGTGAAGTGTTGATGTAGCTTCATAGCAAAGATGAATGTTGGCGTCTCTGAAATTTTGATGTTTGGCTACAGTGTTATGCACCCCCAATGTCTGAGTTATGTTGCCTCTGAATATTGGTGCAAATTCAATGCAAATGCAAGTGCTAATTAGGAGTGTTGTCATGGCTTCATGGCAAAGATAAATGTTGGCATAGCTTGGGTACGAAGGAAGTGTAGATGTGGCCTCAATGCAAATAAAATGTCGAGACAGCTTGATGGCAAAAGAAGAGTGCTAGTGCAGCTTCAGTACAAGGACAAATGTTGGCATATCTTCATGGTAAAAACTCTTGATGTGGCTACGTTGCAAAGACTCTTGAGATGGCTGCGTTGAAAAGACAAGTGTTGGTGCGGCTTAATTGCCAAAGAAACTATGCTGCATAACAAAAACAAGCAATGAAAAAAATTTGTCAGGGAAAAGGTCTCATAGCCAAAAAAAAAAAAAAAAAAAAAAAAATCTTGAAAGCTGTAGAAGAAGACTGAAGGCTAGGAATGCCTAAATGAACGAAGCCAATCTCACGTCTTATATAGAGCACTTCTGCTAAACTAGCAGACAAGAAAAATGAAGAAAGTCAGCAAACCATTAAATGGTTCCACCAACCAACCAGTAAAAAAAAAACTATATTCACATTTCAGAAATGCGAAAACAATTGGAGCTCAAAGTGAGATTTTGCACATTCACAGCACTCGAAGTCAAAGAAGACTGCACCGAATTTTGAAATGACGGAGGATATTTAGCCATGGAGACAGAAGATGTTGGCTCGTTACCTACCTCACAAATCTGAATCCTGGCACCATCCTGTCAGGGCAGCCACCGCAAAATTAGACCAAAAAAAAGCCATAAGTCCAACAGAGACCCGTGGCTTTCTCATTCAGAATTGTGAAAATCCAGACATCATTTCACAAAACTGACCCTACAGAAATCTCAAACGGCCCTCGATCTAAAAAACCCAGAAAGATCATACTCAAAGGGGCTACCACGCGCCACCACGCGCCGCCAAAAGCTCGCGATGACCAACGGCCTAGTCCTTCAAATCTGTGCAAATCTGCCAACATATTAAGAAAACAGGAGTCACCACTAGATCCAAAGGCCTTTTCTCGGCAAAACCTGAAAATTTCAGGCCCAAAGAGTGAGGCACGCGCCTCCACGCGCCACTAGAATCTCCGACAAACGCTGCTTCAACGAACACGCCCCTCCATCGTTTCTCACGCGCGTGCACGCGCCGGTACTTATATCCCACGCGCCACGCGCTTCCACGCGCTATATGCTGACACGCGCCTAGTTGTATGACGTCATTCATGACGTCAGCTCACCCGGTTTGACACATCTGTACTGGTCCGACCCGGTTTGACCGACCCGAAAATCTGACCCGGTTCGAACCGCCTTAAAAAAAAAAAGAGAGAGAAAAAAAAAAAATACTTTGACCAAGTTTGACCTTTGACTTTGACAAAAAAGTCAAAATTTTCAAGACGGACCTGTCCCACTCAATTTTTCGAGTACATTCCGATTTTGGGATCCGATTCTCCATTTGAAACTCGGAAATTGTGCAAACGTCCAATTTCCAAAAAGTTGACTTTTGCGTAAATGTTGACCAAAAGTCAAAATTTTTAAGATGGACCTATCTTGCTCAATTTTTCGCGTACATTCCAATTTTGGAGTCCGTTCCATCATTTGAGACTCGAAAATTGCACAAATAACCCGATTCCAAGATAGTTGTCTTTTATGTTGAAGTCAACTCAAAGTCAAGATTTTCGAGCCAGACTTGTCTTGTATAGTTTTTCGTGACTTGGAAATCACCAATCTAACTCACATCTCCAAAGTACTGACAATGTTCAAAACTAAAGCTCTCAATATCAAAATTTGAGATTCATCCACTTGGTTTGGATCCCCTCATGGTTGTTCTCCAGACTTCATCAAGGCTTCCCTTTCAAAGTACAGATGAACTCTCACAAGTGTGTCTTGAACTTGAAATTACATCGGGTCACCTGTCCAACCTACCATTCCCCTTTTGGTGCCAAACATTCTCACCTACCGTTCGGTGCCTACCAATCTCCAACCTACCGTTCTCGTTCGATGTCTACCGTTCCCACCTACCATTCCAAGCCACCGGTCTCACCAAAAATTCACATCCACCGGTCTCACCGTTCTCAACTACCATCATTCGGTTCTCCACTATAAATAGAAGGTCCGGGTTCAAAAAAAAAAACTCATCAAAAAGAAGAGAAGAAAAGAAAAACACACTGAATCATGAAATGAAGATTTGCTTCTTTCAAATTTTCAAGTCCTCATTCTCACAGCCATTTTTCACTATGGCCTTATCATTCTCAACATTTAGCAATCAATATTGCTTCATAATCCGTTTGAAATCAACCCTCTCATGGTTCGGTAGAAACCCTCTTCACAACATCATTGTAGTTTTGAGATCCAAACAAATTTTGTTTCTCCCCTTAACGACCAGAGTTGTCCATAAAATTAGTCATAACAAGGTCTGCATTGTGGTTCCATGCTTCTTCATATTTGGTTGGCCAGGAGATCCAAGTCCAGCAGAGACACCTGTTCCTAACCTCAGGGCTCCTGTAGTCTCTCTCCAATTGCTTGGTCTTCCAGCAGAGGCAGCGGTTCGGAACAAACAGCAACTTGGCTGGTTTCTAAGACCAGAATCACAAGTTAGCTCCATCTTTCATTTTTTTGTGCTTTTCCAACAAGAAGCAGTAAAAGAAGATGGTAAAAAGTGTTGGGGTATCCAACAAATTGTCTTTCATCCAACACTTGAAACAACCTTCAAGGCACCAGCTCATCAGAGTTTAGCCTTTGGGGCTGGTAAATGGTCACCAGAGCCTTATTCCATGTCCCCACCACTATGGGACTCAAAGGTCATCGTTGCTGGTACCTCAAAACACACTTTCTGAACTTACTCCAACTTAAATTTAACTTGAAGTATTTCAGAATGAACTTTTCTGAAATTACTTCAACTTAACGTCTGTCAGTATGGTCCAATCACGCATGCACATTCTACGACTTACTGTCAGACCTCATACAGCATGCAGTCAGTCCCATATCTAAAGTTGTACTTCATAGAAACACCTACACCAGAAGTCCCCAACATATAGGGCCAGCACCATGGTGGCATGTGTTTCACCCATCCTCGCGTCTTCCCCATCTTCTACACCATGTGATCGCCGCCAACGATCCAAAAACACTCTTCTGAAGTTACTTCAACTTAACCTCTGCTGAGAAGGCTCAGTCATGCAAGTACATTCAAATACAGGCAAACCCCTTTTCGGTCTCATCAAAGCCTTTCATATGGGTGGGTCTACTCCTCGGAAATTATCTCATCCTGCTAAAAGCTCCACCACCTTTAATTACTTCATTTGAAGAACCAAGTGCAAAAATCTGTTTTCGAAACTCATTCCCACACCACACTCTGAAACCGTGTGCATGAACGAGTCTCGAGGGGGCATTTGTAGAGAGGGAAAATTTCTGACCTATCACAAGCTGACACGTCACACTACCAAGACCACAAAATACAGCCAATTACAAAGCGCCACATACTGCTGCTAGGTTTTACTGTTGCCATTCAGAAGCCAACAGAAATTTGCCAAGTGTCATGCAAGAACCAATCATGCATCGGCTCGTGTAAGCGATGACACAAGCAGCCTCGCTCGTGCAAGCGATGACACAAGCAGCCTCGCACGTGTAAGCGATGACCTAAGCAACCTCGCACGTGTAAGCGATGACCTAAGCAACCTCGCACGTGTAAGCAATGACATAAGCGGACCAATCAGACTGTGACATGTGTCACCAATCAAACTCCGCCACGTGTCGCTCATCCACCCCAAAACTCCTATAAATAGAAGCCTTCCTAAGACATTTAGGAGGACGGACACATCAAGCCATCTGAAGCACAAGCAGCATCAGAGAAGACATCTTGAGTTCAGAAGTCCAGAAGCTCTGCTGGAATCAAGCCCCGAAGCCTCTAGCAACTTCAAGAACTTCAACTTCGAATACGAAGAACATTCGAAGAGAAATCATCAAAATCATCCGCCTAGATCCAAAAGTCTGCGGGAATCAAGCCTAAAGTGTCCGAAAACATCAATAAACACAAATCAGTGAAGCTCTACGGATTCAAGCCTCTAAAGCACCGAAGAACTTCCAACATAAACCTTCAAATACAAAGAACATTCGAAGCAGAATCATCAAAACTACCTGCCTAGATCTCAAAGTTCACTGGAATCAAGCTCAAAAGCCTCCAGAAATCTTACAAACCACAAATCAGTGAAGCTCTACGGATTCAAGCCTCTAAAACCCCGAAGAACTTCCACCACAAATCTTCAAAGACGAAGAACGCACCAAGAACACGAAGAACATCCGAAGAACACGAAGAACAAAGAATTTCTAACAAGCTCATAGCCAGAGATTCATTGTAATTCCGTTTCAAAGATCTTCGATCCATTCTTCAGCCAAATTGAAGAATATTTGGTGTTCAAATCAAAATCACATTACCACAAATCCAAATCAATAAATCTTTCAAGGAGATCGAATCAGAGGATAACTCTTTTGTAATTACAGAGAATTGTACCACGCATATCATCAATACAAATTCACACTTGTGACACTATTTTACTTGTTCGACTCATTTCGAACCGAGAAATTTAGTCGTCCACAATGATGTCACGTATACCAACAGCTATACAGTTTAAATAAAAAAATTATTAAAATTGTAATTTCATTCTTTCTATAAAACTAATACACTAATCTATATGCTGTGAACAATAAAAATTGAGAGCTTTCTAATAGCAAAAATTACATAAAAATTATGGCAGTGAAAATTTTGCTCGAAGCAAAAGTCGAGGTCAGATTCAAAACTGATTGGCATTCACAGCTCATCTGTAAAAAGCAGCAGCATTTATTATTGCGCCTCAACTTGATGACATTGACTTCCCACTGCTATATGGATGGCAAATCTGCTGGACAAGCTTCTCTGGCAATTGTTTTGTAGACTACAAGAGAGATAGCAAAGAAAATGAATCTAACAATCCAAAATGCGGTGGTACATTAATGATACACATCGAAGAATTCACCAATATGTACCTGAAAGTGTCTCATGTGCAAAATTGGCTCACACCCAACATCTGCAACTGATTTTCCATTAGGGGTTTGCAATTTAAATCTCTCGGCCTCATATGCCGCAATAATATTTTTCTCATCAGGCATTTGGTGGCAAACTTTGAGGAGTGAACTAAGGGTATTCATCTGGCAAAAAAGAGTAAATACAAAGATGAGAAGCCCGACATCAAGCATCAATTTGAAAAGAGGAGAAAATAAAAATAGAGCTTAGCCTAGACATAATAGATTTTGAGGTTGAAACTATCTTCCTGTCTTTTATGGCATTGAAAAGAACTTAATGGTAGACTTCCAAAAAATCATATAATCTGCATAGGGGGATTCAGACATCTTAACCTTATTCCCCACAAGGTAAATATATATGTTTCCCCTCAATAAACAAATAGGTCAAAACAAATTTGGGACTAGCTCATTTCTGAATCCAATTTCTGGAAGCTTTCAAGGAATCTCTCAAGCTCTTCGTAATGGTTTTTTTTGTGTTTGTTTTTTTTTTAGGCACAAACCAATCGTTCTTGGAGTCTTTTTAAGATAATGTAAATTGGTGGAACTATGTGCATGACTGGGCTGGAGCGTAGATTGAGGCATGTATGCGTCCAAATACACGACTGCAATCAACACACATGCTTGCATGCAAATTGAGACATGCAGCAGATAGTCTACTCCAATAATAGAAACAGTGAAATCTATGTAGGTAAACACTACCAAGAGTAAAGAACAAGCTCACCTTCATATATGGACAGGATGCACAGCCTCCATGGATAGAACATCCCTCTCCACTAGCTACTCCAGGTATAATAGGTAGGATAATGTCACCCATTGTAACAGATGAATTTGGCGATGTTATTGTCATTGAGTCTGATGAAACTGGGAACACTATTTCAACTTTAATTTTTGCTCCTCCAGAAGACAACTTTCCAGAATCTAACAACCTGCGAACTGCTGCAACAATTGCAGTCACCATTCCCGATTCTGTTCCCAACACAAATTGGAGATGGTCATTGACATTTCTATCTAACGCCTCTTGAACCCTCTGATTTATAAAATCTAATATGTTTTGGGTGGAACCAACAACTCCCATTCCTCTTCTCTTAGCTTCCATTGCCAATGAAAACATTTCTCCAGGGACCTCAAGATGAGCAGTAAGGAATGCATCACAATACATTTCATTTATCTTCTCTACAACCTCATGTCCAAAAAGGTGATGTACAATGCATGTTCCATCCTGATACAAGAACATTATATAATCAGCAAATAAAACAAAAAAGCAATCCTACGGCCTATATCTGCAAATACAGGATAAAATAAGGAATAAGGGATAAAATGGTGTTCACTAGCTATGTTTTCAAGTATAATTAGGTGAACCAGGTGAAAAATGCTTAACTACATAAGCGTCCATTAAATGGCAGGGTGAAGGATCAAACACATGAACTCCAAGAAACTTATCAAAACAAACAAATACTCCATAAGTAGCCATGGGACAAAGCAATCCTGTATACACTCTTCTATCCTTTCCACCAATATTTCTCTGCCTAAACCATTATATTACTAAACTCCTCTACATGTATGATCCATCATGAAACAATTCATACTCAAGTTTGAAGAGCGCAAAAAGGGGGAGGAGGTAATTCCTGCAGTTGAGAAGAAAGGCAAAATCCAGGCCCTTAAATGCAGTAAACTCAATTCCAACTCCCATCACCCCCACCCCCACCACCACCCCCACCCGCCCCCCCCCCCAAAAAAAAAAAAAAAAAAAAAAAAACCCACCTACCTGATAAAAGTGCAGGTGAGGTAGCAATGACCTAATAGAGTCTCTATTATGAGCTGGATGTATCTTGGCTATTTCTTCATCAGTCATCTTAGTCATCTGCTGGAACAACTCTTTAATATTTGCACCCATATAGGAATCGGGCCCATACCATATGTTTAAATCTGGCACTTGAGAAAAAGCCTGCAGAAAAATATGTGACTTGCAGGTTTATTCACTTGAAGCATTAATATAAGCATTAGAAATTCAGGTAGTTGGTGAAAAGAAACTCACCTGCAGAATGGTTTGCACAACATTTGAAGAAGTACATGTGATTGTTGGCACAAGCTCATGAGTATATGCTTTTGTCTCTAGTGAAGTATTGATGTAAATGACATGCAACGAAGGAGGAGACTTAGAAGCAGACTCAAGATAATTCATATAAGAAGGGGTAGCTGCAGCATCCGCCAAGGAACAGCCAATACGTTCACTCGACGTCCTGTACACACCAACCTGCACATAAATACCACAAAAGTGGCAACAATCATGAATTTTTCACTACTTTGTGGAACAAACACCAGGACACGCTACGTTTAATCAAAGCATCAAAGTTGAGAGGTAGCAGCTTAAAATGAAGAACCTGCATTCTAGCAGTAGAACATTCCACCGTCAAACAGATATATTAAAGCCACTGATTTGCATGAGGTCTAGAACAAGAAATTATACACAGAAAATTGGCAAAATTGCTAATAAATTAGGCACCATTAAGTCAAACATTAATATAGCAGCACAGCCAATAACTTCTTTTTTTCCTTCAAATCCTAGGCTTGCCCTTATACAAGCACACCCTAAAACCCCTAAAGAGTCTGATCCCAGATTCTAGTATATGAGTATCAGGCTGATCAACCAATGGAATCAGAGGCCTTTCACTTGAATGTGGTTACACCTACATTCAGTCTATAAAACACAAACTGCAAAATAAGAATAAATGAGGGAAAGAACATACATCTTCAAAGCCAGCCTGATCAAGGATTGCACGCACATTTTCTGACATAAAATCTACACCCAAAACTGTAATGTATTTGCATCCAGCTTTCGCCATCTTCACAGCCGAATCAGCCATTACCAGTGAATCAGAAATGTGAATGTGTGGCCACTGTTTCTGAGCAGCAGTCAAGATGCCTTGGACCTGAGGATCCATATAAAAATGTGCAACAACACCAATCTTCTTCTCCTTTAGCACACTAACAAGTTCTTCAACCTTTGACTCATCAGGGAACAAATATCTCGCCTGCAATTAAACTACAATGGAAGTTAGAAATTTAATCCTCCCAGAACATTGATTACAATATAGAACACAAAGCAATTAAACAACCATCTATTAAAGAATAGGATTCTAATCTTTCCTCTTAAGGAAAGAACAGCATTAGAAAACTCAAATGAAGATATTTATTCATATGCTAAAGGTACCAGAGTTTAGAATGCCAGCAATTTGATCACTTTCTCATGACATAATTGAAATGAAGACAAAGAAAAAAGAATCCCTATTGCATTGTTGTCTTACTAATAATGTAATATAAATAAACTACAATCCAGCATTAAAAAAAAAATGTTATATGGGTTTTAAGATTTCTATTATCTCTACCTTTTCAGTCCAAAAAAAAAAAAAAAAAAAAAGATTTCTATTATCAATATGTGGCCAATTTGATTAGTTTATTTATATCATTAAGAGAAACCCAAAAACGAATAAAACCAAACACAAATCATAACTATTAGAGGTATTGGAATGCCAGCAATTTGATCACTTTCTCATGACCTAATTGGAATGAAGACAAAGAAAAAAGAATCCCCATTGCATTGTTGTCTTACTAATAATGTAATATAAGTAAACTACAATCCAACATTAAAAAGAAAAAAGAAGTTATATGGGTTTTAAGATTTCTATTATCAATATGTGGCCAATCTGATTAGTTTATTTATATCATTAATAGAAACCCCAAAACAAATAAAACCAAACACAAATCATAACTATTAGAGGTATTGGAATGCCAGCAATTTGATCACTTTCTCATGAACTAATTGAAATAAAGACAAAGGAAAAAGTCTCAATCACATTGTTTTTCTTATGAATAATATAAAATTGATGACGTACAATCCAGAATTAAAAAAAAAAAAAATGTTATATTTGTTTTATATTTCTATAATCATTAAGAGACCAACCCTTGTGGCTAATAAAATTGAAAAGATCAACCCTAAGGGGGGTCATTTGATGTTACTCAAGAGAACGCTTTCTAGCCTTCCGATTTACTTTCTATCGCTATTCACAATTCCTACTCATGTGGCTAATAAAATTGAAAAGATGCAAGGGGATTTTCTTTGGGGTGATAGCAAGATTCATCTGGTAGGTTGGGATAAAGTTTGTGCGCCTATAGCCAATGGTGGTTTGGGGATAAGGAAACTCACTACCTTCAATAAGGCCTTATTGGGGAAATGGTTGTGGCGGTTTGAGAAGGAAGAGAATCGGTTATGGAAGAGGGTGGTAGCTTCAAAATACGGGGAAGAACGGGGGGGATGGACCTCTAAGTTGGGTAGGGGAGTTCATGGGTGTGGTTTATGGAGAGGTATTCGCATGGGTTGGGAGGACTTCAGCAAAAATTGTCAGTTTGTTGTTGGGTTGGGGAATAAAGTGAGGTTTTGGCAGGATGGGTGGTATGGGGATCAACCTTTTTATTTGGCATTTCCAAGGTTGTATGGTATTGCCATTGATAAGGAGGTTTCTGTAGAAGCTTCTTTGCCAAGGCAGGGGGTGGAGGAGAGAAGAAGTTGGGATGTTCGTTTTATTAGAGATTTTAATGATTGGGAGATAGATGAAGGGCTGCATTTTCTTCGTATCTTGGGACCCAATATTCCTCCTATGGATGCTAGAGACCGGATGAGATGGAAATTGAAGTCTAATGGGGTTTTTGACATCCAGTCGTATTATAACAAGTTAAGGGATTCTCCCTCAACTACCTTTCCGTGGAAAGCTATTTGGAGAGCAAAGGCCCCTAGGCGAGTTTCTTTTTTTGTTTGGTGTGTAGCTTGGAATAAGATCCTTACGGGAGATAACTTGAGATTGAGGAGACTGGATTTTGTCGATTGGTGCATTATGTGCCGTCATTGTGGAGAGACGGTAGACCACTTACTTCTTCATTGTGAGATGGCGTATCGGTTATGGAGCTTTGTTTTTATAACTTTTGGCTTGTCTTGGGTTATTCCTAAATCGATTCCAGACTTGCTTTTTGGTTGGTGGAATTGGCTGGGGAAGCATTCGTCTCAAATTTGGAACTTAGTCCCGTTGTGCATCCTATGGTGTATTTGGAAGGAATGGAATAGGAGGACTTTTGAGGACTTGGATAGCTCCAGTGTTCAGATGCTTGCTTCTTTTATTGGAACTCTTTTTGATTGGTCTCAGGGCTTGGAGACTCACGTCTAGTGATTCCCTCCCTTCTTTTCTTTGCTTCCTTTCTCTTTTATAATTATTTTCTTGTTTGGCTTTCTATTGTGTTTTTTTCTCTGTTTTCTTCTTCTTGTACTTTCTAGGTTTGCTCTATGTTCTTCATGCATAGAGTAGACTTTCGTATATATATAATACTTACTTATCAAAAAAAAAAAGAGACCAACCCTTGTGCATACCAGGTTCTAATTTGAAAAACCAAGAGCAATTTGATTGCTTTCTCGTGAACTAATTAAAAAGAAGACAAAGGTAAAAGTCTTGATCACACTGTTTTCTTATGAATAATATAATATAAATTAACTTACAATCCAGCATTAAAAAAAAATGTCATATGGGTTTTAAGATTCCTAAAATCATTATGAGAGTGACCCTGATTAGTCAGCTGAGCATCTTAGAACTAAGTTTGGTTGTTACTGTTGTTGTATTAATACCATGTTCTAATTTGAAAATCAAGAGCAATTTAATCACTTTCTCGCAAATTAATTGAAAAGAAAACAAAGGAAAAAGTCTCGATCACATTATTTACTTATGAATAATATAATATAAATTAACTTACAATCCAGCACTAAAAAAAAAAAAAATGTTATATGGGTTTTGAGATTCCTAAAATCATTATGAGAGCGAGCCTGATTAGTCAGCTGAGCATCTTGGAACTAAGACAAGGTTGTTATTATTGTTGTATGCATAACAAGTTCTAACATGTCAAGTAGTGCCTTATAGCTCAACTCGCAGCTCATGGTATTTCAAACAAAGACATCAAGGGTCCAAATCCCGCCTCCCCCATTGTTACTATCAAAAACCAAGTTGCCCACTTAATTTCCATCACAATTCAATTCATTTCAAAACTATAAACACACAATTCAGACTAATATCATCAAAGGAAAAAAAAAAAAAAAAAAAAAAAAAAAAAAAACCGGACACGAATTATAACTTACCTGAGCCTCAGCATAACTCCCCTTAGCTTCTACTCCGTCAGCAGTCACCACAAGAGACGGAAACGGCTCGAAAGGCGGCGTCTTCCCTTCACGCTCCGCCACCAACGCCTTGGTCTTCTTCTGCATAGTGATCAACACATTGTGCCAAGTGTTCACCCTCGACCTCTCTTTCCCAACGACTCCCACATTCATTTCCGCCAGTTCCTCTGTGGTGATCTTCATCACCTCCTCCGGCGCCGCACCGTCGAGAACCCAAACGAGGCAAGAGCAGAAGCCTCGGCTGATTTCGGAATCGCTGTCAGCGAAAAACCTCATCTTTCCGTCGCTGCCCAGTTCGGCCTGGAGCCAAACCTGGGCTGTGCAGCCCATGACTCGGTTCGAGTCGACCTTGGCAGATGGGCCCAGCTCCGGCAACAGAGCCGCGTAGTGAAGCAAGCGCTTGACACGGTCGATTGGTTCTGGGAGAGACTGGAACTCGGAGATGAGGCGGTTGAGCTTGGAGGACACGTGGGTTTCCGTCTGTGACTGCGACGGAGGGAACGTCACCGCCGAGCACGTGAATGGCTTTTTCTCAGGACCGGGTGGCGGAGATTGTATACACTTGAAAGCACGTGGCTTGGGAGCGAAAGAGAGGGATTTGGGTTTTGGGTTTTGGGTAAAAAAGGTGGAGAGGAAAGAAGAAGAAGAAGAAGGAAGAGGAGGAGATTTCAAGGACATGGTTGCAGAGGACTCCATTGTTGCTCGCTATGTGTTTGTGTTAATGTCAGAGAGAGAGAGAGAGAGAGAGAGAGAGAAGATTGGAGTTTCGAGAAGGAATGGGCCTGAGAAATAAAAGCAGCGCCGTAGGTAAATAAATAAATGAAGAGGCAACAGAAGAGGCGGGCTGAGAAAGAGAAAGGAAACTACCCATTACATTATTCATGGTCAATAGAAAATGTGAGGTTCTGTGTGTTTTTTTTTTCCACAAAAAGAGCACCACACTTTGCAAATCCAATGGGTCCCATCTTTACATCTCTTTTTTTTTTTTTTTTTTTTATCCATTTTAATTTAGTTTTTGGAGGCAGGTCTCATGCACCTGAGACCTGCCTCTCACATTCAGAAAGGCCCCATATTGACGTATGCTACCTCTGTAAGAGGCAGGTTTCATGCGCCTAGTGCATGAGAGATTTTTCTTAAAATGACTAGCAACTGAATTTCATAATAATTTATCTCTTAACAAATAGAATTTAGGATTACAATTTAATCCAAATTTTAGGAGATGGGATCATGAGAATGTAGCAAGTGAAAAGTTTGGGGATTAAATTGTGATGAAGCCAAATTGTAGGGGAATTAATAATTTGTCCATGAAATACAATATTTGTCAATTTTGAATGAAACCTACATTTACATTTTAATCAAAAAACTTAGGAGATCAAATGTAACAATTGAAAGTATATGGACTAAATTATAATAAGGCAAAATGAAAATGATAAATTATAATTTCTTGTTTTTTAAAGTAATAGATGTACAATTTTACATTTTTTTTTTTCTTCATTTCTAATTAGTAATGAGAATTGAACTCTTATTATTAGGGTTATAAATGAACAAAAGCATTTATAATAAACTTGGGTTCGAATAAAAACTTGTTTATGTTTGTTTATTTAGTAAAAAAGTCAAACTCAAATCTAAATTTAAGTTTAATTCTTAATCAAACTAAGCTCAAGTATAACCATTGACAAACTCACAAGTAGAATATACATTCATATAAGTTGGCAACTTCAAGTCCAAACTGAACCGATTCAGCAAAAATAAGTACAAACAGAACCACCTGGCAGCGACATGTTGGTAGGTTTTTCTTATGATAGCAGGCTCTGGTGGGACTTTGGCCGCATGTGTGCCGTAGTCCCTGTGGAGCCAGTTCCAATGAAAATACTCAAAATAGTGTTCAAGGTCCGTATGCGCCTTTTTCTTTGTACCAACCAACCCACTTTGAAGAAACTTTCCAATAAATGGCATCAACTAGAGAGCGAACTAGCGAGGTATAGGTTTTTGCATTACTTTTTTTTAGTTAAAAAAAAAAAAAAAAAAAAAAAAAAAGAAAGAAGAAGAAGAAGAAGAAGAAGATGCAGAACAACAAAGGCCATACATTTTTACTTGGCCACATGTGCGCCTTTGTCTATTTCTTCATTAAATGATGCCTTTTTCTTTGTTAAATTAAGAAGGTATATTAAATGATATTTTTATACATTAAGAAAATATATATTATATATATTAAGTAAAGTAAGACAATCATAATGAATTTGAATTTGCAATAAATTATTTGATAATAATATTTCTGTAATATAATTATTAGTATGTAACTCATGCAAACGCATGGATTCATTTAAAATTAAACATAATTTTTATTATAAAAATATAAATAATTTGTCAAATTATTTTTAAAAAAATAGCATATAACACATGCATACGTATATATATAATTAAAATTAAACACAATTTTTATCACAAAAATATAAATAATTAGTCAAAATTTTTTTTTTAAGTAAACGTAATTAGTCACATATTAAAATTCTTACCTAAATTTAATCCTACTTATCAGGGACGTAGCTATGCTTGGACTGGGGGGGGGGGGGGGGCGCAAAGGGCCCCCCGGCCTAATGAGAAAAAGCAAAATATAAAATGTATAAAGCTTGGTTTTGAATTTTCATGCTCTATTTTTGTTCAATACTTCAATACTTATACAAAAATTACATTTTCTTTATTCAAATTTTCATTAAATTTTGATTCTTTTTGTGAGTTTCTGTTTGGGTTCTAAATGATTATGAAATTTATCTTAAAGTATTAGCATAGGATAATTGCAGTTTCAATGTTTGATGAAGTTCCCCAAAGAAGCTTGGGATAAAAAAAAAAAAAACACACACACACACACACACATATATGTTCTTTTATAAGTAGCTTGGATTAAAAAAACATGGTTGTCTTTGGGTTAATCTAGAGCTACGATATGTAGGTTTAGGCTATAACAAATTTTGTAAGCATTTGGGTTTGAGTGTATCTCGCTTCCCTTCACTCGAAATCCTAACTCCGTCCCTACTACTTATGATCCTTTTTTTTTTCTAATTTTTAAAAAGATAGAACATGTGGTGATCTTTGTTATGTGGTGATTTTTATTGAGTATATGTGATTGTTTTTTCTTTTTTTCTAAATTTTATAGTTCATTAATATTAGATTCTTAGTATTTTGCACTCATTAACTCACTTGATACAACGATTATATTAACTTAAGTGAATAATTATGATGTGGTCCCCACATAAATTTAGACAAATAGCACAAAATTGGATTATAATTGCGAATTTTAATTGAACTTTCACTAAACTTTATCTATTAATATATATATATATATATATATATATGTAGGGACCAGGTTTGAGGGAGTGGACCCAAGCCCAGTTTTCCCCGCAATGAATTTGTAGAGGATGGATTCAAGAACTAGGCGTTAGTGATAAATGCAGTGACCATGCATGGTAGTACATGAGTGAGATAATCTGAACGCGCAATGGGATGAGTAATAATGCTCCTCGGACATATCTTCCAGAACTTGGAGTTCTTATCATTTCTTTCTCTAAGACTGAATAAAAAGTTCTCTCTCAGTACATGCAGATTACTCCCCTTCTTCTGTTCTCTCCCTTTTAGGAGGAGTCCATTACATTATATATCCCTCTCCCAATCAATCCTAGCCCTACATTTGTAAAAGGATTAGGGCATCACTTGAGTGCCTGTCCCATCAGCCACCTTCCCATGGTCTCTGTAGGTGGCAGCAACCAAGGTGGCACTGTTGAGGCGTCCCTTCCTCATTAATGCGGCCAGGACGTTAGTTGGGAGCATTTAATGTGGAGATGACAGTTCGTCTGGGACTTGCTCCTCCACCATGCTTCCATGTCTGGTATTTGGTACCCGCTGTTTGTTCCTTGGATGCTTGGGGAGGCTAGCTTTGAGGGAGTGCTGCTTGCACTTTCTCGGGCCTCGGACTTCCGAGGATGCTATCATCCTCGGCGTTGTTTAGAGGGTAGCTGGGCGCTACACTTCAGTCCTCGGTCCATGGGCGCGTCCTCGGACATGGGCCTTGGGCCCAGTTGGGAGTGGGCTGGAGTCGTCTGACCATTTCTTGGCCCCACAATATATATTGTAGGGTCACAATTTAAGGCCCAAGCCCAGAAAATAATTGGGTAGTGGCCCATTGAGCCCAAGACAATATTTTTATAGAGAATGGGTTAGAGAGCTAGGCTTTAATGAAGATAATAGTGGCTAGTATGGTTTTAACAGATGATCAAGCAAGAACTGGGTATGTAAGACTGGATAAGTTCAATGTCTGAGGGGGTCATTCTTTGTATAAATCAATATCACTATTTTACAAGTATAATTCAAATTGCTTTAGTCCTTTCTCTCTCTATTTTTTTGATCCCCTTCTCATAATAGGTCTTTTACATTATATAATCCCTTTACAATCATCTTAATCCTACACTTGTTAATCATCTAAGCATTTACTTGAGTGCATGTCCCATCAGACATCTTCTTCTGCTTTCTGTAGACTGTGGTATCTAGGAATGCACTGTTCAGGGGTCTTCTCCAGATAAATGTGGCCAGAAAAGTAGCTGCAATGTAATTAATGTGGTGGTAGCAGTTTTTCCTTTAGATATTTTTGTGTTCTTGTCAATCCTATACACACATGAAGCTCATCTTTATGGTGTAAATCTTTTGATAGGTCACCTAGCTAGGTCGCTGGACTATAGGTTCGAACTGTATTTGTCGTGTCCGAGGAGGAACTGTTCCTTGGACCGCTCTCTATCCGCTTCTTCTTTATGAGACTTTAAGCTTGGGGTCTTTCTCAATCATTTACCCTCCTCGGACATACCTCCGTTCTCAAATATAGCCCAAGGCCCAATATACAAATTTGGGCCTTTATCCCTATATATATATATATATATAAATTAAGGAGGTACATTAAATGATATTATATATATATATATATATATATTAAGTAAAGTAAAGTAAGACAATCATAATGAATTTGAATTTGCAATAAATTATTTGATAATAATATTTCAGTATTATAATTATTAGTATGCATTTAAAATTAAATAAAATTTTTATTATAAAAATATAAACAATTAGTCAAATTATTTTCAAAAAAAATAGCATGTAATACATGCATACTTATATATGCATTTAAAATTAAACATAATTTTTATCATAAAAATATAAATAATTAGTCAAATTATTTTTAAAAAAAGTAAACGTAATTAGTCACATATTAAAATTCTTACCTAAATTTAATACTACTTATGAACATTTTTTTTTTTCTAATTTTTAAAAAGATAGAACATGCGGTGATCTTTTTTGTGTGGTGATTTTTATTGAGTATATGTGATTGTTCTTTTTTATTTTTTTCTAAATTTTATAATTCATTAATATTAGATTCTTAGTATTTTGCACTCATTAACTCACTTGATATAAAGATTAAATAACTTAAGTGGATAATTATAATGTGGTCCTCACATAAATTTAGACACATAGCACAAAATTGGATTCTAATTTCAAATTTTGATTGAACTTTCACTAAAATTTATCTATTAATATATATATATATATACATACGTATGTATATAAATTAAGGAGGTACACTAAATGATATTTTTATACTTTAATATATATATATATATATATATTTATATTAAGTAAAGTAAAGGAAGACAATCATAATGAATTTGAATTTGCAATAAATTATTTGATAATAGTAATTATTAGTATGTAACTCATGCAAACACATAGATGCATTTAAAATTAAACACAATTTTTATTATAAAAATATAAATAATTAGTCAAATTATTTTTTTTAAAAAATAGCATGTAATACATGCATATGTATATATACATTTAAAATTAAACACAAATTTTATCATAAAAATATAAATAATTAGTTAAATTATTTTTTAAAAAAGTAAACGTAATTAGTCATATATTAAAATTCTTACCTAAATTTAATACTACTTATGATCATTTTTTTTTCTAATTTTTGAAAAGATCGAACATGTGGTGATCTTTTTTGTGTGGTGATTTTTATCATAAAAATATAAATAATTAGTTAAATTATTTTTAAAAAAAGTAAACGTAATTAGTCACATATTAAAATTCTTACATAAATTTAATAATACTTATGATCATTTTTTTTTTCTAACTTTTGAAAAGATCGAACATGTGGTGATCTTTGTTGTGTGATGATTTTATTGAGTATATATGATTGTTTTTTTTTTTCTTTTTTTCCCTAAATTTTATAATTCATTAATATTAGATTCTTAGTATTTTGCACTCATTAACTCACTTGACACAAATATTAAATAACTTAAGTGGATAATTATGGTGTGATCCCCACATTAATTTAGACATACAACACAAAATTAAATTTTAATTTCAAATTCTAATTAAATTTTTTCTAAACTTTATCTATTAATATATATATATATATATAGACGAAAAGCACCTTTTAGTCCCTACATTTTCAGGTGATTTCCATTTTAGTCCATACATTTTATTTTTACCGCCTTTAATTCCTATCTTGAAAAACGCTTCCCGTTTTGGTCATTGTCGTTATATCAGAAACAGGGAAAGCTGACGTAGTAAACGGCAGGAATAAATAATACTAAATTAATATCCACGTGACCTAAATTAATAATAAAAAATGTTTTTTGGCATTAAAAAATGACACATCAACATTTAAATTAAAAAAATTATTTATTAATTTTAACTAAATAAAAAAAAATAAAAATAGAATTAAAAACTGAAAATCATATGAATTGAGATCTAAGAGTGTCTTGAACAAGAACAACAAGAAAACAAACCCAGAAATTAAAAAAAAAAAAAAAAATCTAGTTGGGTTTGAGATGTGAAAGAACAAGTGGAGCTAACAAATCAAGGTAGAAAGACCGTGAATCAAGGTCACAGGGGAGCCTTCAAATCAACAACAACAACAACCATCAAACACGGAGGATAAGAACAAAAATAAGAATAAAGAGGACATCCACTGGGTATACCTTAAACCTATCTTCCATTTTTCTATCTTCAATCTCTATGATGTTTGCATTTTCACTTAGTTCACAGTCAATATGTGATTTACTTAGCCTCCATATTGTCGATTTGTTGTTCATGATACCGCTTAAGACCTCTTAGGAGCCAAATCGAAGTTGGAGGTTTGAGAGAGATTCATTTTGAGAGATGGGTCTTGGGTTTTCGGGTTTAGGCCAAGAGAGAGAGAGGTTGAGATCGAGGATGGAGAAGAGAAGGTGAGGCTATCACCAGGATGGTGGTGGCTAGCGTTGGGCGGTGAGGACCATTGAGGTCCAATCGGGCGCTGGTTCCAAAAGTGTGAGATTTAGAGTGAGAAATAGATTTAGAGAGTTGTTGGTGATGATCGGAGAGAAGAGTTTGAGTGGCTCTGGCCATGGGGTTTCAGAGTGAAGGCTTGGGTTTTGGGTTTGAGAACTAAGAGGTAGAGAAATGGGAAGGGATAACTCCGGTGAGAAAGAGAAGTTGGGTATGAGATGTGAAGTTCACATTTTGTTAACGCTATTTTTATTATTATTATTTTTTAATTTCTGGTTTTGTGTTCTTGTTGTTTTTGTTCAAGACACATTTAGATCTCAATTTATATGATTTTTAGTTTTTAATTCTATTTTTAATTTTTTTTATTTAGTTAAAATTAATAAATTAATTTTTTTAAATTTAGATGCTGACATGTCATTTTTTAATGTCAAAAAATATTTTTTATTATTAACTTAGACTACGTGGACATTAATTTAGTATTATTTATTCTTGTCGTTTGTCACTTTAGCTTTCTCCGTTTCTAATGTAATGACAAGGACTAAAACGGAAAACGTTTCTCAGAATAGAGACTAAAAGCAGTAAAAATAAAATATAGGGACTAAAATAAAAATCGTCTAAAAATGTAAGAACTAATACTTGTCCGTTACAGAATCCATAAACTCATCAAGGACTCATCTCACCACTCAGAGATTGTCAAAGTGCTCTTTGGTTCAGCTATTTAAGCCTAAAAAGCACCTTGGCTATTACAAAAACATGAATTTGAAGTTTCCAATGATGTTTTGTAGGGTCTTGCACTTTATGTCTCATTGTCTCTTTATTGAAAAGTCTATGTGGAATTTAGCTTCGTGACTCGTGACTCGTGACTGAAAGATAATTATTGAAGATAGGCAAGTTGACTTGGATTCTTTGTTCCCAGTCAAAATAAACAACTGGGAATTGGGATGAACTTCATGAAGATATCATATTTGTTTATGAAATATGTTTAGAACTTTTAATGAGAAAGACAACTGATTTTCTTGATAATTTTTATATTTTTCATAAAAGTGATATTAGAAGTTTTTTAAAATTATCTATTAACAAATGCTTTAAAGAGAAAACACCAGTTATGTGGTCCCATTTTCTTATAATGGTGCAAGAAATTAAAACTCCAGTAGTTGAGTGCATAGTTTGTATAACTTTGTTCCTGTTATTATCATTCTTTGGGCTGAGGATAGCGTGACTACCGACTCGTGAGGTTAGAATTCATGACATTTGCACATGGTATCTGGTAAGATAAGATTGTTTCTCATGCAGTCTCAATATGTTCATATATACTTTGGCGAGCTATATGGATGATCTGATCTCAACCCCAACGCCCATGCTTGGTTGTTTGTAGTTTATCTTTACCTTGATAATTGAAAATGGACAAATTGCTACGATGGTGCCTTTTTGTTCACGAGTCACGACGGTATGATTTTTGTTTATATTAGGCAAAAGACAAACAGTGCTAACATAATAAATTAAGGAAGAAAAGTTGCATTTGGCTCTATGGTTTGTTTTAATCTTAGGCCTAGGACCATAGTACAAACCTGAAAGATATTACAAATTTGAGAACCACACTTTATGAAGATACAAATCATCTAGTCCTTTTTTATTAGGTAAGAACCAAAAATTAATGGGTGGCACTTGAAAGTTCTGAATAACTTAATATATGTAATCATTCAAACTAGATTTAGTTTGACTATATGAATGGCCATTAATATATTTGATGTCATCTATGAATGGTCATTAATATATTTGATGTCATCTATATATATATATATATATATATATATTATAAAAGTTGAAGTGTAATATTTATTGTTGTTATACTCATACTGCGTCATCTCATCCGTCATGTCATTGATTACATAATCATTCTTTTTTTTTTTTTTTACAAGATAGAATTCTACTCTAGCCTAATCTAAGTGTATATGTGTGTGAAGCTCCCTCCTAGAGACTTGAACCCCGGCTCTTGCCCCTCACACTTTACAAGCACTTATACTTGTAGAGTGACCATCGCACCAAGGGTGTGCAGTGGTTTTCTTGTTTAATTTTTATTCCAAAATTTTGTTGACAATATTAAATATATAAATATTTTTTTGAGAATATATTAATATATATATATATATATTGATTTTACATATTCGGCTTGAGCGGTTTTAACTTTATATATAACTTTGCCTTTACACATTCATCTACTTTAATTTAGATGTTATAACTAAGCAATAAAATTAATAAAGAATTAAAAAAAAAAAAAACAATGTCTATACATATTGTGGGAACACAATCTATTTGTCCGCTTTAGAGGGCAGGCTTGGGCATGCTTAGGGTGCAACGCCCACAAGCTTCTATCCCTTGCACGGTTTTGTCCTCAAGTGACATGAGAAGTCTTTGAGACTTGTCCCACATCGACAAGAGAAGCGCCCCACCTATGCCTTATAAGCTTGAGCTCAAGGTATACTTATGCCTTGAGCTCAAGCTTATAAGGTATAGGTGGGGCGCTTCTCTTGTCGATGTGGGACAAGTCTCAAAGACTTTCCATGTCACTTGAGGACAAAGTCGTGCAGGGGATAGAAGCTTGCGGACGTTGCACCCTAAGCATGCCCAAGCCTACCCTCTAAAGCGGACAAATAGATTGTGTTCCCACAAAAAGGCACTTTTGAGGGCAGTGCCCATCTCCAGTATTGTCCGCTTTGAGGTAGGCCATGAGCATGCTTAGAATGCAATGTCCCGAGCTTTTATCCCCTCACGGTTTTGTTGCTAATGAACCGAAGTGCAAGGCATGCCTTCACCACTACTACACATGTGTAGTAGTGGTACACTTATGCCTTGAGCTCAAACTTATAAGGCATAGGTGGGGCGCTTCTCTTGTCGATGTGAGACAAGTCTCAAAGACTTCCCATGTCACTTGAGGACAAAACCGTGCAGGGGATAGAAGTTTGCAGACGTTGCACCCTAAGCATGCCCAAGCCTGCCCTCTAAAGCGGACAAATAGATTGTGTTTCCACACATATCTATCTATACTATTATATAATAATGGAAGCTTTAAAATAAATTTTACAAAAGCTCTTTTTGTGTCATGTCATTAGCAGTCTTTTTTAATTTTATGCAATTTTTACCTTGTTTAACCTTTCATCTTTTTCAACCATTGTTTTTTTAGTTCAATTTTTCATTTTCTTGAATCACTGGTTTCTTAAAATTTTCATTTGATTTCCTTTATAAATTTTTAATTTTTCTCCTTTATATCTTTATAAATTCTACAATTTCACTTTTTTGAACCTTTCATCTACTTCCACCCTTCTAACCTTTCATCTTCATAAATTCTACAGTTTCACTTTTTGAACTTTTCATCTACTTTTACTGTTCCTCTTACAACTTGATTTTCTTATAAATTTCTCTTACTTCATTTCCAACTTTCTCCCCTATTCCTTCCAAGTTGTTCATTGCAAAAAAGGTCAACTCTCTCTCTCTCTCTCTCCAATTTTGTCTCTTTTGATGTTTTTTATTTTATTTTATTGTTTCAACCACTTTTTCCCCCCTAATGGTTCTTTTTGTTATTGTTGATTTTGTTAGGTTCTAAAAGTTTAGAATAATTGACAAACTGTGAATACAAATTTATCTAGATATAGATCCTAGAGTCTGTAGGTATTATTAGACAATGCTCAAGGTGATACAAGTCAAGATTTAAGAATATACAAGCTGCAGAAAGAAGAGTTTAGAAATTGTTTGGTTCGACCGATCAAGAAACAGGCTCGATCGATCGAAATACGGGTCTACAGAATTTTAAGTTCGGCCTAACAGCAGTTCAAGCCCAAAAAGGATTAGGGTTTCAGATCTACTTCTTCTAGTAAATAAAGGAAAGCCTAGGCACGTTTTATTATGACTTTGGAGGTGCTCTTGTGAGATCTAAAAGGTTTTGTGCCTTCCTCTATCAAAGTAACTATCGGATATCACTCTCGTATCTTTAGAACCGGTAGATCTGAAGTTGCTGCATGAAGATCAACAATAGTCGATGATCTAAACCTTCAAGGGTGATCTTGGAGTCATAAACATGAGAGTTTATGTTGCTAAACCTTTGAGTGGAGTCTCAAAGTCACAAGTGTGGGTGCCTGTGTTGCAAAGGCCAAGGAAAGAAGTAGTCCATGGACTCGGAGCTATCATGGGGTCGTGGTAGTAAGTTCTACATGTAGTAGTAATAGGATATTAGTGGTTTAAGTCTTATTGTAAACTCCAATTCTTTTTAGTGAATTTGGTTTTTACCTTGAGAATAGCTAGGTTAAATCCTCCCTAGATTTTTTTACCAGTTCAGTTTTCTTGGGTGATCATATCAATGTGTTCTTTATTTTCCGCTGCTTTACATGATATGACTTTATTGTTTTAACCTAGACCTGAATAATAAACCTAAGTATTCACTTGGTTAATTGATTAGGTTAAACAATCTAGCTTACAGGGATTTAAAAAACATAACAGATTTAATTGTCATTTCACATTTGTTTCTCTTTTTGGCAAATTTGTATCGACTTTTATGCATATTTAGGTATTTTGGTATTCCAATTTCCGATAAAAAAATTCCTTTCTTTTAGTGATTCAATTAGATGTTAAATTATGAGACTTTACTAAGTTTTGTTTATTTTTAAATCATTTTGTGTGAACAAAATTGTAGTTTTTGTAGAGAAAGTACTCTTAATAATTGTATTAGAAATACTCTATAGTGCCACTTATTTAGATAAATGCAAAGGTTAATCAAATGGAAATAATTGAATGAGTGACATATTTAATTTAGCTTTCGCAATTGTATTTTCATTATTATTTTTGTTATTGTTGTTGTTATTATTATTAATTATTATAATGATGCACATAGAAAATTATGAGATTTTGCTAATAATTGTTTATTCTATAATCTTTTTAAGTGGATAAATTTGCTGTTTTGGCAAATAAAATAATCTTAATAGATTATAATAAAAAACTATTTTTCTCATTCTTTTCTAAATGTCATAATTGGAAAATTTTAATCCACACTATATTCTATCACTAACAAATTGGCTCATAATAAAAATAGATGAAAATAATCTTAATAATATATATATATATATATATTTTTTTATTTATAGGGAACAAAAAATTCATTATTTAAAAGTAAAAAAAGACCCTTGCCCTTTGTTAGTTTCGTAAATAGTTATATATAAAAAAGAAAATTTCTTAGTTAATTGTGGGGTCAAAGAATTTGGCAACTGCGGCCCACTTTATATTAAACCCAAGGCCCATGCCGAAGAGGAAGAAATGTCCGAGGACAAAATAAACAAGTTCAAGGTGCCCTGAAACATCGCCGATGACGATCCTGTCCTCGGCGAACCAAGATCACAGAAGGGAAGAGCGGCATGCCATCAAAGGCAGCCTCCTAGAGCATCCTAAGGAAAAAGACAAGTACAATGGGTCAGCCATGGGAGTACGGTGGAGGAGCAATTCAAGGAGAAACTATCACCTCCGTATTAAATGCCCACAACTAACGTCCTGGCCGCATTAATGAGGAAATGACCTCTGAACAATGCTACCTCAGTTACCGCAACTCACAAAATGCTAGAGAGGGTGTTTGATGGGACAGATACTCAAGTATAGGCTTGGATGATTAACAAGTGGAAGGCTAAGATCAACTGGAAGGAGGTATATAATGTAAGGGATCCTCTAGGAAAGGGGGGGAGAGCACTGTAACAATCTCAAACTTTCTACGATGAACTCATTTCATCTCTGTTTGATTGTCACGAACACCATATTAACTGTTGTAATCCTCACTAAGGCTTAGTTCTTTAACCCATTCTCTACAAACTCATTGTATTGGGCTAGTTGGGTCTGAGTCCACTCATCCAACAGAAGAAGTGCTCAAACCCAGTCCTTACAATTGGCACCGTCTGTGGGAAAAACTTGTGTATTAGTGAGTACAATGGTTAATCATGGTAGGATCAAGCTCCCATCAACAAGAGTCCTTGAAGAGGGTCATTTTGGCGGCGGTGCATGCTAAATGAAAGCGTCCCCTTTATTTCCAAGAACACACACACAGTTGTTGTCATAACTCAGCTTCCGCTTAAGTCTACACTTCAAAGCACTAACTATGCGGGGAGGATTGCTAAGTGGGGCACAGTCCTAGGGGCTTCTGACATCAAGTATACGCGTCGTACCTCTGTCAAAGGGCTGGTTCTCGCGAGTCTAGTAGCCCGGTTCGCTGAATCCCCAATGGAGAAAGAAGCCGAGAATCAAGGCATGGATGGAAAATCGGTTGGCACCATCTCCCTGCAAAAACTTCTATTCTGGAAGGAATATATTGACATCCTGGAATCTTTTGATGCGGTTAAACAGAACCTTAGCTATGCCGGGTCCTCGGACCTCCTGCTTTGGGGAAATTAACACGCACTGGAATTTTTTGAAACGGTTAAACAGAACTGGCAACATTCTTTGATGGTTGCACGGCTTGCGGTATAGAGCACATGGTTATTTTCATGGTTGTTTCTACATGGTTAACTTATTTAAAGTTAGCGGCCGAGTGCTACTGCCGGTTTTTGTTAAAGTCAAAGTGACAATTTTTCGTTACCATAAATAGTATCAATTCTAAGTCCCATTGGAGGGAAAAATAACAACACACCCATTCATGAAATAATTATTGCAGAGAAAGGAAAGATTCATAAAGTAAAAACTGCAGCCTTTTTTATTAAATAAAGGAATGGTACATCATATACAAAGCGACTTAGGTAGACTTGTTTTAAAGCTAACTATGTAAAGAGAAAGCCCATGGGAATGGTAGATTCACAATCTTGTTCTAGCAGCAATCGAGTTAGTATGGGTGGTACCGACGATGAGAAAGAAGAAGAGGCGGAAACACCAGATGGACCCCTTTTCCTTAACTGCAAGATGTTCTGCTATCAAGGCTAAGAAACAGGAAACCCATTTATCCTTGTCCTTGTTGATTTGCTTGATCAACCCTGGGTCGCTTTCGCATTTATGCACACATAATATATGCCGTCAGGTAAGACCCGAACTTTGTCGCACCCAAAATTTGATGCGATCTACACCTGCTTTGGTTCTTGGATGAAGGAGGAGGGTCTTCTTTCTTGCTCGGTTGAAAGACATCTTTGGCCTTTGCTTCCTTTGCCTTAATTGCGTCATCCTGGATCTTGGCGGCATCCTTGGTTCCTAAGGGGGGCTTGGTTTCCTTGCCCTTGCCTTTATCCGCGGCCACCTCATTCCCTAGGCCATGATCACAATCTTGGCAGGATCCTTGGGAAAGCCTGAAGGGTTGAGAACTTGAGATTCCTGCAGAACTCAAGGATTTGTAAATGAGGAAGAACGATTCCCCTAGGGTGCCTTATATAGAAGGCAAAATCTAGTGGAAATTAATTTGCACGAAATTCAAAGAAAGAGTTACAAACGAAATAAATCTCGCCTAATTTCCAAAGAAATCATCAGTCGTTGGATTTGCATCACTTCACAAAGATATTAATGAGGGCGCGCCTCGCATACCAAAACGTCAGGAACGCAACTTGAATAGTTAAAAGATGCCTCCCAATTAGAAGTGGTGAAAAATAGGCGCGATGAGGCTATTATCACACTAGACAGAATCAAGGTCTTGTATGGTCCTCGGACTTAAGCCTATGGGGAAACTAGTTACTTCAAGAAAAATCTAAGTACTAGACAAAACCAAGGTCTTGCATGGTTCTCGGACTCAAGCCTATGGGGAAACTAGTTACTTCAAGAAAAATCTAAGTACTAGACAGAACTAAGGTCTTGCATGGTCCTCGGACTCAAGCCTATGGGGAAACTAGTTACTTCAAGAAAAATCTAAGTACTAGACAGAACCAAGGTCTTGCATGGTCCTCGGACTCAAACGTGTGGGGAAACTAGTTACTTCAAAAGAATCTAAGTACTAGACAGAACTAAGGTCTTGCATGGCCCTCTGACTCAAGCTTATGGGGAAACTAGTTACTTCAAGAAAAATCTAAGTACTAGACAGAACCAAGGTCTTGCATGGTCCTCGGACTCAAACCCGTGGGGAAACTAGTTACTTTAAAAGAATCTAAGTACTAGATAGAACCAAGGTCTTGCATGGTCATCGGATTCAAACCTGTGGGGAAACTAGTTACTTCAAGAAAAATCTAAGTACTAGACAGAACCAAGGTCTTGTATGGTCCTCGGACTTAAGCCTATGGAGAAACTAGTTACTTCAAGAAAAATCTAAGTACTAGACAGAACCAAGGTCTTGCATGGTCCTCAGACTCAAGCCTATTGGGAAACTAGTTACTTCAAGAAAAATCTAAGTACTAGACAGAACCGAGGTCTTGCATGGTCCTTGGACTTAAGCCTGCGGGGAAACTAGCTACTCCATGAAGAATCTAAGTGTTAGACAGAATTAAGGTCTTGCATGGTCCTCGAACTCAAACGTGTGGGGAAACTAGTTACTTCAAAAGAATCTAAGTACTAGACAGAACTAAGGTCTTGCATGGCCCTCTGACTCAAGCCTATGGGGAAACTAGTTACTTCAAGAAAAATCTAAGTACTAGACAGAACCAAGGTCTTGCATGGTCCTCGGACTCAAACTCGTGGGGAAACTAGTTACTTTAAAAGAATCTAATTACTAGACAAAACCAAGGTCTTGCATGGTCCTCGGACTCAAGCCTATGGGGAAACTAGTTACTTCAAGAAAAATCTAAGTACTAGACAGAACCAAGGTCTTGCATAGTCCTCAGACTCAAGCCTATGGGGAAACTAGTTACTTCAAGAAAAATCTAAGTACTAGACAGAACCGAGGTCTTGCATGGTCCTTGGACTTAAGCCTGCGGGGAAACTAGCTACTCCATGAAGAATCTAAGTGTTAGACAGAATTAAGGTCTTGCATGGTCCTTGAATGCAAACCTATGGGAAAACTAACGAGCTTGAGCGTTCGTCTGAGTTACAAATACAGCCAAAAGGGAGTCTGGCGCCTCGGACCACTTGCCTTGTCCACATTCAATAAAGGTGTAAATAAACACAAGTCCATGAGTATCACTTAAAGCATTTCAGTTTACGCTTGGGTCACTTCACCTAAGGTATCACTTAAAGCCTCAACTGCTTTTCCTTTAAAATCAACATTGCAATATTTCCTTGAGGTCAGTAAGTTCATGAAAAATGTGTGCATGCACATCCGACCATGAGGTATGCGTTATAAACATAAATTCTTTTGTGTCTCACTTAACAGAAGATAAGCTTCGTTATTAAAGTTATTCAATTATTGGTTTAAGTTTGAATTAAAATTTACATGGTGGATTTAACATCCTCAATTGTCCGATTAATAAAGGATGGAGCATACTACTAAGGACAGTCAAGTATTAGTAAGAGCGTGAAAACGTAATGAATAATAAGGTGTTATGATTAAAAGAAATGAGCACACTCCATTACAAAAAGGGCTTGTTTCATTACAAAAGTTCAAGTACACTTAAAAAGAAATGAAGAAAGGAAAAGCACAACCGAGGCAATACAAACAAATAAAAACAGCCTATTTTTTCAACTTTGTGGTCACTTTGTCCTTAGAAGGTTGTTGAGAGGCTGCATCAGAGGCTGGAGGATTCTAGCTTGGGAGAGTGGCTTTAGAGGGCGTAGCAGGGGAGACCAAGTTTGACGCCATTTCAGCAGGAGGAGCTTGAGGGTCGGCTGGGGGCTTCACCACCTCCTGGGGTGCTTCCTGGTTGCTAGTTATCTCTCTCTTTAACACCTCAGAGTGCTCAGCCTCCTCGATAGACTGGTCAAGGGGAGCAGGAACATTGCTGACTCCCTTTTGGCCTGCCTCAGCCGCTTTAGAGGCAATATTAGCTTCAGGGCTAGTAGAAGCAGACTCTCGGATGGCAGGAGAGAAGTATACATTCTCCACCTTCCACAGATCGGATGAAGCCTCAACCTCAGCTTGCTTAAGGGCTTCATTCCAAGTTTGGGAACAGTAGAGCCTGCATACCCCAGGTACTTAAGCCTTAAGAGTAGCCTCGGTCTTAGCCACTCTTGAGGCAAAAGTCTCCTCCTCGGTTTGCTCCTTAGAGCTTTCAGCCTCTGTTCTGGAAAACTTCGCCTCTGTTTTATCCCTCAAGGCTTCATCCTTGGCCCACTCCGTGACATTTTTAGTCCCCTCTGCCTCAACCAACTTCTTCTTCAGATTAATGATATGCTTCTTGGCAATCTTCAACTGATCCTTAGTTTCGAGCAGACGCCTCGTTTGGTCTTTGGCCTATTTTTGAGCACCAGCTAGGCCTGATTCAGCGTTATCTCTGGCCCTTGTCATCTCCTTCAGATCTTCCCTTGCCTTCACGAGATTGGCTTTGGAGTTTTTAAGGGTCCGAGCAACATCCCAGCGCTTGTCATGGTCGAAATCCAGGGCCCTGCTTTGCTCGTTGGCTGCCTCTTCCAACCTGTAAGTGGCCTGGACAGCTTGCCAATTAAAACAAGCACACGATTAGTTGGAAACCAAAGAACAAAAATTAGCGGAGTCACGAGAGTTAGATATCTTACCATGCCCAAATACCTTTTAAGGCTGAGGAAAACCTCCTGCCACTTCAAACTCTCCAACTCGTCCATATCGTTGGAGAGTAGCAAGGCCCTCTCTAGCGCATCAGCCACGAAAGTGCCTTCACCCCCTCGAAAATCCCTGATGGAGGCGTTGTCCATCAAGGGCTCCCCATGGAGCATTGGGGGCAGGGAGCCAACCTTGGGGCTCGGATGGTGTGGCGATTTCTTTTTCTTGGCGGTGCCCGATTTTTAATTGCTTTGAAGCTCGTCGGGCTCCATCTTCCTCCTGAAAGGAGCGAGACCTCCCCCCATCCATTGGATCCTTGCCTTTGTAAGCCCTTGTTCTTTTTGGGTCGGCAGGCTTGGACTGAGAAGGCAGAGTCGGCTGAGGAGGAGAAGGAAGTCTGGATTGAGTGGAAGATGACCTGGTCTAAACAGTCTGAAGTGTAGATATAGGAGGAGGAAGCTTGGATTGTGGCTTCCCCAACGCGTCCTTCCTTAGTTGGCCCTCAATCAGATCGAGCAGGTTGGTTGAAGGCTTTCTCTTAAAACCCAGCTCGGCTTAAGAGCAAGTTCCTACTGATGAGAGATTTGCTTCAGTCAAATTGGAGTCGCCCAAGTCACTAGAGGGATCCTCGGACGGATTGACTTGTTCAAAAGCGTTAAATTCATCTTCGGACTGACCCAAATCAACAACCTCCTCTTCCCTTTTTGCTCTTCCTCCCTCAGCCTCTGCAGCTTGATGAGATGAAGAAGGGCTTGCGAACGGAATGCCTTCGGGAATAGGAGATCCTTCAAGAAGCAAAAACCTTTGCTCTGCTATAGAGATTTCTTGCAGCTGAGGTTCCTTGGCTCTGATCACGTATTTCGGAGCCGAGAATGATTTTTGGAGGGGATCGTACCCGAGGATCTTGTGAGGGGCTCTGATTTAGTTGTCAGCTTCGTTCACAAAAACCTCTGCCTTAAGGATTGTTTTCAGATCTTCTCGGTTGACCAAGTGAAAGTGTTGTTCAAAGGCATGTGGATCTGTAAAAGAGAAAAGAACATTCATATTAGCAACCGAATAATACAAATTGTGACAACACGAAAGATCAACCCTCTCCTACTCTGAATATCCCACTTGGTACCCCCTCCTCTGTTGGACAATGAAGACCGTCGTGCCACTCCCCGGACACGATAAGAAAGTCCTTAGTTAACCCCTTGTTGGACTCGGGAAGGCACTGAATAAGCCGAACCTTATCATCCCTCATCTTCATATAGTAGGATTTACCCTTTAAGTGTTGGAGGTTATAACACCAGTTTACACCATGATGGGTTAACCTCAACCCCATCTTCTCCTTTAAGACGTCCACACAACCTAGGTTCCTGAACACATTGGTGGCGCACTGGGTGGGAGCTAATCTAAAATGCCTAAGGTAGTCTCTCATCATCGGCACCATAGGGATTCTTATACCACCTTCAAGGAAAATTATAGGAATCACTACTTCACCCTTCTTCCTCCTGATATGCCATTCCCCTTCTTCACAGTACCTCAAACCTACGTTACTAGGTATCCTATAATCGACAATGAATTTCTCCATTACCTTTTCAGACTCAACCAACTTCTTAAACCTACCCATCCCTATGAACGGCTAAAGGACTCAGGAAAATGGGCAAAAGAAAGAGAGAAAACATGAATTAGAGGGAGAAGAAGACTTATAGAAATGAGGAAAGGGTCCTTGGAAAGGCTTTTTATGTTGAAAAGAGACGTAAGTCTGGTTGAAGACTTGACTAAATTCAAGGTATGTGTGCAAGAACTCTTGAATGTGAAAGTAAAGAGACAAATCGGTTCAAATGGGTATTTATACCCCCAATTAAAGAGGACTGTGCGGGTTTCTCGCCTATAAAGGCGAAAAATCCCCCCGCCGTTAGATTACCATCACATTGTTGAACGTAGGGAGCATAGAGCCATAGAATTTAATGAGGGCGTGCTTCGTATACAGAAGCACCAAGAACGTGCCCTGGACAAGTGAAGAGACTCTGGCACTGATAGAGGACAAGACTTGACAAGCCATGACAGAGGCTCGAGGACATCAAAATCCTCCTCCCCGTCCAAGGAGCCGGACAGTAGGATTTTCAGGAGCTATTGTGAGGTCAAAGAATTTGGCAATCGTGGCCCACTTTATATTAAACCCAAGGCCCAAGCCGAGGAGGAAGAAATGTCCAAGGATAAAATAAACAAGTTCAAGGTGCCCTGAAACATTACTGATGACGATCCTGTCCTCAGCGAACCAAGATCACAGAAGGGAATAGTGGCGTGCCATCAAAGGCAGCCTCCTAGAGCATCCCAAGGAAAAGGACTGGTATAATGGGTCAGCCATGGGAGCACAGTGGACGAGCAATTCATGGAGAAACTGTCACCTCTGCATTAAATGCCCACAACTAACGTCCTGGCCGCATTAATGAGGAAATGACCATTGAACAATGCTACCTCGATTACCGTAACTCACAAAATGCTAGAGAGGGTGTCTGATGGGACAGGCATTCAAGTATAGGCTTGGATGATCAACAAGTGGAAGGTCAAGATCAATTGGAAGGAGGTATATAATGTAAGGGATCCTTCAGGAAAGGGGGGGAGAGCACCGTAACAATCTCAAGAACTCCTATAACCATTGTTATCCAATATATAAAAGGGTGGAGCTCCTCGGATCGCGCCGAGGACAAACTTTCTACGATAAACTCATTTCATCTCTGTTTGATTGTCACGAACACCATGTTAACTACTGTAATCCTCACTAAGGCTTAGTTCTTTAACCCATTCTCTACAAACTCATTGTATTAGGCTAGTTAGGTCTGAGTCTACTCATCCAACAGAAGAAGTGCTCAAACCCAGTCCCTACATTAATAGTTTAATACATTTAAAATGAAATTCTCGTATGAGAAAACACTATGTTAGTCCTAATATATAATTTTATGAATATTTTAAAAAATAAATTATATATTACATTTTATATTAAAATAATTAGATATTTTCGTGCATTGTGCGGGGTTGCAACTAGTTATTTTCAAAAGCACATATGCTTGTTTTGTAATGTATTCTAATTTGATTTCATTTACTATTTTCAGATTTAGTTTGACTCTATGAAGGATTTGGTGTCAAGATTTTCTAAAGCAAAATTTTTTGTTTGATTTCATTTTCCATTGTTCTACATTAGATGTGATGAATTATCAATCATATGAATGTAGTGATGCCTGAGGAATATGTTGCAGCTAGTATTAATTACCTAAACTACTGCACATAAAGTGCTTACATCCATAGAAACATGAGTAGCAGAGCTTATGAGTAGCTAATGGGTTTTTAGACAAACCTCTAGTTTGCATTGAAAAAACAGAATGATAGGAATAACCACAAAATTCCCAAATCTGTGAGATACAGAAGTAGAGAAAAAATATACACCAAGGAAAAATAATTACACATAAGACAGTATTTACGTGGTTCGGCAATTTGCCTATGTCTACAAAGTTGAGGGAATTTCACTATTCTCAAGGAAAAAATACAGCGTGTGGCAGTACAGTTTTTTTTTTTCTCTATCTCTCAAAACAACATAAAACCCTAATTTTCAAAAACAACAGTTTTTATATCTTGCGCACAGGATTCATAATGAGCTCTACGGCTTGTGCCTATTGGTCTAAGCCTCTGCTCCATACACTAAGCCTCAGAAAATCTCTCATTAAAAGCGTAACAATATTATTTCAAGTTAGGTCATAATCTGAATCAAACACAACTAGCCTTCACAAAGTCCAACACAAAAGAGATACTAACTGGAATGAACTTGTTCTTGAGAAAGTGGTACATACTTGGCAAGCATTTGAGTACCTTAACTGTGGGCATGGTTTCCCTAAAGGCTTATGCATTGCATTTGAAGTATTTGCTTGAGCTACTAGAAGATAAAAGAATTCATTACAGATAGGAATTTATTGAAGGATTCATGAGGGTGCTTGGAGAAGTTAAAGGTATTGATGGATCCTGTTTTAGAAGAAGACTATCCAAAGAGTGACATAGGTGGGTGAATTTTGAGAATAGGAACCCTGACCATGGACTCTAGCTGAATAGGATGGTCAGACGCCCAAGAGCTCACCACCTGAGGCCTATGAAAGGGCTGTGGGAAGTTTAGATTTATTATAAATTAAATGACATTTTGATTGTATTTTTATGCGATTCTACTAAGAAGCAACATGATATGTTTTCAGCCCAACTTATACAAGGATTAGTTTATAGGTTTTATTGTTAATTTTGGACTCCCTCATGGTTGAAGGATTACATTTCTATACATTACTTGTTAGTCTTTTTTGATAACTAGATAATGAGGAAGGGGAAAAGGTGTGATTCAAATTAGAAACATGAGGCATCACACAATGTGTAATTACCATCAGACTTTCTGATGCAGGAGCATCTACTAAGCTGTTTTCAGGTGTCTTGATTGAAGTCTAGTGGTTGCAAGCAGTGTTGAAGATGTTTCCTTGAAAGTTGCTGCTAAGACAAGCTAGAAGGTTAAACAGTTCTTCTATAAACTTTCTTATGTTGCATTCAATGGCAACCCAGCTAGTTGGAGTCCAATCTCAAGTGCAACCATTTAGGTGACACTTAAGGACCTTATCTAGGACTGCAAGGCAGTGCCAAGTCAATTGGATCATATTGGAGCAACTTGTGCAAACTGGAAGCCCCATCTGTTCATTCAAGAAAGGTTAGTTACAGCTATCCTTGCGTCCAAATAAGGAAATTGAGGCAGTTAGTTAGTTGGCAGCCACCCTTATCCTAATTACATGTTCTTGTTATTGGGTTAGTTACTTATATTAGTGCTGTAGAATAGACAACACAGATTTTCCAGAGACCAATAGAAGTCAACGCGCGGGATTAAGAAGGAGAAAAGTACTAGCAAAAGTCATTGGCTATAGCAATGGGTTACGCGAAATTTGATGATATGAAGGGAAGCACTATTGGGAGTAGGCACTGAAGTCGCTTTTCTGACAAATTCCATCTTTCAGCCCCTGAAATTTGTGTTTTTGTCATTTTTAGTAATATTTGTTTCCTTAATAACTTTTAGATTAAAAGTTAGAATAAAATCCTGTCTATTTTGAGACGTCTCCTAGAGAAAATGATTTTAATTTCCGCAATTATCTCAAATTTACTATTTTTGGTAAAATCCACGTTTTTGCCACCTAATTTCATGATTAGTGCAAATTAGGGGTTTTTCTAGATATTTTCCTAGTTGCCCTAGGTTTATTTATTTATTTATTTTTTTAATACTATTTCATGATTAGAGCAAATTTAGTTATCAAATTAATAAAAATTCAAAATTTTGTCTATTGCTTTTCTCTAGTGGATTCCAAGAACCTGTCTTCTTTTGGATTCAAGGACCCACCCGTGGATTCAAGGATTTAATTTAGAAGTTAACATGTTTAGTTTCTATTCATTCATAAAGCAAAATGTTTGTTTTCTTTTAGCTTTCACAACATCTAATAGTTGTAGCCAATATTAGTTTTACGCTTGGCAAGTCCCTCTAGCTGTTAGTTGCAAACAATTTGTATAAGTGCTCTTGTAGCCTCTATAGAGGCTACAAGAGTACTTATACAAATTCACTATAATTAGTCTTTTAATTATAGTGAATTGAAATCCAGGCCTTGTGCTTTCCTTGAAACTTAGTATTCTTGCAAGGTTACTAACCACCAACTAAATGTTCTAAGCAACTCTCTTTTTTCCAACCAAAACCAAAACAACTTAGCCTACACACTTCCTTAGACCATTATCACTTGAATCACATTAAGTGTAAGTCATACACGAATAAGAAAAGTAGGAACATGTGATAGTCTATATAAATAAAACGTAAAACATTGCCTATTCTGTGTATACATAGACGTACAATTGTTATTTTTCATGAGCAGAGTCGGTGTATAATACAAATCTTCTTCCCACATTGAGTGTTTCACGATGCTTCACTAATCATAATTTGTTACACATCCCTTTTTCTTTCCTTATAAAATAACCTAAATTTCAAATAAATAAATAAAAAACTAGACACATGATATATTGTAATTGGTGAAACATAAAGAGGATTTTTATTCATAGACGTAGTAATAGATTTTTTTTTTTCACAACATAATATTCCATGTAGGAGTTATGTGACACATAAAAATATTTTTTTACCACTTTTTGTATTCCACAATATACTCCACTCATCACAACTTAACATGTATTCTTTTCACTTTCTTTATAAAATAACTAAAGTTAAAATGGAAATAAAATCGTGCACATGACTTACTACAAAGAGAAGGTTCTTGCTAATACTAAACAAACAATTCTATTGAAATGGACAGGACAAAGATTTAAAAAAAAAAAAAAAAAAAAAAAAAAAAGGAGGAAAGATGACCATGGACTCCTTATGAAGGAGAATGTAGTACTGGTACAAGACAAAGTGGAATTTTCTTACGAATGACTAGCCTATAAACCTCACTCATGTCCAAGTCATTTACAGTAACACCATCAGGCAACTCCCAGTCAAACCAGTACAAGAGATTGGCTAACACATATTCAGCTTCTATGATAGCAAATGATATCCCAGGGCAACCCCTACGCCCCATGCCAAAGGGTATGAATTGTTCATGATGGCCTTTGAAATCAATTGAATTGTTAGCAAATCTCTCTGGGAGAAACTCCTCTGGTCTATCCCATAATTTGGGATCTCTTTGAATTGCCCATGCATTGATCAAGATCCCTGTTCCTGGAGGAATATCATAGCCTTCCAGTTTAGTGCTCCCAGATGATGCTCTAGTAACCATGACAGGAGCATGTAACCTCAGAGTCTCTTTGATAACACTCTTTAAGAAGTCCATTTGATCTATATCAGTCTCATCTACCTTTAATTTCTCTCCTACCACCCTTCTTACCTCTTCTTGGGCTTTCTTCATCACATTAGGATTTTTCACAAGCTCTGCCATTGCCCATTCCATGGTTGTTGAAGTGGTATCAGTTCCTCCCATAAACATGTCCTGTAAGATGTACAGAATGAAAAGCTTTAGTTTTAGTCTTTTGGGCATGTGTGTGCAGTGGTGGAGCCATTATCATGTGGATATTATGTGGTAAGATTAAGAAAAATATTAGTTTTTACCTAACTTTGATCCACTATCTTGAAGATATTAGGCAGGTACAGAAGGAAATAAAGATACAAAAACAAACTAACCCATTAATAAAAATTGTAGCCTATCCTATTTTAGAAAATTTCAATAATCAAATAACCTATAAACTGAAGTTCTTCTCAATATAGACAAATAAATTATATGCAAAAAACTGGTCCAAGAAAATTCTTAGCACGCTATTTAGGAGAGGGGGAGAGAGAGAGAGACCAGTAGGATTGCTTTGATGTTTTCTTGAGTGAGATTGATGTCAAGCATGCCATTCTTCTGAAGATTTAAAAGAATATCCACAAAGTCTTTCTTATCAGATTGGTCACCACCATCACTCTTCTGACGTTCCTCAATTATTTGATCAAGGACTGCATTTAAGGCGTTGGAAGTCGTTCTCAATCTTGCAGAAAATCCAGTCAGAACATCCAACCATTTCAAATATGGAAAAAGATCCTCAAAGCAAAATGCTCCTATAAGTTCCATTGCTCTCCTTGACAAATTTCCAAAACTCTGGCTACCATCTTCTCCTTCATACTTTCGACCAAGGGCGGTTCTGCAAATTATATTGCTTGAGGTATTAACAAACATCTCACCAAGATCAATTGTTGCTCCATTCATACATGAATCTCTTATCTTCTTGACCATTTCCGCAGCTTCTTCTTCCCTCACAAATTGAAATGCTTGAACCCTTTTTTGGCTTAAAATTTCAAGAACACAAATTTTCTTTGCTTGTCTCCAATACTCACCATAGGGACAAAATGCAATGTCAGTGCATCCATGGAAGAGAACTCTTGCTGCCCTTATCTGGGGCCTATTTGCTAAAACTGTATCATGGGTCTTCATGATCTCTCTAGCTATCTCAGAGGATGAAACGACAAGGAATGGGGCATTTCCCAAGTGTAAGAGCACTAGAGGGCCATACTTCTCAGAGACAGCATGAAGAGATTGGTGGAGGAGTGCGCCTATCTGGTGAAGGTTGCCAATTATAGGTAGCTTTGGAGGAGATGGAGGTAGGTTGAGTTTACCACCTCTAGTGTGCTTTAGGAAATAGAGTAAGGAAAAGAGAAGAAGCAAAGAGAATAGGAAGGGGTTGAACAAAGTGCTTATATGCAGCTCTTGCCACCATTGATGCAATAAGGTAAGTGGATCCATTCCTTGTTTAGCTCTTCTTTTCTCATCAAAATAGTATCCAGTAAGAGACTCTAGATAAAAACACCCATATGACTTAACCCAAAAAAAAAAAAACACTCTAGCGAAATTTCAGCCCAAAATCATGAAGCTTTCAGCAAATGTCAATGACCAGGCTGGAATGCTTATGACATGTGAAATCTGAATTGTTTATGGTTCGGAGACAAAACATTTGGATATTGGTACAAAATAGTCTATGATGTTTACTATAAAAAATTAAGAATGAAGATATACCTAATATTTTCAACCCTACAACTACTGTAAAATAAAGTGAGAAATATAAATATTAGCTGGCTAATTTATATTAAGATCTGTTGATATCCTAAATGTGAAGTTACAGGAGAAGACCTTTGGGTACCATTCTGCAACATTGTTTCCAAAAAGAAGACATATAGTGAAGTAATCAAAGTGGGGGCTTACTTTAATAGGCATTTGAATTAATTTTTTTTCTTAGAATTGGGAATTGTAACATTGATGCACGTGCTCTTATTTAATGGGGTTCTTGTATGTTTTTGAATGGCTTAGTGTACATGCTTTTTCGAGGAGGGTTGTCAATGCCCTTGACGCATCCAATTATCAGTTTAAATAAACATTTTCCCTCTTTTTTCGATGAATGAACAATAATTCATCAGATCAATACAAAAACACTGGTAGCACAATTGGAACAGTTAGCAATACAAAGAGTAGACAAAAGTATCACACAACAGAGAACAAAAAGACTTAGCGATGTGCTAGCTAGCAGCCTAGCAATAAGAAGGGTTTATATATGAGAAATGCAAAAGAAATGCCCAATTAGCAGCACAGAGCTTTGTTCAATACAAAATTATAGGACCAGCCCTTGCTTTCAACCATGTTCTTAACTTCCCATTTGATAGCTCAAATGATAGCCTTTTCAAACTTCATCAGTTGTGATCAGAAAGCAAAATCTATTATCAGTTGGTGTGATCAAAGTCTGAAACCACAAAGGCCGGTGTTTGATTGTGGTAAATCAAGTATTCAAGTGGCTCTTAGAGTCATTTAGAGGTTTCAGTCATGAAGTGTGAGTGAGTCACCTGTGAAGCATTTATATTATTAGAGCTCAGAGGTTTTGAAGTTGTAGAAGGTTTCTGTAGTATGATAATCTACTAAGATTGTAGAGTCTAGATAAAGGTTTTATGTACGTTAGATTGTAAAAACTTCTTTTGATTATAGTGGATTGTTTGTCGGAGGAAGGTTTCCCTTGTAGTGGTTTTTTCCTTTGGGATGTTGATTCATTAGTTTTTTGTTTAGGGTAATGTGACCTCAATGTGGAGCAAAGTGGATCGAAATGCCACACTAATGTAGCTTAACAAGAAATGGGTTTTATGGATATGAGTTTTGTCACAAAATTACTAAAGGGAAAGAGATTTTGTAATTAGGTTTAGAGTTGGCAAATTCCATAACAATGTAATTATCAAATGAGTGTGTAATTCATTCTTTAAGATCAAGATCATTTGTTCAAGAAACAACTAAAAAGAGAGAAGAATCTATAAGTTTGACAATCTTTCGATTGATCTTCAATTGACCTTCGATCTATCGAAGAGCAACAAAAAATTGCAAATTCATTTTTGTTGACTTGTTTTTATTGAAGCCATTTGATTATTTTTAACCCTTTTTGAAGTCTCCTATATAAGGACTACTATGAACCACTTCCACATGGCTAGAGAGGCAAAAACAAAGTCCTAAACAGAGAAAATATTGTAGCCTCTTTTTTGTGATCCTCTAATCTTTATCGGTTGGTGTGATCAAAGTTTGAATCTATAGAACTCAATGTGTCACTAAGGTAATTCAAATCATCTAAAGGTTTTTAGAGTCGATTAGAGGTTGCTGTTGTGAAGTGCGGGTGAGTCATCCATGAAGCATCCAAATAATTGAAGATTTTAGAGCTTTTAAAGATGTAGAAGGTTTCTGTAGTAATTTATTAATGTAATGGAATTCGAGTCTAGGTAAAGGTTTTATTCTAGATTGTAAAAACTTCTCTTGATTCTATGGATTGCTTATTAGGGAAGGTTTCTCTCATAGTGGTTTTTCCATTGGGGCGTTGTTTCATTGATTTTCCACTTCATCCTCAAATCGCATGTCTTGATTTTATTGCTTTATGATATGGTGTTTGTGATGTAAAACAGATAGCACATGCCTTCCTGGAGCAATAGGGGCATAGGAAGTCATAACGCAAGATCAAAAGAGGTACCAGTAGAGGCCATCAAGGAGACAGTGTTGAAATTACATGAAATTTGGCAAGTTAAAGGGAAATGGCACTTTATCCAGACTCATGAATGCCATGAGCGTCGCCTAAATTTAGGTGAATTCCTTTGTTAAGGTCTTGAAAACAGTGTTTTTGCTATTTATAGTAATATTTGTTTTTTCTTAATAACTTTTAGTTTAAAAGTCAGAATAAAGTCTCGTCTGTTTTGAGACAACCCTTAAGATCAGTATTTTATGATTCTGCATTTAACTCAATTTTGTCATTTTTGGTAAATTTCAGTATTTTGTCACCTAATCGCATAATTAGTGCAAATTAGGGGTTTAGACGTTTTTCTTAGTATTTATGTTTTGTAGCCGTCAAAGGCAAATCAAATTATCATAAATAATCACAGACTTTTTGTCAAATTTTTTATCTGGTAGATTCCAGTTTTTTCTCCTTGTGGATTCAGGAAAACTTCTCGTGGATTCGAGGTTTACTACCAGAAGTTAATAGTTTAGTTTTTGTTCCATCAAAAGAGTATCGTGTATGCTTTTTTTAGGCTTCTGCGACATCAGTTTGTTAATATGTGTTAATTAATCTGTGATGAATCTAAATTAACTAATTGGTTAATTTGTTAAAAAAATTTAACTCCATTGTAAAATTAACATTAAGGTTCTTAATTTCACCTAATGGATTTATATTTTTAAAATTCTCACCACTAAATTTTATGTTTCCATTCTTTTTAACATGCATGCAAAATGTTGTATTGATGAGATATTGTTTATTTTTTGATTCATAAATTCATGTTATATGTATAATTTTAAAATACAAAAAAAAAAAACAAAATTTATATATTTTGTAAATAAAATTACTTTTTTTGTCTAATCATCTTGAAATTTTGTAAATGTATAAGGTATAAATATTTTTAAAAAAAGTCCAACAGCCATTGATTTATCTAAATACACTTTTAATAAAAAATAATTGAACAATATTACATTTCAAAAAAGTTACACTAGGTGTAACCAAATAACATGGAGTCATTGTGGAGGTTCATAGTCATACGTTTTTATTTGATGAGCGTTGATGAGCGTAGGTGGGTGAGGGTGGCGATGATAGAGATTCTCGTAAGCTCCGGAAGAAAACTCCTCTTACTATTAATGTTCAGACCTTCAGAGCTGCGTTCTTCTATCGGAATCGTCTTCATTGAATTATCTTTGCTGTCAGATACATGCAATAGTGTCTTTCCACTACCTTTTAGGCCAAAGGTAGATTATAGAAAACTAAATTAAATTATTATAGGACAATTGATATGCAACTAGGAAAACTATAAACGTCTTTTCTTTTTCCTTGAGTAAACTTTGAATTAAGAAAAAGAAACAACATCAATAATAGAAAGGAAACGCTTGTCTTCTCTTCCTTAAGACTCCAAAGATCGAGCAAGGGGTAGACGGCAGAGCTTTTGTTCCTTTCGTCTTACAACAGGAAACATGATAAACTATAAAATATCATTAATTCAACGTCAGGGTGCGTGTTGAAGTATTTAATTAAGTAAAATTATTCAGTGTACTCGGTATATTATGCTAATCTATAAATCCCACACATGTGGTTCACATCTCATTTGTGAATGAGATGCAGTACAGTTCCAACTGTGCTGAATAATTTCTAATCATAATAGGATTTTATAACATGGAACTTCTCATGTTAAATGTGATAGCAAAAGAACAATTATTACCATAATAAGGTAGTAATATTGAAATCAAAACATACATAAAATGAGGTTGAATTAACGGTTTATTCATGGAAATTTCAGATTATGTAATACTTGGAGTAATTAATTAAAGTGATAATGGAGAAAAAGAAATAATTACTTATTTATATTATTTCACAATTTATTACTCATCAAACCGACCATAATGAATTGTGTTTCTATCTCTCCGTCAGTGTCTACTGTCTACCACTACACGCCTCTTAACTTGCTTTCACAATTCATTATTTAAAATATTCTCTACTTTAATTTTTTTTTTATTATAGAGAAATTCACTACTTTAATTAATTACTCATCAAACAAACCAAAAAAATAGATAAGATAAGATAATGATATGGAAAGAATAATGATAACAAAGTAACAAAACCAATTATAAACCAAATACAGGAAAGCAAATACGGAAGAACAATTCATAAAAATAAAAGCAAACGTCTGTAGGTTCCCTTCTTGCAACAGAGAAAAAAAAAATAATACTAAGCTTTTAGAAACAATGAAGAAAAGGCAGAGTAGTAATGTACCAAATTCAACATATACCAATTGCGAAAATCTCATCAATAGACAGGTTGCCGTGGCTGTGATTAAAAAATATTAGAATGCTTTCGATTTATTTATAATAAAAAAATAGAAAAGAGCAATATGCATTGACATACACATACCTTTAAGCAAGAACAAATAGAAAAGATGATGGTAATGGTAGAAAGAAGATGATAATGGTGAAAAGAAGATTAACACATAATTGAGAGAACTAGGAGAAAAGAGGTAGATATTTAAGAGGAAAAAAAGAAGAAGCAATTTTATCCATTCACATAAGGGAAAAAAGAAAAAGAAAAAAGACATACGGAAAACCTAGAGAATCCAAATGCTTTTCATATTAGGTTCAGTGGAGTTAGATTTTAACAAGACACAAACCTCTCTCTCTCAATTTTGCACAATCCCACTCTCTCGCTCAAGAGTCCATTCGAACTTAAGAGCTTTCCTCAGATCTAAATATCTCTTCGCCATTTGTGAAATCACAAGAAACCTATCTAGCAAAAGCTATTCATTTAAAAAAAAAAAATTAAATCACTTGGCTGGGTTCTGTGTTTGGTTGCCAAGAAAATTCAAGAAAAGTTGGGAATTTTTTTTTCATTCATTTAGTTCTTTAATTAATTCATTTAATTCTAGAGGTGGATTTTTTTTTTTAATTGCTGATGTGGTTTTCTTATTAGCAATAAATTAATTTTTTTTTATTATGTTAGCCACGTGTGTGCTAACAATGCAAACCGTTTGCCACGTAGGCATTTTCCATTAGTAATTTAACGGTAGAGACCAAATTGACTGCAAGTTAAAAAATAACAGGGACCAAATTGACCGCTACCAAAATATATGGATCAAATTGACTTTAACCTCAAAATGTAGAGACTAAAAAGTTAAAATTGTATACATATAACAATAAAATTATACAATATTCTCCTGACCTGAATTAAGTCAAAATAACCAAACTCTAGAGGAGATGAATAATTCTTTATAACAAAAGTTGCCAGAACTAGAGGAGAGTAGTCACTTAAAAGAGTTGGAAATGGTCAAGTAGAAATACATGCAGGGTGAAGAAGAGAATGTTGGCAGACTTGAACAACTTACACCATAAGAAGTAGTGAAGACTAATGTACATTTTAGTTGGATGATTATTGTATTTATGCTTTTAGGAAAGTCAGATAGAGGTAATGGTGGAGCCAAACTACTAACACTGGCACACTAGTTTGAATTGTAGTGTCTTGGATATCGTAAAGGCCATCTAATCTAATGTCCTAGTTACTAATGTATTGAGTTTCATGCATGGAATGAAATGAACTTACTGAATGTTGTGATGAATTTCTAGCGTACGTTATTTACAGCTTTAAATTTCCAAATTAAAGGCAAGTCCATTCAATTTTTTAAGGCAATTCGACACTATTTACAACTTCTTTGGAATGTTGTATCAAAGAGCAAAAATATGTTTTGCACGAAATGAAACCCATGCAATGATAGTCATTACAAACATCTTTTTTTTTTCTTCTTCTTCTTTTTTCTTTTTTGGGAAAGTTTTTATGGGAAATTGAAAAAGTTGTCAAAACAGTGAATTACTTTTTCGTTTTTCCATAAAAAGTTTACTAATGTATGCCCTAAGAGCACATATTAGTAAATCCTTTTTTTATTATTATAGAAATTCACAAACATTTATTGAAAACATGATTTGCTTGTCAAACATCAAATATCCTTAGATCCATGTATTAAAGAACAAACATCTATTGAAATAAAAAATATGACACCACACTGAGATAAATAATTAAAGCATTTAACAGAGTGATTAAGGGTCCGTTTGGGATCCACTTATTTTATAGAAATTGAAAACTTTTTATTGAAAGTATTGTAAATAAAGTTAAAAATTAGCTGAAATAGTATAGTAGGACTCATGAATATTACCAAAAAGTGTAGTGAGACTCATGAATAGTAGCAAAAATAAGTTGAATAGTAAAATAAGTTGGGAAAAATAATCTTTGCTAAATTGACACTAAATTGAAAAAATTATAACGAACATCAAAATACCAACTCAAATTGAAGGGCTAAAAACTCACTTCGAGAGAGAGAGAGTAATTATACCAAAATCAGTCTCAGTGTTGAGACACAGTGCCAGTAGTTGCTGCCAATCCTCACCATCGAGCACCACCTTCGTTCCTTACCGTCTGCCATCATCCTTGGCCTCGAATCACCGTTCTCTCTGGACCAAAACATGGAGCAAAGCAACTGTGGTGATTGTGAGTTAGGGATTTTGATCCTAATTAAATTGAGCCTTACGTGTAGGTTACTCACTTACCACAAGTTTTTGTTTTATTTATTTACTAGTCGTTAATCCATGCAATGCACGGAAAATCATATTTCTGCTTTGAATTTTTTAAATTTTATTAGAATGAAAAAAAAAATTTACTAAACTATCTACTTGATTATCAATTATTTTGATTATAAATTATTAAGCAACAAAATTTGAGCAAAAGATCAACATCAATGACTAGAAATTCACTTTATTTTTTTAATAGGTTATACCTAGGAATCATAGCCCTCATCGATCTCAAGTGCTAATAACAACATGAAACAAAAAACCAAATTATAGAAATTCACAGATATATTCATCAAATGTTCATATTGTAATCTATGACTATTAAAATAGGGGAAAACCTCATTACTCACTACGTGAATAGATCAGAACATATAAAAGAAAATAATTGAAGTAATTTCAAATTTCTCTCAAACATTTTGTCAAACACTTTTAATGGTGATGAGGCTAAACTCTCTTCACGTGTAAAAGGCCCTAGAAGTCCCAGCTATTATAGGTTATGTGAGGGCAAATATAAAATTCAAACTACAAATTGTAGACTTGAAGTTGTAAACTAAATAATTGAATTCATTTGATAGGAGTACTTAGACTTTGAATATATTTAAATATTTATTAATTAGAGTTCATATAATTTGTTAAAAATTCTTAAAATTATGTGCACATATTTTAACTAATATACCCGTCTATTAGTACTTAAATTTCAGCATTAATAATAACAAACATGGTGATATAAAAAAAAAAAAAGGACTTGGATGATAACAATAAAAAACTAAAAATAAAAATAAAAATAAACACATTATTTTTGTTAACAAATGAAAGCATATATAATTGAAATTTTAAAGTTTCATAACATTACAGTAAATTCACATGAGATGCAAGGTGGCTCATAAACCAAGAGCCCTCAACTACCAAATAAAAAAGAAAAAGAAAAATAAAGGATGGTAATATGACTCAAAACATGAGAAGAATGAGACGAAATAGAAAGGTAGGGCAGACTAAGAAAACTTGAGTAGGATAGAGAGATGACTGGCGACGTGAGATGACAACAGGAAAAACGTGACAACAACAGCAACAATGTGAGTTCTGGCACTAAATTCTTTTTTTTTTTTTTTTTTCATTTTCACTTTCGGAAAATTCAGTCATGTACGATGCGATATCGACTTCTTTGGCTATGGCTGGTGAGTAAGGAGCCAACAAAGCTGACGTGACATTCTCGAGAGGTCAAGAAAAAGTAAAAAATTTCAGTTACATAGTATTTATAAATTATTTATTAAGGTTATGTTGACATGACCATCTGTGTCACATTAAAGTAATTTTTTATTTTAGCAATTAGCCATATCAGTATTTTTCATCTATCACTTAATGGTAGAGATCATTTTAATACAAGACCAAAAGGTTAAAGATTGACACAATACCAAAAGGTTAAAAATTAAATTGACACATTTGAAAGGTCATAGACTAAATTTATACACGACATAAAGATTAGAGACCAAATACATAATTTACCATTTATTTTTTTTATTAAAATATACTTCCATATCTAAAATTATTATTACGACTGAAGTCCCTTCACATTAATTTCAATACTGTAAGGTTGAATTTATTCAATCATGTGTTGGCTTTATTCCATGCAAAATTTGCTTGTAATTTAGCAATTAGATACCTTGTATTTAGGTGGGAATTGTGTAAGGGTTGTGTATGAAAGAGTGTGAAGAAATTCAAGAACGTGTGCATTTGGAGGTTTCTCACGACTGGCAGCTCGCCAAAATGCCACACGTGCGAAGCATGCAGGAAGCTGAAGAGTCACAACAGCTGGAGCACTACAGGACAAAAATGACAGTCTGGCCAATTAGTTACCTCGTGACTGGAACTCACGATTGGGACGAGTTGCGAGGCCAAGTCGCCAGAATGCCCTATTTTGTAAAAAACTGACTTTTCACATTCATCATGTACACTACTATAAAATACCCTTATACTCAGGAAATGTAGAGAGCTTCCAGAGAGAATTTTGAGAGATAATCCTTAGAGAAAATCAAGATTAACTCATCCACAATCTTAGACATTTGATTCTCCAAATTCCTCTACTCTCACTCTCTCCATTGACATATCCTTGAGAGGTACATTTGTCAAATCCTTATCTCACCATACCCATATCAGTGAGGAGGTATTTTGGTGCTTGGGAAGTAGTTCAGAGATGACCAATTCTCTTGGTTGATGCAATGGGCTTATTGCGAGATCTGGGAAGCTAAAGAAGACACGGTTAGGCATAACCTTGTTGGAGCAAGAAGCTTGAAGGGCGTAGATGCATTGGGTAGATTAGGCTTGGAGGGTCTATTGCTATTTGTGGATCTATCCAAACTTTATTCTTTAGTGGATCATTTCAGTGCTTGGAGGGCGGCAGAGAGGTTTTTCGCCGAGTTCTTGGTTTCCTATTCGATAACACATGCCGGTGTTATCTTTGTGTTTGCATCTCTCTAACCCTTACTCTTACCTTTTAATTGTTGTTGTGTTGTGATTAATTATGGTGTAGAGTTGTTTACTTGTTTGGGTTTTTGCTTTTACCTATTATTCTGCACATATATTGTTCGGGTCTAAGCTTGTGTTGGTTTAATTTGATATTGGGAGTCTAAACATTCATTAGTATTTTACACACTAATTGATCTTTCAAATACGAAAGTAAGAGACAACAAATTTTAAATCAAAACAAGACAATGAAGAAAAATTACATAGAACACAATCACAACTGCACAATCCAATTAAATTGGATAGATTAAGAAGAGTGAAATATTGGCACAATATGGAGAGGATTTTTCCTAAATGCAGTGAGTGCATGAACTTTAGTCATGTCCAACTCTTCTCCTTGTGCATTAATAGTAGGCAACCTCCAATCAAACCAACACAAAAGGTTGGCAAGCAAATATTCCACTGCAGCAACAACAAATGCCATTCCTGGGCACCCTTTTCTTTCACCTCCAAATGCAATGAATTCGAAATTTTGACCTTTCAAGTCATTTGGGTTGTCTATGATCTCTCTGGGATAAATTCTTCTGGCCTATCCCATAGTTTAGGGTCCCTTTGGATTGCCCATACATTGACAAATACTCTTGTTTTTGCCGGAATACCATAACCTCCAAATTTTACACTTTCTGATGTTTCTCGAGGTGCAGAAAAAGGAAGTGGTGTATGTAGTCTTAGACTTTCTTTGATGATACATTTCATGTAATCCATTTGACTAATATCATCCACATCTATCTTCGACTTATTGCCCACCACTCTTCTTACCTCTTCTTGTGTCCTTTTCATATATAATACTTGGATTTTTAATGAGCTCTGCCATTACCCATTCCAAAGTTGTTGAAGTTGAATCGTTGCCTCCTATAAGCATGTTTTGAAATTATGAAAAAATGAAACTTTAGGTATGTTTCCAAAGGTAGGATATTATCTCCATCTAATATAAATTCATTTTATGGTTTAGAAAAAAAAATTACCTAGTTAATGATATATCGAGTGCTACATCATTTGACATTTTAAATGATACATCGCTCTATACTTTATCAGTTTCAAGAAATAAAATAATTTAAGATCCTAGAGGTGTGTTTAAGTGAGAGAGAGAAATATACTAGTAGGATTGCTTTGAGGTTCTCATGACAAAGCTCAAAGCCAAGCATGCCATCCTTTCGAAATTGGAGGAAAATATCCACAAAATCTTTCTTAATAAGATGTTCATCATCATCACATTTCGCTATCTTGTAGTGTTCTTCAAGCACCTCATCAAGATAAGCATCTATTTCTCGACCAATGGATTTTAGACTTGGTAAAAGTCCCGTAAGAATATCAATCCAAACCAAAGAAGGGAAATAATCCCCCCAAAAAAAGGACGTAATTAGCACCATTACCTTTCTTGGTAGTTCTGAAGGCTTGCCCATACCATCCTGTTCTTCAAACTTTTTTCCAAAAATAACTCTAGTAACAATGTTGTTAGAGGTTTCAATCAATAACTCACTTAGATTAATAGAAACCCCTTTGAGGCACGAGTCACGTACCTTATTCATCAATATAGCAACTTCTTCTTCCCTTACATAATGGAGAGATTGCACTCTTTTGATGCTCAAAAGATAATGGACACACACTTTCCTTACTTTCCTCCAATATTCACCATAGGGTGAGAATGCCAAGTCTATGCATCCATAGAGTAACACTACAAGAAAATCGAGCTATTGCGGTGGGTTTTTTGCAGCAGGTGCAAAAACCACTGCTATATGTTGCATATTGCGGCATTTTTTTTTTGGACCGCCGCTGTACATGGGGTCTATTGCGGCGTTTCATTGGACCACCGTAGTAGCTCTATTCTTTTGCGGTGGGACATAGAACCGCCGTAATATATATGTTTTAGCGGCGTTAACTTAGATATAGCGGCGCTCCAAAATCTCGCCGCAGTAAATATATCATTTTGCGCAGATACTATAGCGACGGTATATAAAACCGCCACAATATGTAAGTTGTAGTGGCATTTCTGTTACTTATGGTGGCGGGTTAATTGACCGCCACAATAGATACTTTTTCGTGGTGCTTTTTCTTAGTTATAGCGGCGGTTTGGACCGCTGCAATAAATCATTTAATTGCCTGCGTTTGGTCCAATGTATTTGTAAAGTTGTGATTTATAACTATGTGTTTTGTTGGCTTGTATTCAGTTCCAAATTTGATTATAATTTTATTTAATTTTTTGTACCCTGTATTTATTGTGGGATTTGATTGTAAGGGTTGTGTGATAGAGAGAGAATGTGTGTGAAGATTCAAGCAACTAAAGACTGAGGAGCTCTCGTGGGTATCTCGCGATTAGGCATCCCGCGAAGTGAGCTATGTGCCATGCACATGACTGGAATGTGAAGAGTCAGGACAGATGACGACAGTTGTGTTTTGCGATACACTCGCGAGACATTCTGTTCTGCCAAACTATACTATTTGATACACACTTTCTGTACCCACACTATATATACGCACATTACTCACAAATGTTGAGGAGTGCTTCTGAGAGAAAACCCTAGCCAAACACCTTGAGAGTTAGAGATTGCTATACCCACAATCTTCTACACATTTGTTTATGGAATTTCCTCAACTCCTACCTTTCCATTTCCATACCATTGAGAGGTTGATAGCCCAAACACTTATCACACCCTTTCAGAGTGTCAAGTGAGGTTTTGGTGCTACTTGGAAGCATTGGAAGAAGCCAAGGATGGTAGATGCAACATGGAGCTTGTTGCGGGATCCGGAGAGCTAGACAAGACACGGTTCTGAGAAGCCTTGTTGGAGTAGGAGCTTGGAGGCTTAGGTACATCGGGTAGATTAGGCTTGGACGGTCTCTTGCTAACCTATGTATTCCAATTGATTGTCTAGTGGATCAATTACCGCTTGGAGGGCGGCGGAGAGGTTTTTTGCCGAGTTCTTCAGTTTCCTCTTCGATAACACATCGGCCTGTTATCTTGTGTTTGCATCTTTCTTCCCTACTCTTTTACATTCCATTTTACTGCTGTGTTGCTTTGATTATGAATTAGAGTAGCTTGTTTGTTCTTCCACTCGCATTTACACTATTCTGCACTTAGTATTAAGTTAGTGTAAAATCTATCGAGCCGCAACTTTAATTTGGGGATCTAAACAGCTCTTGTGTTTTCAACACATTTTCGAGCTTTCAATTGGTATCAAAGCAGGTGCACTAGCTGTGGTTTAATTACCTTAGTGCGATCCTTGACCCTGTTTGAGATGGACCGGTCTCAATCTTTAGATGTTCCACCATATTTTGATGGTAGTAATTATGCCTTTTGGAAAGTCCGAATGAGGGCATTCTTGTGTTCAATTGATGATACTGTTTGGGATGCAATAGAAGTAGGATGGACTAGGCCGGAGGCTGCTAAATCCACTTGGGATAAAGCAGCACTTGCGGCAGCTAATGCTAACAGTAAAGATTTGAATGCAATTTTTTTTGGTATTTCTCTAGATGAATTTCACATGATTTCTCACATAACAGTAGCCAAGGAAGCTTGGGAGATATTGGAGACTATCTATGAAGGAACACAGAAAGTGAAGGATACAAAGTTGCAGATACTAACCACCAGATTTGAGGAGCTAAAAATGAGTGAGGACGAGTCATTTGAATCTTTCTATAGTAAGCTGAATGAAGTGGTTATTGGCAAGTTCAACTTGGGTGAGAAAACGGAGGGCTCAAAGATAGTGAGGAAAATCCTTCGATCATTGCTGGAGAGCTTCCGAGCAAAAGTCACAGCTATAGAGGAAAGTAAAGATTTGGATGAGATCAAAATCCAAGAGCTCATTGGATCTCTCAAAACATATGAGCTGGGAATGCCTTCTCATAAGTCGAGTAATTCTTTTGCACTTAAAACCATCACCGAAAGAATGGATGATTCCTCCGAAGAAGATGGAGTGGAGAAGGAGGTAGCATTCCTTGCAAAAAACTTTCGAAAATTTTTGAAGATGAAGAACAGTGGGAAATCGTTCAGCAGAAGGAAGTTTTCATCCTCCAAAGGTGATAGGAAGGAGTTTAAAAAGAAAGATGGGAAGGACACTCGATCTCCTCAAGGCATTGTGTGTTATGAATGCAATGGCCATGGACATCTCAAGAAGGAGTGTCCTAACTATCTAAGAGGGAAGGACAAGGCATATGCCACAACACTTAGTGATTCAGATTCGGAAGAGAGCTATGATGGAGAAGGGAATTACTCCGCTTTTATGACTACTTCTCATGTGGAGTCCTTGGAAGACTTGAGTTTGCTAGTGGAAGAACTCAGTGAACATCGTGAAGTGGAGTCAATGGGAGTAGTAAAAGAATCTGATGCTGAAGAAGATGAAAGTGCAATGGGTCTTCAAGAAAAGTACAATTCCCTACTTGAGAAGTCAGGAGAATATACAAGGGTGGCCAAGGTAGCAGTTAAAAAGATGAAGAAGGCAGAGGAGGACTATAGAAGTCTTCTAGTGCGATATAAGGAGGCCAAATGTGAAATAGAGACGCTGAATAGAGAGCTGACCGAAGCCTACTCAAAGATAAAATTCCTGGAGCTTAAGGTGGTTCAAGCCAATGCAAAAGTAGAGTGAGTCTCCCCCAAGAAGCTTGATGAAGTCCTCTCTCATCAAAAACCTTTCTCTGACAAAACCGGATTGAGATTTACTGGAGAAAGTAGTTCAGCTGTCAATGTAACTAAGGAAGTGAAGTTTGTGAAAGCCAAGGAGCCAATTGTAGTTACCACAAAGGCTGAGAAAGTAGAGCCAAAGAAGAATATAAATGTGGCTGACCAACGGGTGTTGAATAAGCCTCATAACCAATCAATGGTTAGGTCTGAAGCCAAAGAGGTCCGAGAATTCAACATTTCTGTCATCGCTGTGGACTTCAAGGACACACCAGACCAAATTATCATAAGTTGAGGGCATTGAATAATGCAAGTAATTAGAGGTCAAGAGGACCAAGAAATGACAAACGAAATTGGGCTGTTGAGCAATCAAGAGGTCGAGATGGTGATTCCGATGTGACGGATGTGATGAAAATGATTGATGCATTCACCACTTGTTTGGCAAGCTTTTCTAGAAGGTTTGAAGGTCACAACACTCGTATCCAATCCTATAGGGATATCACCCCAAACGCACGTGCCGTGTGGGTGAAGAGGGGTACTCATGCATAAGCATTACAACATGCCCATGCATTAATTCTTCCAATGTTTAGGGGCATATGTTCATGCATCACGACATACATAATTCAATTTGTGTCAATTGCTTCTGGTTTTTAGCATGTTTCTTTTACTTGTTTTGGTTTGTGCCTGTTTTTGTTGATCTTACTTTATTTGGTTTGTTTTTGAGTGTGTTCAAAAAATTCAAAAACCCATAAAAATTGAAAAATCTTCAAAAAGTTTGATCGCTTGTGTTGTATATATCATATGTGAGTTTGGCCTAGTACATTCGTACTAATGGCGTAGTGCATTTTCGAGCTTACCTTGTTCTGTATGCACATATATCTGTGTGGAAGAAATCTTGAAAACTATGTGTAATTATTGTAAATAGATCTTCAAGCTTGTCATGAATGATTGGTCAATAGTCATAATGGTCTTGACACTTGCGTAGACTTGTGCTTATATCTCTTTTCACTTTATTTTTATGTTTTTGCAAAAAGAGCTCACCAAATGTAAATCTCCAAATGAAAAGAGATATTGAGCTGCAAAAGCTTGTCGCACATACTAGTATTTGACTAGGAAAAAGGGAAAGCGACTTTTCTAATGAAATGTATGGTGCTTAAAAAGCCAAAAGCTAACTCTCAATGTTGAAATATCAAAAATTTCAAGCACCGATCTCAAAAAGAGATGTTTTATCCAAAAAGGATCAAATGTTATGATTTATGCAGAAGCCAAATGAAAAGCTTCTAAGATTTGTAATCAATTTGTGGGAGGTCATATATGTTCATTTCTATAATTGAGATAGACCACTTGATTTAGTATTAGTTGTGTATGACTTGATTGAATTGATCATTGAAACTTCACTCTGGTCTAAAGACTATTTCACAGTTGACTCACCCACAACACACAAGACTTTGATTCAATTAATGCTTATTGCTCGTCGCTAAAGGTTGTCACCTATAGCGGCACGCATATCCCGCCACTAAAAGGTCACTTGACTCGAATTGTAACCTCATATGGCAGTGGTTTTCAACCCACCACAATAGACCAAAATTACTACTAAATGGTAGATCTATTGCGGTGCTTTTTGTTACCGCAGCAATAGATCTATAGTGGCATCGCAATAGTGGTGGGAAGAACCGCCGCAATAGCACCCGCCACTAAAGGTCAAATGTACCTTTAGCGGTGCTTTTGGCCTGCCACAATAGTACGTTTTTCTTGTAGTGTAAGAAATTGGTAGCAAAATATTAATAAGAATGACTTTGGAAGCTTTTGTAAGTGTATGATGTTTTTTTTTTTTTTTTTTTTTTCGCCACTTGCTTTTCACCTTCATTTCCTTGTTTTATACTTATGGGTCTGGTTAATGTATGTCTTTAGGTAGGGGTGTGTTCGCTTTGGTTTCGGTCGGTTTTCATGAGTATGGCCAACTGAAACCGAATATTTCGGTTTTTGAAATCCTCAACCGAAACCGACCGAAATGGCTGGAAACCAATCGGTTTCGGTGTATTTGGGTCAGTTTCGGTCAGTTTTCGGTTTTCCAAAGAGAGGGTTATTGAGATTTTCAAAACCCTAAGTCCCTAACTTTAATCACATATAAAAAACAAAGCAATAGAGAAACAGAGAGAGAGAGAGAGTTGTTGAACAAATCAAAAATGACAGAGAAAGAAAAACTTCCAACAATATTTGTTCAACAATTTACACACAGGTTCCAATATAAAATTGAAAATATTTTGAATTAGTAAAAGGGTCCAAACAGAACTTTATCGTTACTGCACCATAGCAGGAGCCTAACACCATGCTTGAGCCTACCACCATGTCTCTGTAGTGATTTTTCAATAAAGAACAAAGATATATGACTCAGAGAGAAGAGAGAGGCATGGCCATGGTCCATGGGCTCAGAGAAAGAAAAAAAAAAAAAAAATGAGGAGGCGCTGAAGCGAGAAGGGTAGAGAGAGACACAGAAAATTGGGGAAGGGGGTGGCTGAAGAAAGGACCATGGGACTCAGAGAAAGAAAAAGAAAAGAAAAAAAGAATGAGGAAGCACTGAAGCATGAAGGGTAGAGAGACAAAAATTTGGGGAAGGAGACGGCTGAAGAAAAGAAAAGAAACTGAGGGTATTTATATCATGCTACTATTAGGGTTTTAAAATATTAAATAGCAAAAATGCATGCGCGAAGGCTCGAACTGGGGATCAGTTAGCCAAAATGCAGGAAGCATACCACTAAGCTACTGATCATTTACTTATTAAAGTTACATAAATATATACATATATATAAATCGGTTCGGTTCGGGTGAAAAAATCCAGCACCGAAACTGAATCGAAGTATTTCGGTTTTCTAAAATTCAAATCGAAACCGAACCGAAAAATTAAACTCGGTTCAGTCTGTTTCGGCTGATTTTTTCGGTTCATCGGTTTTTTGCACACCCCTATCTTTAGGGTATACATTAACAAATCTATTTTTGGAAAAATTTTATCGGGAATTGAAAAAGCTGTCAAAATTTTTTCAAATTTCGATAAAATTTTTTCCAAAAATGGTATACTATTGTGTGCCCTAAGGGCACACATTAGTAAAATCCTATACTTATATACGCTGTGAATCTCTATGCAAATTTTGGAATCTGTGAGATGGGAAGTGATAAAGGCAAATGTTTATGTTCAGTTTTCACTCATCCACATGGTCAAGTTGCATGTGTTGTACTTTTTAGGAATGGCAACGGGTCGGGTTCGGGCCGGGTTTTTCTATACCCGGACCCGACCCGCGGGGCAAGACCCGTGGCCCGGACCCGGCCCCTTAAGGGTACCGGGTTTTTTTCGGGGGCCCGGACCCGCCCCAACCGGGCCCCGCGGGCCCCGTTAAGGGATTAGGCCCAATTCCTGGCCCAACCAAAAAAAAAAAATTTGAAGCCCAAATTTTATTTGCTTTACCAGCAACACAAATACTTTTCGGTTCCTTTGCTTTACCGCAACCAAAAGTAATATCAACAAACTAAAACCATCACAGAGAAGTCTCAATTATTTTTCGAATACACTTTCATTTTCATAGCAACCAAACTGAAAAAGAATATATAATAAATATCATAGACATTTCAACAAACACAAGAGCTTTAGTGCAGTAAAACTCAGGCAAAACGAAAATAAGTACAAAATGAAATGAAACTATAATATAAAGCCAGTAATCACAAATTGATCCAAGGAATGCATTCTTCAAAGCATCAAATTTCTATGACCCTAACAAGCATCATACAAGAAGAAAAGAATCTCAGCCCAAAAAAGAAAATTCTATCAACATCAACAGAGAAAAAGGAGAAAGATAAAAATCCCCATAACTCAATTCATTGGTGCCATAAAAAAATCAAAGGAAGGTTCACAAACCATTATTTCCAAAAATATTCAATACTTCCTTACAAAAAAGGTACAAAATAAAGGATATACCATTTACCATAAATCTCTTTTTCTTTTTCTTTTTTTAAGAAAGGAAACTGCATCAACAGCTTCACCAGAAGAATGGGTTTGTGAGATTGCAAAATTAGGAGCATTATTTAAATCATAAAAATACAACTGGATCCATAAATGGATAAAAGAATCAATCAATATCACCATAATGGTAACAAAAACAAATCTACCGAATAATGATTTCCCACATTTTGAATGTAACATTTCCAAACCTGCAATACCCCAAAATCAAATATTTCTATAAATAGAAATTGAAAAAAAAAAAAAAAAAAAAAAAAAAGGAAAGGAAAGAAAACAAAATAGAAGAAACATTCACAAATATCAGTTGTGAGGATCGGACTGAGGGAGGCTGAAATGAGTGAGGGTCGGACTGAGGCGACGGAGGCGAGTGAGGATCGGATTGAGGCGACGGAGGCGAGTGAGGATCGAACTGAGGCGACGGAGGATCAGACTGAGGCGAGGGAGGCGAGTGAAGAGGATCGAACTGAGGGAGGGAGCAGGGAGGCGAGGGAGGCTGAAGAAAATAGAAATGAGGGATTACCTGATTAGGGTTAGATTTAGGTTTATATATATATTGAGGGTATTTTTGTAATTTAGGGTACCGGGTTTTTAAACGGGGCGGGTTTCGGGCTGGGTCTCGGGTCGGGTCAGATTTTTTTCATAAAACCCGGACCCACTTCGGGTTTTTTTTTGTAAAACCCATACCCGACCCTATTCCTAATCGGACCGGGTAAAACCCGGCCCATTAGGGTCGGGCCGGGCCGGGTACCCGCGGGTCGGACAAAAATTGCCATCCCTAGTACTTTCATATATTTCAATATTAGTACAATAGAAAATTAGTATATTATTTTATTACAATAGTTTAGCTTTTTCATTGATTGAAACAATAGTGTAGTTTTTAATTTGTTTAAATTGTACATTAGTATAATAGTATAATGTAGTTTTTTTTTTTTTTTTTTTAATTGTATACCTATTATTGTTATTATTATGAGATTAAATTCTATAAAGATGTGGTGTAAAACTCATATTTGACTCTTCGAATCCCAACATACCACGTCATCTTATTACATATTTAAGAATAAGCACAACAACACCCAATCAATTCTAATACCCGCCCATATATAAATCCAACCAAGTTGAGAGTTTATTGAAATCTTATTAGGTGCGGTATGATGTATTGAATTAAAAAAAAATGCTGACGTGTCAATCTCTTATTTGATGGTGTAAAACATGAGTTTTACACCTCATCCTTACCAAATTCGGGCTCTATTATTATTATATTAGATAGGTGAGATATAAATTTATTATATATATTAGTGGTAATTTTGAAATGGCACATTAGTAGTATTTGATATTAAAACATTTCGTTTTTCTAACCAAATCAAAATAGCTACTTGTATAATGTTGACTCCCTTGATATTAACCACCACTACAAGAAACTTGGCTATTTTCAACTGTTGATACCATCAAAAAAAGTATTAAAAACCATCGAAAAAAGTATTTTAACGATTGGAATGACCGTAGAGAACCATTATTAAAAACTTTGTCGAGAACATGTTTCTACAGCCTATGCAACCGTTGAAAAAAGTATTACACGTTTATCAACAGTTAATAACTGTCGAAACATATACACATAAATGTAGATTAAAGCATGCTTATTACTTTTATCCATAGGCACCCAACCATTGAAATAAGTATTTTCTTTTAAAAAAATAAAATAAATTTAGATGCACTCTTTCACATTAATCAAAATTTAATAACTTGAAACAAACCATAAAAATCAATACAACTCAACTACTCTGCCTACTGCACTTTACACTCTTAAACAATTGAAGGTTAAAGGTTATAAAATCTTCCATTTTGAAAGGTAGATGACCCACTTACCTATAAAATATTTTACAATAATTTTACAAAATATTGATGTGGAAATTTTTTACTAGTTCTAATTTAGGTCCACCACTAATATCACATTTTGTTTACCAATAATTATTTAGAAGATGCTAAAGCCACATCAACAGTTTCTAAAATGGTTGTAAAATAGTTTGTTCATAACATTACTCTATTATTATAGAGAAATGATATGTCTACAATATTTTTACAACATTTTTACGACAAATCTTAAGTGGCAGATTGTTACTAGTTATTATTGTTGGTATAAAAAAGTAATCTTAGTGCTAAATTCAAATTTAAACAAATAACAACTAACCATCTATAATTTGTTGTGAAAATATTGTAAAAATATTATGAACGTAGCACTTCTCATAATTATAATATCTAATGTCAGAATTTTTTTAAAGAAGATAATGTCAGACTTTAATACATAATAACTAACCATAAATATTTATGGTTAGTTATTATGTATTAAAGTCTGACATTATCTGTTTCTAAAAAAAAAAGAAAAAAAAGTCTGACATTATCTTATCAGGAGAAAAAAAAAAAACCATATTATATTTCATAAAAAAAACCATCCTATTTACACGTCAACATTTCTATCATTTTTATAAAAATGACAGTGCCTCTAAATTTTAGCAAACTAACATTAATCAACCAAATTTAGTGAGCTCCCTTTGATTGAATTTAAAGTTTAATCTTTAATTAGCCTTCAATTTCCAGGAAACCACTTTCATTGTCTAGCAAGATTTGAAAGTAGGGTACAGGGTTTTTCATTTATTTATTTTATTGGTTAAAGTACTTGAAAATTCAACTAAGAGGACACTAATGAAAATTTTGGACGGTGGGGAAGTTTTTCAGTAAAACAATTCCTTTTTGGGAGCCATTTAATTAGTATGTATTGTAGACTAAATAAACTTAATTTTTGTAGAATATTTATATAATTTAGTTATCGTATTAGACAGTTCTATCTTGAAAATTTTATTTTCCAAAAGTAGAGATAGCTTGCATAGTGATGGGTTATTTCATTATGATCTAGTAATTATTTGCACATCCATTTCTAGAAAGAGATTGATAATTTGAGATGGATCCACATAGATGCTAAGGGAGCTGATTTTGGCCTTAATGGCCCCCCAATAAGTCTAGTGTCACCACATAATGCATAACAAATTTTACGCTGTGTTTAATTCTCTCACATCACTTATTTCACATCTACTTTTATATGTTAAAATGTCAACATTTTTGAAATGTAAATATTTTTGCATCAATTGTGGGTATGTGTGAAAAATAGTGAATGTAAACTAGTATAAAAAAATATTTTTCATTTTACAATTAAGTAAGGTGGCAAATTGTTAATAGTAAATAATAAAATAGTGTTAGTAGTGGATCGACTCACATGAAAATCAATAATAATTATAGTGTTGGATTAGGTTGGGTATTTTAGAAGTGAATTCTCACACACTTAATATGGCTTATTACTATTATTGTTTTATCGTAGCCCAAGCCCAAATCTACAGATTGGGTCCAGGCTTTCAAGTCGTACAGGGACATCAGATGAAATGGACAGAAATAAACTAGTCCACTCAATTTGTGCTCCAAGACGTGGCCACTAGCAGAGAGCAGAGCAATCTTGGGAGTCCAGCAAATCAAAATCATGTGGGAGTTCAAAAGCAAGAGAAGAACAAAAAAAATCAAGGCCAAGTTTAGAAAGATTCCTAGACGGAAAGATTTGAGACAGTCTCGGTATTTTTGCCATAATTTTTTTGCACATATGTCCGATTGAGCTATTTCTTGGCGGTATTGGAACGAAGACTCAGAGATCTACAACTTTGTAGTTCACCACAATGGAATAAAACGTTTTGGAGGTCAAAAGTGATCTAAAAGCTGACAGTGGTAAAAACTATGAAAATAAAAGGATTTTCCCTTTTTCTTTGGAGGAGATTGAGATTATAGAGGCAAAAGAAACCCTAATATTTTTTCATCTTTACTCTTTTAGTTCTTTTAGATGTTTAGCATTTTTTTAAATTTTTTTTTTTTTTTTTATGGATTTAGTGGTTAACTAGCTAGGATAAGAGTGACGCCTAATATTTTGATCATGTGTTCTTGAGATTATCAATGTTTTTTTTATGGATTGATGATTGAACTTTGAGACTGATTTTAATATTTAAAAAGACTGCATGTTGACAAGTTCTTAAGATTTAATATGATTTTTTTAGATATATCAAATGCTTGAACTCTATGATTCGTTATGATTTGAGAATATATTAAATGTTTGGTCTCTTTTATAGCATGCCAATATAATTACTTGCTCAATCACTCACATTCAATCTACTAGATCTACACCTTGTTTGAGAATTTTGTTGTTTTATCTTTGGATTAAGCAAGTTAGCTCTCCACCCTAATTGAGTTAAAAACAATCCAAGTTCATATAATAAAATATAAAGTGGATCATTGAATTCTTAGTGTTTTTCTCCATTACTTTTTCACAAACTTATTTTGCTATTTTCAGTTGTCATTTCAATATGGCCGTATTCCATCTTTGGGTTTAAAACAAATTAACAATTTTTTTTTTCTGTTTAATAATAGAATTTTTTACATTAGTATCAATCATTCCTTATGAATCGACCTCGGACTCATTGATATATTAATACTTGCGATAGTCTGCATTTGAGTTCGCATTATTATTAAACCAACAATGCACAATTGTGAAATTTGTTACGATAGTTTGCCAACTAAGTAGTTGTGAAATTTGTTATGAAAGCAATAGTGTATGTAGCAATACTCTAATGGCCCTCCCTCTCCTCTCTTCCCAATTTTATTTTTATAATAAATATACATATAAATATTTGAATTTCAACTCCCTAAGAATTCTTTTTTTTTTTTTGGAGAAATGTCTCCCTAAGAATTCAGTTAGCCTAAATACACTTTAAAAAAAAAAGAAAAAAAAGAAGAAAAAAAAGAAGAAGAAGACAAATGTACCAGCCTATAGCTTTGGGGGATCCTCTAAATATATATTTTTAATATAAAACATTTAAAAAATATATTGCAATTACATTGTAAACACTAGCATATGCAAGACTCTCCGAGGCCTAGGCTATAGTCGTCATAATGGATCTCGTTTACAACATTAGCCTATAGATTTTGGGCATCCTCTAAAATATACATTTGTAATATAAAACATAGAAACCCAATTCTAACCTGAAAAACCTAAATATTTTCTTAGTACTCGTACTAGACAGATGAATTTTATTACGAATGGCTAGCCTGTAAACCTCAGTACCTCACTCATGTGATGTCCAAGTCCTCCACAGTTCCACCATCAGGCAACTCCCATATTCAATCTCTGTCTTCATCACAGGAAACCAAACATCTTTTCCCCTCTCTGGTTCTTTCTGGCAGAGTAGACACAGGTCTTTTTTCTTTTTTTCAAAATTTAGTTTACTTAATAATAGTTAAAGTTGTTAAAGTTAAATTATTGACTTTGAAAAATGTGGCGAGGAACGCTAAAGATATAAACTTTTTTATGAAAAATATTTCAAATTATTGATGTGGTGAGTAGTTATTGGTAAATGAAAAAAATAATATTAATTGTGAATTTAGATGAAAACTAATAAGAAGTTGGATATATTAACAGTTTGTATGGATATATTAACAGTTTGTAAAAATGTTGTAAAATAATTTATAGATGTTCTTTAGCAAGTGAAAACAGGTCTTGAAATAAATTGGGAAAAACGCATGCTTCAGAAATAGTACCGACAACCTCCTAGGAGTTTTGGACCTTTATCCAACACACTAACCACTGAACTAGTTAGCTGCCTTGTGTCCTTCTTGAAATTTATATTTATTTATTTTAATTTTACAAGATTAATAGTTTTGGATTTAATTTTATCACTATTTACTTAATAGTATTTTCTAATTTTTTTTGTTCAAGAATTATTCTTTCACATCAATAAATATGAATATGAAAACTGTAAATTTATGTTAAAATGATTTTATTTTAAATTAAACTGCATTTTTTATTTGAAAGATTAATAAACACAATTTTTTAAAGCTTGTTTATATTTATTATTTTCTATTCACTTTATAAAAATAACGAAAATTCATTTGAAAATTGTTTTAATTGCTTAATATTTTTTTAAGGGTAAATTTCAATATTTTTACACATTTAATACATTGATTTGTATTTTAATTAATATTAAATTAATTTTGACATCATCATGGTTCGACTTCGGTTGAACCTCGATCCGACCTTAAAAACCTTGAACCTCTCCCTTCTTCAGTTCTTTGAACGGTCTGGTCTGAAAACCAAGAAAACAACTATCCTTATTTGAAATGATTTCTTGCCAATTATTTTTTAAATATAAAATTGAAATCCTACTATAGTATAATTTAAGTATATGTGTATGATTGTGGGAAACTTTCTTCTGAAAACTTGAATCCCAATCTTTGATTTTCTACCTCACAAGAACTTGTACTTATGGAGTAACCATCATACCAAAAATATGCGACAATCTTGTCAATGATTTTAAATAAAACAAAAGCGTGCCTATATATGTATATAGCCGGAATTTCTGCCACGATGTTGTGTGTTCCTTGGAAAAGGAATTTACAATACTATGTTTTTAGATTTCAATGATACAATTCCAAAAATGTAAGGAAAATAACAATTTACCGACAAATTTGACTTTTATCATAGTATTAAATTAAATATTTCATAATCTAGGAAAGTTAAAGTGGCCCTACTATTTTTAAAAGCGTGTCATTTTATAATGTGTATCAAAATTAAAAGTCAAATTACCAAGAAGACCTTGGTCAGACCCAATGGGAGATGAGGAAACTATCCACAAGAATCCAACAAAAGTCAATTTAATAACATACGTAATGATTATTATATATATATATATATAGAGAGAGAGAGAGAGAGAGAGAGAGAGAGAGAGAGAGGAAACTCAAGCAAGAACCCAAATAGTACAACAATATTTTTCCTTTCTACATTGCTTTATTTGGTGAACGCATGCAAAATGAGTACTTTATAGAGTTTTTCATATGATATTCATGGAGATAGAATTACCATCACATAAGTTGATTCAAATTTTTTGATGCAACGACTAAACAAGTGATAATTATTAAGAGAAAAGATTCAAGGGTTTTGAAAATGATGCAAAATAATCCAATGGTGATGCAATAAATAAGTACCATTTGAATGGTTAATTTAGTACAATTATCCTCAACAAGTTCAAGTGCTAGACAAGTTTCTATACACAATGGTTGTATCACATGTCAAAAGTCTAATACAACAATTATATGTAATACTTCTTTCACATATACAAGAAGTTTATGAATTATATTTAGATGGGAAGAGGGGAGGAAATAGGTGATTGATATATGCAAAAATAATATATGTCCCACAGAAACATAAGAAGTGCATTGCATACCGTTGAAATGGTTGGATTTTATTTTTTTGAGATAGTTACTGTAGGGTCGGTTTTTGTAGCCCAAGCCCACGAGGTGTGGAATATGAGCCCAACACACTCAAAACAATAAGTTTGTAGAGCGTGGGTGAAAGAACTGGGCCGGATATGAATTAAACAAGAGTTGGTGGTAGTATGGGCAAATAATCTAACATGCAATCACGTAAAAACCACGAAGGACTAAAGGTCCGAAGAGGAATTTTATTGAATGTTCTTAGGTTACAGATTCCAGAGCTACAGTAAAGTGATTTTTTGTTCTTCTTTCTCTTTTTCTTTCGATCCCCCTTCTATCAGGGGCTCTCCTTCTTTATATAGCCTCTTTCCTAATCATCCCAACCCTCCACTTGTCCTCCATCTACTAACATACTTGAGTATAGGTCACATCAAGTATCTTCTTTAGCTTCTTGGGAGTGGCGGTAGGTGAAGTTGCACTGTTCAGGGGTCTTCTCCACATAAATGCGGCCAGAGAAGTTGCTGCAGGGCATTAAATGCGGTGGTGGCAGCTTTTTCTTGAGATATTTCTTCATCCTTATCATCCCCAGGAATGCGCAGAGCTTATCTTTGTCACCAAGATTGCCAGAAAGGGCACTCGGGCTTTCTGTACGTTTATTTAATCAGAATTATTCGTATCCGAGGAGTAAAACCTCCTCGGGCAAATGGTGACCTCTTCGGATTGTACTCTTCCGCCATCTTTGGGTTCGTTGCCCACAAGTGAACTCTATCCCAGCCCATTATTACTCTTCGGACATGAAGTGGTCTAAAAAACAAGGCCCCAGGCCCAGTTGGTAAATCTGGGCTTTTACCCCCCACAGTTACAATATGCTACTAATCTTGCAACTCAAACTATTTACCCTCCTAGATCTCTAAGCACTTTGTGCATAAGGAGGTATAGGGGTGTCCAACAGCAATCGATACCCGGCCAACTCGTGTAACCAGGACCGAGAACCGGCCGACCCGACGCCGGTGACAGTCGGCAGCGGGTCTCCACCTCCAGAATCCGAAAACCGCGGGTCGGTTGGCGGGTTTTCTCTCCAAAACCAGAAGAAACCCGACCGAACCGATCAAAAGAGCAATTTCTGGCGAAATTTTTAGATCCAGCAAGATCTCAGCCATTTCCGGCAAGATCTCAGCTAGATCCATGGAATCTCCACCGGATTTGGCGAGATCTCACTAGATCTAGCGAGATCTTGCCGAATCTGGTGAGATTTCGCCAAATCCGGCGATAACCCAACGAAAATTCGACGAAAATATCATCGATTTTTTGCCCATTTCGACGTTAACTGGTCGGATTTTGGCCGATTTTGAGATCTCCAACTCTGACTGAACCGACCGCCATCCGTTGAACGTCAGATTCGCCCGATCCAATCAGCCCTCCGGTCGACGGCAGGTTGAAATTCTGGCCGTCCGATCTGGTCGGGTCGGTTCCGGGTTGGGCACAAACCCGACCCGGATTGACCCGTGGACAGGCCTAAGGAGGTACCAAATAGAGGTGATATGTAATCTCTATAATATATATAATCATATATATATATATATATATATATAAAATCAAAACTGAGAGAAAATCCAATTAGATTTTAAATTGGATTTCAATTAAAGTTCAATTTTGCACCATACGTCTCATCTAATCTAATTTTTTTAATTTTTGTGCTGTGAATTATTAGGTGCAAAAACCGAAGAGTTCAAGTCCAATTAGATTCTAAATTCAATTTCAATTAGAGTCCAATTGTGTACCACATGTCCATCTTTTTTTTTTTTTTGGTACCAAATAAATTCTTTTTTCATCTCTTTCTTTCCTTCTTCAGTAAAATATTACATTTTAAGTTTTTCTATTATCATAGCTTTAGACAATTAGTGTCAAATATTATTAGGACGAAATATATTGCAAAATGTTGTTGACTACTATCCGATTTGATATTGCACTACATGGTTAAGTTTTTCTGATTTCCAAAAGTCTGATTTATTTTCGAGAGTAGTTGTTTAGTGACTGTCAATGTATTATACCACTTTATGAAGCCTTAAAAAAAAAAAAAACTAATATATATATAACCAAAGCCTTTAACTTTTTATTGACCTCTCTAGAGCTTGCCACATTATTATCATTTTTTTTTAAATAAAATTATTTTTGTTTAGTCTAATCTTAACAAGAAGTGAAACTCTATCACTCTAACAAGTCCAACTTAAACTCAAACTCATCATTATAATTTTTTTAAATTTATTTTATGGATTTTCATGTATTTTTTCAAAAGTAATTTTCGTACAGGAACCATCAAACTCTCTTTAACCGTTTTCCACAAGATAAAAAAGCTTGCAATAATTGAAATTTAAGGTTGTTGCTACTGTATATGTCTTCACCTCATGATATGAAACTATGTTAATTTCTTAGGCAGAAAACTTATATACAATACATTAAGAGGAGGTATGACTTTCATTATTTCAACGTGGGCTCTTGCTCAACATTTTTTAGCGTGAGTGATATATTGATAAGGTTTGTTTATAGTTTAAATCCGTTAAAATTTAAAACTTATTGCTTTATGGGTTTGTGTACTTTTTTTTCTTTCTTATATTTCTCTTTTGAATAGTCATATGTTTTTTGAATTGTTTTAATAACTTATTCTTTAATTATATATCTTTTTTGGCATTTTAGAAGTTTTAACATCTAAATTTGTATAGTCACTCACACACACACACACACACACACATATATGTATTATCTATAATTTGTAGGCTCTGAATCTTTTGATTCCTTTCAATAGTTATAGCCATGGATTATTTTTTTGAATTTAACCCATATTTCTCTTATATTTCTATATTGTTTAGTCATATATATTTTGTTTTGTTTCAATAATTTATAAGCAATGAATCATCTGATTCTTTAATATTTTTTGGCTTTTCAGAAGTTTTAATATCTGAATTTTTGAGTTATTTTTTTGCAATATCTAAAACTGTCTGATAAATTTTTTGTATGTCATTGCACGTTCAAGCAATGACTTCTTCATCAAATTGTAACACAAATTAAAGTTAACAAGAGCAAATCATGCAATGGTGTAGATTATTTTAGTCTACCTCACAAATAGGTAGGTTCTCATGCATAGTACTAGTTAGCAACTAGTTTTCTTAAATTTGTTACCAAGTGAGTGGTCCCTTCATTCATCTAAGTAAAATCATCTCAACTTTTTCATTTTTAGCGAAGAAATTCAAATTTCGTCGCTAAAGGTTATTAGTTTTTTCATTTTTTGCAACGAATTATAAATTTTGTCGCTAAATGTAAGTTTTTAGTGACGAAAAATTTTTTCTCACTCAAATTCGTCGCTAAAAATACATTTTGTTATAGTGTTAGTACTATTTTTAAATGTTTTCGTGTATAAGCATGGGTTGCAATCTAGTATATATTATTTGGGTCATGTTCACGGGTGCTCTTAGGACAATTGTTAATAAATATTTTTAGAAAAAATTTGATATAACTTTTATGGGAAATAGAAAAAACTCTCAAAACACTAATTTTTTTTTTCTTTTCCCACAAAAACATTCCTAAAAAGGTTCACTAACAAATGCCCTTAGAGCATCTGTTAAATATTAAAGTCAAAGTATATATAATCATAATTCAAATTAATTTCTAATTATTATCTAATTTTTGTCCAATTTAACTTTCTTAATTTTGGTGTAAAGTGGCTTACTTGCACGAAAACCGAGGTGATCACCTCAATCACCTAAGTAAGACCACATTATTATTATTATTACTATTAAATATTTCCATGTATACGCGTGGATTACAACTTAGTATAATTAATATGGAATTTCAACAAATGATTAAACCAATTTATTCTGATTTTATGTCAACTTTCTCAAGTTATATTTGGAATTTACACTAATTTCATGTCAAGTTTCCCTTTAAAAGTGCTTCATGACACGTAATATGAAAGAACTAATTCCCCAAATCTTAATAAAATCATATATCACAAAAATATAAAATCATATATCACAAAATGAAGTGTTAAGAATGGATCATATAGACAACTTTCAAGCAATTATTTTAGAATGAATCTACAGTGTGCTAGCATATCAAGCATGACATCAATTATTGTCGGAGAATATAAGAAGTTATATCTCAAATAATGGAGTAAAACAATTAGTAACTTCTGTCTAATGATAGAGCTATTATTAGGAGTGGATGCCATAGATTGAAACTCAAAAGAAAAAAAAAATTAGTAACTTCTTGTTAAATAGTTACAACAACGTGGGTGGCAAATATTGGTGTAAACTAGATCACTTTCTTAAAAATTCCTCCCTCTCAAGAAGTTATATATATATATATATATATATATATTGTAATACCCGAAAAAAAAAAAAAAAGATTAAAAGGAAGGGTATTTAAGTAAATCTTTTGTGGGGTCAATTTTATAATTAATATTACTGAGGGAGATTTTAGAAAACTAGGTTGAAACCCTAGTTATATATAAGCTAATTAAGTTAGAAAATAACAATAAATATTTTTGAAGGAGGACTTCTGAGTTTGTTCAAGTAGAGAAAGATTGGCGACACACTTGAGGTAAGAACCTAAGAAATCTCATATTTTGTCAAATATAAATTTTATATGAAATTATAATATTTTTATATGAGTATTTTTGACCAATAGTAAAACTATCTAAATATTCAGTGAGTTTTATGTTGTAAACGAAGAAGAAGGATTTAGATTTATATCTTTGTTATTTTGGATGCTAAGCAGTTGTTTCTAGCTCGAAAATCTAATCTTTTCTAAGAATTTTGTTGCGTTAACTACGATAGAAACTGCAGATTTTTATTTTGTGTTAAGATTTTTTCTGGTAGATGTGAAGTTTCTGCACAATTTTTCTTTAAAGAATATTGGCCTAAGTACTAGACTTGTGATATACAAAAGCCTAGTAGTCTAGGCATGCTTTGAGGTCTGACATAGACTCACATGCTTTTGGAAAAAAAAAAAGAATGATGTGGTGTATTCGTAAATGTCTTGGTGCTTTGATTTTTGTATGATATAGTACTTAGTTTGTCCTCATCTTAGGAGAACTAATGGCGGCAGAAAAAACAAAAGAAAAGAAAAACACACGTATAGCCCTATATGGCTATATGTATGTTGTGTTTTATAGGTTTTATTCCTAGGGAACTATTTGTGACAGAAAGTTAAGAAACAAAAATATTATGACTATGTGAGTTTGGTGTAAGAAACAGGGGATTATTGTTAGGCTTAATGAGGAGAAAGAATTTATATAGATAAATTAATGATAGTTCTGAAATATATAAGATGGATATTTTTAACAGTTTCTCTTTTGGTCGGGTATCATTTCAAGTTTTTCTTAAATTATTTGATTATTGAGTAAATGGTACCTGCAAAATTGTTTTAGGTGATATCTAAGGATTTTAGAAGAATTGTTAGGGAGAAGTTCCTTTTGGTATGACTTTTGGAGGTAAGTAACCTTATCCTAATTGAGTTTTATTTTGCTTATATTAATGTATTTTTAACTACGAAAAATTGTTTATAATTGTTAGAATTTTTATTTCTATTGTATTACTGATTTCAAGTAAAGGATTATTACAAATATATTTTAATATTGAGTATATGATTTTTATATACATGCTTGAATAAGATATATTTTTGTTAGAAACTATGATTTCATATATATGATTATGGACAATCTGACTATGAATTGATTTTGATACCCAACCAATGGAGGTTATATATTGGTACTCTGATACCCAGCCAATGGGGGTTATTCATTGGTACTCTGATATCTAGTCATGGGGATATAGCATGACCATAGTCATAAGATTGTTAAGAATATGAATTACGTTTGAATATTTGAACTATTTTGAGTCCTTAAAACTACATATGTGATTTTGGAAATGTTTGAGTATTTGAACTATTTTGAGTCACTAAAACTGTTTATGTGTTTTTGGAACCTATTGTAAGTTATAACTTTTGATATATGGAAAACTGACTATTTTCTAAACCATCTATGATATATTTGTAAGATTAAAGTATGTAATCTATGTGCAACTTATTATTTTAAGACTATGAAACTTTTTCAGTTATTTTGAAAACATATAGTATATTATAACTTTTGAAAACACATATTGCATCTCATATTTTACAGATCTATTGATTGATAGAACTTATTAGGACTTTGGTTACTTATTGAGTTGTCAACTCACCCCCTTTTTCCCTCTCCAGTTTCAGATTATGAAGAATAGCAAGTTTTGGGAGATTTGATGTTGTGTTGTGAGCAGGGAAAGACGCTTAGTGATTTTGGAATTAGATGGCCTTGTAATAGTCTTATATCTTTTGGCCAATTCGCATTATGTACATGAGGTTTGGATTTTGTTCCTTTTAAATTATTGGAGATCTATTCATAAAGAAAATTTTGAGGTATTTTGAATTTATTTGATGAATTTTTTCAAGGCAAATATTTAGTGCTAAGAAGGCCTTGCATACTTGTAGGGTGATTACTTTATAAGCATGCGGCTGTAGTCACGTGCCTATCTTTATGGTTGGGTTCGGGGTGTGACATATATATATATATATATATATATATATATATATTGATGGATTTAAGAGAGAGGAGATGGCTATGGAAGGAAGTTAAGGAAAAACCTTTCTCCTGATTTTTGAGAAGAGTTTTTACAGGTGTGCTATTTATAAGCCTAACTCTTTCCATAATAGATCAAGAACAAAAGCTTAGTTAAAGTAAATACAAGAAAATGATTTAGGAGTATTCTCATCCGGTTATGTGAATAAAATGTATTTTAGCTCATAAAAAAGGTTTTTTTTTTATCTATTTTACATAACAACTTTGACAACACACATTATATTTCATTCTTCATTTTACAATACATTATATAAGAATATTATATTTTTTTTATAGGCAACACACACACACACACACACACAGAGACATATACATTAGCTACAATCGTGTCACAACTATTTTTATTACTGTTGAAGTCCTTTTACATTTATTTCGTTAAGTAAGAGACGATGACAGATTCTAAAACACAACAAGATAGCGAAGAAAGATTAAGTAGAGATTGAATATGCACAAGGATGACCTATTAAAGGAGGATAGGTCAAGAAGAGTACAATATTGGTACTAGATAGAGAGGATTTTTCCGAAATGCTGTGAGAGCGTTAACTTCAGTCATGTCCAAGTCTTCTCCCTGTGCAGTAATGGTAGGCAACCTCCAATCAAACCAACATAAGAGGTTGGCAAGCACGTATTCCACTACAGCAATGCCAAATGTCAATCCTGGGCACCGCCTTCTCCCACTTCCAAATGGGATGAATTCGAAGTTTTGACCTATGAAATCAACTGGGTTGTCTATGAATCTCTCTGGGATAAATTCTTCTGGCCTATCCCATAGTTTAGGGTCCCTTTGGATTGCCCATACATTGACAAATACTCTTGTTTTCTGTGGAATATCATAACCTCCAAATTTTAAACTTTCTAATGTTTCTCGAGGTACAGAAAGCGGAACTGGTGGATGCAGTCTTAGACTTTCTTTAAGGATACATTTCAAGTAATCCATTTGATTGATATCATTGACGTCTATCTTTGACTTATTTCCCACCACTCTTCTTACCTCTTCTTGTGCTCTTTTCATAATACTTGGATTTCTTATGAGCTCTGCCATTACCCATTCCAAAGTTGTTGAAGTTGAATCACTTCCTCCAACAAACATATCCTGAAATTATGATAAAATAAAACTTTAGGCGTGTTTCCAATGGTAGTAGCTAGATTATCTCCATCTAAAATGAATCTATTTTATGGTTAGATCAAATATTACAAATCTGAAGATATATCCCGGGCTATATTATTTAAAATTTTACATGACATAGTAGGTAGCACTTTATATATTATCAGTTTCAAAAACATAAAATTATAAGAATAGAGTGTCTGAGAGAGAGAGAGAGAGAGAGAGAGAGAGAGAGAGAGAGATACTAGTAGGATTGCTTTGAGGTTGTCATGGCTAAGCTCAAAGTCAAGCATGCTGCTCTTTTGAAATTGGAGGAGAATATCCGCAAAATCTTTCTTATTGGGATGTTCATCATCATCACGTTTCATTGTCTTGTGTTCTTCAACCACTTGATCAAGAAAAGCATCTAGTTCTCCACAAGTGGATTTTAGACTTGGTTTAAATCCCATTAGAATATCAATCCAACCCAAAAAGGGGAAATAATCCTCCCAAGAATAAGCTGCTAGTAGCACCATTACCTTTCTTGGTAGTTCTGAAGACTTGCCCTTACCATCCACTTCTCCAAACTTTTTACCAAACACACATCTTGTAACGATGTTGTTTGAGTTTTCAATCAATAACTCACTTAGATTAATAGAAACCCCTTTGAGGCACAAGTCATGTACCTTATTGATCAATATAGAAACTTCTTCTTCCCTTGTATATTGAAAAGATTGCACTCTTTTGAGGCTCAAAAGTTCTAGGACACAAATTTTCCTCACTTGCCTCCAATATTCACCATAGGATGAGAATGCTAGGTCTGTGCATCCATAGAGTAAGGAATTGGTAGCCGTGGTTTTTGGCCTGTTTGAGAAAAGGATGTCATGTGTTTTCATCATTTCTCTTGCCATATCTGCAGATGAGACCACAAGTGTTGGTGCATGGCCAAAGTAGAAGAACATTATAGGGCCATACTTCTTAGAGAGGGCTTGAAGAGAACGGTGTGGAAGTGAGCCAAGCTGGTGAAGGTTGCCAATGATTGGTAGCTTTGGTGGGGATGGAGGTAAATTGGGTTTTCCAGTACTTCTAATGCATTTGAAAATATAAAGAAAAGAGAACAGGAAAAGAAGAGGGAGGAGGGGAATGAAGGTTATTTTGTATAGCTCTTGCCATGATTGTTGGAACAACAGTAGAATAACCATTTCCTCTTTTTAAGTGTTTACCACAATGCAATTAACAACTCCAATCACAAGACATATATAGAAACCTATAGTAAAGTTTTTATTTTTTTGGGGGTGGGGGGTGGGGGGGGGGGGAGGGGAGAAGTTAATTAAGGAATTGATATAACTTGCGGGTTCGAGTTAGCTCAACTAGTAAAGTTTATTGTTGTCGGATAAGAATTTGGGATTTGATTCCCACCTACAACGAAAACTAATTAGTATCTTGGTTTGATGATAAAAAGCAATCATTAGGAATAGATGCCAAAGATTGAAGTTATGTCTAAAAAAAATATTATATTAATCACTCAATCTTGTCTTTTTTATATAGTGGGAGACTTCATACTTAATTAATTAACTGCATTACTCATACGTGAATATTACAACAATTTTATAAAACGAAATTGCCTCAAAAGTCACAATTTATGTAAAATAACATTAATTCACCGTAGTTAGTGAGCTTTGCCTTTGGTTAAATTTAACAATTCAGTCTTTAATTAGCCTCCATTCCCAGTAAACCTCTTTCATTAATTTCTAGCAAGATTAGAAGTTGTGGGTACAGGGTTTTTCATATTTTTCATTGATTAAAGTACTTGATTATAATTCAACACACAGGAAAGTATTATAATTTGGGAATGTAAGGTGGTTTTTCAGTAAAAAAAGGTCCTTTTTGAGAGCTTTTGATTAAATGTTGAGTACAAAGCTTGCATAGGAATATTTTTATTATCTTCCTTTAATTATTAACACATCCAACTCTTGAAAGAGATTGATACACAACGAAACATGTTGTATAGGCCATGATTAACTATTGACTCACAAGGCAGTAGGGACACTAGGAGAAGGTGGAGAATGGCGGTCGCATCGAGGGAGGCCATGGATATTGAGTCAAGGATAGACCCACATTGACTCTAAGGGAGCTTTTTAGGGCCTCTCAATAAGTCTAAAGTCATACTCACAACAAACTTTACAACATGAGGTGACAAGTTGTCAATAATTGATAATAAATGTAGTGTCGGCATTGAACTCATATGAGAATTAATAATATCTTACTGACTAAGCAATTATGAAATTTATTGTGAAAATTATTGTGTAAAACTATTGTGCATGTAGTATAATTCTTAGGACCTCTTCCTTTGTTTTCTCTCCCAAATTTATTTATATAATAAGGGATTTATTAACGTGTGTCCTAAGAGAGCATACATTAGTAAATCATTTTAAGAAACTGTTTATGAAAAATTGAAAAAATTACTAACTTTTTTTTTTACAGTTTTTTCAATTTTCCATAAAATGTTTCAAAAAATGGATGATTAATATTTGCCCGCATACATTAACTTGACTCATATAATAAATATACATATAGATATTTGAATTTTGTCTTCCTATAGATATTATACAAAAGATATGGTAGACTAGCCCATAACTGGACTCATATAATAAATATACATATAGATATTATAGAAAAGATATGGTAGACTAGCCCATAGCTAGTGGGGGCTCCTCTAATTATTTTATTTTTAAAACATAAAACGTGTTTTAAATAAATAAATAAAAGTTATTTCTATGATTTTGGTATTTTATGTATCTAAATCATTTAGGGAAAAAAAATCCTAATCAGCTAAAAATTATGGGCTAACTGAGACATAAGAGGCTGAAGGCTTTCAAGCAAAATTGTGTTTTCTATTCTAAGGTAGTTTCTTGCTTTTATCAGTGTGTGTGTTTTCTATTTTTTTTTATATTAATATATATTTTTTTTAATATTAAATATATTATTAATTAATAGTTTAATACTTCTAAAAAAAAAAAGAGTTTAATAATCCTAGTTTTCAAAAAAAAAAAAATTTATAATAACCCTTGTAAGTGTTAATTAGGAAAGCCAACCAAAAATAAAGAAAAATTAACTCATATTTTAAGACTTGGCCCAAAACAAAGGGGAAAATCAGTTTTTTGCTAGGTAGGAAAGCCCAAAATCTGAAAAATATATTAGTTTCAAACCGCATTTTATATACCGCACTGCACAAGTGATCGCAAAAATGAAGTGAGGTGCGTTTATGGTTTTCGCTAATTTTAAACCGCACCGCACCACACCGCACCGCACATGTGACCGTAAAAATGAGGTGCGGTGTAGTTATGGTTTTGCTTAAACCGCACCGCAAAGTGCGGTGCTAAAAATGACCCAAAACTGCATCGCACCGCACCGCGAACACCTCTAGACTATACCTATAAACTATTTTACAATAAGTTTACAATAATATTGACGTGGAAAATTTTTATTAGTTCTAATTTAGGTCCACTACTAATATCACATTTTTATTTATCAATAATTATTTAGAAGATGCTAAAGTCATGTCAATATTTTCAAAATGAGAGATGCTACGTCTACAATAATTTTACAATATTTTTACAACAAATCATAGGTGGTTAATTGTTATTGGTTTAAATTTGAAACTAACACTAAGATTACTTTTTTGCCCCAACAATAACAACCAATAACAACCTGCCACTTAGGATTTGTTATAAAAATGTTGTAGACATATCATTTCCCTTTCAAAATTGTTGTTAAATAGTTTGTTCATAACATTATTATTATAATATCTACCGTCAGAATTTTTTTGAAGAAAATAATGTCAGACTTTAATATATAATGTGGTTTAGAGGATGTATTCCTCTCTGATGTTTCTGCTTTAGCTTAATAGTATGGACTTACTGTTTTCTCAAAAAAAAAAAAAAAAAAAGTCTGACATTAAATATTTATGGTTAGTTAACACATAATAACTAACCATAAATATGGTTAGTTATTATGTATTAAAGTTTGACATTATCTTCTCGGGGAAAAATAAAATATTATATTTCATAAAAAAAACCATACCATTTACACATCAACATTACTAACATTTTTATAAAAATGACAGTGCCTCCAAATTTTAGCAAACTAACATTAATCAACCAAATTTAGTGAGCTCCCTTTGATTGGATTTAAAGGTTCAATCTTTAATTAGCCTTCAATTTCCAGGAAACCTCTTTCATTGTCTAGCAAGATTTGAAAGTAGGGTCCAGGGTTTTTCATTTTATTTTTATTTTTTATTATTGGTTAAAGTACTTGAAAATTCAACTAAGAGGACACTAGTCTGTTTGGATACTGCTTATTTGCTGAAAACTGAAAACTTATTACTGAAAACATTATAGCAAAATAATTTTTAAATCTGTGAATAATGCCGGGAAACCCAAATTTACCTAGAAATTTGCATTTTGTTGAGTTAGGCTGGATCATGAACAGTGCTGTGGGACCTAGCCAAAAAGGCAAACACACGCAAATGCACACTTGCCTCTATGCAAACACACACTAATAAAGATTTGGGACGGTGGGGAAGTTTTTCAGTAAAACAATTCCTTTTGGGGAGCCATTTAATTAGTATGTATTGTAGACTAAAAAAACTTCATTTCTGTAGAATATTTATGAAATTTAGTTATCGTATTAGATAGTTCTCTCTCGAAAATTTTATTTTCCAAAAGTGGAGATAGCTTGCATAGTGATGGGTTATTTCATTATGATCTAGTAATTATTTGCACATCCATTTCTAGAAAGAGATTAATAGTTTGAGATGGATCCACGTTGAGGCTAAGGGAGCTGATTTTGGCCTTAATGCCCCCTAATAGGCCTTAGTCTGGTCACCAAATAATGCATAACAAATTTACATTGGGTTTAATTCTCTCACATCACTTATTTCACATCTATTTTTATATGTTAAAATGTCAATATTTTTGAAATGTAAATATTTTTGCAACAATTGTAAATATGTGTGAAAAATAGTGGATGTAAACTAGTGTAAAAAGATATTTTTCATTTTATAATTAAGTAAGGTGGCAATTTATTAATTGTAAATAATAAAGTAGTGTTAGTAGCGGACTCATATGAAAATCAATAATAATTATGGTGTTAGATTAGGTTGGGTATTTTAGATGTGAATTCTCACACACATAATATGGCTTATTACTATTATTGTTTTATCATATCCCAAGCCCATTCCAAGAAGAAGCCCAAAGCTGGGACAGATTGGGTCCACGCTTTCAAGTCCTACAGGGACATCAGATGAAATGGAAAGAAATAAACTAGTCCACTCAATTTGTGCTCCAAGACGTGGCCACTAGCAGAGAGCAGAGTAATCTTGGGAGTCCAGCAAATCAAAAATCTTGTGGGAGTTCTAAGGCAAGAGAAGAACAAAAGAAATCAAAGCCAAGTTTAGAAAGATTCCTAGACCGAAAGATTTGAGCCAGTCTCGGTATTTTTTCCATAATTGTTTTGCACATATGTCCGATTGAGCTATTTCTTGGCAGCATTGGAACAAAGTCTCAAAGATCTACAACTTTGTAGTTTACTACAAATCCGGAATAAAACGTTTTAGAGGTCAAAAGTGATCTGAAAGCTGACAGTGGAAAAAAACTCTAAAAATAAAAGTATTTTCCCTTTTTCTTTGGAGGAGATTGAGGTTATAGAGGCAAAACAAAACCTAATATTTTTCATCTTTATTCTTTTAGTTCTTCTAGATGTTTAGCATTTTTTTTTTCTATGGATTTATTTTGCATAACTATGAGTGGTTAACTAGTTAGGATACGAGTGAAGCCTAATATTTTTATCATGTACGTGTTCTTGAGATTATCTATGCTTTTTTTTTTTTTTATGGATTGATGATTAAACTTTGAAATTGATTTTAATATTTAAAAAGATTGCATGTTGACAAGTTCTTAAGATTTAATATGATTTTTTTAGATATATCGAATGCTTGAACTCCATGATTCGTTAAGATTTGAGAATATATTAAATGTTTGGTCTCTTTTGTAGCATGCCAATATAATTACTTACTCAATCACTCACATTCAATCTACTAGATCTACACCTTGTTTGAGAATTTTATTGTTTTATCTTTTGGATTAAGCAAGTTAACTCTCCACCCTAATTGAGTTAAAAACAATCCAAGTTCATATAATAAAATATTAAGTGGATCATTGAATTCCTAGTGTTTTTCTCCATTACTTTTTCACAAACTTATTTTGCTATTTTCAACCAAACATTTCAATAGGGTTGTATTCCTTCTTTGGGTGGAAAACAAATTAACAACTTTTTTTTTTTTGGGTTTAATAATAGAATTTCTTAAATTAGTGTCAATCAATCCTTATGGATCAATCTTGGACTCACCGATATATTATTACTTACGATAGTCTGCATTTGGTTTCGCATTATTATTAAACCAACAATGCACAATTGTGAAATTTGTTTCGATAATCTTGTGAAATTTGTTATGAAAGCAACTGTGTATGTAGCAAATCTCTAATGGCCCTCTCCCTCCTCTCTCCCCAAATTTTATTTTTGTAATAAATATACATATAAATATTTGAATTTCGTCTCCCTAAGAATTCAGTTAGTCTAAATAGACTTTAAAAAAAAAAATTACAAGCCTATAGCTTTTGGGGATCCTCTAAATATCTTTTTTAATATAAAACATTTTAAAAAATATATTGCAATTACAGTATATAATGTTGTAAACTCTAGCATATGCAATACTCTCCAAGGCCTAGGCTATAGTCGTCATAATGGATCTCGTTTACTACATTAGCCTATAGATTTTGGGCATCATCCTCTAAATATACATTTGTAATATAAAACATTGAAACCCAATTCTAACCTGAAAAACCTAAAAATTTTCTTAGTACTCGTACAAGACAAAGAGGAATTTTCTTACGAATGACTAGCCTGTAAACCTCAGTACCTCACTCATGCATGTGATGTCCAAGTCCTCCACAGTTCCACCATCAGGCAACTCCCAGATAAACTTGTACTACAAGAGAGTGGCTAACACATATTCAACCTCTGTCTTCATCACAGGAAACCAAACATCTTCCCCTCTCTGGTTCTTTCTGGAAGATAAACACAGGTCTTTTTTTTTTACCTCAAAATGTTAGTTAAAGTTAAATTGTTGACTTTGAATAAGGTGGCAAGTAACGGTAAAGGTATAAAATTTTTTATAAAAAATATTACAAATTGCTGATGTGATGAGTGGTGAATGGTTATTGGTAAATGAAAAAATGATGTTAATGGTGGGCCTAAATGAAAAAAAAAATACAAACTTGTTAATTGATTAATGAAGAGTAATGCTAAAAATATTACAAATTACTGATTGGATTAATGAAGAGCTTGAGGCATGGGAGAGTGACCATGCCATGGTGGTAGTGTTTTGTTATTAGTACGATTTTTATTATAATTTTGTGAAAATTGTTGGTTATGAATACATTGGGACGAATCATGGACTTGGGTATAAAGTGGGTAATTATTAGACTAATGAATAGATTTTTATGTGTTTTATGTGATTCGAATAGTAATTTGGATAATGAGTAGATGTTATAGTTTGTGATTGCCCACAACATTGTGGAGTTTGATTGAAGTAATGAATAGTTGATGTGTGGGAAAGAGCCTCTGTTGTTTGCTTTACATGGATGGAATGGTTGTTGGTTGATAAGTCCTTAGTATAGAATGGTTGCTTTTTGCTTTACATGGATGGAATGGTTGTTTGCTTTAGTTCAATCTTCTTATTTGCATGCACCTGGTTCTAGGAATTGCTTTTTGTAATGTAGTTTTCATTCATAAGTTGCTATATCATTGTAAAGGTTTAAAACGTAAGAGATACATAAGCTACAATCATGTCACAACAATTTTTATTACTCACTACAAGAAAATCGAGCTATTGCGGCCGTTGCGAAAATTGTCGCTACGTGTCACATACTGTGGCACTTTTTTGGCCTGCCGCTATAGATGAGATATATTGTGGCGTTTCATTGGACAGCCGCAATAGATCTAGCCTTTTGCGGTGTACTACAGCGTCTCTATATAAATTGCCACAATATACATGTTTTAGCAGCATTAGACATAGCTATAGCGGTGCTCCATAAACCCACCGCAATAAATATACCCTTTTGCGGCATACTACAGCAGCGGTATATAAAACCGCCACAATATATAAATTTAAGCGGCAATTCAGTTACTTATAGCAGCGGGTTGGATGACTGCCAAAATAGATACATTTTTGCGGCGCTTTTTCTTAGTTATAGCGGCGATTTGAACCACTGCAATAGACCATTTAATTACCTGTGTCTGGTCCAATGTATCCCTTTATTATTTTGGCCTAAGCGCCATTTTGGCTTTTCATTTCCCTCCTTTTTTTATTTTCCAATGTATCCCTCTGTTGTTAGTTCTAAGAAAAAACCCACACACACACTCTTTCTCTCTCTCTCTCTCTCTCCGTATAAGCATTTTCATCACCACTCTTTTACCACTGGTTACCACTAACGTCCTTCACGGGCACCGCTAGAAAGATTTCACTGACAATCATCAGCTACCATCACCACTGTCAGTAATAACCAAAAATAAATATTTTAAAAAAACCTAATAGACCCCACTAGCCATCACCTTGTGGGTACCAAGGCTAATTCATCTTCAAAATCAATTAAGACGGTGTGGCGTAGATGGGTTCTGTTTGTGGAAAATATTGAGCCTAATTAATTTCAAGTGGGTTCCGCTTGTTCTGGTTCTGGATTATGTTTATTTGTTGTATCAGTTGTTTGTCTTTGACACGAAATCTCTTTCACTTTCAAAATCTCTAGACCTTAGCTCGCCAGAGACCCACTACTACCGACCTAACTCGCCAAAGATCGAACTCGAGGGAGACCTACTGCTACTCACGCCATCGCCTATATCCAGTAAACATCTGAGTTTTATTTGGCCTTATTTGTCCATGCATGTGCCTCTATTTTCAAGAATCGATGAAGAAACCCATATACGTTTTGTAGAAATTTTGGAGAAACGTTAATCAAGCAAGCGTAGTTACTCAAAAAAGATCATATTGGAGCCAATATTGATGCTTGTACAGAGGTACATTGTGCCTTTGATTGGATTAATGAATAGTTTGAGGCATGGGAGAGTGACCATGCCATGGTGGTAGTGTTTTGTCATTAGCACGATTTTTATTATAATTTTGTGAAAATTTTTGGTTATGAATACATTGGGATGAATCATGGACTTGGGTATAAAGTGGGTAATGATTAGACTAATGAATAATTTTTTATGTATTTTATGTGTTTCGAATAGTAATTTGGGTAATGAGTAGATGTTATAGTTTGTGGTTGCCCACAGTATTGTGGAGTTTGATTCAAGTAATGAATAGTTGAGATGTGGGAAAGAGCCTATGTCGTTTGCTTTACATGGATGGAATGGTTGTTTGCTTTAGTTCAATCTTCTTATTTGCATGCACCTAATTCTAGGAATTGCTTTTTATAATGTATTTTTCATTCATAAGTTGCTATATCACTGTAGAGGTTTAAAACGTAAGAGATACATAAGCTACAATCATGTCACAACTATTTTTACTACTCACTACAAGAAAATCGAGTTATTGCGGCCGTTGCGAAAACTGTCACTATATGTCACATACTATGGCGCTTTTTTGGCCCACCATTGTAGATGAGATATATTGCGGCATTTCATTGGACCGCCGCAATAGATCTAGCCTTTTGCGGCATACTACAATGGCGGTATATAAAACCGCCACAATATATAAGTTTAAGCGACATTTCAGTTACTTATAGTAGCGGGTTGGATGACTGCCAAAATAGATACATTTTTGCGACGCTTTTTCTTAGTTATAGAGACGGTATAGACCACCGCAACAGACCTTTTAATTGCCTGCGTCTGGTCCATGGTATCCCTCTATTGTTTTGGCCTAAGCGCCATTTTGGATTTTCATTTCCCTCCTCTTTTTATTTTCCAATGTATCCCTCTGTAGTTAGCTGTAAGAAAAAACCCACACACACACACACACACACTCTCTCTCTCTCTCTCTCTCTCTTCCTCTCTCTCTCTCTCCGTATAAGCATTTTTATCACCAGTCTTTTACCACTAGTCAATTATAACGTCCTTCGTTGGCACCGCTAGAAAGATTTCACCAGTGGTCATCAGCTACCATCACCACTATCGGCAGTAACCAAAAATAAATATTAAAAAAAAAAACCCAACAGACCCCACTAGCCATCACCTCATGGGTACCAAGGCTGATTCATCTTCAAAATTGATTGCGATGGTGTGGCGTTGATGGGTTCTGTTTGTGGAAAATACTGAGCCTAATTACTTTCAAGTGGGTTCTGTTTGTTCTGGTTTTGGATTATGTTTGTTTGTTGTATCAGTTGTTTGTTTTTGACACAAAATCTCTTTTGTTAGGTTTTAAAGATTTAGGATTTTATATATTTAGAACTCTAATTTGTATTGTTGGCAAACCATGATCAAAACAGGTTATTTAGTCTTGTTTAGACTTACTCAAAGTTGGGTCTTTCATGTAAAGTTGGAATTGAGTGACTGCAGATGCATTGGTGCATTTCGGCCTGGCTCGATCGATCGAATCTCGGGCAGAATGTTTTTCTGCAGAATATTCCAGCTCAGCCCTAACTCATTAAATGTTTTGGGTTTTCTGTTTTTACCCTAGGTATATAAAGAAAAACCCTAGCCACGTTTTTAGAGTTGCTCCAGTTGTATTGTTGCTCATACATTGCGGTTTTGTGTAAATCTCTTGTGAGATCTAGAGGAGTTTTCCTTTACAAAAAGCTTAGGGTTTTCAAGATAGAGATTACTTCAACATCTTGATGATCAACTCGGTTGTTACCATTGAAGTTTAAATAATATCAAGCGTGGGTGCTTGTAGCTGATTGAAGAATTCCAGAAAGAAGGAGTCCGTGGATTCGGAGCTTGCACGTGGTCATGTTAGTAAGTTCTACTGGTGGGTAGTATTAGGAAGTCGAGCGGGGAGCTTGTAAGTCCTTTTGTATGAACTTCGATTCTTTCATAGTAGATTTAGGTTTGCCTTGAGGATCGGTGGGTCAAATCCTCCCCAGGTTTTTACCGTGTGGTTTCCTGGGTGATCATATCATTGTGTTATTTATATTTCCGCTGCTTTATATGCTTGATATGATTATTTGATTGCTTTAACCTAGAATTACTTAATTTGACTAAATAACAACTTGGCTAATTAACTAGGCTAACCAATCTGATTGTTTTAAGGGGTCTAAAACCGTTCAGGTGGTATTAGAGCAGGTAGCTCTCTTGTTAGAGATTTTTTGATCTCTGAGCTGATCCTTGACCCCTGTTGTCATGGAGCATGGACACTCTCTTGTTGTTCCTCCTCACTTTGATGGGAATAACTATGCTTATTGGAAAGTAAGGATGAAAGCATTCCTGAAATCTATTGATGAGAGGGTTTGGAATTCTGTTGAATAGGGATGGCAGAAGCCCACTACTCTTGTGAGTGAGTGGCAAACTTCTAAAAAAGAAGCAGCAGGCTTCAATAGCAAAGTTATGAATGCCATCTTCAATGCTGTTTCTATAGAGGAATTTAAGAGGATCTCAAATGTTGAGGTTGCTCATACTGCTTGGAAAATCCTCCAAATTGTGCATGAAGGCACAAAGGCAGTTAAGATCAATAAACTGCAGCAATTGACTTCTAAATTTGAAAGCATTAGAATGTCTGATGATGAATCTTTTGATGAATTCTATGCTAAATTGAATGACATTGTTAATTCTGCTTTTAATTTGGGTGAAATCTATGATCAACCTAAAATTGTTAGGAAGATTCTTAGATCTTTAACTGAAGACTTTAGACCCAAAATGACTGCCATTATTGAAAGCAAAGATGTGGACTCCATCTCTGTTGATGAGCTTGTAGGATCTCTTCAGTCCTATGAGTCTAACCTACCCAAAGTGAACAAATCCAAATCAATGGCTCTTAAGTCAGTTGATGATGTTGATGGTGGTGGATTTGATGATGAGCTCTCTGCTACAGAGATTGCGTACCTTGCCAAGAACTTTAGAAACTTTCTTAGGAATACCAACAGAAAGGCAAGAGGTACAAACAGTGTTGAACCTAGAAATTTTAGGAAGAATGATCCCACTAAGGTGAATAACTTTGAAAAACCTAGAGAAAAAGTTGGTCAATCTTCAAATAATTCTTTAGGTACTCAGTGTTTTGGCTGTCAAGGGTATGGTCATGTGAAATCTGAATGTCCTACATTCTTGAGGACTAAGGGTAAAGCTATCATTGTAACCCTTAGTGATAATGAGGTTTCTGATGATGAGTCTGAATGTGATGAGGATTGAAACTTCATTGCTTTCACTGCTACAGCTGTAGTCAATGAAAGCGTATTTGTTGAAGAGAACCCTTTTGATGGGGAACTCTCTGAGGATGTAGATCTTTAAGAGGCCTACAATAAACTTTGCAAAATTGCTGCAAAGGATGCTATGAATGTTGAACTTGGCCTGAAGAAAATTGAATCTCTTGAGCTTGAAAAGAAAAATTTACTTGTTAAACTGTTTGATGCTAATGATCTTTTGAACAATGTTAAATCTGAGAACATGCTTTTGCTTGATAAAGTTAAAACTTTGGAACATGATTTATCTGTTGCTAGATCTGCTAGTTCTAAACTTGATCACATGCTGAATGTTCAAAAGTATCCTTCTGATAAATCTGGGTTAGGATATGTTGAAAGCATCTTTGATTCTGCGCCACATTCCACGAACTTTGTTCCTTCTTTTTCTTCTGAACCTTTCGTGAGTGAGGTTGTGAGTGAAACTGTCAAACCCCCTGTGCCTGTGAGTGAGGTTGTCAAACCTGTAGAAGTTTCACCTCCTAGGAAGATTAGGGTTGATCTGAGAGAGTCTAAACCTAAAGATTCTACCCTTTCTAAGGACAAGATGCATGGTAAACCTCCTTGGGTTTGTCATTATTGTGGAAAGTCTGGATACATTCGTCCAAAATGTTACAAGTTTCAAGCTGTTAAGAGAGCAAACAAACCAAAGGTGCCTGTGCCGCAAGCACAAGATCCTATGGCACTTATTGGTGAATTGGTAAAGGCGTTGAACCTTTATTCCAATTCTGGAGTTGGAAAACACTTGAATGTGAATCAAAACTCCAATGCTCATGGTGCATCTAAAAGGTTTTGGATGCAAAAGACTCGTCCTAATTGAGTCTTTCTGACATGGTCCTTATGCTTCACTGCTCATTCCTTTGTGACCATTGTTCTTTGGTATTTGTGTTTTTGTGTTTTTTTCTAGGACTTGCATTGCATTACATTCATGCATTTCATTCTAAGATTTATTTGTTTTTCCTTTAAAAAAAAAAAAAAAAAAAGGAGAAAGCAAAAATGTGTTTGACATTATTTTTCTTGGTCTTTGAAGACAAGGTTGGTCAATTTATTTACACATAACATGTCTTTATGTACCTTGTTTAGCTTTGATGAGCTTATTTATTGCACTTGACTAGTTGAAACTTTGTAGTGCATGTTGTGTGGGAAAGATGTTTATGGTGTTTATCACTTTGTCTTAATCTTGAAGTCACATGTTATTTGACTGTCGGACTTGATCCTTTTGAGAAAGGCATAAATAACCATCTCACCACTGTTCACTAGCCAATCATGAACACCTTAGTGCATTTCATAAGATTTTGTGCTCGAAAAAGTGTAGCACATGCACAAAAAGAACATAAGGTGTAGCCTCGGTTTAATTGCTTAATGCTTAAAATTGGTGTGTACTATTAGGTTTGATGCTAATTCACTTAATTAAAACTAGTGTGTACTATTAGACTTAATGCCAATTCACAAAATTAAGGGGCTAAATACAAGAAACTTACATGATTGCAAGCTTTTGTTCTAAGAGATGTGTGAGTTATATGATGTAACTCTTTAGGTGATAGTCTCTTTTAAATTCTGTGCGATGAATTTTGTAGACTTTGTGATTGATTTCTATTTACATATCACCTCACATGTATCTCAAGCTTTTGCTAGTTTGCACACACTATACGAGTTACTCTTTGCTAAACACTATATATGTTAATGTGTGTGTTTTTGGTCTGACCAACCAAGTTTGAAAATATCTTGAGAATTATGCAAAACATTATTTTGCCTGAGAAATTAAAGGATGAATTGGCTGAAACTTTCTTTGGAAGAACTGGGATTACCAATTTGGGTTTTTGAAAAATCATTCCATTTCATCTCATACTCATGCATTGTGTTTCATTGATTTCAATGCTTTGAGGAATTCTTTTTCAAAAATTGGTTTGAGTTTTCAAAACTGGAATTTTTTTCAAAATATTGTGATCCGCTGCCTGTTTCGATTGATCCAGTCTGTTTTTGGATCGATCGAAAATTTTAAAATTTCTTTTATAAAATTTCTGAGTGACTCGATCGATCGAAAGTAATTTTCGATTAATCGAAAGTCGTGAATCAGCTTTTTAAAACAGTGATCTTTGACTGATTCCTTCACATTTTCAAAAGTTTTTTTCCAAACTTTCTTTTCTCTCTCCGACTTGGCACGGATCTACAGCAAATTTTTGTCGTTTTCCTCCAAATTTTTTGCAAGATTTCTCTTTCCTCAAGCCGGTAAGTCTCTTTTGCCCCTCATTTTTGAGTTTATTTGCATTTTTCATGTAATTTCTCTCAAATTTTCGGATCTCTCTAATTTTGGAATTTTTGATGTTTCAAACCCAATTATGTGCAATTGATCAATGGGTTTTTATGGGGACATGTTATAAACATGATTGTGATAGTTTAATTTGATCAATTTTGGGTTTTGTGAGAAATTGAATTTCTAGGGGTTATGTTTAGTTCCGAATTGGGGATTTTGCTCAATTAGGTTGAAATTGGTGAAATTGGCTTGTTGATTGGATGTAATTAGGCATTATAATCTATGTGTAATGTTTTGTAATGCTTAATTCATCCATGTACTTCAAAATTTTTCAAGTGGTTTTCAAATTTTTGGGGTTTTTTTGTTAGAAACTCTATGCTCAAGCCAATTTTGTGCAATTGAACTTAATTTTGTACTTTGTTTACTGCATTAGTACATGCATCATGCCATTTGAAATGTTTATGCATCATATAGGTTTTTGCTCTATATTTTTCTTGTGCTAACTTGCAGTCTGCCCTTGGTTTTTTATTTTTTTTGTTGGTTTTCTCTTGTGTCTCTGTCCTTTCCTTAGCATCATGCCTAGAAAAACTAGAGCTCGTAGGTCTGTCACCTCATCTACTCCTTCCCCTCCTCCCTTTGACCGAGAGAAATTTCCTAGTGAGAAAAACCAAGAGATTTATGATAAGTTGAACCTTAAGAGGAAGATATGGTCTGAGCGTTTTGTCACTCTAGATAAGCTTGATCTTGCCATTAGGGCGAACTTTGAGCGTCGAGGCTAGTTACCCTTGGTGGATATTTCTGATCCTCCTCCACCTGCTACCTTGATTAGAGAGTTCTACTCGAACATCTCTATCCGTGTCTATGATTCTAACATTTTGGTAAAGAGTTGGATACGAGGCGTACACCATTACTTCTAAGGTAGTGGTTGATGCTCTAGGGGTACCTTTGGTACAGCACCCTGTCTATCCTTATGATGAGTCTCCTGTTTTGAGTGATGTCATGTCTTACATCACTGGGTCATCTATCCAGTGGGGTTCTGATCCTAGGATCACCACTGCTGAGTTACACTATCTCTTCTTTAGGATAGCGTGTTACTCCATCTGGCCCATTTCTCATCTTCACACCATTCCTCTCGAGCGGTATGTATTTTTGTACGCTCTTGTCACTGATGCTCCTATCAGTTTTCCCCATTTATTTCTTCGTTCTTTGAACGATGCTTATAGGAGTTCATCTTCTGCTCATGCCCTTGTACATCCTATTTTCATTCATAGGATTTTACTTTATCTTGATCTTAGTGGCTTCCCTTCCTCTGAGCCCGTTCATGTGATTGCTCCTATAGGTGCGTCTTTTCTTAGACAGAGGGCTGCTCATCTTCGAGCTGGCTCTAAACACCCTAGGTCTATGCCTTCTGGGTCCGCACCTCCTCCCTCTTCTTCTACAGGTCCTGCTAGTGAGGCTGTTCCTGATCCTGATGCTGCTGCTGTTCCTCCACCTCCATCGGATGACTTTGATATCCGTCGTACTTTAGAGACTGTCATGACCGTTCAGGCGGCTCATGATCAGCTTTTGGTGGACCTTTTTGACGAGATCCGAGCTTTGCGAGCTGATCTAGCGCGTCTTCGTTTACCCTCACCACCTCCTTTTGATAATGGATTGTGATTGCCCTTTGGCATTCCGTCACAAAAAGGGGGAGTAGAGTTTGTAGAGGAGTTTTGTAGTTAGGGAGATTTTGTTTATTTTGTGGAGTAGATTGTATTTAGGCGCTTCACCTTGTATATCATTTTTTTTTGGGATATTCATGTTAGGGGGAGTAACATTGATTGATATACATGATTTTTTATTTGATTCTTGTTTCTTTGGATTCACTGTTTATTGATTTATATTCTATGAGTTATTCATTGATATATGTCTTTATTATGTGTTGTGTGAATCATACAAGAATGTTATACCTGTTTATATACTATTTTCTGTCACACATGCGTTTATGCGTTTGTTGAGTATTTCAGGAATATACAGGTTGATTCAATTGAGCTGCTGTCTACACTTGCAACTGATGGATAGTAATTAAGATTGGATTTGTTGTTATGGGCATTATTTTTGTAAAGGGCTTTTTAATTGTAAACTTTGAGCTTTTAGTTTGTGTTTTGTCACGGATTGCTAAAGGGAGAGTTTGTTAGGTTCTAAAGATTTAGGATTTTATGTATTTAGAACTCTAATTTGTATTGTTGGCAAACCATGATCAAAATAGGTTATTTAGTCTTGTTTAGACTTGCTCAAAGTTGGGTCTTTCATGTAAAGTTGGAATCGAGTGGCTGCAGATGCATTGGTGCATTTTGGCCTGGCTCGATCGATCGAATCTCGGGCAGAATGTTTTTCTGCAGAATATTCCAGCTCAGCCCTAACTCATTAAACGTTTTGAGTTTTCTGTTTTTACCCTAGGTATATAAAGAAAAACTCTAGCCACGTTTTTAGAGTCGCTCCAATTGTATTGTTGCTCATATATTGTGGTTTTGTGTAAATCTCTTGTGAGATCTAGAGGAGCTTTCCTTTACACAAAACTTAGGGTTTTCAAGGTAGAGATAGTATCAATATCTTGATGATCAACTTGGTTGCTACCATTGAAGTTTAAAGAATATCAAGCGTGGGTGCTTGTAGCTGATTGAAGAATTCAAGAAAGAAGGACTCTGTGGATTCGGAGCTTGCACGTGGTCGTGTCAGTAAGTTCTACTGGTGGGTAGCATTAGGAAGTCGAGCGGGGAGCTTGTAAGTCCTTTTGTATGAACTTCGATTCTTTCATGGTGAATTCTGGTTTGCCTTGAGGATCGGTGGGTCAAATCCTCCCCAGGTTTTTACCGTGTGGTTTCTTGGGTGATCATATCATTGTGTCTTTTATATTTCCACTGCTTTATACTTTTGATATGATTATTTGATTGCTTTAACCTAGAATTGCATAATTTGACTAAGTAACAACTTGGCTAATTAACTAGGCTAACCAATCTGGTTGTTTTAAGGGGTCTAAAACCGTTCACATATCTTAAGATTTTGTGCTCGAGAAAGTGTAGCACATGCACAAAAAGAACATAAGGTGTAGCCTCGGCTTGATTGCTTAATGCTTAAAATTGGTGTGTACTATTAGGCTTGATGCCAATTCACTTAATTAAAACTGCTGTGTACTATTAGGCTTGATGCCAATTCACATAATTAAGAGGCTAAATTCAAGAAACTTACATGATTGCAAGCTTATGTTCTAGGAGATGTGGGAGTTATATGATGTAACTTTTTAGGTGATAGTCTCTTTTAAATTCTATGTGATGGATTTTGTCGACTTTGTGATTGATTTCTATTCACATATCACCTCACATATATCTCAAGCTTTTGCTAGTTTGCACACACTACACGAGTTACTCTTTGCTAAACACTGTACATGTTATTGTGTGTGTTTTTGGTCTGACCAACCAAGTTTGAAAATATCTTGAGAATTATGCAAAACATTATTTTGGCTGAGAAATGAAAGGATGAACTGGCTGAAACTTTCTTTGGAGAAACTGGGATTACAAATTTGGGTTTTTGAAAAATCATTCCATTTCATCTCATACTCATGCATTGTGTTTCATTGATTTCAATGCTTTGAGGAGTTCTTTTTCGAAAATTGGTTTGAGGTTTTCAAAACTGGAATTTTTTTCAAAATAATGTGATCCGCTGCTTGTTTCGATCGATCCAGTCTGTTTTTCGATCGATCGAAAATTTTAAAATTTCTTTTAAAAAATTTCGGAGTGATTCGATTGATCGAAAGTAATTTTCAATCAATCGAAAGTCGTGAATCAGCTTTTTAAAACAGTGTTCTTTGACTGATTCGCTTACCTATTCAAAAGTTTTTTTCAAACTTTCTTTTCTCTCTCCGACTTGGCAAGGATCTACAGCAAATTTTTGTCATTTTCCTCCAAATTTTTTGCAAGATTTCTCTTTCCTCAAGCCGGTAAGTATCTTTTGCCCCTCATTTTTGAGTTTATTTGCATTTTTCATGCATTATCTCTAAAAATTTCGGACCTTTCAATTTTTGAGATTTTTGATGTTGCAAGCCTAATTTTGTGCAATTGATCAATGGGTTTTTATGGGGACATGTTATAAACTTGATTGTGATAGTTTGATTTGATCAATTTTGGGTTTTTTGAGAAATTGAAATATCTAGGGTTTATGTTTAGTTCCGAATTGGGGATTTTGTTCAATTATGTTGAAATTGATGAAATTGGCTTATTGATTGGATGTAATTAGGCATTATAATCTATGTGTAATGTTTTGTAATGCTTAATTCATCCCTGTACTTCAAAAATTTTCAAGTGGTTTTCAAATTTTTGGGGTTTTTGTTAGAAACTCTATGCTCAAGCCATTTTTGTTCAATTCAACTTAATTTTGAACTTTGTTTACTGCATTAGTACATGCATCATGCCATTTTAAATGTTCATGCATCATATAGATTTTTGCTCTATATTTTTCTTGTGCTAACTTGCAGTCTGCTCTTGGTTTTTTTTATTTTTGTTTTTGGTTTTCTCTTGTGTCTCTGTCCTTTCCTTAGCATTATGCCTAGGAAAACTAGAGCTCGTAGGTCTGTCACCTCATCTACTCCTTCCCCTCCTCCCTTTGACCGAGAGAAATTTCCTAGTGAGAAAAACCAAGAGATTTATGATAAGCTGAACCTTAAGAGGAAGATATGGTCTGAGCGATCTGTCATTCTAGATGAGCTTGATCCTGCCATTAGGGCGAACTTTGAGCGTAGGGGTTGGTTACCTTTGGTGGATATTTCTGATCCTCCTCCACTTGCTACCTTGATTAGAGAGTTCTACTCGAACATCTCTATCCGCGTCTATGATTCCAACACTTTGGTAAAGAGTTGGATACGAGGCGTAGAGTACACCATTACTCTTAAGGTAGTGGCTGATGCTCTAGGGGTACCTTTGGTACAGCACCCTATCTATCCTTATGATGAGTCTCCTGTTTTGAGTGATGTCATGTCTTACATCACTGGGTCATCTATCCAGTGGGGTTCTGATCCTCGGATCACCACTGCTGAGCTTTCTGAGTTACACTATCTCTTCTTTAGGATAGCCTGTCACTCCATCTGGCCCATTTATCATCTTCACACCATTCCTCTCGAGCAATGTGTATTTTTGTACGCTTTTGTCATTGATGCTCCTATCAGTTTTTCTCATTTGTTTCATCGTTCTTTGAACGATGTTTATAGGAGTTCATCTTCTGCTCATGCTCTTGTTCATCCTATTTTCATTCATAGGATTTTACTTTATCTTGATCTTGGTGGCTTCCCTTCCTCTGAGCCCGTTCATGTGATTGCTCCTATAGGTGCGTCTTTTCTTAGACAAAGGGCTGCTCACCTTCGGGCTGGCTCTAAACATCCTAGGTCTGAGCCTTCTGGGTCCGCACCTCCTCCTTCTTCTTCTACAGGTCCTGCTGGTGAGGCTATTCCTGATCCTGATGCTGCTGCTGCTGCTGTTCCTCCACCTCCATCGGATGACTTTGATATCTGTCGTACTTTGGAGACTGTCATGACCGTTCAGGCGACTTATGGTCAGCTTTTGGTGGACCTTTTTGACGAAATCCGAGCTTTACAAGTTGATCTAGCGCGTCTTCGTTCACCCTCACCATCTCCTTTTAATGATGGATTGTGATTGCCCTTTGACATTCCGTCACAAAAAGGGGGAGTAGAGTTTGTAGAAGAGTTTTTTTTTTTTGTAGTTAGGGAGATTTTGTTTATTTTGTGGAGTTGATTGTATTTAGGCGCTTCACCTTATATATCATTTTTGGGTTATTCATATTAGGGGGAGTAACATTGATTGATATACATGTTTTTTTTATTTGATTCTTGTTTCTTTGGATTTACTGTTTATTGATTTATATTCTATGAGTTATTCATTGATATATGTCTTTATTATGTGTTGTGTGAATCATACAAGAATGTTATACCTGTTTATATACTATTTTCTATCACGCATGCGTTTATGCGTTTGTTGAGTATTTCAAGAATATACAGGTTGATTGAATTGAGCTGCTGTCTACACTTGCAACTGATGGATAGTAGTTAGGATTGAATTTAGTTTTTATGAGCATTATTTTTGTAAAGGGCTTTTTAATTGTAAACTTTGAGCTTATTGTTTGTATTTTGTCACGGATTGCCAAAGGGGGAGTTTGTTAGGTTTTAAAGATTTAGGATTTTATGTATTTAGAACTGTAATATGTATTGTTGGCAAACCATGATCAAAACAGGTTATTTAGTCTTGTTTAAACCTGCTCAAAGTTGGGTCTTTCATGTAAAGTTGGAATCGAGTGGCTGCAGATGTATTGGTGCATTTCGGCTTGGCTCAATCGATCGAATCTCGGGCAGAATGTTTTTCTGCAGAATATTCCAGCTCAGCCCTAACTCATTAAACGTTTTGGGTTTTCTGTTTTTACCCTAGGTATATAAAGAAAAACCCTAGCCACGTTTTTAGAGTTGCTCCAGTTGTATTGTTGCTCAGACATTGCGGTTTTGTGTAAATCTCTTGTGAGATCTAGATGAGCTTTTCTTTACACAAAACTTAGGGTTTTCAAGATAGAGATTACTTCAACATCTTGATGATCAACTCGGTTGCTACCATTGAAGTTTAAAGAATATCAAGCGTGGGTGCTTGTAGCTGATTGAAGAATTCCAGAAAGAAGGAGTCCGTGGATTTGGAGCTTGCACGTGGTCGTGTCAATAAGTTTTACTGGTGGGTAGTATTAGGAAGTCGAGCGGGGAGCTTGTAAGTCCTTTTGTATGAACTTCTATTCTTTCATAGTGGATTCAGGTTTGCCTTGAGGATCGGTGGGTCAAATCCTCCCCAGGTTTTTACCGTGTGGTTTCCTTGGTGATCATATCACTGTGTTATTTATATTTCCACTGCTTTATATGTTTAATATGATTATTTGATTGCTTTAACCTAGAATTGCTTAATTTGACTAAGTAACAACTTGGCTAATTAACTAGGCTAACCAATCTGGTTGTTTTAAAGGGTCTAAAACCGTTCATCTTTCACTCTCAAAATCTTCAGACCTTAGCTCACCAGAGACCCACTACTACCCACCCAACTCGCCGGAGATCGAACTTGAGGGAGACCCACTACTACTCACGCCGCCGCCTATCTCCACTAAGCATCTGAGTTTTATTTGGCTTTATTTGTCCATGCATGTGCCTCTGTTTTCAAGAATCGATGAAGAAACCCATATGCGTTTTGTAGAAAATTTGGAGAAATGTTAATCAAGCAGGCATAGTTAATCAAGAATGATCATATTGGAGCCGACATTGATGCTTGTACAAAGGTACATTGTGCAATTTGATTAGATTAATGAATAGTTTAAGGCATAGGAGAGTGACCATGCCATGGTGGTAGTGTTTGTTTATTAGTACGATTTTTATTATAATTTTATGAAAATTGTTGGTTATGAATCATTGGAATGAATCATGGACTTGGGTATAAAGTGGGTAATGATTAGACTAATGAATAGTTTTTTATGTGTTTTATGTGATTCGAATAGTAATTTGGGCAATGAGTAGATGTTATAGTTTGTGATTTCCCACAGTATTGTGGAGTTTGATTCAAGTAATGAATAGTTGAGGTGTGGGAAAGAGCCTATGTCGTTTGCTTTACATGGATGGAATGGTTGTTGGTTGATAAGTCCTTAGTATAGAATGATTGTTTTTTGCTTTACATGGATGGAATGGTTGTTTGCTTTAGTTCAATCTTCTTATTTGCATGCACCTAATTCTAGGAATTGCTTTTTATAATGTATTTTTCATTCATAAGTTGCTATATCACTGTAGATGTTTAATACGTAAAAGATACATAAGCTACAATCATGTCACAACTATTTTTATTACTCACTACAAGAAAATCGAGCTATTGCGGCCATTGTGAAAACTATCGCTATATGTCACATACTGCAGTGCTAGAAAGATTTCACCGACGGTCATCAGCTGCCATCACCACTGTTGGCAGTAACCAAAAATTAATATTTAAAAAAAAACCCAACAGACCCCACTAGCCATCATCTTATGGGTACGAAGGCTGATTCATCTTCAAAATCGATTGCAATGGTGCGACATTGATGGGTTCTGTTTGTGGAAAATATTGAGCCTAATTAATTTCAAGTGGGTTCTGTTTGTTCTGGTTCTAGATTATGCTTGTTTGTTGTATCGGCTGTTTATCTTTGACACAAAATCTCTTTCACTCTTAAAATCTCTAGACCTTAGCTCGTCGGAGATCCACTACTACCCACCCAACTCGCCGAAGAACAAACTTGACGGAGACCCGCTGTTACTCACGCCGCCGCCAATATCCAGTAAGCATTTGAGTTTTATTCGACTTTATTTGTCTATGCACGTGCCTCTATTTTCATGCCATCGTGGTAGTGTTTTGTTATTAGTATGATTTTTATTATAATTTTGAGAAAATTGTTGGGTTATGAATAAATTGGGATGAATCATGGACTTGGGTATAAAGTGGGTAATGATTAGACTTATATATATATATATATATATTTGTTTTATGTGATTCAAATAGTAATTTGGGTAATGATTAGATGTTATAGTTTGTGATTGGCCATAGTATTGTGGAGTTTGATTGTGAGAAAGAGCCTGAGTTGTTTGCTTTATATGGGTGGCATGGTTGTTGGTTGATAAGTCCTTAATACAGAATGGTTGTTGTTTGCTTTACATGGATGGAATGGTTGTTTGTTTTATTTGCATACACCTGATTCTAGGAATTGCTTATTATATTGTAGTTTTCATTCATAAGTTGCTATATCACTGTAGAGGTTTAAAACATAAGAGACATGTCTTCATTTAAAACCCCATAGGTTGTTAGGTCTAAAACGGTTTCCTTCTTTTTTTTCAATATTAAGTTCTTTTTTTTTTTTTTTTGAAGAGTTTTTTTTTGTAATATATAATATAGTATTGAAACAAAGTCTGGCTATAGATATGAAGATTCTAACTTATGTTTGCCTAATCACATTTGTAACTTCTATTCAAACAATCTAATAAATCATATTTCAGCCTAATCCCATTGCTTTGTATGTTAAACATTTTTTTGTGTTTCATGATGATTTGTGTTTAAGGTAACTTAGACTTGGTGTCCTTCGTTACCTTTTGCTATTCAATTTTCTAAGTACATTTTCATTGTTTTTCACACTTTCAGTGTAGCTTGCCAGACGCTACGATGAGAGTGACAGCAGGAGCAAGACCCAGAGCATGAAAGCATCATTTTTTATATTTTTTTTATTTATATTTTTTATATTACAGTAGTCTATGGAGCCATATTGGGACATAATGTAAACATGAAAAAAGAAAATTATAATTTGAGCAAAACAATTGGCCTTGGTGGCTTGTAACATCATTGTAGTTTCAAATTCGAAATGAAATTTTTGAGCCTTTTTGATACCATGGGGGAACCACTGATGCATGCTTTGTATCTTAATCTACTTAATTATGAAGAAAATGCTTGCCAATTGTCTTTGGACCAAATGGAATCTCACCCCCTTAAGTAAGGGTTGAGGTTTAGCTTGTGGTTCAACACTCTGCCTATATCTAATTTGTTAGTATATCAATTATATACTAATTGTATCTAAATTACAAGTCGTCCAATTAGATTTTGAGAGGGGTTCTATTTAACTTGTTCCCATTTTTCACCTGGGTAATATTTTCTTGTCATTTTATTCCATTTATACACACTTATTGAGTAATCATAATTTGTATGTAGGATGTTCCTCCGGTCCAACAATCTCCAGCTCTCCAAAAATCATCAGCTGCATCCCATCAACCAAGCTGCTTATAAGTTTTATCTTGGTGTTCGAGGACTTTTTTGTGCACAAAGAACTACATTTGAACAACCACATTTTTTGCAATTGTTGAAGGATATTTTTAAACACTTTGGAACTTTGATTATGGTATTAGCTTAAGTTGAGCGGTTGTTTTATTCAAAGGACCACAACTTTTTTTGTTAATCTTATGATGGTGGTTATAGACAATGTTATGTATTTGATAATATATTTCTATGTTAATATTATGTTAGTTTGGAAACATTTGTGGTGTTGTTAATTAGTTATATTTGCGGTATTGTATTAGTAGAGCTAAAGCTATTACAAGTTCTTTGTAATAGGTCTGTGAACATTTTATCAGCAAATAGTGGTTTTAAAACCCACTGGAAAAAAAATTAACCTATAGCAGTGGTCAAAAAGCGCCGCTAAAGGTACACATGTTATGTTTTAAATGAAGCCCTATAGAGGTTCTTATCGCCTGCCACTAATGGTTCACACATATAATGGTGGTCATATCTGCCGCTACAAGGTGCATATGTTTTGTTTTACATGAAGCCCTATAGCGGCGCTTCTCGCTTGCCGTTAAAGGTTGCCACATATAGCGATGCCTCTCGCCCGCTACTAGAAGTGCAATTAATCTGTTTTAATTGATGCCCTATAGCAGCACCGTGTGCTTGCCACTAAATGTGGACACCAAGAACGACGCATATAACCTGCAACTAAAAATCAAATGACCCAAATTCTAACCTCATGTGGTGGTGGTTTTCTGCCCACTACAATAAACCAAAACCGCCACTAAAAGTTGCATATACAGTGGTGCTTTTTGTTACCGCTGCTATAGAGCTACAGTGGCACTTCAACAATGATAGGATAAAGTGCCGCAATAGCACCCACTGCTAAAGGTCAGATGTACCTTTAGCGGCACTTTTGGCCCACCGTAATAGCCCTTTTTTTCTTGTAGTGACTGTTGAAGTCCCTTTATATTTATTTCTATAAGTAAGAGAAGACAACAGATTCTAAAACACAACAAGATAATGAGGAAAGATTAAGTAGAGATTGAATATGCATAAGGATGTCCTATAAATGGAAAGATCAAGAAGAGTGCAATATTGGTACAAGATAGAGAGGATTTTTCCTAAATGCTGTGAGAGCGTTAACTTCAATCATGTCTAGGTCTTCTCCCTGTGCATTAATGGTAGGCAACCTCCAATCAAACCAGCATAAAAGGTTGGCAAGCACATATTCCACTACAGCAATGCCAAATGTCAATCCTGGACACCCCCTTCTCCCACCTCAAAATGGGATGAATTCAAAATTTTGACCTATGAAATCAACTGGGTTGTCTTTGAATCTCTCTGGGATGAATTCTCCTGGCCTATCCCATAGTTTAGGGTCCCTTTGGATTGCCCATTCATTTGCAAAAACTCTTGTTTTTGGCGGAATATCATAACCTCCAAATTTTAAACTTTCTAGGGTTTCTCGAGGTGCAGAAAGCGGAATTGGTGTATGCAATCTTAGACTTTCTTTGAGGATACATTTCAAGTAATCCATTTGATTGATATCATTGACATCTATCTTTGACTTATTTCCCACCACTCTTCTTACTTCTTCTTGTGCTCTTTTCATAATACTTGGATTTCTTATGAGCTCTGCCATTACCCATTCCAAAGTTGTTGAAGTTGTATCACTTCCTCCAACAAACATGTCCTGAAATTATGACAAATAAAAACTTTAGGTATGTTTCCAATGGTAGTAGCTAGATCACCTTCATCTAAAGTGAATTATTTTTTTATGGTTAGATTAAATATTACAAATCTGAAGATATATCCTATGCTACATCATTTAAAATTTTAAATGACATAGCAAGTAGCACTTTATACATTATCAATTTCACAAACATAAAATTTTAAGAACAAAGTGTCTGAGAGAGAGAGAGAGATACTACTAGGATTGCTTTGAGGTTGTCATGGCTAAGCTCAAAGTCAAGCATGCCGTTCTTTTGAAGTTGGAGGAGAATATCCGCAAAATCTTTCTTATTGGGATGTTCATCATCATCTTTTTTCATTGTCTTGTGTTCTTCAACCACTTGATCAAGAAAAGCATCTAGTTCTCCACAAGTGGATTTTAGACTTGGTTTAAATCTTGTTAGAATATCAATCCAACCCAAAAAGGAGAAAAAATCCTCCCAAAAAAAAAGCTGCTAGTAGCACCATTACCTTTCTTGGTAGTTCTGAAGACTTGCCCTTACCATCCACTTCTCCAAACGTTTTGCCAAACACACATCCTGTAACAATGTTGTTAGAGTTTTCAATCAATAACTCACTTAGATTAATAGAAACCCCTTTGAGGCACAAGTCACGTACCTTATTAATCAATATAGAAACTTCTTCTTCCCTTGTATATTGGAAAGATTGCACTCTTTTGAGGCTCAAAAGTTCTAGGACACAAATTTTCCTCACTTGCCTCCAATATTCACCATAGGATGAGAATGATAGGTTTGTGCATCCATAGAATAAGGAATTGGTAGCTGTGGTTTTTGGCCTGTTTGAGAAAACAATGTCATGTGTTTTCATAATTTCTCTTGCCATATCTGTAGATGACACGACAAGTGTTGATGCATGGCCAAAGTAGAAGAACATTACAGGGCCATACTTGTTAGAGAAGGCTTGAAGAGAACGGTGTGGAAGTGAGCCAAGCTGGTGAAGGTTGCCAATGATTGGTAGCTTTGGTGGGGATGGAGGTAAATTGGGTTTTCCACTACTTCTAATGCATTTGAAAACATAAAGAAAAGATAAAAGGAAAAGAAGAGGGAGGAGGGGAAAGTAGGTTATTTTGTATATCTCTTGCCATGATTGTTGGAACAACAATAGAATAGTCATTTCTTCTTTAAGTGTTTACCACAATGCAACTAACAACTCCAATCACAAGATATATATATAGAAACCTATAGTAAAGTATTTATTTATTTATTTTTTTTGGGGAGGCAATACTCAGGGGAGAAGTTAATTAAGGAATTGATATAACTTGTGGGTTTGAGTTAGCTCAACTAGTAAAGTTTATTGTTGTCAGATATTTTTTTTCATTGATTAAAGTACTTGAAAATTCAACTAAGAGGACACTAATAAAGATTTGGGAAGGTGGGGAACTTTTTCAATAAAACAATTTCTTTTTGGGAGCCATTTAATTAGTATGTATTGTAGACTAAAGAAACTTGATTTTATAGAATATTTATGAAATTTAGTTATCGTATTAGACAGTTCTCTCTCGAAAATTTTATTTTTCAAAAGTGGAGATAGCTAGGATAGTGATGGGTTATTTATTTATTTATTTATTTTTTTTGATGAGAAGTGATGGGTTATTTCGTTATGATTTAGTAATTATTTCCACATCCATATCTAAAAAGAGATTGATAGTTTGAGATGGACCCACATTGTGGCTAAGGGAGTTGATTTTGGCCTTAATGCCCCCCAATAAATAAGTCTAGAGTCACCACATAATGCACTCTCACGTCACTTATTTCACATCTACTTTTATGAGTCCAAATTTTCTGTCCCACTTTTCCTGCTCCACTCAATACTCCACTAATAAATATTTGCCACGTGTTCACCTAATTAATTAAATACTATCATTATTGACTTATTAATGCTACAATTATTAATTAATAGTAGTATTTAATTAATTAGGTGAACACGTGGCAAATATTTGTTAGTGGAGTATAGAGTGGAGCAGAAAAAATGAAGCAGAAGATTTGAACTCTACTTTTATGTGTTAAAATGTCAGCATTTTTAAAAATGTATATATTTTTGCATCGATTGTTGATATGTGTAAAAAATAATGGATATAAAGTAATGTAAAAGGATATTTTTTGCTTTATGATTAAGTAAAGTGACAAGTTGTTAATAGTAAATAATAAAATAGTTATTAATAGTGGTAGGCTCACATGAGATTCAATAGTAAAGGAGCTTTTTCTCTTACGCTTAGGTGAGCTTTCCTTTCCACTGTGTAAGCACAGTGGACTTCCAAAAAACAAAACATGGACCAAGGCTTCATTGACCGACTACAAAACATTCAACTCACAGAGGAAGAAGGTGAAGTAGTGCACATACGGTCAACCAGTAGAGAGAAAACCATTGAAGACTGTTCCCTCACCCTACTAGGCCGTTTCTTTACTACTCGTCCTTACAACCAGAGGGTGGCAAAAGCACTATTACGGTCGGTATGGAAACTAGGGAGTGATTTGCGGATAGTGGACGTGGGAGAGGGGCTGTTTCAGTTTAGATTCAAACTAGAGAGCCAACTGACATGGGTACTGAACAACGGTCCTTGGAGCTTCGACAATATCTTGTTGGTCCTCCGACGATGGGAAAGGTGTATGACAGCTAACTCAGTGACTTTCTCAGCTCTTCCTATATGGGTCTAGGTGTGGGGACTGCCTTTTGACTTGATGAATGAAGAGGCTAGCTAGGAGATTGGTAAAGGACTAGGGCACGTCGTGGAGGTGGATAAAAAAACCTTCCTATCTTACCAAGCATGCTTCATCAGGATCTGGGTTGAGCTTCCACTGGAGAAACCGATTCGGCGAGGAAGATGGGTTGCGAACCCGGAACGTGATCAAGTACGAGTTGGTTTTAAGTATGAGCGCTTGGTGGGTTTGTGCTACCAATGTGGGAGATTCGGCCATGAGGTGAAGGAGTGTCCATCTCAAGGATCCATACAGTAGACGGTGAGACCGTATGGGGAATGGTTGAAGGCCGGAGTACGGAGGAAGAAGACTGCATCACTGATGCAGCAAACGGCGCCGGAGAGTACTGCACAGACAAGGGACTGAACCATAACCCACGTGGAGACTGCTGACGTCACTGGCATTAAAAGCATTTATGAATCCCACAGATCGGTTTCATAGACAACCAAGCAACCAATTATTGCGGCTGTAACGTCTGAACATTTACATGGAGCGCAAATCTCGGAAACCGATCACATAAATGCAGACAATTATAGGCAACTTGATATCATGGGAATGGAGATTAATGGGTCGGGAGTTATTGCAGCCAATCCGTTGGACTCAAGCCTCGTCAATGTGCCAATCAAGTATGATGAACAAAAGGCACGTGACCCACTCCCAACTCACTTAAACCAGCCACGTGACCCATTTCCTACTCACTTAAACCAGCCACGTGACTCACTCCCAACTCACTTAAACCAAACACGTGACCCACTCCCAACTCACATAAACCAGCCATGTGAGAGACTAACAAGCATGGGCAAGAAACACAAACCTCGTACCTTAGGAAATAAAATTTCTGGGAATAAAATACTACGCCACACAACAACCCAAACCCACACAAACCCTAGAGAAACTACAAGCCGTAACTTGAAAAGAGACAAACCCGAGGACCACCTACCTTTGGAAGAAGAATTGAAGCAGAATGAGAAGAGAAGTAAAGCCATGGAGTGTAACCCAGAAAATATTACTATCAAAACGGTGGAGGCTGCTGGACAGCCCCGCCGAGAACAATGAAAATCATGAGTTGGAACTGCCGGGGGCTTGGGAACCAACGTGCAGTGGATGTGCTCTCTCACTTTGTGAGGGAAAAAGCTCCCAAAATCTTGTTTCTTATGGAAACAAAACAATACGTATAAGAGATGAAACAGATTCAAGCTGGTTTATCGTGTCGATGTATGTTTGTGGTACCTAGTATTCATTGAAGTGGAGGGTTGGCATTATTATGGATGGAGGAAATTGAGTTGCATGTCCAAACATCATATTGATGCGCTTATTATGGATGACCCGGCAAACCCTTGGAGATTGACAGGTTTCTATGGGTGGCCTGAGGAGCAATGAAAGCAAGATTCATGGAAACTCTTGAAGCATCTCCACTCTAGACACTTAGCACCCTGGCTTTGCTTTGGGGATTTTAACGAGATCCTGTAATCAGAAGAGAAGCAGGGTCGACTACCAAAGCCACTGGCCCCAATGCATCACTTTCGGACGGCGCTCCTACATTGCGGTTTGGCAGACCTGGGCTTCTGAGGTAATCTCTTTACTTGGAATAATCGTCGTGAGAGGGATGCTTATGTGCAGGAAAGACTGGACAGGGTATGCGCCACAATGGAATGGAGAGATAAGTTCCCTCATATCCATGTCACTCATCTACAAGCAGCGTATTCTGATCATATACCAATCCTTATCACCATACAATCCCAGAGGCAGGCTAGAAAGAAAAAAATACCATAGCGTTTTGAAGAGAGATGGGCCACTCACCCTGACTGTGTGAATGTCATCCAAATGGCTTGGGAGGCCGAGGTAACCCATGGCAGCCCAATGGTGAGGCTTTTTGAAAAAAATAAAAAAATGCAGGTTTGCTCTAGTTGATTGGGGTCGTGAGGTATTTGGATCCTTTAACTTGCAATTGCAAGCAAAACAAAAATTACTGGAGGAGCTTTGCTTGCAAAATAATGCCGACTGTATCAGCTCAATCAAAGAACTCAAAGCTGACATTAGCAACCTAATTCACCGGGATGAGCTATTCTGGCGACAAAGGTCTCGATCAATTTGGTTACCTGCAGGAGACAAGAACACCAAGTATTTCCATAACCGGGCCAGCCAACGACGACGCAAAAACCATATCCTTGGTGTATCTGATAGCGAGGGTAGGTGGTGCACTACGGAGGATGGTATTGCCAAGGCGGCCGAATCTTACTTCAAGGACCTATTTGTAGCAACTCCAACAGACAATATTGAAGGTGTTTTACAAGCAGTTGAAAGACGTGTCACCCCACAAATGAACGACAGACTCACCCAGCGGTACACTCTTGATGAAGTCCGAACTGCCATTTTCCAAATGCACCCATCAAAATCACCGGGGCCAGATGGTATGTCTCCCTTCTTCTTTCAAAAATACTGGCATATTGTAGGTCATGATGTCACTGAAACTGTCTTATCAGTTTTGCACTTGGGTCATATGCTGAAGAAAATGAACCATACACACATTGTCCTAATTCCAAAAAAGGACCCCACACACTTAGCAGACTACAGACCCATTAGTTTGGGTAATGTTGTCTCGCGGATAATTTCCAAGGTTATTGCAAATCGATTAGAATATATTTTGCCTAACGTTGTTTCTGAATCTCAGAGTGCATTTGTGCCGAACCGTCTTATTACTGATAACATAACAGTTGCATATGAGCTACTACACAGAATGAGAAATAGAAGAAGAGGCAAAGTGGGGCACATGGCGGTCATGCTTGACATTAGCAAAGCCTACGATCGAGTGGATTGGAATTTTTTGCAGAATATTATACGTAAACTAGGATTTGACCAAAGATGGGTGCAAGTAGCCATGGAGACCGTCACAACGACCTTTTATTCAGTCCTAATTAATGGCGAACGAAGGGGCTTCATTACTCAATCTAGGGGTATTCGGCAAGGAGACCCATTATCTCCGTACCTATTCCTCCTACGTGCTGAAGGCCTCTCGGCATTGTTAAGGAAAGCTGCTGAACCTCGGGTGTTACATGGAGTCTTGTCAAGTCAACATGGGGTATGCATATCCCATCTCCTATTCGCTGATGACAGCCTCCTCTTCTGTAAAGCCACAGTGGGTGAATGCCAACAACTATTACATATTTTGGGCCAATATGAAGTGGCATCAGGTCAAGCCATCAACCACCAAAAGACGGCCTTTTTTTTTTAGTAAGAATACAAAGCCGGAAGTTAGACCAGCAGATGTTGGGGGGAAGAATAATGACACAAACTGACAAGTACCTTGGCTTGCCTATGGCCAGTGGAAAATAAAAAATGACTACATTTAAAGACCTACAAGAGAAGATTACAAAATGGGTGATGGGGTGGAAAGAGAAGTTCATTTCAAAGGCTGTCTGAGAGGTTCTAATTAAAACGGTGGCTCAAGCAATCTCAACATATGCCATGAGTATCTTCAAATTGCCCAAATCCACATGTGACAACATCAACTCTTTGCTAGCAAAGTATTGGTGGGGGCAAACAAAAGAAGAAAGGAAGATTCGCTGGATAAATTGGAAGAAACTTCGCACACAAAAAAAGGAGGGGGGAATGGGCTTTAGTGACCTCCATTCCTTTAATTTGGTAATGCTTTCCGAGCAAGCATGGAGACTAATCCATGACACCAACTCGCTATTTTACAAGGTTTACAAGTTAGAAGTATTGGTTAAATGATTAAATTTACCATATCCCAACAGCTTAAGCTTTTGGGACAATCGGTAATTTAACATGGTATCAGAGCATGAGATCCTGAGTTCGATCCTTGTCTCCTCCACTCTACCTCCCATTTAAAATTTCCACGTGTTGGCCCTCACCTATTAAAATGTAGTTTCGGCTCACACGTGAGGGGGAGTGTTAGAAGTATTGGTTAAATTATTAAATTTACCATATCCCAACAGTTTAAGTTTTTGGGACAATCGATAATTTAACACAAGGCTCGTTATTTTCCAAACAGCTCCTTCATGATGGCGGATGTAGGGAGCAATCCTTCTTTTGTTTGGAGAAGCCTTTTGGCAGCAAGGGACATAATATTTAGAGGCTCAAAGTGGCGGGTGGAAAATGGCAGAACAATTGGAGTGTTCACTCATAAATGGCTCACACACAAGCCAATACCACGGACAGAGGCAGCGTTGGACATGAGAGTTTGCGAACTCATAGACGAAGACACCAGGCAGTGGGACCGTGGGAAGCTTGAAGTCATGTTCAGCCAGTGGACGAGGGAGGAGATCCTAGCAATTCCACTCGACCATTTGCAGTCCCAAGACACGCTAGTATGGACTGAAAATGCGGCCCAAAAATTCTCGGTTAAAACTGCATACCGAGTCGCTCTTCAAACTTGGGCGGAGCACTCTGCTGCTCGGGATGATGGGCCAACCTGGAGCAAAGTGTGGGATTTGAAAGTGCCGCCGAAGGTCAGGATGTTCCTCTGGAGAGCTTGTTCGAACTGCCTTCCAGCTAGGGACAAGCTGCATCAACGCCGAGTGAATGTGGACACACGGTGTGAATTCTGCCTTCAACAAACTGAGACTGTGCACCATATCATATGGGAATGCCCTTTCGCTCAAGATGTGTGGGCTCTGTTCAGTGGCCGAACTCAAAAGTGCAGCAACGTGGCCAGCGACTTCTTCCTCTTATTTCGGCAAATGCAGAGGAAGCTCAGTCAACAGGAGTTGGAGATATGGGCAGTCACAGCATGGGCGATTTGGACTGCGAGGAACAAATTTTACTTTCAACACTATCAAACTCACCCAAAGGTGATTGCAGACATGGCGTGTGGATTGCTTGAAGAGTACCAGCGGCTCATGGACACACAGGGACAAAACTCGTCTTCTACGTTGTTTTCACTGTGCTTGCATGTGTATGTTCCTATAATATACTGTAGCCAACTCATATTTGGGCACACCCTGGGCCCACTTTTTGTACGTATTTGTTTTGTCATATTAATGAAATATTTTATCGTTTGGATAAAAATAATAATAATAATAATAATAATAATAGTGTTAGATTAGGTTGGGCATTTTAGATATGAATTCTCACGCACATATTTTAGATGTGAATTCTCACACCCATTCCAAGACCAAGCCCAATGCTGGGACAGATTGGGTCCACGCTTTCAAGTCGTACAGGGACATCAGATGGAATGAAAAGAAATAAACAAGTCCACCCAATTTGAGCTCCGAGACGTGGCTACAAGGAGAATAACCAGTGAGTCCAGTAAGTAAAAAAAAAAAATCATGTGGGAGTTCAAAAGCAAGAGAAGAACAAATGAAATCAAAGCCAAGTTTAGAAAGAATCCTGGAAGGAAGATTCGAGGCAGTCTCAATATTTTTACCATAAATTTTTGCGCAGATGTCCGATTGGGCTGATTATTGTGGCGTTGGAAACAAGACTCAAAGACCTACAATTTCGTAGTTCATGACAAATTCAGAATAAAACATTTTAGAGGTTAAAAGTGATATGGAGGTTGATAGTGAAAAAAAAAAAAAAAAACTCCAAAAATTACGGGATTTACATCTCAAATTTGAGGGATTAGAGATGTCATCTTTATTTTTTTTTAGTTCATTTAGATGTGTAGCAAAAACAAGTTTTTGGATTTATCTTGCATAACTATGAGTAGTTAAAGTCTGATATTATCTTCTCGGGAAAAAAAAACCATACTATTTACACGTCAACATTACTAACATTTTTATAAAAATGACAGTGCCACCAAATTTTAGCAAACTAACGTTAATCAACCAAATTTAGTGAGCCCCCTTTGATTAAATTTAAAGGTTCAATCTTTAATTAGCCTTCAATTTCTAGGAAACCACTTTCATTGTCTAGCAAGATTTGAAAGTAGGGTACAGGTTTTATTTTTTTTTGGTTATTGGTTAAAGTACTTTAAAATTCAACTAAGAGGACACTAATAAAGATTTGGGACGGTGGGGAAGTTGTTCGGTGAAACAATTCCGTTTTGTTTTTGGGAGCCATTTAATTAGTATATATTGTAGACTAAATAAACTTCATTTTTGTAGAATATTTATGAAATTTAGTTATCGTATTAGACATTTCTATCTCTTGAAAATTTTATTTTCCAAAAGGGGAGATAGCTTGCATAGTGATGGGTTATTTCATTATGATCTAGTAATTATTTGCACATCCATTTCTAGAAAGAGATTGATAGTTTGAGATGGATCCACATTGAGGCTAATGCATAACAAATTTTACGGTGTGTAATTCTCTCACAATACTTATTTGACATATATTTTTATGTGTTAAAATGTCAACATTTTAAAATGTAAATATTTTCGCATCAATTGTAGATATGTGTGAAAAATAGTGGATGTAAACTAGTATAAAAAGATATTTTTCATTTTACAGTTATGTAAGGTGGCAAGTGTTTAATAGTAAATAATAAATTAGTGTTAATCGTGGACTCATACGAAGATCAATAATAATTATAGCGGTAGATGAGGTTGGTTATTTTAGATGGGAATTCTCACACACATAATATGGCTTATAACTATTATTGCTTTATCATAGCCCAAGCCCATTCCAAGACCAAGCCCAAAGTTGGGACTGATTGGAACCACGCTTTCAAGTCGTACAGGGACATCTGATGAAATGGAAAGAAATAAACTAGTCCACTCAATTTGTGCTCCAAGACGTGGCTACTGGCTACTAGGAGAGAGCAGAGTAATCTTGGGAGTCCAGCAAATCAAAATCATGTGGGAGTTCAAAAGCAGAGAAGATCAAAAGAAATCAAAGCCAAATTTAGAGAGATTCCTAGACAGAAAGATTTGAGGCAGTCTCGATATTTTTGCCATAATTTTTGCGCACATATGTTCAATTGAGCTATTTCTTGGCGGTTTTGGAACAAAGACTCAGAGATCTACAACTTTGTAGTTCACCACAAATTCCGAATACAACGTTTTGGAGGTCAAAAGTGATCTTAAAATTCCAAAAATAAAGGGATTTACCCTTTATTTTTGGACGAGATTGAGATATAGAGGCAAAAGAAACCCTAGATTTTTTTTCATCTTTATTCTTTTAGATGTTTAGCAATTTTTTATGGATTTATTTTGCATAACTATGAGTGCTTAAGTAGCTAGGATTAGAGTGAAGCCTAATATTCTTTTCATGTATTCTTCATATTATCAATGTGTTTCTATGGATTGATAACTAAACTTTGAGGTTGATTTTAATATTTAAAAACATTGCATGTTGACAAGTTCTTAAGATTTAATATGATTTTTTAGATATATCGAATGCTTAAACTCCATGATTCGTTATTATTTGAGAATATATTAAATGTTTGGTCTCTTTTGTAGCATGCCAATATAATTACTTGCTTAATCACTCACATTCAATCTACTAGATCTACACTTTGTTTGAGAATTTTATTGTTTTATCTTTGGATTAAGCAAGTTAGCTCTCCACCTTAATTGAGTTAAAAACAATCTAAGTTCATATAATAAAATATTAAGTCAAGTGGATCATTGAATTCTTAGCGTTTTTTTCCATTACTTTTTCACAAACTTATTTTGCTATTTTTAGTTGTCATTTCAATATTGTCGTATTCCATCTTTGGGTGGAAAACAAATTAACAACTTTTTTTTTTTTTTTCTGTTTAATAATAGAAATTTTACATTAGTATCAATCATTCCTTATGGATCGACCTTGGACTCATTGATATATTTTTACATGTGATAGTCTGCATTTAGGTTCGCATTATTATTAAACCAACAAATGCACAATTGTGAAATTTATTACAAATAAACTACCAACTAAGTAGCTGTGAAATTTGTTATGAAAGCAATTGTGTGTATGTAGCAATACTCTACTGGCCCTCCCCCTCCTCTCTCTCCAAATTTTATTTTTATAATAAATATACATATAAATATTTGAATTTCGTCTCCCTAAGAATTCAGTTATTCTAAATACAATTAAAAAAAAAAAAGAAAAAAGAAAAAGACAAATGTACTAGCCTATAGCTTTTGGGGATCCTCTAAATATATATTTTCAATATAAAACATTTTAAAAAATATTGCAATTACAGTGCATAATGTTGTAAACACTAGCATATGCAATACTCTCCGAGGCCTAGGCTATAGTCGTCATAATGGATCTCGTTTACTACATTAGCCTATAGATTTTGGGCATCCTCTAAATATACATTTGTAATATAAAACATTCTTAATAATAGTTAAAGTTTAAGTTAAATTATTGACTTTGAATAAGGTGGCGAGTAACACTAAAATTACAATCTTTTTTATGAAAAATATTACAAATTACTGATGTGGTGAGTGGTGAGTGGTGAATGGTTATTGATAAATGAAAAAAATGATATTAATGGTGAATTTAAATGAAAACCAGTAAGAAGTTGGATATATTAACAGTTTGTAAAAATGTTGTAAAATAATTTATGACTGTAGCATTACCCTAAGGTGACATATTCTAAACCTAATGGACACAATTCGAGATCCCATAAAACTCAAAGTTGTCAAATCTGGATTGGACCGGACAATTGGACCCGGTTACTCGTGACCCCACCTGGTTCTTTAGCAAGTGAAAATGGGTCCTGAATTAATCGGGAAAAATGCATGCTATAGGAATAGAACTAGCGACCTCCTAGGAGATTTAGACCTTTGTCCAACACTCTAACCGCTGAACTAGTTAGCTGCCTTGTGTCCGTGAAATTTATATTTTATTTATTTTAATTTTACAAGATTAAAAGTTTTGGATTTACTTTATCACTATTTACTTAATGGTATTTTCTTTTTTCTTTTCTTTTTTTGTTCAAGAATTTATTTTTCACATCAATAAATACGAATATGAAAATTGTAAATTTATGTTAAAAATGATTTTATTTTAAATTAAAATGCATTTTTTATTTGAAAGATTAATAAACACAATTTTTTAAAGCTTGTTTATATTTATTATTTTCTATTCACTTAATAAAAATAATGAAAATTCATTTGAAAGTTGTTTTAATTGCTTAATATTTTTTAAGGGTAAATTTCCATATTTTTACACATTTAATACATTTATTTGTATTTTAATTAATATTATATTAATTTTGACGTCATCACAGTTCAACTTCGGTTAAACCTCGATCCGACCTTAAAAACTTTGAACCTCTCCCTTCTCCAGTTCTTTGAACGGTCCAGGTTTGAAAACCAAGAAAACAACTATCCTTATTTGAAATGATTTCTTGCCAATTTTTTTTTTAAATATAAAATTGAAATCCTACTATAGTATAATTTAAGTATACGTGTATGATTGTGTGAAACTTTCTTCTGAAAACTTGAATTCAGATCTTTGATTTTCTACTTCACAAGAACTTGTACTTGTAGAATAACCATCATATCAAGGATACGTGACAGTATTGTCAATTATTTTAAATAAAACAAAAGTGTGCTTATATATGTATGTAGCTGGAATTTTTGCCACGATGTTGTGTGTTCTTTGGAAAAGGAATTTACAATACTATGTTTTTAGATTTCAATGATACAATTCCAAAAATATAAGGAAAGTAACAATTTACCAACAAATTTGACTTTTATCATAGTATTAAATTAAATATTTCATAATCTAGAAAAGTTAAAGTGGCCCTACTATTTTTAAAAGCATGTCATTTTATAATGTGTATCAAAATTAAAAGTCAAATTACCAAGAAGACCTTGGTCAGACCCAATGGGAGACGAGGAAACTATCCACAAGAATCCAACAAAAGTCAATTTAATAACTTACGTAATGATTATTTTATATATATATATATATATATATATGGGTTGGGTTCAAGTTACAGATTGATATAAAAATTGGCATGCATGTTAAGAACATATAGAACATGTAATATAACGGTTAGATTTTCAAAATATTAATTTAATAATAAGTTATTGGGTGATGTAACATTACTTAGAGTTACACCAAGTGTAACTTGAACCCAACTCTCTCTCTCTCTCTCTCTCTCTCTATATATATATATATAAAGGAAGCTCAAGCAAGAACCCAAATTGTACAACAATATTTTTCCTTTCTACATTGCTTTATTTGGTGAACGCATGCAAAATGAGTACTTTATAGAGTTTTCACTACAAAAAATATGGGCTATAGCTGCGTTTTCTATAGAAACACGGCTAAAAAAAACGAGGCTATAGCCCGCATTTTTTGTAGTGTTTTCATATGATATTCATGGAGATAGAATTACCATCACATAAGTTGATTCAAATTTTTTGAAGCAAAGACTAAACAAGTGATAATTATTAGGAGAAAATATTCAAGGGTTTTGAAAATGATACAAAATAATCCAATGTTGATACAATAAATAAGTACCATTTGAATGGTTAATTTAGTACAATTATTCTCAACAAGTTCAAGTGCTAGACAAGTTTCTATACACAATGGTTGTATCACATGTCAAAAGTCTAATATAACAATTATATGTAATACCTCTTTCACATATACATGAAGTTTATGAATTATATTTAGATGGGAAGAGGGGAGGAAATAGGTGATTGATATATGCAAACATAATATATGTCCCACAGAAACATAAGAAGTGCATTGCATACCGTTGAAATGGTTGGATTTTATTTTTTTGAGATAATTACAATATGCTGTTAGTCCCACAACTCGAACTATTTACTCTCCTAAACCTCTAAGTACTTTGTGAATAAGGAGGTACCAAATATAGGTGATATGCAATCTCTATAAATATATATATATATATATATATAAAGTCAAAACTGAGAGAAAATCCAATTAGATTTTAAATTAGATTTTAATTAAAGTTCAATTTTGCACCATACGTCTCACCTAATCTAATTTTTTTATTTTTGTGCCGTGAATTATTAGGTGCAAAAACTGAAGAGTTCAAGTCCAATTAGATTCTAAATTCAATTTCAATTAGCTAGAGTCCAATTTTGTACCACATGTCCATCCTTCTTCTTTTTTTGGTACCAAATAAATTCTTTTTTCATCTCTTTCTTTCCTTCTTCCGTAAAATATTAAATTTTAAGTTTTTCTATTATCATAGCTCTAGACAATTAGTGTCAAATATTATTAGGATGAAATATATTGCAAAATGTTGTTGACTACTATCGGATTTGATATTGCACTGCATGGGTAAGTTTTTCTGATTTCCAAAATTCTGATTTATTTTTTAGAGTAGTTGTTTAGTGACTGTCAATGTATTATACCACTTTACGAAGCCTTAAACTAATATATATATATATATATATATATATAACCGAAGTCTTTGACTTTTTGTTGATCTCTCTAGAGCTTGCCACATCATTATCATTTTTTTTTAAATAAAATTATTTTTGTTTAGTCCAAACATAACAAGGAGTGAAACTCTATTTCTATAACAAGTCCAACTTAAACTTAAACTCATCATTATCATTTTTTTTTAAACAAAATTATTTTTGTTTAGTCCAAACTTAACAAAAAGTGAAACTCTATCTCTAACAAGTCTAACTTAAACTCAAACTCAAACGTTAATAATTTATCTCCAAATTTACGAGGTTAATCATGAACACTATAAAAGTAATACAAATCCTAATATTTCTTTTTAAAGCCGAGTAGAGGTATGAGCTCTTCTTTTGTTATTTTCTTTTCCTCTACTTTGTTAATATAAATATATATATATATATATATATATATATATATTTTATGGATTTTCATGTATTTTTCAAAAAGTAATATTCGTACATGAACCATCAAATTCTCTTTAACCGTTTTTTACATGATAAAAAAACTTGCAATAATTTAAATTTAAGGTTACTGCTACTGTATATCTTTACTTCATCTCATGATTTGAAAGTATGTTAATTTCTTGGGTAGAAAGCTTATATACGATACATTAAGAGGAGGTATGACTTTCATTATTTAAACGTGGGCTCTTGCTCAACATTTTTAAGTGTGGACGATATGCTGATAAGGTTTGTTTAAAGTTTAGACCCATTAAAATTTAAAACTTATTACTTTATGGGTTCGTGTACTTTTTTCTTTTTCTTATATTTCTCTTTTGAATAGTCATATGTTTTTTGAGTTGTTTCAATAACTTATTCTTTAATTATATATCTTTTTTGGCATTTTGGAAGTTTTAACATCTGAATTTGTATAGTCACACACACACACACACACACACACACATACATACATACATATATATATATATATATATTATCTATAATTTGTAGGTTCTAAATCTTTTGATTCCTTTCAATAGTTATAGCCATGGATTAATTTTTTGAATGTAACCCATCTTTCTACTATATTTCTCTATTGTTTAGTCATATATATATATATATATATATTGTTTTGTTTCAATAATTTCTAAGCAGTGGATCATCTGATTCTTTAATTTTTTTGGTCTTTCAGGAGTTTTGATATAGGAATTTTTGAGTTATTTTTTTGCAATATCTGAAACTGTCTGATAAATTTTTTGTAAGCCATTGCAAGTTCAAGCAATGACTTTTTCATCAAATTGTAACACAAATTGAAGTTATACAAGAGCAAATCATGCAATGGTGTAGATTATTTTAGTCTACCTCACAAATAAGTAGGTTCTTGTGTATAACACTTGTTAGTGACTAGTTTAATTTTGGTACCAAGTGAGTGGTCCCTTCATTTATCTATATAAAATCATCTCATTTTTTTTTTTTTTTCATTTTTAGCGATGAAATTCAAATATCGTTGCAAAATTTGCGACGAATTATAAATTTTGTCGCTAAATGTAAGTTTTCAGTGATGAAAAATTTTTCCTCACTCAAATTTGTTGCTAAAAATACATTTTGTTATAGTGTTAGTATTATTTTTGAATGTTTTCGTGTGTAAGCATGGGTTCAATCTAGTATATATTATTTGGGTCATGTTAATGGGTGCTCTTAGGACAATTGTTAACAAACAATTTTAGAAAAATTTTAATACAACTTTTATGGGAAATAAAAAAAAAAAAAAAACTGTCAAAACATTAATTTTTTTCTTTTCCCATAAAAACATTCCTAAAAAGGTTCACTAATAAATACCCTTAGAGCATCCGTTAAATATTAAAGTCAAAGTATATATAATCATAATTCAAATTAATTTCTAATTATTATCTAATTTTGCGTTATAGGTCCAATTTAATTTTGGTGTAAAGTGGCTTATTCATAATACTTGCACAAAACTAGGTGATCACCTCAATCACCTAAGTAAGACCACCTTATTTTTATTATTACTATTAAATATTTCCATGCATACGCATGGATTACAACTTAGTATAATTAATATGGAAGTTCAACAAATGATTAAACCAATTTATTCTGATTTTATGTCAATTTTCTCAAGTCATATTTGAAATTTACTCTAATTTCATGTCAAGTTTCCCTTTAATTTAGTCTTATTTCAACTCCAATTAAAAGTGCTTCATGAATCGTAATATGAAAGAAATAATTCCCCAAATCTTAATAAAATCATATATCACAAAAATATAAAATCATGTCACAAAATGAAGTGTTAAGAATGGGTCATATAGACAGCTTTCAAGCAATTATTTTAGAATGAATCTACAGTGTGCTTGCATATCAAGCATGACATCAATTATTGTCGGAGAATATAAGAAGTTATATCTCAAATAATGGAGTAAAAAAATTAGTAACTCATGTCTAATGATAGAGCTATTATTAGGAGCTGATACCATAGATTGAAACTCAAAAGAAAAAAAAAAAATAGTAACTTCTTGTTAAATAGTTACAATGACGTGGGTGGCAAATATTGGTGTAAACTAGATCAATTTCTTAAAAATTCCTCCCTCTCAAGAAGTTATATATATATATATATATATAGATGGATGTAAGAGAGAGGAGATGGGTATGGAAGGAAGTTAAGGAAAAACCTTTCTCCTGATTGTTGAGAAGAGTTTTTACAGGTGTGCTATTTGTAAGCCTAACTCTTTCCATAATAGATCAAGAACAAATGCTTAGTTAAAGTAAATACAAGAAAATGATTTAGGAGTATTCTCATCCGGTTATGTGAATAAAATGTATTTTAGCTCATAAAAAATGTTTTTTTTTTTTAATCTATTTTACATAACCACTTTTACAACACACATTATATTTCATTCTTTATTTTACAATACATTATATAAGAATAATATATGTATTTTTTTACAAACAACACATACACACACACACACATATAGAGAGAGAGAGAGAGAGAGAGAGAGAGAGAGAGAGAGAGAGAGAGAGACATATAAATAAGCTACAAACATGTCACAACTATTTATATTACTGTTGAAGTCCTTTTACATTTATTTCGATAAGTAAGAGACGACAACAAATTCTAAAACACAACAAGATAATGAGGAAAGATTAAGTAGAGATTGAATATGCACAAGGATGACCTATTAAAGGAGGATAGATCAAGAAGAGTACAATATTGGTACTAGATAGAGAGGATTTTTTCGAAATGCTGTGAAAGCGTTAACTTCAGTCATGTCCAAGTCTTCCCCTTGTGCATTAATGGTAGGCAACCTCCAATCAAACCAACATAAGAGGTTGGCAAGCACGTATTCCACTATAGCAATGCCAAATGTCAATCCTGGGCACCCCCTTCTCCCACCTCCAAATGTGATGAATTCGAAGTTTTGACCAATGAAATCAACTGGGTTGTCTGTGAATCTCTCTGGGATGAATTCTTCTGGCCTATCCCATAGTTTAGGATCCCTTTGGATTGCCCATACATTGACAAATACTCTTGTTTTCTGCGGAATATCATAACCTCCAAATTTTAAACTTTCTAATGTTTCTCGAGGTACAGAAAGTGGAACTGGTGGATGCAGTCTTAGACTTTCTTTGAGGATACATTTCAAGTAATCCATTTGATTGATGTCATTGACGTCTATCTTTGACTTATTTCCCACCACTCTTCTTACCTCTACTTGTGCTCTTTTCATAATACTTGGATTTCTTATGAGCTCTGCCATTACCCATTCCAAAGTTGTTGATGTTGTATCACTTCCTCCAACAAACATATCTTGAAATTATGATAAAATAAAAATTTAGGTATGTTTCCAATGGTAGTAGCTTGATTACCTCCATCTAAAATGAATCTATTTTATGGTTAGATCAAATATTGCAAATCTGATGATATATCCCGTGCTCCATCATTTAAAATTTTAAATGACATATTAGGTAGCACTTTATATATTATCAGTTTCAAAAACATAAAATTATAAGAACAGAGTGTCAGAGAGAGAGAGAGAGATACTAGTAGGATTGTCGAGAGAGAGAGAGAGAGAGAGATATACAAGTAGGATTGCTTTGAGGTTGTCATGGCTAAGCTCAAAGTCAAGCATACTGTTCTTTTGAAGTTGGAGGAGAATATGCGTAAAATCTTTCTTATTGGGATGTTCATCATCATCACGTTTCGTTGTCTTGTGTTCTTCAACCACTAGATCAAGAAAAGCATCTAGTTCTCCACAAGTGGATTTTAGACTTGGTTTAAATCCCATTAGAATATCAATCCAACCCAGAAAGGGGAAATAATCCTCCCAAGAAAAAGCTGCTAGTAGCACCATTACCTTTCTTGGTAGTTCTGAAGACTTGCCCTTACCATCCACTTCTCCAAACCTTTTACCAAACACACATCTTGTAACGATGTTGTTTGAGTTTTCAATCAATAACTCACTTAGATTAATAGAAACCCCTTTGAGGCACAAGTCATGTACCTTATTGATCAATATAGAAACTTCTTCTTCCCTTGTATATTGAAAAGACTGCACTCTTTTGAGGCTCAAAAGTTCTAGGACACAAATTTTCCTCACTTGCCTCCAATATTCACCATATGATGAGAATGCTAGGTCTGTGCATCCATAGAGTAAGGAATTGGCAGCCGTGGTTTTTGGCCTGTTTGAGAAAAGGATGTCATGTGTTTTCATCATTTCTCTTGCCATATCTGCAGATGACACGACAAGTGTTGGTGCATGGCCGAAGTAGAAGAACATTACAGGGCCATACTTCTTAGAGAGGGCTTGAAGAGAACGGTGTGGAAGTGAGCCAAGCTGGTGAAGGTTGCCAATGATTGGTAGCCTTGGTGGGGATGGAGGTAAATTGGGTTTGCTAGTACTTCTAATGCATTTGAAAACATAAAGAAAAAAGAAAAGGAAAAGAAGAGGGAGGAGGGGAATGAAGGTTATTTTGTATAGTTCTTGCCATGATTGTTGGAACAATGGTAGAATAACCATTTCCTCTTTTTAAGTGTTTACCACAATGCAACTAACAACTCCAATCACAAGATATATATAGAAACCTATAGTAAAGTCTTTTTTCTTTTTTTTTTGTGGGGGGGGGGGGGGGGGGTGGGGAGTGGGGGGAGGTAATACCCAGGGGAGAAGTTAATTAAGGAGCGGGGGGAGGTGGGGAGTGGGGGGAGGTAATACCCAAGGGAGAAGTTAATTAAGGAATTCATATAACTTGTGGGTTCGAGTTAGCTCAACTAGTAAAGTTTATAGTTGTCAGATAAGAATTTGGGATTTAATCCCCGCCTACAACAAAAACTAATTGGTATCTTGGTCTGATGATAAAAAGAAATTATTAGGAATAGATGCCAATTATTGAAATTATGTCTAAAAAAAATATTATATTAATTACTCAATCTTGTCTTTTTTATATAGTGGGAGACTTCATACTTAATTAATTAACTGTATTACTCATACGTGAATATTACAACAATTTTATAAAACGAAACTGCCTCAAAAGTAAAAATTTATGTAAAATAACATTAGTTAACCGTAGTTAGTGAGCTCTGCCTTTGGTTAAATTTAACAGTTCAGTCTTTAATTAGCCTCCATTCCCAGTAAGCCTCTTTCATTAATTTCTAACAAGATTAGAAGTTGTGGGTACAAGGTTTTTCATATTTTTCTTTGATTAAAGTACTTGATTATAATTCAACACATAGGAAAGTATTATGATTTGGGAATGTGAGGTGGTTTTTCAGTAAAAAAATGGTCCTTTTTGAGAGCTTTTGATTAGATGTTGAGTACAAAGCTTGCATAGGAATATTCTAATTATCTTTCTTTATTTATTAGCACATCCAATTCTTGAAAGAGATTGATACACGATGAAACATGTTATATGGACCATGATTAACTATTGACTCACAATGCAACAGGGACACCAAGAGAAGGTGGAGAATGGCTGTCGCATCGAGGGAGGCCATCGAGACCGAGTCAGGGATAGACCCACATTGACTCTAACGGAGCTTCTTAGGGCCTCTCGATAAGTCCAAAGTCACACTCACAACAAATTTTACAACATGAGGTGAAAAATTGTTAATAATTGATAATAAATGCAGTGTCAGTATTGAACTCGTATAAGAATTAATAATAACTTACCAACTAAGCAATTATGAAATTTATTGTGAAAACTATTGTGCATGTAGTATAATTCTTAGGGCCTCTTCCTTTGTTTTCTCCCCCAAATTTATTTATATAATAAGGGATTTACTAACGTGTGCCCTAAGAGAGCATAACATTAGTAAATCATTTTAGAAAACTGTTTATGAAAAATTAAAAAAATTACTTTTTTTTTTTTACAGTTTTTTCAATTCTCCATAAAATGTTTTGAAAAATAGATGATTAATATGTTCCCTACGGGCTTACACTAACTGGACTCATATAATAAATATACATATAGATATTTGAATTTTGTCTTCCTATAGATATTATACAAAAGATATGGTAGACTAGCCCATAGCTGGACTCATATAATAAATATACATATAGATATTATAGAAAAGATATGGTAGACTAGCCCATAGCTAGTGGGGGCTCCTCTAATTATTTTATTTAAAAAAATAAAACGTGTTTAAAATAAATAAATAAAAGTTATTTCTATGATTTTGGTATTTTATGTATCTAAATCCTTTAGGTGAAAAAAATCCTAATCAGCTAAAAATTATGGGCAAACTAAGACATAAGAGGATAAGACTTTCAAGCAAAATTGTGTTTTCTATTCTAAGGTAGTTTCTTGCTTTTATCAGTGTGTGTGTTTTCTATTTTTTTAAACTATATTTTATGTTAGTTTTTTCTTTCTTCTTCAAAATTTTGTGAGCGATAGTAGTAGATCCAAAGCACAAATATGTTATTTATTTATTTATTCCTCATTAAATCTTTCTCAATTGTGCCAAGTGATTCATAAGGGTTAAAAGATCCAGAAAGTACGAACTTGTTTATAGAGTTGTTACACTTGTAAGCTAAAGTCCTTCAAGCAAGATTAATCTTTTATTATAAAAGCAAGAAACTACCTTAGAATATTCTAAGGTAGTTTGTGTGTCGCTTTCTACTTTTTTTCACTATATTTTGTGTTAGTTTTTTTTCCTTTCAACCATGAGTTATGTCATTTCACCTCAAAACCAATTGGTGATGAAGAAAATACACTCAAATTTTTTATGGGATTCGACATCACATTACGCGAGCCTGTTTTTAGAGTGGTTTTAGGGAGTCAAATTGTGGTCCCCTCAACAATCCCTCCCTCACAATGACACCCTTGTGACTCGAACCCATGACCTTGGCTCTGATACCATTTGTTGGACCGTGAGCTATGTCATTTCACCTCAAAACCAATTGGTGATGAGGAAGTTACACTCAAATCTTTTATTGGTTTCGACATCACACCACGGGGGCCTATTTTTAGAGTGGATGTAGTGAGTCAAATTGTGGTCTCCTAACACAATATTTTGATGCAAATCATAGTAGATCTGAAGCACACGTATGTTTTTTATTCATCATCATTTCTTTCTAAATTGTGCCTAGTAGTTCATAAGGATTAAAAAATCAACAAACTTTGAAGTTGTTTATGTTGTACTTTTATTTTTATTTTCTAACTATTAAATACAATATTACTACAATTCTGATATCTACTCAAAAAAAAGTACAATAGACAATTAGTATAGTATTTTAGTATAACTGCGTTTTTGTTTTTTTTTATTGAAACGATAGCGTAGTTTATATTTATTTTTTTAAATTGTACATTAGTACAATAGTATAGTGTAATTTTTATTTATTGAAACAATATTGTAGTTTTTTTTTTTTTTAATTTTACATTAGTACTATAGGGGCACAGTCTACAGCCCAAGCCCAATATGTATGAGATTATAGGTTAATGAGCCCAATACAATAAAATTTGTAGAGAATGGGTCAAAGAACTAGGTCCTAGTAAATCTAACAACAGCTAGGATAGGCCTGAAAGATCACCATGTAAGAGCAAAACACGTAAGGCTAGGTGTATGTGTTTTCTGAGGAGACAAATATTCTTATAGACCAATAGAACTGATTACAAATGCAATTCTAGTAGCTACAATGTTTTTTCTCTATTCTCTCCGATCCCCCTCTCTCCCAGGGGTCTCTCACATTATATATCTCCTTCCTGGTGATCTTGACCCTCCACTTGTCAACCGTCCAAGCCACTACTTGAGTACCCATCCCATCAGACACTCTTTCTGGCTCTCTGTGAGTCGCGGTGGCCAAGAAAATACTGTTCAAGGGTCTTCTCCACATAAATGCAGCCAGAAAAGTAGCTGCAATGCATTTAATGCGGAAGTGGCACCTTTTCCTTAGATATTTTTGGGTTTCCTTCTTTTTCATGTGTTTATGGGACATGCTTCTAACACTGGTGTCTCCATTGAGTTCATTTTCATCACTGGAACACGTACCGGAGCAATGTTCGTCATGGTCGATGAGGTATCCCTCCTTGGACCACATACTTCCTTTTTCTCGTTCGTGAGGCGCTGAGCTAGAATCCCTCAACTACTCGTCTCTCCTCAGACATGCCAACGTCCTCGGATGGGCCCAAGGCCCAATATACCGTTTTGGGCCTTGTCCCTACAATAGCCCCTCAAAACTCCGGTTTTTCCCTCTCATTCGGGGAGAAAAAGTGGGGTTTTGATCTTTAAGGGATAAGACCCTTAATTTCTTTGGTTTACACATGCAAGAGTGCCGTTTTACGCGCCCCATAATTGCTACTAAAGCTTCGTGCCTTACGAGGCATCATTAACTGCTCCAGGCGACTTGATGTTCCCTACATCATTGACTCTCTTAGTCACTAAACCTCCTTAAATCTTTTCCTTGAGAAATTTCACAAGGATCTCTCTTAAAGGTTCAAGGTTCAATACACCCGTCCCCGAAAGTATCTATCTCTCCAGACTTTCAATTTCTCATCGGCTAGGCTCCTCAGCCTTCTTCCTTTTTTGAAAACCTTTTCCTTGTCATCCATATTCGCTTAGATGGGTAGGTTTAAACATTTGGTGGACTCTCCGTCTGGTATGGAGGGTTTTAGAGCCAAGTACCACATCTCATAGGGAGTGGGTTTAGAGTATTGTCCCCCGGAACGGGTACTTACTGATAGAGAAATGGGTGAAGTCATCATTCCAATGATTGCTTTTATAAAGGGAGGGATGACGCTTCCCATAGGTAGGATAACTAGAGATTATCTGCACAACCACCGAATATGCCTCCATCAGTGCGCTCCCAACACGTTTAGAGTCTTAGGGTGCGTAGACGCCTTGAACGACCAGATGAACTTGGGGCTGACATGGCAAGACGTCATTCATATGTACGAGTGCCATTTCCTTGCTAGCGCGGGATATTACCTCAAGTCCTGGTCCGACCTCGTTAGGTTGATATCCTGCCTTCCTAAGTCCAACAAGGGCTTGAAGGATGATTATCTGATCTCCTCCGGGGAGTGGCATAACGGTCTTCCTTGACTAACTCAGGCAGGAGAGCCAGATGGGGTACCCTAGGATTAGTCTCTTTAGGCAAGGGGTTCAGCCCTTTTGTTCTCATTCCTCTTCCGATGATAATTTTCTCTGTTCTGGCCATAATTTTCTTCTCGGACGGTTTTGCAGATAAGAACCACGTCGCTCCGAGGCTCAGCCTAACCAAAGTTTAGGCTCTCAACTTCCTTTTAAGGTCGAAGATATTTGTGAGTGAGGATGGATAGCTACGGGCCGCCTATTTGATCTTGGACTACAAGCCTTTGTCCCGTATATTTCAGGACGCAAGCCAGGCAATAAAGGTTGGAAGCTCTCGGTTGGCCAGAATAGGCGTTTCAAAACCGGGATTTTTGGCTCGGAGAGACCTTTCGCCCGTTCTGCTGCCCGCTCAGCATGCCCTTTAGGTGGTAGCTGCTCCGAGAGAAGAGGTAGCTTCTGCGCATTCGTCCCTCGAGGCCGAGATTGATCAATTTCACTTTGAGGAGGACAGGGAAGAGCGCACAAACCCCATAATCCAACTTGTGAGTTCCGAGGAGGAACTAGATAGGCATTCTGCTGCCCAATCTCCCAGGTTGGTTATTGCCCATGTTGATCCTAGTTCCGAGGAGGAAAAAGATATGGATGTTAATCCAAGGAAGGGGTTAAAGGGCCTCTTCGCCGTGAGGGGCCAAGGGGGGTCATCAAAGGATGTCCCCAAGTCCCAAGCTCCTACCAAGCTCCTGCCTCCTCCTCCTCCTCCTCAGATTCCTACTGACCTTGGGTTGAAGCCCATTCTTGATTTGACGAAGAAGAGGCCTATTGAGGTGCTTGAGGAAGGTGAGGTAGGTTCTCAGAAGGGGACAAAACAACAGAAAGTGGCCAAAAACCATCGGGACAAGAGATCCACTTTCGTTGATAGCTGGGAGGACTCTCTAGGGGTCGACGTGCGCCGACCACCGCTCATTTGGTCCCCCAGGTTAGAGGTGGATAGCGCCCCTATCCCCTGGGACTCTTCAGTCTGAAATTTTCAAAGAGGGCACACAGGTCACATTGCTGAGGCCCTGGAGCAGCCACTTCTTTTGCCAAAAGACATGGACTCTTACAGGCGCTTTAAACAGCCTGACCTCTTCTTGTCCCTTAAGAGGGATCTCGCCATGGTAAGTGGTTTGAAACACTCTTCCAATTAAATACTTAGTCGCTTTTATTCATCCTTTCTCCTCTTCTTATATGGAACCCTTCTGTTCCTGTTTATACAGATTACCCAACAGGTTTTCGTGGCCGAGGAATAGGTCAAGAAAGCTCGCAACAAAGTTAAGGCAGAGGCCCAAACTCGTGCCGAGGCCGAGAGGGCACTGGGTTCTCTCAATCAAGATCAAGCTAAACTGTCCGAAAGATTGAAGGAGGCAGTTCAGGCCAAGGACAGTGCCGAGGCGAGCCTAAAGACCATGGAAAGGCAGGCCGAGGACTAGCACCAAAAGCTGCGTATGACTGAGATAAACTTGGCCACTGAAAAGCAGCTGGTCAAGGATTTTAAGGCTGAACTTCAAAAGGCCAAAGAGGCAGCCCAATTGGCTAAAGAGGCAATGGAGGCTGAGAAGAAAGTGTCATATTTGCTCAGCGTGGAGGAAATGCAAATAAGGCTTGCCGAGGAGCTTTCGGAGGTATGTTGGGATTACTGCGGCGTATCATGGGGTAAGGCCCTTGACGTTGCAGGAATCCCTGCAGACTCTATTTTGAGGCAGCTTGAAAGTATATATTATCACCCAGAAACTCATGAACTCCCAGGCTCTAGCTCTAACCCTCCTGAACACGCTCTAGAGGCATCCGAGCAGCCCTTGACCAGCCAAGCTTCTCTTGCTTTCCCCGAGGTTTTGAAGGGATCCGGTCAAGTTGGTGATCAGGGCCAAGGAGCTGAAGGGGCCCAGGATAAGAAGAACCCCTCTGAAGCCAAGGACAAAGCCAAGGATGCTGCCATCTCTCAGCCAACCCAGGCTGTTGACCCTCTTGCCCCCAAGTCCAAGACTTAGCCATTAGGACTCTCTCTTTTTTTTCTTTTTTCTTTTTGTGTAGTAGTATAATAACTTTTTTTTTTTTTTTTGAATTGTTGTTATGGAATGTAGTGTATTCTCTCCTTTTGATCAATGGATGGACTTTCCTTTCTATCTCTTGTGTCTTCTTTCCATATGCTTTCAGGCTTACTATTGTTGCAAATGACCTTGGACTGTTGCCACTTTAGTTTCAATAAAAACCAACAACAATACCATGCTACCAGTGGAAGTAATTTTAACTAACCAACACAAGTACCAATGAATGCTGAATCTAATAAAGCTAAGTAGTGAACTCTATGGGGGATGTCGTTCACATTGATCAACACTTAAATAAATAATTAAGGACTTTACCTCACTTAGAGCTATCAATTTAAAGATTTAGTCATAGTCTTAGACCTGTTTTGGCACTTATAAAGATGCCATTGAGTGTTAATTTCCCTTTAGCATCTGGTCCGAGGACAGCAGGTATGACTAAGGTTCAGTTTGAACACTTATAAAAATTGTCATGGTGTGTTAACCTCCTCACATCATCTGGTCCGAGGACTTCAGGCATGATTGAGTTCAGTTCAGTTTAAACACTTATAAAAATTGTCATGGTGTGTTAACTTCCGCACATCATCTGATTCGAGAACTTCAAGCATGATTGAGTTCAGTTTAAACACTCATAAAAATTGTCATGGTGTGTTAACTTCCCCACATCATCTGGTCCGAGGACTTCAGGCATGATTGAGTTCAGTTTAAACACTCATAAAAATTGTCATGGTGTGTTAACTTCCCCACATCATCTGGTCCGAAGACTTCAGGCATGATTGAGTTCAGTTTAAACACTTATAAAAATTTTCATGGTGTGTTAACTTCCCCACATCATCTGGTTCGAGGATTTCAGGCACGATTGAGTTTAGTTTAAACACTTATAAAAGTTGTCATTGTGTTAACCTCCTCACATCATCTGGTTTGAGGACTTTAGGCATGATTGAGTTTTAGTTTAAACACTTTGTGTTAACCTCCTTAGATCATCTGGTCCGAGGACTTCAGGCATGATTGAGTTTCAGTTTAAACACTTATAAAAGTTGTCATTTTGTTAACCTCCTCACATCATCTGGTCTGAGGACTTCAGCCATGATTGAGTTTCAGTTTAAACACTTATAAAAGTTGTCATTATGTTAACCTCCTCACATCATCTGATCCGAGGACTTCAGGCATGATTGAGTTTCAGTTTAAACACTAATAAAAGTTGAATAATGAGAAAAACAACGCCTTAGGTAAATGAACATATTAACAGAAGAGACTTTCCTTTAATAATAATACATTTTCAGGTTGTTTACATTCTAAGGGCGTGGTATTACACGTTCATCTAAATCTTCCAGAAAATATGCTCCTATACCAGCCACTGAGGTTATGCAATATGGTCCTTCCCAATTAGGTCCCGACTTTCCCCACGCCGGGTTCTTTGTAGTACCCTAAACCTTTCTCAACACAAGATCACCAAGGGCTAATGGTCTCAGTTTCATGTTGGCATCATAACTCTGCTTGAGTTTATGTTGGTAGTATGCCAATTGACCCATTACGTTTTCCCTTTTCTCTTTAATCAAGTCTAAGCTCTTCTCCAGTAGCCCATTGTTACTGCTCGGATTGAATGAGCTGGTCCTTACAGTTGGGAAGCCAGTCTCCAGAGGGATAACAGCCTCAGCTCCATATGTCATGGAGATGGGGGTTTCCTCGGTAGATCTGCGAGGCGTGGTTCGGTATGTCTAGAGGACTTGCGGCGCGGCAGCTCTTCCACCTATTTTCCCTTCACATCATCCAACCTCTTCTTGAGTCCGTTCACTATGACCTTGTTGATAGCCTCGGCTTGTCCATTCCCTTAGGGATAAGCTGGGGTGGAATACCTATTCGTAATGCCCAACTCACAGCAATATTTCCTGAAGGATTTGCTATCAAATTGAAGGTCGTTGTCCGAGATGAGGGCATTAGGGACCCCGAATTGGGTGACAATGTTTTTCTAAACAAACTTCTTGGCGTCCACGTCCCTGATATTTGTCAGGGGCTCGGCCTCCACCCACTTGGTGAAGTAGTCTGTGCCGACTAGAGATATCTTTTGTTTCCTGCTGCTTTGGGGAAAGGGCCTACAATGTCTAAGCCCCATTGTGCCAACAGCCAAGGGCTGGACAGGGGGTTAAGGGCTCCACCTGGTTGGTGTATGTTTGGCGCGAACTTTTGACATTGGTCGCACTTTTTCACATATTCTTGTGCTTCCTTTTGCATGTTCGGCCATCAGTAGACTTGAGTGATGGCTCTGTGTGCCAAAGATCTTCCTCTAGTGTGGCTTCCGCAAATTCCCTCATGTAATTCCTCGAGGAGTAATTCTGTTGCCTCGGGGTGCACGCATAGTAGGTATAGTCCGAAAAAGGACCGTTTGTATAATTTCTGATCCTCGGATAGCCAGAACCGTGGAAATTTTCTTTGAACCTTATCAGCCTCAGACTTCTCTTTGGGTAGAGTATCCTCCTTTAAGAACAATACAATAGGGTCCATCCAGCTAGGCTCCATTCTAACTTGGTAGACATGAACTGCCTTTTTGTACATCTCTGCGGGCTTGCATAAGTCTTCTACAAGGATGACACGAGGTAAGCTTTGTGCCGAGGAGGTTACAAGTGTGGCCAGGGAATCAGCATGGTTATTTCCACTCCTGGGAATATGCAATAGATTGAAAGATTCAAAGCCTAACTGCAGGTGTCTAACCTAGCTCAAGTATCCCTACATCCTCTCATCCCCTGCTTCAAACTCCCCTTTCACTTGTCCGACGACCAATTTGGAGTCTAAGAATATCTTTATTGCTTTTCTGCCCATTGTTCGAACCATGGCCATTCCCATTAGCAGAGCCTCGTACTTAGCCTCATTATTGGTGGCCTAGAATCCCAATCTTAACAATTTCTTGATGGTAATCCTTTCGGGGGATACTAGTACTAACCCCATTCCGGAACCTTTCTGATTTACTGCACCATCAACGTACACTTCCTAAGATGGGGGGCCCTGTTGGGAGACCATGCCAACCGATTTTCGATCCATGGGTTGTGTTTTCGTTTCTTCTTCTAGCGGGGATTCAGCAAACTCGGCTACCAGATCCGCGAGGACTTGTCCTTTGATGGAAATGCGAGGCATGTATTTGATATCGAAAGCCCCTAGGATCGTGGCCCATTTAGCAATCTTCCCTGTGTAATCAGCGCTCCGGAGCAGAGCTCTGAGCAGGAGCTGAGTTAGGACAATGACCGTGTGTGCCTAAAAGTAGTGGGGGAGTTTGCGTATGGCGTGTACCACTGCCAGAATAGCTTTTTCCAGCGGCAGATAGTGGATTTCAGCTTTGTGTAGTGATCTGCTCACATAATAGACTGGCCTTTGTGTGCTGCGATCAACTCGTATCAAGACCAAGCTTACAACATGAGGGGCCACAACAATATAAGCAAATAGGACTTCGTCAACCTCAGGGCTGGACATGATAGGAGGTCTAGAGAGATAATCTTTAAGCTGTTGGAAAGCCGAGGCACACTCCTCGGTCCATTCAAACCCCTTCCATTTATTCATCAGTAGGAAGAAGGGTCAGCACTTATCTGCTGACCAAGAGATAAACCGGTTTAGGGCAGTAGTCATTCCAATCAGTTTCTGGACTTCTTTGGGATTCTGAGGTGGTCATAAACTGTTGATTGCTTTAATCTGGTCGGGATTAACTTCAATGCCCCTATGGGTTACCATGTAGCCTAGGAATTTGCTTGATCCTACATCAAAAGAACACTCGGAAGCGTTGAGGCGCAACTTGTGTTTCCTCAGAACTTCAAAAATGCTCCCGAGGTCTCTCAAGTGCTCAGATTCTATCTTACTTTTTACCACCATGTCGTCTATATAGACCTCAATGCTCTTGCCCAACTGCGGCTCAAACATCCAAGTCAACATCCTTTGATAGGTGGCATTCGCATTGTAGTGGTAGTTTCCGGTAGGAGTGATGTATGCAGTCTTTTCTTGATCTTCTAGGGTGAGCGGTATTTGGTGGTTTTCCTGAAAGGCGTCTAGGAAGCTCATCCGAAGATGCCCTACGGTTGCATCCACCAGCTAATCTATCTTGGGCATAGGAAAAGGATCCTTCGGGCAAGCCCTATTCAGATCCGCGAAGTCCACACATACTCGCCATTTCCCACTCTTCTTCTTCACCACTACAGTATTGGCCAACCATTTAGGGTAGAATACCTCCTTGATAGCCCCCGCCTGCTTTAGTTTCTTTGCCTTATCCCTGATATCATCAAAGTGGTCCTTGGACGAGCACTGAGGAGGTTGCCTCTTGGGAGTGATGGACGGATTAACATTTAAATGATGACAGATGAAGTTCGGGTCCACCCCCAGGGCTTCGTAAGCACTCCATGCGAAGACATCGACGTTTCTTCTAAGAAACTCTACCAATCTTTCCTTTTCTAGAGGAGGCAGCTAAGCCCTAATCTGAAAGAATTTCTACGAATCGTCACCGATAACAGCCTTTACCAAATCTTCGCACCTTGCCTCCTCAGCCGACCCATCGATGGACGACACTGGACCTGTTAATTACTATAAGTCTTCTTCAGTACGAGCCGATGTTGAATAGCGGCCACTAGGAATTGTCTAGCTGCAGGTTGGCTCCCAACAATCTCCTCAATCTGACCCCCCGACTGGTATTTCACTTTCTTGTGCAGGGTAGAGGAGACAGCCCCTAAAGTATGAAGCCAGGGCCTACCGACAATGGCAGTGTAGGGGGAATATGCGTCCACCACAATGAAGTTCACTTCCACTACTTCTGATCCAGTCTGTATGGGTAGTTTGATCTGACCCTTTGAGATGACGACCTTCCCATCAAAACTCACCAGGGGCGAGGTGTAAGGTGTTAAGTCCTTTGGTTTCAAGTTCAACCCCTTATTTAGGTCGGGGTACATTATCTCGGCACCACTACTTTGGTCCACCATTACCCTCTTCACATCATATCCCCCAATCCTAAAGGTAACCACCAAAGCATCGTCGTAGGGTTGGATGATTCCGATTTTATCCTCGTCCGAGAAGCCCAAGACCGGTTGGATTTGCAGTCTAGCTTTCTTTGGTTCTTGCTTAGCATCCTCAGCGGATAGCCGAGCCACAGCCATCACTCATGAAGGGCAGGAGCCAATCCTTCCTAGAGCGGCAAAGATGACGTTTATCGTTCCCAAGGGAGGTCTCAAAGAATCATCTCTCTGGGATTCTGAGTTTGTCTAGCCCCTTTGACCGTTGGAATGGTGCAAGAATTGCTTTAACTTTCCTTCACGGACAAGTTGGTCCAGGTGGTCCCACAGACTTCTACAATCTTCTGTGGTGTCCATGGTCTTGGTGGTATTGGCAATAGAGGTTGTGATTACGTCTTTTGAGGTTTCCACCATTTTATTTGGCCATTTAAAGAATGGCTCATTCCTAATCTTCTCCAGAACTTGAGGCACTGACTCTCGGAACACAACATTGACCGCCTGAGGATTGGCAGATCTTGACTACCCGGCAAAGTCCCTCCTTGGTCGGTTGTTATTGTATCAATCCGACCTGAAATCCTTCATCTCTTAAGGGATAACCTTTTCCTTTCCTTTCCCCTATTGCTATTCTTCCTCAACCCTTTTATATTTATCAATCCGGTCCATAAGCTGGTGTACACTGGTGACAGGTTTGCCAATCAGAAGTTTCCTCAAACCATGCTCGGCTGGGAGGCCAAGCTTGAATGTACTGATGGCCACATCATCAAAGTCACCATCTATTTTGTTGAACATCTCCCAATATCGGTCCGAATATGCTTTTAGGGTCTCTCCCTCTCGCATGCATAAGGACAGTAGGGAGGCCAAAGGCCGAGGAGGTCAGCTACAAGCGACAAAGCAGGAACAAAACACCTAGTTGAACTCCTTAAAGGAACTTATGGAATTTGCCCTCAGGCTGTCAAACCATCTCATAGCAACAGGTCCCATACTGGATGGGAAAACCTTGCACATCAAGGCCTCATCTCTGGAATGGATAGACATTCTTTGGTTGAAGTGGCTCACATGCTCCACAGGGTCTATTTTATCATTGTACATGGTGAAAGTAGGCTGAGTGAATTGTCGAGGGAGTCTAGCCCCCTCGATTTTGGGCGTGAAGGGTGACTTGGAGATCTGGTCCAAGGCCCTGCTTACAGTGTCGTTTCCCACGCCTTTGTGAGGCAGGCTTTTGACCCTCCGTTTGCGACGGTGTTCCTCTTCGTAGGAGAAAGATTCACTAGGCTAGGTTCGGGATCTTCGCCTGTAACTAACGTCCATTTCGTCATCATAAGAAACGTCAGAGTTAGAGGGAGTTTGCCTTCATCGTGCATGGCGCAGTTCCCTCTTTAATTGGTTAATTTCCAACTGCATGGCCTTGTTACTCTTTGTGTGGGAGACTTGGCTTCCTTCTCGAGGTTGACTCCTATTAGTATGTGTGGTATGCACGCTTCCTTCGTGATCGCCTCTTTGTTCGAGGTTGACAAAAGGGTTGCCATGCTTGGATCCCAAGGACTCTACTTGGTGTGGACCTGAGCCTACCATCGTTCATCACTGCACTCACTATCGCACAAGGTCTCCTCACAGACGGCGCCAATTGTAGGGGCACAGTTTATAGCCCAAGCCCAATATGTATGGGATTATGGGTTAATGAGCCAAATACAATAAAATTTATAGAGAATGGGTCAAAGAGCTAGGCCTTAGTGAATCTAACAACGGCTAGGATAGGCCCGAAAGATCACCATGTAAAAGCAAAACATGTAAGGCTAGGTGTATGTGTTGTCTGAGGAGACAAATATTCTTATAGACCAATGGACCTGATTACAAATGCAATTCTAGTTGCTACAGTGTTTTTTCTCTATTTTCACCATCCCCCTCTCTCTCAGGGGTCTCTCACATTATATATCTCCTTCCTGGTAATCTTGACCCTCCACTTGTCAACTGTCCAAGCCACTACTTGAGTACCCATTCCATTAGACACCCCTTCTGGCTATCTGTGAGTTGCGGTGGCCAAGAAAACACTGTTCAGGGGTCTTCTCCACATAAATGTGGCCAGAAAAGTAGCTGCAATGCATTTAATGAGGAAGTGGCGCCTTTTCCTTTGATATTTTTGGGTTCCTTCTTTTTCATGTGTTTATGGGACATGCTTCTGACACTGGTGTCTCCATTGAGTTCATTTTCGTCGCTAGAACACGTATCGGAGCAATGTTTGTCATGGCCGAGGAGGTATCCCTCCTCTGACCGCATACTTCCCTTTTCTTGTTCATGAGGTGCTGAGCTAGAATCCCTCAACTACTCGTCTCTCCTCGGACATGCCAACGTCCTTGGATAGGCCCAAGGCCCAATATACCGTTTTGGGCCTTGTCCCCACAAGTGCAATAGTGTAGTATTTAGTTTTTTAAATTGTATACCTATTATTGTTATTATTATATTAGATTGGTGAGATATATATAAATTTCGACTAATAATGACCTGAAGTACCTTATTTGCCCCCCCTTGACATAAAAGACAAAAAAGAAAAATATATTTCAATTGTGAATTCACGTTACCTTTGTAGCTTTCCTAGTAGTAGTAGACTTCTACTCCTACTAGTACAATTCTATATATAAAATCAATGGATCCCACTTAGTAATGATTTAAAAAAAAAAAAAAAAAAACTCTACAATGATTCACTGAATAGTAGTCTAAACACAAAAACTTGATGGACTAGACAAAAACGTACTACAAGTCTACAACTTGGACAACTTGCTGAAAAGATGGTTGAAATAAAAAAAGGATGTTTCATATCCATTGGACACTCTTAGTTTTGGATTGAGATCCTAGAAAACTATTCTTATCTAAAAGGATTTCTTACAATCATTTAATTTTATTTATTTATGTATGTATGTATATGAAGTTTTCTTCTAGAGACTTGAACCCCAACCCTTGCCCTCTCCCTCCATCCCTAGAAGAACTTATACTTATAAAGTAACTATTATGCTAAGGGTATGCAGTAATTTTGCCAACCATTTTAAATGAATCAAAAGCGTGCCGACGTACGCGTGCGGTCAAAATTTCTGCCACCATGTGGTGTGTTCTTTGAAAAAGGAATTTAGAATACTAAAATATGTTTTTAGATTTCAATGATTCAATTCCAAAAATGTATGGAAAGTAACAATTGACCAACTAATTTGACGTTTATCATAGACTCATAGTATTAAATTAAGGGAAATTCTTGGTATACATCTGAAAATATTTCATAATCTTGAAAATATTTCATAATCTTAAAAAGTTAAAGTGGCCGGTGGCCCTACTATTTTTAAAAGCATGTAATCCTATTATGTGTATCGAAATTGATGGTCAAATTACCAAGAAGATGTTGGTCAGGGAAAATTATTGAATACTTCGGGAGTACCATAAATGCGTACTCCCATCTCTCACATGAATTGTGGGTCTCATCATAAATTTAATTAGTAGGACACACAATTAAGTGAAAGGAAAGAGTACGGATTTATGGTACTCTGAAAGTACTCAATAATTAACCGTTGGTCAGACGCAACTGGAGATGAGAAAACTATCCATAAGAATCCAATAAAAGTCAAATTAATAAGTTCCGTAATTTTTTTAATTAAAAAAATTCTCAATCTGGAACCCAAATTGGTTCTTTAAGAAAGAAAAAGTCAAGAACCCAAATTAAATTCTAATTGAACTCTAATTTTGTATCAACTGTTGTTCCAATTGCACTGTAATTTGATATAAAATATCTTTATATTTTAAATGTACTTCGATTTTTTGTCAAATGTCCTTCCTAATGCACTCTCTTTTTTGTTTTGTTTTTTGTGTCAAATTAATGAGTAGGGAAGGATTTAAATCCTCAATGTTTATGTTAAATACATCAGGAAGTGTCAGTTGAACTATAAAACTCATGTCAATTGCACTGTAATTTAGAATTAAGTATATTTACATGTAAAACCCTTAAATTTAAAATTAAAAAATAATTTTTAAAAAAATTATAGAAAAAGGTGATCAACCATAAAAAGACTGAGTGTGCCATACTTCTGTGATACTTTTGATTGTATTCAACCTATAACTTAAAATTTTAAAATGAAAACATAATTTGTACAACAATTATTTTCCTTTCTACATTGCTTTATTTAGTGAACGAAAATGAGTACTTCACAGAGAGTTTTTCATGTGATATTCATAGAGATAGATTTACCATCACATAAGTTGTTTCAAAATTTTGATGCAAAGTCTAGACACGTGATACTTATTAAGAGAAAAGATTCATGGGTTTTGAAAACGATAAAAATAATCCAATTTTGAGAAAAAGATTCATGGGTTTTGAAAATGATACAAATAATCCAATTTTGATACAATAAATAAATACCACTAATTGAATGGTTAAATTAGTACAATTATCCTCAAAAAGTTTGAATGCTAGACAACTTTCAGTGCGCAATGGTTGTATCACATGTCAGATGTGATATACTTCTTTCACATATAGGTGATTGATATATGCAAACATAATATACGGTCCAACAGAAACATATGAAGTGCATAAAATAATGTGGTAATGGTTGGATTTAGAGGTGATTTGTAATTTTTATAATCATATATCATATATATTATGTTAAAATCAAAGTATATATAATCATAATTCAGATTAGTTTCTAATTGTTATCTAATTTTGCACTACGTGTCCAATTTAATTTTTTTATTAAATTTTTGTGTTAAGTGACTCATTCGTAATACTCGCAAAAAAACCAAGATGATTACCTCAATCACCTAAATAAGACCACCTTGTTATGACTACTACTGAATATTTTCATGTGTATACATGGGTTATAACTTAGTATAATTATTATGGAAGCTCAACAAATGATTAAACTTATTTATTCTGATTTTATGTCAAGTTTCCCTTTAATTTAAACGATTTCAAATCCATTTAAAAGTACCTCAAGCCTATTTGGAACTACCTATCAATAACTCATATATAAATTTTAATGAAAATTTTACTATGCTTTAGAAAACTGGCCATACTTTTAAAATAGATTTTCATAATGAATGATTTTTCATAAATTATAATAATAATAATAATAAACATTGAACAAATTCATTGTATTACAACAACAACAAAAAAAAAATTAAAACCAAGCATACAAATAGTTTAACAAACTATATTTTTTATTTATTTATTAAATATAGTAGGCAAGAAATAGAAATATGAATAAATGATATCCTTATTGTCCTTTTAAAAGTTGACAAAACTTAAGAAAGGAACATAATAATGTCAAACTTACGTTAAAAGTTTCATATATGTATCATTGTGATCATTCTGAATTGAACCCATGTATAGAAATATTTGCAATCTATGAAAGAAGTAGGGTTTGACCACTCTAGAAATATTTTTTGTTTGCTCAGATTGCTCAAGTGGGTCCATGAATTTCAATGGAAATGGCTGCTTTTCAAAAAGGAATATTTGCAATCTATGAAAGAAGTAAGATTTCAAGCAAAACCAAAGCAAAAAAACCAAAATCAGAACAAAATACCCACAACGTATGGTAGAGTGATGCATCTTTGGCATAATAACAGAGTTTATTTGCTTAACTTTGTGGACCTATGCTTTATCATCACATAAACTAACAACAACAAAAAGTTAAGGTTTGACCAATCTGATGGACGACTAAGGGATTCAAAACATTTCATCAAATGGTTTTCTTCTTCCTAGTTTATGGTTCAATTTAACAAGCTAGCTTCCAAGGCAAAGGTTTTGTTTTGCTCTAAGTTGGTATGGGTGAATCGAGAGAGAGAGAGAGAGAGAGAGAGAGAGAGAGAGAGGACATATTCTTACAAAGATGATGTTGAGTTTTTTTTTTTTTTTTTTTTTAAACACAAGATAGAAATTCTATTCTAACCTAATCTAAGTGTATATGTGTGTAAAAGCTCCATTCTGGAGACTTAAACCTCGGCCTTGCCCTCCACACCCTACAAACACTTATACATGTGGAGTAACCATTGCACCAAGGGTGTGCGATGGTTGATGTTGAGTTTGGATTGCTTAATGTTGGGTTATTTTTGTGTCTAGGAGAGTTGATGATTGGTAAATATGATTTTTGTGTTTTGGTGTTGGTGTGTTTGGTTGCTAAGAAAATGCAAGAAAAGTTGGGAACGTTTTTACAATTTTTTTTCTTTAAAATTTAAAAATTAATTAATTATATTTATTTTTAAATTTAAATGCTGATGTGACATTATTTGAATGTCAAATAATGTAAGGATCAAATTGACTGTGACCCCAAAATGTAGGGGCTAAAATGATATTTTTGGCAACAATAAAATTATACAACATTCTCCTAACATGGAGTAAGTATTGGATTTCCTTAATCATGGTGTTTCTCCCCCTGATTTCAATAAAATTCATATTGCTCTAATCCCAAAAGTCAAGACACCCAAGAAGGTAACTGATTATAGGCCTATTAGTCTATGCAATGTGGTTTATAAAATTGCTTCAAAGACTATAGCTAATAGGTTAAAGAAAATACTACCTTCCATTATTAGTGATAGCCAAAGTGCTTTTTTGCATGGTAGATTAATTACTAATAATGTTCTTGTAGCTTTTGAGGCTATGCACCATATTAGCTAGAAAAAAGGGGGAAAGATTGGGGAGATGGCTCTAAAGCTTGATATGAGTAAGGCATACGACAGGGTGGAGTGGGTTTGTCTGGATAAAATTATGGAAAAACTGGGTTTTGATGTAAAGTGGAGGATTCTTATCATGAAGTGTGTCACAACAATCTCGTACTCTATTAAAATTAATGGAGTGCCTAGAGGTAATTTTTTTCCATCTAGGGGGATCTGCCAAGGAGACCCTTTGTCACCTTATCTCTTTATCTTATGTGCAGAGGGACTGTCATCTCTTATTAAATCCTCAGTGGCGAATGGTGTTATGAAGGGTGTTGCTGTGTGTCATGAAGGCCCAAAATTATCCCACCTTTTCTTTGCAGATGATAGCCTGATATTTTGCAAGGCTTCTTTGACAGAATGTGAGGCTCTCCAATGAATCTTGAAAGTGTATGAGGATGCTTCAGGTTAGCAGTTAAATTGGGCTAAGACATCCTTGTTTTTTAGCAGTAGCACACCAAATGCAATCCAAGAGGAGATAAAGCAAAGATTCGGAGCCTAAGTAATAAAACAACATGAGAAATATTTAGGGTTGCCTTCTTTGGTGGGGAAAAACAAAAGGAATACTTTCATCGAGATTAAAGAGAAGCTTCGCAAAAAGTTGGTGGGATGGAAGGAAAAGATGTTGTCTAAAGCTGGTAAAGAGGTATTACTCAAGGCAGTGGCCCAAGCGATACCAACATACACCATGAGCTGCTTTAAATTACCAGATGCACTTTGTGATAGTTGACAAGCATGATAAGGAATTTTTGTTGGGGCCAAAAGGGGAAAGCAAGGAAGATAGCTTGGCTTAGTTGGGAGAAAATGTGTGAGCCAAAATGTAATGGTGGTATGGGCTTCAAGCAGCCTAAACAATTTAATTTGGCTCTTCTAGCCAAACAGGGTTGGAGGCTCCAAACCAACCAAAATTCCTTGGTGTATCAGGTCCTTAAGGCGAGGTATTTTCTACGATGTGAGTTCATTGAGGCTTCCCTTGGTAACAACCCTTCTTTTTCTTGGCGTAGCACCATGTCTGCTTAAAACTTGGTTAGAGAGGGGGTACAGTAGAGAGTGGGCAATGGAAGCAACATCCGCATATGGGGAGATAAATGGCTACCTTCATCCACCACATACAAAGGTGCTTCACCTTGACAATTTCTACACCACGACACAAGGGTAAGTGAGCTGATTGACCAGAACTCAGCAAGTTGGAAGGTAAATGTTCTGGATGCTCTGTTTATTCCCTACAAAGCAGGTGATCAAAGGGATTCCACTAAGCTCTCGTCTTCCAGTAGACAAACTGATTTAGGCAGCAAGTCCGAATGGCAAGTTTAGTGTTAAAAGTGCCTACGGTGTGGCCATGCAACTCTCCAAACATGTTGACCAAGGTGCAAGCTCGGATCAGAGCCAAATGCGTCGGTTTTGGAAGAAAATATGGGACCTACATTTGTCACACAAAGTCTGCCACTTTGCATGGCGAGCATGCAAAGATATCCTTCCAACTAAGGTCAATCTCATGCAGAGAAAGGTGGTCAACGACCAGCTTTGTGAGAAATGCAGTTTGGAGGCTGAAACAATGGGCCATATGTTTTAGTCGTGCCTAAGAGCTCGGGAGTAGACGTGGCAAAACGGGCGGGTCGGGTTGGGTTGGGGTCGGGTCAATCAGTTGGTAGGTCAAACGGGTCACTGGTCATTTTTAAATGGGTTAATCGGGTTGTAGGTTGGGTCGGGTCGGGTCAGGTTGACCCGTATTTTTCAAAGTTTTTTTTTTTTTTTTTTTCAATTACAAAAACAAATCAATGATAACCTGTTTAGAGAGAATGAATAAAATCAGTTAAGCTTATGAACTGCACTTAATGCCACTTGTTAATATCCTTCCAATTCTATTAGTTTTTTTTTTTTTTTTTTTACGATAAAGATAGAAGTATATTAATCAAACAGAAGACAAACAAAAAGGAGCGCTAGGGTGGCTCCCACTGACCTGGCCCCACAATACAACATCCAACAGGAAAACAAAAGGAAAATAAAGAAGAAAAAACGTGTACAAAGGTACCCAGTAGCCAGCACGCTCAAGTGCTTAACCACGTGACCTGTTACTGGCCAAACGTTGGTACTCTTCTAGTAACGAAACAGCTCCCTTTAGGATAACCTGTGGGGGAGTTTGAACTGCTTCGAATTGGAGTCTCTTACGTGCGTTCCAAATGGACCATGCCACCATTGCCCATGTCTTGAGCTCCTCCCTACTCAGTTTCTCCACCAAGGTCCGGGCTAAGCTAAGGAAATCTAGAGCTGAGGAATCACACTTTTGAAGCTTCCCCCGAACCAACGCCCAGACATTACATGCTAGGGGCCATTGCCAAAGGATGTGGAAAACAGACTCATCATGCAGTCCACAAATCGTACACTTAGGATCAATGTGAACCTTCCGTCGGGCAAGGTTCGCTCGAGTTGGTAGGATGTCCGAGCTAGCCCGCCACACAAAATTTCGCACCTTAGAAAGGATGGGCAACCCCCACAGCCTATTCCATATCCACTTGTCGTCCCGTGCTTTGGAGTGTTCTACACTCGACTTCCGATGTATACGAAGGGCTACCTGGTACGCTGTTCGCACCGAGAAGGTCTATGACTTATTCTCATTCCACACTAGCTTATCTCGGCTGTCCAAACTCCCCGCCCATACCTGCAGGACTTCATCTCTTGATGATGGTAGGAACTAGGCGTTGACCTTATCTCTGTCTTACTGCTTGGTGTGGGGGTCAATAAATTCCCTCACTTTCAATGTTATGTCCACACCATCATGAAATGCCAGGGGATTGGGTTGCCACCTATGGCTCTTGATACCTGCCATGCAACCATCTCCAATACACCATATTGAACCTTCCCTTAACACATCCCTTGCACTGAGAAGGCTGCACCAGACATAAGAGGGGTTGCTACCTAATTCTGCCTCCATGAAAGAGCAGGTGGGGAAGTACCTAGCTTTATATACCTGGTAAAACAGTGAGTGAGTCCCCTGAACCAGCCGCCATGCTTGCTTGGCCACATTGCGAGATTAAATGCATGAATATCCCGAAAACCATCGTCTTGATCAGGACTTCCTTCCTAGATTTAGATATGTTCTTTTCCTTCCAACCCATCACCCTCTTAATGACCCTTTCCTGGAGCTCCTTGAATGTGTTCATCTTCGACCTCCCCCCCACCATAGGCAAGCCTCGGTACTTCTCACAATTTGTCAAAATTTGTGCTCCGAACATCGCTCGTATACCTTCCTGGACCTCCCGACGAGTGTTCGGGCTAAAGAATAAGGTGGTTTTCTGCCTATTGATAGCTTGCCCAGAAGCGGTTTCATATAGGGTGAGCAAGTCCAGCAATCGGCGACCTTCCTCCATCTTGGCTTCGCAAAAGAGCAAACAATCGTCAACGAAGAGGAGGTGTGATATGCGTACCCCTCCATGACAAGAGAGTAAACCCTTCACATGTTGATTTTCGGTGGCCTTAAGCAGGAAGGACGAGAGCCTCTCGGCGCACAATAAGAAAAGGTATGGTGACAACGGGTCACCCTGCTTGATGCCTCTTAAGGGATTAATATAACCACATGGTTCGCCATTAATGATGACTGAATATGAGGCTGTACGCACTGTCGACATTGCAAGATTCACCCATTGCACCGGGAAACCTAGTCTCAACATGATTTTCTCAAGGAAATCCCATTCCACCCTATCGTAGGCTTTGCTAATATCAAGCTTGACAGCCATGTGCCCCACCTTCCCTCTTCTTCGGTTTCGCATCCTGTGCACCATTTCAAAAGCAACCGTAGTATTGTCTGAGATCAACCTTCCTGGCACGAAAGCACTCTGGGCGTCGGAGATGACGCAAGGTAACATGGACTTCACCTGATTAGCCAGGACCTTTGAAATAATCCTCGATACTACATTACCCAAACTAATGGGACGATACTCCATGATAAACTATGGGTTATTTTTTTTTGGGAATAAGAACTATGTGTGTATAGTTCATTTTGTGCAGATACCTCCTCAAATGTAAAAATGACAATACTGCCTCCGTGATGTCATGACCCACAATGTGCCAAAATCTTTGGAAGAAGAAAGGAGACATGCCATCAGGGCCGAGTGCCATGGACCGAACTTCCTCCGCCGTGTATGGTCGAACTAGGTTCCTTGCCATTTCCCTAGTGACCACCCTGTCCATGGAGGCCAGCACATCGTCCATGTTGAGGTTGTTCAAGGCAGTGAACAATCTCTTATAATATTCCTCAGCTATGCCTGCTATCTCCCTTGTGTCCGTACACCACCGCCCATTAGTATCATTCATGCTGTCAATAGTATTCTTGCGCCGCCTTTGGCTTGCACATTGGTGGAAAAACTTTGTGTTCTTGCCACTGGCCAGAAGCCAAATGGAGCGAGAGCGTTTACGCCAGAACACTTCTTCATGGTGCATTAGGTCATTTATCTATTTTCTGACTTCATGTATCCTGTCCAAATTTTCCCCGTACCCGGCTGTCATCAGCTTCTCAACTCTCCCTGTTTAGTATTTAGACGGTCTCGGGTGTTACCGAAAGTGTTACTGCTCCATACCACCAAATCCATCCTACACCGTTTAATCTTTTCAAACAAGCGGAACATAGGGCTACCGGTAGGTTGGGTTTGAACCCAAGAGGACCTAACCAGATCTGCACACTCAGGGTGAGCCACCCACTTTTCATCAAACCGTTGTATTTTCTTATGGCGGCGGCATCGTGTAAGAGTGGGCTCGATGTTCAGCAGAATGGGGTTGTGGTCTGAGTATGCTGCTGACGTGTGGAACACTTTGGACTGGAGGAAGAGCTATCTCCATTCCTTTGATGCACTGGCCCTATCGAGTCGTTGCTCCACAAAAGCATCCTCACGCCTCCCATTCCTCCAAGTAAACCTGTACCCTTGAAAGCCCAAATCCACTAACCCACAGTGAAGAAGAGTGCTTTGAAAGTCCTGCATGGGTTGGAGTGGCTTGGGGATTCGATCGTTCCTCTCCTCAAAGCATAGTATTTCATTGAAATCGCCTAGGCACACCCATGGGAGTGAAGCCCTTGCCCGTAGGTGCCTAAGCAATCTCCATGTCTCAGCCTTCAACCTCTCTTCAATACACGCCAGTCAGCCTCCATAATGCCTGCATGGGGGAAGAAACATGAACGTCAATGTGGTTAGGGGAGTATGTTTTAGTATCCACCACCACTTCGTTCTTCCAAAGCAGCGCTAGCCCACCACTACGCCTCAAACTAGGAACCACCAGCATCGAGGGAAAGTCGAGCTCTGCTTTTATGGGTTGCATCTCACTTACTGACAACTTTGTTTCCATCAGAAACAAAATTATGGGTCCTTTTTTTATTACCAATTCGGTAAGAACCTGAACTGCCTGGCGGTTCCCAAGCCCCCGGCAATTCCAGCTCATGATAATCATGGTGACTGGCAGGGCTGAGACGCAGTCGCCGCCGTTGGGATAGGTGGTTTAGTAGTTTCGGCCAACACCCTTCGCTGTTTAGTTTTCTCCATGTTTGTTTCAAGCTCATTTTTCTGGTGGTCCCGACTTGCTCTTTTAGTTCCTACCCGAACTTGTGTGTCTAAAAGTTCTTTACTTGTATTTGTACTTTGAGTCAAAGTAGGCGATTTCCATGTAGTTGCTATATTTGTGTTAATCCCACTAGGTCCCATGGCCTATGCAAAACTGCGTGAGTTGTCAAGTGGATTAAGTTCAGTCACGTGACCCTCATTTAATGCACCATTGTCCAACCCATACAAGATAGGCACGCTTATCAGATTCTCCGCCGAACAAAGAAGCTCCTTTACATGCTGATGCGAGCTGTCATGTGGTTGGCAGGGCTGTGTTGGTGTTTGGTCCATCGCAGTGGGGTCCGGCTTCAAGGTGTTGGTGCCCGTTGAACTTTTTTTCGTGATTTGCGGCGGTGAGATGACCATAGCAGGTCCTGTCTTTTTCGCTCCGCAAATTTCAGTAGTGGGGTCCATGTCAACACCTGTGGGGGGTGGGGTTCCCGAACACTGTGCCTGGGGCGACGGTGTTAGGGTTCGATGCGACGGGCTGTCCGTCCTCCCCGGTGAGCCGTTGGACCGGTGTTTGGTACCCGCCCGTAGCCAGTCACCGTATGGTCTACTGTCTGTGGTACCGTCGACCGGGTAGGGGCATCGGACTGCTTTGTAGCCTACTCTACCACACTGGAAGCACAGGTCCACAAGTCTCTCATATTTGTATGCCACCTTTACCCAGTCTCCTTTCGGGCTAACGATCTGACCGCCTCTTCGTATCGGTTTGTCAAGCAGGACTTCTACTCGGATACATAGGAAGCGAGCTTGGTCTGAGGAAAGAGCTCTACAATCCACCTCCACCATAGACCCAATCCTATGTCCGATGTCCAACCTCGCCTCTTCGTTGATAAGGTCAAACGATAAGCCCCACACCTAGACCCATATCGGTAAGCTCCTGAAGCTAACCGTTCTAGCTGTCAGGCCTTTCTCCCATCTCTACAAGGACAGGATATGGTTGTCAAAGCTCCACGGACCGTTATCTCAAACCCATCGTAGTTGGCTCTCCAAGGAGAACTTAAACTGAAGCAGTTCGTCTCCCACGTCAACAATCTTTAGATCACTTTCAAATTTCCACACCGAGCGTAGTAGATTCTTCGCAGCTTTCAGGTTCAAAAGGCGTGTAGTTAGGAACTTTCCAATGAGGCTGAGGGAATATTCTTCAAGAATCTTCTCCCTCTATACCGCTCGAACCATAATAGGTTGGCCCTCCTCAGGTGTGAACGTGATGCGTTGGATTCGTTCTATGAAGTCTGAATCCATCTATGATGATGTGTAGGAAGGAAAAAGTGAGCTGATAAACAGCTGCTCGGCTACCCTGTAGTATCGCTGAATAGGGACAGAGAGGAAGAAACTCACCCTTGGTGAGAGGAAGAAGCTCACCCTATTTCTAACAGTTTTGACTTTTGAGCTTGACAAAAATTATTTATAGTCATAAATTCATGATGGAAAAAGTCCTCAATGTTAATAGTTCACTATCAAAATGCATATAATTACAGGTTTACAATTTCAAATAAAGATGGCATTCATAGCTTTGCTATTGAACCCAGCTGCTTCTTTTTGAGAAGTTTGCCACTCACTCACAGGAGTAGTGGGCTTCTCCCATCCGTATTCAACGGAATTCCAAACCCTCTCGTCAATAGATTTCGGGAATGCTTTCATCCTTACTTTCTAATAAGCATAGTTATTCCCATTAAAGTGAGGAGGAACAACTAGAGAGTGTCCATGCTCCATGACAAAAGGGTCAAGGATTAGCTCAAAGATCAAAAATCTCAAACAAGAGAGCTACCTGCTCTGATACCACTTGAACGATTTTAGACCCCTTAAACCAACCAGATTAACCTAGTTAATTAGCCAAGTTATTAACTTAGTCAAGTTATGCAATTCTAGGTTATCACAAACATACAATCATATCAAAAATATAAAGCAACAGAATAATAAATAACACAATGATATGATCACCCAGGAAACCACACGGTAAAAACCTGGGGAGGATTTGACCTAGCTATCCTTAAGGTAAACTTGAATCCACTATACGAAAGAATCGAAGTTCATACAAAAGGACTTACAAGCTCCCTGCTTGACTTCCTAATGCTACCCACCAGTAGAACTTACTGACACGACCACGTGCAAGCTCCGAATCCACGGACTCCTTCTTTCTTGGATTCTCCAATCAGCTACAAGCACCCACGCTTGTTATTCTTCAAGCTCTAAAGGCAGCAACTGAGTTGATCATTAAGATATTGAAATAATCTCTATCTTGAAAACCCTAAGTTTATGTGAAGGAAAGCTCCTCGAAGATCTCACAAGAGATTCACACAAACAGCAATGTATGAGCAACAATGCAATAAGGGCAACTCCCAAAACGTGGATAGGGTTTTGCCTTTTATACCTAGGGCAAAAACAGAAAACCCAAAACATTGAATGAGTTAGGGCTGAGTTGGAAAATTCTGCAGAAAAGCATTCTGGCCGACTTTCGATCGATCGAGTCTAACTTTCGATCAATCGAGCCAGGCCGAAATGCACTAATGCATCTGCAGCCTCTCAATTCCAACTTTACATAAAATATATAACTTTGAGCAAGCCTAAACAAGACTAAACATATTGTTTTGATCATGGTTTGCCAATATTACACATTAGAGTTTTAAATACATAAATTCCTAAATCTTTAGAACCTAACAATGTCTAATCAAATTAAAGTTACATATAGTTATATATATATACACACACACACACACTAGTCACTAACCTGTGCAATGCACAGGGAAGTTTGATAAAAACTATTTAAAATTTCACTTTGCTTAAAGTTATGATCACTTGGAAAAAAGAAAAAGAAAATATACTTAAGAGATTACTACTACTAACAACGTAAACCTATTGTTTCTTGCAATCTTATGCTTGTATATACTTGAATTATCTGCTTAGTAATAAAGAAGATATATATGGTGAGACCATGGACCTTATTCACCCACCCTAAAAGTTCTTATATAGAAATCTCACAAAAATAGATAAAATGTAGGGAACACTCAAAATTTATAAAGCAACAGATGAACTATATCAATGAATATACCAACATAGTATCACATTTAACGTCCCAAGTCTCAAGTGCAACAAGTTCATCATTGGTTGTTCAATCAAATTAGCAAAATGCAAAAACGACATTTGTCTTTCTTGGATATTTATTAGAAATAAAAAATAAAATCAATCTTAAAATTTGTAGACAATAACGTTTTCTTTCTACATCAAATTAAAACTGACAAATAAGAAGTATAATAAGGAATGGTTACATAAGTAGTCATCTTTGGCCATGGTCCTTCATCAATTACCTTTAAAGCAACAGCAACTTCTCAATTTATGTCTTTAGCATCCACTTCAAAAACCTTTTCTTTTTTTTTCTTTTTTTTTTGCTATGTACCTTCGACAACATGGGCATCACATCCCTGCCTTTGGATCCAATGTCGAAAAAGTTTTGCCTAAGGTCAAATGTAGTCATAGCATAACTTGCAATAGTCTGTAACACCCAAAATATTTTTTAAAGCAATTTTCTTTTGAAAAGGAATAATATTTACTGGAGTTTAATTTTTTTTTATTTGTGTGTTTAATTATTTTATGGAGGACTTAGGAATACTTAAGTTTATGGGGCTAGATGAAATATGGGAAGAACCTTAAGGGTGGAGTGGTAAATAAACACAAGATATTTTTGGGGCAAACTTGTAATTAAGCCCCTCCCATAAGTCAACTGCCCCCCCCCCCCCAAAAAAAGCCTACACATTCTCTCTCTCTCCCCCTTGTCTTCTCTTTTGTATTTTCTCTCTTCTTGTTCTCACCGCCCTCCATGGCTGATCCATTGAAGGTCCTATGTCCTTACCACTAGTGGCGATGCCACGTGCAACTTAGGGTGTTCCTAGGAACACCCTAACCTGGAGGGAAAAAAAAAAAACCTGAAATAAAAATTTTTTTTTAAATTTTTTATATTTGCTCTATATTAGGAACACCCTCAATCATAGAATTAAGAACAACATCAAATTTAAAAAAAAAAAAAAAAATTGTAACAGAGCCAAGCCCACAACCCATGGCAAGCCTAACAGATTATAGAGGTAGACGGATTCTCCCCAAAAAAAAAAACAGAGCAATGCCTCAGTCCCTAAAGGTCTAAATCAGAAATCACTAAAGGATTTATCCAAAAAAAAAAAACCACTAAAGGCCTAAAGCAAACCTAAACTTAGTCCCTCAGAGCAATGCCACTTCAGCCTCAAGCCAATAGAGGGAGATCGGATCGGTCACAGCTTGCTCGTTGGAGATCGGATCGATCACAGCTCTCTTGTCGGAGATCAGCCCAGTCCAGATCGTCGTTGTCGCTCGCTCACCCCTCTACTCAGTGTCATCGTCGCTCGTCATTAACCCTCATCGTCATCAGAGGATGGAGATCGGTAAATCGTTCGTCGCCTCGTCACTGCCTCAATGGCCTCAGCCTTCAGGCCTCCCTGCTTGGCTGCTCTGGTGCTCCCTCCCTCAAGGTATTTCATTTTCTCTCTCAGTCTCTCTCTCTCTCTCTATCTGAATTGAAATGAATGAAAATTATGAAACTCTCTCTTTCTCTCTTTATTCTTTAATAAGACTAACTCTCTCTCTCTCTCTTTTGAGCTGAGTCTGTGATTGGCTGAATTTAGCTTTATTAATATATTTTGTCTGTTTTTGACTTTTTGAATATGGCTTTATCAGTTTATCTTATCTATTGGTGTTGGTGTTGGTGTGTGTAGTGTGTTGGCGTTGGTGAGATATTAATTGTCTTTTAGTGTAATGTGTGATTGTAAAATTTTCTGATTGGCAGGAGCATCAGGCATGCTTGTGTGTTGAGTGGGGTGGGGGTAGATGGGCACATGGGGAGGCCGGGCTGCACATTACACTACTTTAGTGCTTTAATTATTGTGCTACACATGGGATGGGTATTGTGCACATCAATGGCTCTTTTAGTGTAATGTGCACATGAGGCTAAACAATATAGCAAATTAAAGCAATATAATTAATGACAAATAAATTAAAGCAATATAGTTTATTGTTAGGCTAAACAAAAATAATTAAAACAGTAAAACCACATACCCAAGATTCATCTCCTGTGCAAGATTCATCTTTATCTTCTAAGTGAATTCGTGTTGACTTTAACTTAGAAATCTTCCTTCAGATCCTGGGCTACCACAAAAGATATCATCTTATCATCCTAATAATAATGATGAAATAAGAAGATATTACTTAACAAAAGGCCTTTGTCAACCTGTTCATGATTACCCTGTATCATATTTTTCTGGAAAGCCCCGTCGATTTAGATCTAAATGGTATGTAAATAGAAAGTGATTGGAATATAGTATAGACAAGGATGCGACATTTTGTTTTTATTGCTACCTATTTAGGCAAGATGTTGGTAAGCAAGGAGGAGGTGAAACTTTTGTAATGAAGGGATTCAAACTTTGAAATCAGCTTGTGAAGTTAGATTCCCATGTTGGAGGAGTTAATAGTGCTCATAACCAAGTTGTCAAGAAGAGTGAAGATCTACTGAAGGAAAAGCAACACATTCAAAGTGTTTTGGTTGAGCAATAAAAACAAGATAAAATTGAATATTGGGTTCAATTAAATGCAATAGTTGATTGCATAAGATTCCTTTTATGCCGGGGATTAGCTTTTCGTGGGCACGATGAATCTCAAGGTTCAAGTAGGAATGGCAACGGGTCGGGTTCGGGCCGGGTTTTTTAATACCCGGACCTGACCCGCAGGCCAAGACTCGTAGCCCGAACTCGGCCCGTTTACTAAACGAATTTTTTTTCCGGGGCCCGAACCCACCCCCGCTGGGACTCGCGGGCTCCACAAGCCCCGTTGAGCCTTGGTACTTCAAGGCCTATTCTGTGGCCCAATAAATAAATTAAAAAAAATATATATTGCTTGATATTGATTTTCTCAGCAACCAAATAAGAGGGTAAAAGAACACTCACGAAAACCCATTATTTTCTCAACAACTAACAGATCTGAACAATCGGAAACCAACAAAACCCATTATTTTCTCAGCAACCAACAGATCGGAAACACTTTTTTTTCTCATTACAATATTTTCCCACATCAAAAGTAAAAACAAGAACTAACATACAAACTCTAGGTCTAAACAATAAGACCCTACAAAATCAAATCAAACAAGTCGATCCTATTCAACCAAAATAGCACTAAAACTAAATATTACAAAGTTGATTCTTTGAACAAAAAGAATGATTTTCATCATTTCAAAAAAAAAGAATGATTTTCATTGCAAAAGCCACAACGAGGTGAGAGAGATGAGAGAGTTGCGGCCTTGTGAGGTGGAGGAAGGCCTGGCGAGGTGAGGGAGGAGCAACGGCGTCTGCAGGCTGCGGCAAGGTGAAGGAGGCAGGGAGGAAAGACCAGTGAGGTGAAGAACGGAGCGACGTCGGTGAGGTGAGGTATGTAAGGAGCAGCGACGCTGGCAAAGTGAGACTGAGAGTGAGAGTGAGGGTGAGGGTGAGGGAGAGAATGGGAGGCAGCTTGGGAGAGAATGAGAGAGTGAAAGAATGGGTCTGAGGGTTGGAAAAGTGAGTATTTATACTTAGGGTTTTTTTTTTTTTTTAATATTATATATACAGGTTGGGTTCGGGCTGGGTATGCCTAATACTCGGACCCGACCCAAACCCGCTTTGAGTTTTTTAATGAAAATCCAGACCTGACTCTAATGTTAAACGGTGGTCGAGTCGAGCCGGGTACCCGCGGGTCGGGTACATTTTGCCATCCCTAGGTTCAAGTGATAAAGGAAATTTCCTTGAGCTTATACAATTTTTTGGGGATCACAATGAATCTATCAATGAAGTGTTGCAAAAAGTTCCAAAAAATTGCAAGCTTACCCACTCTGATATTCGAAAAGACATTGTGAATGCAATTGCACGTGAAACATCCAAAGTCATCATCAAGGATCTTGACAATGGGTTCTTTTCAATATTAGTTGATGAGTCACGTGATATCTCAGTGAAAGAACAAATGGCCCTCATTCTTCGTTATGTGAACAAAGAAGGAATAATTATAGAGCAGTTCCTTGGTGTTGTACATGTAGCAAGTACCATCGCCTTTTACTCAAACATGCTATTGAATGTTTACTTTGTGAACATAATTTGAGTTTATCGAACCTATGTGGGCAAGGTTATGACGAGGCTAGTAATATGCAATGTGATATCAATGGTCTCAAAACTTTAATTTTGAAAGAGAATAAGTCAGCATTTTATGTCCATTGTTTTGCTCATCAACTTCAATTGGCACTTGTTGTTGTTGCTAAAAATCACATTAACATTGCTGAATTTTTTTATGTGGTTAGTAATTTAGTAACTATTGTTGGAGGCTCTTATAAGAGACGAGATGCTCTTCGAGATGCACAATTTGTCAAAATTAAAGAAGATTTAGAGAATGGTGTACGTAGAAGTAGGCAAGATTTGAATCAAGAGACAAATCTTAAACGCCCTGGTGATACACGTTAGGGATCATATCATGGGACTATTCTCAACTTGATTTTGATGTTCTTTGCTGTTGTTGATGTACTTGAGATTATTGAAGAAGATGGCCTCTCTGACCAAAAAGTTGAAGATTGATCTATTATGAGGTCAATTCTATCTTTTGAATTTGTCTTTGCTCTACACTTGATGAAAAACATTTTAGGGATCACAAATGAGTTGTCAATAGTATTACCAAAAAAAAAAAAAAGATATAGTAAATGCAATGTATCTTGTTAAAGTGTCTAAGCAACGATTGCAAGTGATGAGAGATGATAAATGGATGTCTTTATTGGCTGAAATGTCTTTATTTTGTACCTCTCATGATATTCCTATCTTGAACATGGATGAAATATTTGTAGTTAGTGGGAGGGCGCGACGCAACACTCAACAAAATACAAATTTACATCATTATCGTGTTGAGCTATTCTACACAGTTATAGATATGCAACTTCAAGAGGTTAACAACCGGTTTTTAGAGGCGAATACCGATTTGCTATTTTGTATGGCTTGCTTGAATCCAAGTAATTCATTTGCGGCTTTTGATAAGGAAAAGTTGATACATCTAGCTAAGTTCTATCTATCTGATTTTTTTGGGGACAGATATCTTGGCACTTGACTGTCAACTTCAAAATTACATTTTTGATATGCACAACAATGACTTCTTTTTAGAGTTTCAAGGAGTTAGTGAACTTGCTGAAAAATTAGTTAACACAAGGAAGCATAAGACTTATCCATTAGTCTATTTGCTTGTGAAGTTAGTTTTGACCCTTCCTATTGCTACTGCAACAGTAGAAAGAAGTATTTCAGCAATGAAATATATAAAGAATGAACTACACAATCGAATGGGAGATCAGTGGATGAATGATTGCTTGATTGTGTATATTGAAAAAGATGTAACTTGTAGCATTGATAATGAGACTACCATACAACGATTTCAAAATATGAAAACTCATAGAAGACAATTGTAAACTTTATGTATTTGCAAGTTTTTTTTATTGTTGTTGTTGTCAATATATAAAATTTTCTTTTTATTAGATTATGTAATTTGTGCTTGTTGAGGAACACCCTGGAAATAATTCCTAGAGTCGCCATTGCTTACCACCACTTCAAATAACCTCCTCAATAGCTTGAATCCAACAAGTATGATCTTCCATGAGTTTTGGTTGCCCCAAACAATGATTTTAAGGTGAGTTTTCCATTGACCCACTTCCTTGATTATTTCATTTATGGCTCCATGCTCATGTGGGGTTGATCCAATGGATGGGGATAACACTTTGGTAGGGTTAACTACGATTTTTGGGGTGTGGGTATGTGATATTTGGTATTAGGGTATTCAACCATGGAGGTTTTGGGTACTTGGTTTATTGGAGGAAGGAGGGGCTGACTTTTATGTGTTTTATGATGATTTTTCTGTTTTGAGTTGAGTTGTTGTAATGATTTTGGTCATATGTAAGAAGTTGATGAAATGTTAACTATTACTTGCCGTAGTGATTTGAGAATGTGCTTGTGCATGCCAAGTGTTTGGTATATTGCCTCTATGGGATTTTGGGTTTGATTCCTTGTTTTTAATACGCTTTAAATCTTGTGGTTTTAATGTGAGTAAATTCTCAAATAATTTGGGCTAGTCTTACAACTATAGCAACTTTCTAAAGCTGTAATGACAGATTTGAGTCAGCCACAATGCATGATTTTTAATAAATTACAAGGAAATCTTTTTGGGCTGAATTTTCTGTGGTACATTGTATACATATAGGGGAATGTTCCCTTAAAGTTTTGAATTAATTGGATAACTTTTCATTGACCAAAAAATATTTACAAAATGGCTGCCCTGCTATGTACTAAATCTGAAAGCAAGACTAAAACGCTGAGAAATTGTGGAATTAATCCCAAACCTTGGTTGATCTTATCTTAGCTTAAATAAATTATTTATTACCCAAAGAGATTCATGAGTATGCTATATTATCTTATGATGCACATTATTGCGGTAATGAATTTAAAATGTTTTGGTTGTGTTAGCACTATAAGTTTCTTGGATGCTTGTTTGGTTCCTGCTTGGGAGGGTTACTTGTCTTAGGATGGGCAAACTAGACTTTAGGGCCTTTGGTTTGATTTTAGGGTATCATTACGATTTATGGAGATAAGTGTGATGGTACTTTGTGAAAGGCCTTGTTATTGATAGGTTTGATCATTGTGTTTCTAGGTTCTGATATTCTTGGTGATGAACCTAGTGACTAGATCAGTTGATTTTGTGATGCCCAGTTGAGGTAAAATTGGTTGCCCTTCCGAGGTAAGTAGCTTTTTAATGGGATTTTTGGAAAATAACCATGTTGCATGAAGCATTGTTTTTGGGTTAAACACATTTTGGGAATTGTTTATGGAAACTATGTTTTCCTAGAAAGCTTTATGTTGTAACTTTAATGTATGTGATTATTTGCGAAAAGTGCATCATATTTGGTAATGCAAATGGGGAAATGCATGATTTATTAGCTTGGAAAAGATAAGCATCTTTAATAAAATTCTTGGGAATGGATTTTATGAATTGATTGCATTATTTGCAAATTCTAAAGATGCTTTATCTTAGCTTGTATTATTTGGAAAATTTATGCAAAATACTTATGACAAGAAATGGTTTTGAGGACCTTGAGAATATTATGAATGTTTGGTTATTGAAATATTTTATAAAACTACTTGGAAGTGAACTGTATATTTCAAATACATTAACTTGTGAGCTTTTGATGTGGATTTGTCATTGTGCCATGATATTGGTGATTACCCCATCTGTGTGACAACCCGACTGTGTGACGACCTCGTCTGTGTGACAGCCTTGTCATGTGACTTTGGGTGAGGTTTCTGGTTTTGATATGGTATTGGATATACTTATGGCTCACATTGACTTCTATGTAGTTTCATAGCTACCTTGGGAAGCTTGGTGCTACAATATATCTATCATTCTTGTCATGATATTAAGGAAATTTAATTTGCAAAATTCAAATGGAAATCCCCAAAATTATAACATGTTTGTAAAATGCTCATTATCATGAACTTGCATAATGCTCATTATCATGAACTTGCATTTCCCCCACCCCCATTATGCTACTTATTGGGCTTTAGCTTATTCCACTTTCCAATAATTTTACAGATAAATTAGCTACACTTTGGAAATGGAGCTTGTCTTCTTGGTGGAGATTGGAGTTATATGTTGAATTGGGAGATTCGCATTATTATTGGTTGGTGATTCGATCTAGTTGTTCTAAGTCGTAGTTAAATCTATTAGAGGTTGGGCTTTCTTGAAGTTTGTTAGCCAAAGAATTTTGTTGAGGTTGCAGATTTTAGAACATTGGAGTTCTTTGTTAAATCATTTGGTGTTTGGAATATTCGGGTAAATTTTGGAGGCACATGATTTATAGTTTGTATTGCTTGCAAATGTGTCATAGAGCTTTGACATGTATTGTGGAGAGATCAATATATTTATTTACTTTATCAAAAAAAAATCTCATACGAGTTCTCTTGAAAGCTCGGTTTTTCATGCTTTGGACCCTTTTGGGTTTGCGGCATGACAAGTCAATTTGTTTTGAATGCTAGGTGTACCTTCCATTCATCCATATAGGAGGAATTTCCATTTGAGTAAGAATTTTTTTTTTGGATTGAGAAAATGATATATATTTGTCAAAACTAAAAATCCAACGAAAAATTAAAAATTAAAATTAAAAAAAAAAAAAAAACTAAATTGCTGCTCTTCCAATCAGAGTAAGAATGAGAAAAGAAGGTACCCATATATATTGGTAGTGACAGTTGGGCAGGCCTTCAAATTGCTTCATTTCATGGTGTCAAAATTAAGTTCAAGGATCGAAAACCACAAACACAATCAAAATTGACAGTAAAATTGGTTTTCCAAATTAGAACCCAACAAATAAAAATAAAGCTATGAACTGCAGAATTATAAAACAGAGAGTTATGAGTTACAAACAATTATGGAGTGAACAAAAGCATAATTAGAATAAAGATTATACATTAGAACAAAAGGCATAATTAGAATAAATATAACAGTCCATCCTTATGTGCTTTTGTTTCTTAAGCATAATTAGAATATACATAACAGCCCATTGAATGATTTCATTCCTTTTGGTTAGCACAAGCTAGTTGCTCCCTTAAACAAATACAAATCCATCTTGCAATTATTTGTGCATAAGAAAAAATTCTATACATACAAATAAAAAATTGATGCTCGTCTCAGCTACATCATAAAATTGTTCATCACAAGTTCAAGTATGCAATTTTAAGATTTAATGGAACTCACTGCAACATAATATAGGGTGAATCTTGTTTCTTCGTTGCCACAGTACTCATGATAGCATGGTAGTGAGTTCGCATGTTTTTTGGTCCCTATCCCAAGCCCAATCCATGAGTTCAGCGAAAGAAAGCTAGCTATTGAACACATTCCATCATGTCATGCTGCCAGACCGACTGAATTTTGGAACAGCCCTAGACGGCAAGAAGACCATCTTCCACCTCGACCCCACATAATCAGCTACACCTACAACCTTCTGCTTGAAAAAAGTTGAGCAAGTTGGCTACAATCCATTCATAGCCCTCAAAACAAATTGGGTGCAAGTTACCTACCTTGGTTGGGATTTCAAACGGTGTTATTTGGTATGTCTCAATTTTGAGTGAGAGTTTTTGTCAAACATGTTTCATGTGGTGTACATGTTCTAAATAGGAATGAAAAGAATATTTTATAGCGTGAATACACCCAAAAAAATGCTACACTACCATTGAACATTGACAAAAGTGAAGAAAAAACTTCAAAAATGATCCATAACAAAAATTGAACTGGTTTCAAATTTCACTGTACCATTTAGCTTGGGTTGACCATGCAATATCTCACTAAAAAGCAAAATCCATTTGCTTTCCAAAAGCAATTAAACGTCTTCAAAAAACAATGGTGGAAAAAAAGGGGACCAGCCTTTTCAAACTACACTATATCATATACAGCAAATTTAATCAAACAATTAACAAGAACATAAATCTATAATATGAAGAGGAAAGAAAACCTTGAATTTGTTGTGCAACCGCTAGTCATTGGAGGACTCGCCCTAAGGAAATTAGACGAATCCCATCTTGTAGTTTCTGAATTGTTCAAAAATGGTTATTCAAATATCTATTTCTATCAACAACAAAGCCCATCATCAGAATTCTTCTATCTAACCAAATAAATAAATAAAGCAATAGAAATTTTGTTTGTTTCAAAGCTTTTTACTTTGCCTCTATAGTTTTGATCAAAATTAAATATTTTTTTATCACTGCAAAAACAATTAGAAAATACCCAAAAAAAATAAAAAAATCAAAGAAAAACTAACATACTTACATAGATAAGCAATGTTCATGCCATTGTCTCTGTAATTGGGTCAAAGCAAAACAAATACTTGAAATTATATTATAATACTTGAAATTATATTATAATACCACAGATTAGAGAGGGTTTTGACTAAATAGTTAAAGTATTGGAGAGGTTTGTAATCTGTAAGAGTCATGAGGAATATAAGGAAGATAGGGGTTGCAGTCTTGTAGTTTAAGGTCTAATGTGATGGTCATGATAGTGATGTAGGGAAGAAAGGGGTTGCAAATTTAGGAATAGAAGGGAGAGATCAAAGGTTTAACATAAAAGAACAGAATCTAACCTTTGAAGTTGTTGTGGACTTTTCTTGTCGTAATAAGAGAAGGAATTGCTTGCCTCCTAAGTAATTCATATTGCAAATCCGGGATTTTTTTTCAAAATAACACTAAAATTCAAATAATTTCGTTAGTTAGCATGTTTTCAAAACTATATAGCAAACTAACATCTCGAGTGCAGGGAACTCGATTTTGGTGCACTAAATCGAGCATTACAGACTCGAGTTCTATGCGTGGAAATCAAACATTACAAACTCGAGTTCAATAAAACCAGAAGAAAGAAACCCAAACTACATGAAGAAGGAAAACAAACCAGAAGGAAGAAACCTAGACCAAACGAAGAAGAAACACAAAGAAGGCAAACAGACAGGAAAAATCAAACGAAGAAGGAACAAAGACGAAGAAACCCAAACCAAACGAAGAAGGAACAAACACGAAGAAACCCAGACCAAACGAAAAAGGAACAAACCCATGAACCGAGATCTCCCTAACCCAAACCGTTCAGCTCAGACTAAACACAAGCAGCGACAGCGAAGGTTCTAGGAGGAGGTTGTGGCAGCAAAAAAGCTCCAGGCGAAGGTTTTCCTCTAATTCCTTCATTTTCTTCTCTGGGTCTTTGGGTTTTGATGATGTTTCGTTGAGTTTGGGTCTTTGGTTTGATGATATCTCAGGGAAACCGAATCTTGAAGACTCGAGTTTCATGGAACTCGAGTTTGTCACACTCAATTTAGCACAAAAAAATCGAGTCCCTTGCACTCGAGATGTTAGTTTGCTAAATTGTTTTGAAAACGTGCTAACTAACAAAATTGTTTGAGATTCAGTGTTATTTTGAAAAAAAAAAATCCTGTAAATCCGTAAAGAGAAGGAATTAGTTCCTAAATAATTCTTATTGTAAATATTACTAAACAATCTAAACTTGTAGTGGGATTTGTTTCAAGGTTGTCACAGGAAATAGGAAATAAAGCATATAGAGAGGGAGAGAAGGTAGAAGAAAAAGAGGATGAAGAATGAATAAATAACTTATATAGATATATCATAAATAACTTATACAGAACGGTGTAAAATTGGTAACTACCCAGTGGAACCATGCAACTGAATACCAACAGTAGTAAAAATAGTACTCAAACGATTTGCTTGGCAACCAAATGAACAGACACATTTTTGTGTTTTTAAATATAGAGGTGGCACAAATTTATGTAGCCACATGGCAAAATAAGGAGAGGTCAACAAAAAGTCAAACGTTTTGACTATTAATTATTATATAGATTTGGAATCATAATAACTCTAAAAAAAAATCCAATTTTCAATTTATTATTTGATAAAGAGAAATATTAACGGATGCCCTAAGATCACTCATTTATGAAGTATTTTTAAAAACTTTTTATTTGAAAAAAAATAATGAATTTTTTTCAATTTTTATATTTCTCATAAAAATAATGTTAAAACTTTAATATATTGCCTTTAGAGGTTCTTTATTTATTCATGTATGAACCACCCCCAAAGAAGTGTGTCAGATCATACAAATTAAGAAAAAATATTTGGGTGTTTAAAATAATTAAAAATAAGCTATTTAAGCTAATATGTTTTGACTAATATAAAAGTGCCCGTAGTATAAAATTGCCTCTCTTGCCTTCAATGTCTTTCAAATAAAGAATATTGTGATTTTTTTTTTTATAAAAAAAAAAATTTAGTGATGTTGAGTTTGTTGTCATGTAATATGAGCACCTGCCCAATGGTCTTGTTTGGTCACTTGACTGGGGAGATGTGGCCATATTATATTGATGGTCCACAACTCTTGTTGTATTGAAGATTTTTGTGGACATACCCAATGTACCATTTCAACAAGTCTTATCCAACGCAATTCATGCTCGAGACCTAGCAACATCAAAATATATATATATATATATATATATATATACACACACATACACACACACCAAGAAAATATGAAAGTTTGTCCAAGTCTCTTTGTACGAATTCACTTTTTCCCCCACAGGAAAGCCAAGAAGGGTAACATGCAAATTCACTTTTTCTCTGGAAAAATAGCATTAAAAATCAAATACACACATGGGAGAGAAGAGAAATCTAATTAAATTATACTTTGCAAGCATGTGAGTATAGAATGAAACATCACTTCATTCACTCAAGAGCCTCATAAAGAGAAATCTTAACATTAGATTAATTTTGTCCAGTATATATATACAACTCTCAGATTCTTCTGCAGCATCCTTCAGTTAGGTAAAGATAGAAAATTGTCAGCAATGGCACACAGAAAGACCATTCACTATGTAACCCCAAGCCTAAATAGCAAAATCTCAATGCTTCTGATGGATAATCTCCTTGTTAATAAATTACTAATTTTCCCAAAAATTAAAACTTTTAATAAATTGTGAATTTAATCATTTAACTATTGTTCTAACACTCTCTCTCATGTGTGGGCTTAAACTCTCCCTTAATAAGTGAAGCATAACACGTGAGATTTTTAACATTTTAAATGAGAAATACAGTAAAGTCAAGGATCGAAAACCTAGAATCTCCTCTCTTGATACCATGATAAATTATCAATTCTCTCAAAAGGTTAAACTTAAGAATTGGTATCATCACACTATCACTTACTCTCTTCAACATGCGCTGGGGCCATGGGCCAAGCACCCACTTCATCATGGCTAGGTGCTCCAAATTCTCATGAGTTTAAATCATTGCCTCACCCTATATCATACTTCAAATGTAAGCATAAATCCAGTTTTAATCCATCACAACCATATTAACGTTACTACTAAAGATTTGCAAATATACCCTGCATAGTTCAACGTCCACCCAAGATGCAACCGACACTCCAAAGATAATAGGATAACTCCATCCATGTCCTGTAAAATTATTAGAAGAATTCAACTCATCTGCCATGACATGGCGGACTGATGGACAAAGCCGGCTTAATGGATGAGGCAAATAGGCAACTACCTAAGGTCTCCAGTGAAAAAAGGCCTCCAAATTAAATTTTTACTAATAGAGATATCTATGTACTAATGAATGTATTAATTAAGCCTCAAATATTCACCAATAAATAAAAATAATATTTTTTAATCAAATAAAAACTTGTTAAAGAAAAATATTTTCATTGGAAACTGCAATGACTATTTGTTTTTCCTCAATTTTAAATTGTGGAACTCATATAATCTCTCACACAAAAATATTGAAAGAACTCATTAATCTCCCACTAGTAAATAAATTTATACTCAAATTTGATTTAGAGAGTCTGAATATCAAACATCCACCTTTATAGCAAAAATATACTCTCGTTCATATTATGTAGAAATATACACAATTTTAGTTCTACATATCAATTTGGATATCAAACTTAAGATTTGGATATATCTAAGGCAAAAAATTAATATTATTCATGGTATATCAAAATTGTATCTTTAAAACACTATTTTGATTCTACTAGACAATTTGGATATCAAACATTAAGTGTGTACTAGGTTAATCTAATCTATAGAAACAACTTGAAGAAGCTCCAATTGCATTTAGTCTGTTTAGGGAATATTACATCAATTCTTTTGCAACCACATTTTTTTGCCACACACCATGACATTCTCACCGATAATATCAAGCAAGTATAAAGAACTCAAATCATTCCCATCCTTCATATGTTTCTAATAACCTTGTACATCGTGAAGTTTTATTTTGTTCTGAATTATTCAAGCATTAATAACATTGATGTCCACTAAAATAAAACAAGAAAAAGAGAAATAACAAAACGACAACTTTGACTTCTTAGTTCTTAATTTGGAGAGTACAAAGCTGGTACTAGGAGAAGAGGAAATCTCCTATGAACAGTCAATCCATATTCCTCGCTCATATCTAGGTCCTTCATAACTTCATCACCAGGCAACTTCCAATTGAAATGGTATAAAAGATTAGCAATCACATATTCAGCTGCTGCACTCCCAAATGCTATTCCTGGGCAACCCCTTCTCCCACTACCAAATGGGATGAAATGGAAGTCATGACCTTTAAAATCAACTGGGTTTTTGTTGAACCTCTCTGGTAGAAACTCTTCTGGCTGGTCCCATAGTTTTGGGTCCCTTTGTATTGCCCATGCATTTACGTAAACTGTCACTTTCGAAGGAATGTCATAACCCCCCAATTTTACATTGGTTGAAGTTTCACGAGGAACTAAAAGTGGAGCCGGTACATGTAGTCTCAAAGTTTCTTTAATGATACATTTCAAGTACCGCAAATGGGTGATATCAGTCTCATCTAGTTTTGATTTCCTTCCCACTACTCTTCTTACCTCTTCTTGGGCTTTCTTCATCACACTCGGATTTTTTATGAGTTCTGCCATTGCCCATTCTAGTGTTGTTGCAGTAGTTTCAGTTCCTCCCACAAACATGTCCTGCAAATTATAAAAAAAATTATCAACTTCATTATGGACAATTTTTTTTTAATAATTTGTTGAGATGATAAGTTGTGAGTAGTGAACTCACTTTTACATGAAAGCTAAATAACAATAACGTTACTTCTATTTTTTACCACTCACAAACTGCCACTTCAGCAAAATATTAAAATAGTTGTGGAACTAGTATAATCCCTAGACTTATTCAAACATTATAGCTTTAGAAGGCCAAGTGTGATAGGGTACTCTTGTGTGCAATAAGAGAGAGAGATATATACCAGTATGACTGCTTTGAGATTCTCCTTGGTAAGCTCAACTTCAAGCATACCCTCCTTTTGAAGTTTGAGGAGAATATGCATAAAGTCTTTCTTATCTTCATCCACGTTCAGCATCTTATACTCTTCAATCAGTTGATCAAATAATGCATCCATCGCTCTTAAAGATGCTTTCAAACTTGCAACCAAGCCTGTTAAATTATCCACCCATCCCAAAGAAGGAAAGAAATCTCCAAAACTAAAAGCCGTAAACTGCATCATCATCTTTTTTGATAACTCTCCAAATGTACTCTTACCATCTTTTTCCTCAAACTTACTTCCAAGAACACATCTTGAAGTAATATTGTTGGAAATAGCAAGCAACATGTCACTCAGATTAACTGGACCTTTACTGAGACATGCATGTATCTGATTGACAAGTAGTGTTACTTCTTCTTCCCTTACAAACTGAAACGATTGCACTTTTTTCAGGCTTAGAAGCCCAAGAATAGCAATTTTTTTCGTATGTCTCCAGTAATCACCATAGGGTGCAAAGTCCACATCTGCACATCCATAAGAAAAGATATTGGCAGCTGTGGTTTTTGGTCTATTTGAGAAAGCAATATCATGAGTTTTCATCACTTCTCTAGCCATCTCTGCAGATGAAACCACAAGAGTTGGAACATGGCCCAAGTGCAAGAGCATTAGAGGGCCATGCTTACTTGATAGCATTCGAAGAGAGCGGTGAGGCAGTGTACCAAGCTGGTGGAGGTTGCCTATTATTGGCATCTTTGGAGGTGATGGAGGCAAGTTGAGTTTGCCTTTGTCACCTAATTTTCGGAGTTTTAGAAATAAGAAAGGTACGAGAAGAGTATAAAGAAAGAGAGCCAACTTTGTCACTCCATGAAGCTCTTGCCACCATTGCTGTGACAGTAATGATAGGAAAGCCATTTTCTGGTTTCGGTTCACTGCATGAATGTATGTTATCTTCAGTATTTATGGTAGTTTTTCAGTCTCAAACTGTGACCATTTGATATCATGAATTTCAAATGGATAAGAAATGGACAATCATCAAGTGTTCATTTTGTAGTAATCCTGCACCGAGTGGAGACAAAAGTTTACCGCAATTGCAAGGTACAAGAAGAAAACTTGCTTTTGAATTCCAATTCACGTCTCATTAGCTGATGAAGGATGAGATATTGTCATAGTTAGAAGTTTTCTTTTTAAGGTAATTTTTGGAACTGTAATTTAGGGTTATATTTACTTATTTTATAAGGTTTTCTTATCAAATGAGAGTCTTATGTATTGTTAGAATATTGTGAGAGTATAAGTCCAATGGGCATAGATGCATAATTATAGGTCACTTGTATATCAGGTCTTGTCTACCTATATAAGGTGGACTATTTTACTTAATTACACACCGTGTAATATACAATCTTTCAAACTTTAAAATGGTATCAGAGCTTCTCAAGATCAGCTTGTTGACATATTAACTAAGCCTCTCCCACTAGAACACTTTCATGTTTCAACTTCTAAACTCAAGTTGACATCACATCACCTAACATGAGTTTAGGAGGGGACTATTAGAATACTATAGAATATAAGCTCAATGGGCTTAGCATATAATTCTAGGTAACTTGTACTCACACCTTACCTATATAAGACAGTTTTTTTTACTTTATTATACAGTTTAATATACAGTCTTTCAGACTTTAACACAATGTATATTATAATTATTTTAAAAAATTTTAAAAGAGAACTAATTTTCTAGAGCTTTTATTTCGCGCTTTAACTCCTAGTGAATTGCTATGAAACAAAAGTCGATTTTTTTTTTTTTTTTTTAATTAAGAAGCCAATTCACTCTATTCAATAAACTGCTTGCAGATGTTCTCATTTCAAAGTTCTTACGCTTGCAGAGGTTCTCATTTCAAAGTTCTTATATCCTTAGGAATTAAAGTGTCTTACGCAACTTCCCTTCAGCTAGCAATGCATCATTTGTATTTTTCCTTGTTGCAATCCTTTGTGAGCATCAACCAGCCCAAACAAGTGCGTCACATCATACAGAGACAAAACTCATGCTAATCGATAAGCCTTTACAGGGACACAAATACAACACCAAGTAGGGAAAATTTATTCGGAGGACCACATCACCCTTGCCTAATAGTCCACCCACACACTAAAAGTCACCATGTGTCATAATTAGCTTAATTACATTCCAAACAAAATGATCATTTTTTTTTTCTATAATCAATCAAACTGATCATTTGGTTTACTTACAATCTGATATAGTAATTAATTAATGTAATTAATAGGTTTCAATCATCTCATAAGTTGAATTTTGAATTCTCTTTCTAAGTTATGATATGTCGGTTTATAAGACTAGTAATACGTGTAGAACTACTATAAGGTGTAACAAATTAAGATTTAGATCAGGTGCAATAGTAATGGATGGTTGAGATTTAAAGTTGAAAAATCCAACTCCCAATCTCAATCATGGAATAAAATAGAGTAAAAATTAATTAAAAGAGTTAAAATTAAAATGTGATAAAAAAAAATTTGTGAGAAAAGAGATGAATAATTGTACGGTGCAGTTGCATACCATCTCAATCCAACAAATTAAACTCAATAGTTTTAAAAGTAACCATGAAAGATTGAGATGAGGGAGAATAAAAGAAAAAGAGAGAGAGAGAGAGAGAGAGAATAAAAAATAAAAAAAAGTTGAGGTGAATTTGTTAAAATTTTTAGATTTAGGGTATGTTTGATTTGGAAGAAAACAGGGAAGATGGAAAATAGAGAGAGGAAAATAGGATGGAAAATGGTATTTTCTACTATTTGGTTGAGGAGAGAAAACAAGAGAAACAGAAAATAGGCGAAAAATTTTTCCCTCCGGACCCACCTTTTTTATACTCCCAATTTGGGAGGAAAATGACAAGAGAAAAGTGCTAAAAGATGCACTTTACACAAATACCCTTGTTGAGAGGAAAATTTTGATATTCCCAAATAGAATATAGGGTAGCCAAGCCGAAACTCGACGATGGACCCTTGAAATAAAGCCCAAAGGCTTTCAATGTTATGTAAGTCTGCCTAAGTAAAAGATAGAGGTTGCACCCTAACAAGAAGACAACAATAAAGCACAATAAACACGTTACTGTTGTTAGTTTGTTATATTATTAGTCCTTTTACAGCATCATAGTTCAAATCAGTCTTCTAGCGGTATGGTATTATCTCCAGCAGTAGGGTAATTTTAGGTTAAGTGTGTTTACATGGTGAAAATCATATGTTTTTCTTATTATTATTAAGTCAACATAAGGGAAAACTTTCCATAGTATCCAAAACATTATGGCCTTCATCATGATAACAATAAAAAATTATTAAAGGCTTCATAGTTACAAATAAAAGAGGAAAAAAATGATGGAATGAAGGGAGAGAGAGATCCCAGCTCAGTGCAACGAGTATTAAATTAAGATTTTGGTGAGTATGTATTTATAAGGCATGAACAAGTTGAATATGGGCTGTTTTGAGTGAGTGGGATAGGATTAACACTGAGATTAAAGCTTTTTGTGAGTAATGGGTTGTTTGTGTCTAGTTGGAGGACATTTTTGAGCTGTGATTGTGTAAAGGGGTGAGAAGAATATCTGGGATTAGATCAGTGTAGGCTAAAGATGATGAGTGGTGAGATTAAGGAAAGCTAAACCACCAGCAAAAATGGCAAACAAATCCAAAGTCTCAAAGAAGGGTAGCTGTCCCTCAGTGAGCTGAGGTGTTTATGTTTTTATAATGGGACTTCAGAGAAGCATTAATTAACAGAAGCCTAAAAACGTAGGACTACTCAGAGGTAGTGAATCAAGGTTAATCTTCTTGGGATTTTTTGCCAGAAGTAGAAGATTTACTTTAGGGACTGCCTTGCCTCTTTGGGTAATGATGGGATTTTAGAGTGCTTTGCATTAAATACGAGGATTTTTGGGACTGAGCCTAATTAATGGGATTAAGGTTTGTATCAGGATCGAATCATAATGCTGCAACTGAGATTTGGTCCCCTAAGAAGTAAGATTCAACACTCCAAGCCAGGTGTCAAACTTTAAGTCTGCTTCAAGGGGTTCCGCTAGAGATCCCTTTATGCCCTCCAAACCACATGTTTCCAAAATTTCCCCTTTAGGATTCATGGGCTTGGCACATGAATCATGTCTTGAACGTTTTTAACATTTATAGCATCAATTTGTTGAGATTTGAATAACTTGGTTTCAACTCTCCTTCCGCTGGAGGTACAGTCTTGAGGAAGATGATGGAGTTCCATCATCCTTCAGACTTTAGCTAATATGACAGTCCTCGAGCGCTATTCACGTCAGGTAGAAAGTGGTAGAAAACTGATGGGACAGCCCCTAGTTCATCCTCAAAGGCTTGGTTCTCTTATAAGGGTCTCTAGTTGTATTTTGGTTAGGGATGAACAAGGACTGGCCACCCACTTTCAAGCCTCTTGCTGGGGACCTTTTTGGGCTAGAACTTTGCTCCATTTCAACACTTTTAGTTAGGCCACATGGCTCTTTCTTTGCTTAGGCTTGTTCCCAACTTCATGAGATTCTTGGGTCTACAAAATGGGCATTCAAGACATGCTTTGCCATGGATTTTTTACTTCTCATAGACTTTAGTTGTTAGTAGAAATAAAATGAATTCATGAGTTTTAATAAATTTTTATAATAGATTTTGGGTATTAATTCTCATGGGCGTTAAATAACTTGTATAGTTTCTCGTAATTTTTACTATAGATTTCTTTGTAAATGATATTTTCTTTGAGGCTTTTTTAAATAATGACCTCCAATATTGTTCTTGAGAATAATATTTACCATGGGTTTTAAATAAATATGGTAACAACTACTATAATGGAATAATGTGATGTTCTCATGAGTTTCTCTATAAATAATTATAATGGGCATGTAGATGAATAATTACCATGAGTTTTGGTAATAAATATTATGAATGTTGTGATGTAAGATAGATAGTGAACATGAGTTTATAATATGAAATAAATAAATGTCATGGGTCTAATAATCATAACTTTACATGAGCTTTTATAAGATGATTGCCATGGATTTTGAGAATAAATAATTCATAAATTTTATGAGCTTATAATATTACAGTAATATGTTTAAGAATCTAAAGTATTGTTTATTGGACTTTTAAGCGAAATAATTATGATATAGTATTTTGCCAAATATTAATTACCTTGAGTTTTTGATAGAATATTGCCAAGTAATTAGTTTGGGCTTTTAATAGTGCCAACATAAGTTGTGCTTTTGATATTACTAATAAGAATTGGGTCTTGATATTGCCAATGAGAATTGGGTTTTAAATATTGCCAGCAAGAACTGGGTTTTGATATTGCCAATGAGAATTGGACTTTTGATGTTGCCAATGAAAATTAGGTTTTAAATATTGTCAGCGAGAACTAGGCTTTAATATTGCCAATGAGAATTGAGTTTTGATATTGTTAATGTGAATTGGGTTTTGGATAAATAAATTGTCATGAGTTTAAACCATGGGCTTTGATTATAGATTTGAATTCCATTGATAAGATTGTTTTGTCATAGATTTGAACAATGGACTTTCCAAATATTGCCAAGTATAAGTACTATTGGGTTTTAAATAGAATAGGATGTATGTATTGGGTTTATATGATCGGTTTTTAGCTTAGCTAAATAATGATAATAAAATTGAATAAAATATAAATTTTTGAGCTTTTTGTAATAATTTATATCATGACCCAATTTAGATAATGAGATATGAAATATTTGTGATTAGCATAATAATAGAGCAAAAAATATTTAAAAAAATTCAATAACTTATTAGTGGTATAAATAGATAGTACTCGAATAAAATTAAGTATAAAAAAAGATACCATAACAACCCTCAATTTAAGTTACATTTTTTTTTTCTTTCCTCTCCCTACGTCCCCCACCCCACCCCACCCCCTTTTTTTTTCTTTTTCTGGGCAATCATGTTGCCAGTTGTCTTCTTTTTTTTTTTTTTTTTTTTAAGGCTTCGACGTTATAGTTTATTTTTATTTTATTTTATAAAAAAATCTGTGATTGCTCTATGGTTATTTGTTACTTTTTTTTTTTTTTAATTTAACATCATTTTTTAACAAAAATATAAAAGTAAATTTATTCGAATTCATTTTTTACATCCCTTTACTTTTCTACTCTCAACCCAATTCTCAACCCAATAAAAATAAAAAAATAACATGTTTATAACATTTTTACAACAAACTCTAAATGACAAATTATTACTAGTTATTATTATTAGAACAAAAAAATAATCTTAACGTTAGTTTCAAATTTGAACCAATAACAATTAACCACCTCTAATTTATTGTAAAAATATTATAAAATTATTGTAAGCGTAACATCTTTCTTAAAAAAAATAAAAAAAAAATATTTTCTACCTTCTCATTTTTTCATTCTCCCATAATTTTCTATCTTTTCACTTTTCCACCTCTCCATCCATACAAACCCTTAGCGTGGGGTAGTGAAGCAGCTTCACGGACAAATAGCGTTTTGCTCAATAATAAAACCCAGTTTAAATAAATGTGTAAACTTGGAATTTTGAGACCATTAGAGAAAAAAATAAACCATCATTTCAAAGAGTTGTTAACATTTGAGTAATTTTCCTGGTATTACATTTGGAATCTTGTTAGCTGGATCGAGACTACATACATGAAAAGATGAAAAGATCAAATTGACAAAGAAAAAAAAATGGTCAACAGGCAGGAAAAGAGCTGATGTGCACTTTGACAAGTGAGCTTTTCTCCAGTGTGTATATACAACTAACAATTCTTCTGCATCCTTCAGTTGAGTAGAGATATTTAGAAGCCATTTGTGAAGCAGAAGGCCCTGTAATGGCATTCAGATAGACCATTTCACTATACTAGTCAGCTGGATCATCATCTCCTCAGATGATCCCTAGAAAAGAAGGGATGTCTAAGGGCTTCCCGAGCTTTCAACCTATCTAACGGATCGTATCTAAGCAATCCCTGCAATAGATGAATGAGATCCCCAGCTGAATGATCAACATGCTCCATTATCAGGTTCTGCAAGAATCAGAGATACATATAGCTTAATTAGTCTCCAACAAGACAATAGTGAAATCTGTTAACAAGATAAACACAAACAATGAACTTTATGGAGAGTATTCTCCATCAATACCAACCTGAAGACGAGGGAGCTTCGTTACAGCTTTAATACTCTCTCTTGAGGTAGCACCATCTGGCCAATCCAATCTACCTCTCCTAACATACTTCTCCGCATGTCGGCTAAAAAGACCACCAGCAAATCAAAACATTAAATTTTGAATATACTTCCAAAAACAACAATCAATATGTTGCCAATCACACTATTCACTTACTCTACTCTCTTCAACATGTGCTGGGGCAATGGGCCAAGCACCCTCTCCATCATTGCCAGGTGCTCCAAATTCTCATGAGTTTGAAACAATGCCTCACCCTATGTCATACATCAAATGGAATCAAAAACCCAATTTTAATCTTTCACAACCATATTGACATTACTACAAAAGATTAGCAAATATACCGTGCATAATTCCACCAAGATGCAGCCAACACTCCATACATCACAGGGATAACTCCATCCAAGTCCTGTAAAATTATTGGAAGAATTCAACTCATCTGCCATGACATGGAATTAACAAAAACAAAGTTAGGGGGGAAGAAACCATACCTAGAATCACCTCAGGTGCACGGTAATGTCGTGTGGATACAATATAGGTCTGCTCTTGACGTTCATAGGTTGTACTACCAAAATCAATCACCTTGATGGCACTTGACTTTGGCACTCTTTTAAAGTATGAACCATCCTTTGGTGATCGAGAAGAATTCTGCATGTAGCACGACATTTAAAGAGTTTAACCAAGGAGCATATCAATACACGCAACAAACAATAGAGCACAGTATCCAGAAAGAGCATGCTACAATGCATACAACAAATACTGAAAGGCATATTCTGGCAAAGCAGCATATGCCTTATCCTACACCTGATGCAAAAAGTCTTTGAAATTAAGAGACCAAAATGAGAACAGATAGTACCTTATAGTCCTTGTAATCAGGAACTTTAACATAATCTGATGATACTAAAAGGATATTCTCTGGCTTCAAGTCAGTATGAATCAAACGCAACTCATGCATAACTGCAAAAGCAATTGACAGGAATATCATCAGAGAACAGAGCCAAAAGATAAATAAAACACAAGCCAATTCAACAATATGACGATAAACATAAAGGATGTTACTACCACCTTTTAACATATTTTAATGAATGAAAACAGTATAAGCATAGAGGTGATTATCTCTATTACAGAGTTAAATAAAATATTAATCAATAAATCTCAACATTTAGCCATAGCACATGCCAGAAAAAACATATGAAAGACGGATAAAAAAAAAAAAAAAAAAAAAACTAGCTTAGGTAATTACTACACACATGCAACACATTCCAACAGTTGTCTGCCAATCTCACGGACAAGATCAATGGGAAATGAGCGATAATTGTTTTTCCGTAGAAAATCGTATAAACTTGGTCCAAGCTTCTCAAACACCTGTTAAAATCATTTGAATTCACCCAAAAGTCTTAACCCCCAAATTATTTGCTGAATTGGGGAAATTAATCCATCACAAAATTAATCAAATACTTACAATACAGATATGGTTACGATAGTCAAACCAGTTCCGTATTTGAACACAACTGCAAGGAATAAACGATTTTAACAATTGCCACAGGGCTTAGGAAAGTAACTAAAGAGTGCCATTAAGGGTAGTAAGCTGTAACACTAACATTTGTAAAACAAGAAACAAATTACTCACCGGTTGCCACCTTTATCATGTTTACCAAGTTGTTGCAGCATTTCAATTTCTATCATAGCTGCTTCACGATACTTCTTGATCCCACGGACTATTTTGATGGCAACCATTTCTTTCCTTTCTCTATCCCAGCACTCCAAAACCTGACCAAAGGTACCTTCACCCATTTTGCTGTGGATTTTATCTGCAAGCATCAATACACGCATAATAAATCAGAAACAAGATAAGTGCTTGAGGTAATTTGGGATCACCAACACAAACCCACAACCATTGGATTACTCTTATCCTGCATACTAGGTTTAAATCTAGAACAATGATTACTTCAGAACAAAAGTCAAAAGCACTAACTGTGTGAAATCAAATAGTTCCATAAAATGTAAGACTTTCACCAGGAAAAAAATATCAATTAGCAGTTTTAATGGCAAAATTCAAACAGATAACGAACATAAAAGTTTTTGATGATGGTAAAGTGAAATTACAGCGAGAAGTTAAATTTTCTCCAAGCTCAAACATGTAATGCCCATCTTTGTCATCATCTCGCCTTGGGGGAGAACCATTTCGAGCCACTCCCTTTTCATAAAGAGAAGAATTAGTGGTAAGGTCTGAGGGTGCTCTTGAAGGTGCAAAGCTTGTCAGACTTCCAACCTCTTGTCCACAAAACATTCCTACCTGAGCCTACACACAGCCATCCATTCATGTACCACTCAAAAGATTAATTTAAAATTCCGGCCCCCTTCGCTATACCTAATACCCACATACACCTTTCCATGATGGTAAGAGTCCCACAGATCAAAATCGCACCAAAAATAATAGCATTTAAAAGATGAAACCCACCAACTCATATTAATAAAGCAACCACACACACATGAAAAATATCCATCTCATGCATAATTATGAGCAAATCAAAAAGAAATCAATTAAGCTCAATTAATTCTAAATCAGAAAATTTCAACACAATTTTTCCCAAATAATTATGAATCAAGACAAGGTAATTGTTTCTACAACAAAATAACATCAGTTAAAGACTCCAACTTCAAAAATTCAATATATCTTTGAATAAAAAAAATCACCTTTCTTGACAAATAAATTAAACAGATCTCAAAGCAATAATACCCAACACCCAATCCTCAAGGATGTAAATATCATATCAAATTTTAAATATATCTAACCCAAAAACCAAATTATAAAAATAAAAAATAAAAAAAATAAAAAAAAACCACATACATACATACACACATAGAACCTCAGCTAGATTGATTATTTCATTTATTTTTTTTCAAATAAATCAAATTTATACACAACAACAAATCAAAAATATAAGATCTTAAATTTAAATAAATAAACCACACATAATGAATTCAAGAATTTCCCAACTAAAACAGAAATTATATACAGCAAGAAAAATCTAATTAAACCTAATTTATACAAAATAAATAATAAAAATCTGAACTTTCAAAAAAAGAAGACACAAACATCGAAACTAATACACAGATCTAACAGATCTAAGGAAAATAAAGCAAAATATGTAATAAAACAGAGCTAATCAGAACAAAAATCAAATCAGATCTAGATCTAGAAAAACTAAAAAAGCTTCGATCTTTACGAAAACGAAGCGGATCTGAGAATTCAAAGGTGGAGAAAAAAGCGAAAAAAGATTATACCTTCGAAGGCTGAGGAAGAACATCCCAACCCAAACGCGCCCTCTTGGTAGGTCGCCGATCCATGTGCGTGTGGGGAAACTCTGTCACGCGCTCCATCTCCATAACTATCAGATTTTCTTTCTTTCTTTCTTGGCTTTTTTTTTTTTTTTTTCGCGAGAAACAAACAGAGAGTCAAAAGGCTTTTGTTTGTTGTGTATTGTGAAGAACAAAGCGAATACCAAACCCTAATTTTTAACCTCTCAAGGAGGAAGCGTTAGTCGGTTGAGATAAAATCTGGCCGTCCACCTGTCCGCTTTTCTACCCGTGGATTCGTATTTGTCTAAAACTATTATTGATTAGGTTTTCTTGGGTGGGGTTTAGGTGTGGTTAGGGTTGGACCAGATTTAACCATGGTTGAGTTAGCTTTTTCTTGAAAGAATAAAGAATTAAGAAAGAAAAATTAGCTTTAAGAGTACGGTTAATGGACATAGGACAGGCACACATTAATTATTTATTTTTTGAAATATTTTATGAGAAATTTAAAATAAAAAAAATATCAAAAAAGTTGATATTTTTTGTTTTTTTCATAAAACGTTTTTTAAAATAATTTACTAATATATGCACTAAATGAGACACATGAGTAAAGCCCTTTAAATTGAACTAAGCTCCACAAAAATTTTTATTATTTTGTTAAAACAAGTTTTAAAAAAATCTCCAACCATTTATTTCACTCTTTGCTTAAACTATCATCCTCATCCGGTCCATACTATTTTTTTTTGATGGACAGTCCATACTATACTATTGTAATAGGAAATTGGAGATCTTTTTTAAAACTACTTTTTTGAGATTTTTTTTCTAAGTCATTTTAGTTATCTAGTGGAAATTAATATAAAACTATTTGCATTTTAGGAGAGTTGACTCAGATGAGTGTCTTATTTCAAATTAGGCATTTGTTTGGAAAAAAAAAACTTTTATTTTTTTATATTTGTTTTTTGTCTCAACTTAAATAAATTTTATAAAAATAACAAAATTATATTTAAAAAAATAAACTAAGTTTTTGCTTTTTGTCACATATTTACCGTATTATTTGTTTCATATTTATCAATATATACTATCGAAAATTACAATTTATAACGAATACTAAAGAGGAGGTGAGTATAATAAGTTAAGGACAAAGTTTAGTTACAAAACTTTAGATTACAACCTTACTCAATAAAATAAACATTACTACTGTGGGGGTAAAAGTCCAACATTATGTATTGGGCTCAGGACCCTATTTGAAAATTACGATGTGTTCGAAGAGAAGAAAATGATTGAGAAAGATTATATGTGGGAGAGATGTACCTGGAAATGATCGAGAAATATATACTGAGGAAAGTGTCAGTAGTCCGAAGAGTATATTCTCCTCAGATATAAAGAGTCTCAGTCAAGCAGATACTTGGGAGGTTCAAGTGATCTTCCTAACGATTCCAATGATAAAAATAAGTTTCGAGCATGTATGGAGATGATAAGAACAGAGAAATATCTAAAAGAAAAAACTGCTACCACCGTGTTTAATGCACTGCAGCAACTTTTCTGGCCGCATTTATGTGGAGAAGACCCCTAAACAGTGCAACCTCAACTACCAACACTCATGGAGAATTAAAGAAGATACCTGATGTGACATGTACTAAAGTGAATGCTTAGATGAAGAACAAGTGTACGGTGAAGATGGGTGAGAAGAAGGCTATATAAATGGGAGAGGCCTCTGATGAAAGAGGATGGGAAAAAAGAGAAAAAGAAGAGGAGAACGATTTTACTGTAGTTCTAAAAACTGTATTCACCTTTCAATCAATAATATATCTCTTCGGACATCAATTTGTTTATCTTTCAAGTGTGTTTTTATGTTAGTTCATCCCTTAATACCCTAGTTAACTGTTGTTTAATTCACAACCAGTCTAACCCTTTCACCCACTCTCTACAAATTCATTGTTTTGGGTTATTGGGCTCATAATCCAAACCTTTTGGGCTTGGGTTACAAATCTTGACCCTACAATTGGCGCCATCTGTGGGAAGAGTTTGAGCAAGAGTGAAAACAACGGTTGATGATGGCTGAACCAGGTTGACAACCAACAGAGTCTAGGGCATCCCAACATGGTGATCCTTTCCTCAATCTTGAACGAAGAGGTGATCGTGAAGGAAGTGTACATACAATACATAAGGAGAAAAGCCAGTTACGATGTGATAGTCATATCTCCCATGCAAGGCCCAACAGGGACATGCAGCAAGAGATTGACCGATTGAAGAGGGAGCTACGTCATGCAAAAAGGAAGCAGGCTCCCTCTGACAATGACGTTTCTTTTGATGATGGAAGAGACAACAGTTACAAGCAGAGGTCTCTAACCCCTCCCAGTGAGTCTTTCTCTTATGAGGAGGAGTTTCATAACGAGCAACAGTATAAAAGCCCGCCGCCTAGGGGCGTAGGAAACGATGCTATGAGCAGAGCTTTAGACCAAATCTCCAAGTCTCCATTCATGCGTAGGATTGAAGGAGCGAGACTTCCTCGATGTTTTAACCAGCCCACGTTCACCATTTACAACTGGCGAACTGACCCTGTTGAGCATGTTAGTCATTTCAACCAGAGAATGGCTGTTTATTTCAAGGATGAGGCCTTGATGTGCAAGGTCTTTCTGTCCAGTCTCGGACCCATTGCAATGAGGTGGTTTGATGGCCTAAAAGCAGAGTCTATAAACTCTTTCCATGAACTCACTCAAGCATTTGGTTCACGGTTCGTGACCTATAGGAGGGTTCCTAGGTTGTTGGCTTCCCTCATATCCCTGAATATGCAAAAGGGCGAGAGCCTTAAAACATACTTCGACAGATATTGTAAGTTGTTTAATGAGATTGAAGGTGACTTTGATGACGTGGCCATCAGTACATTTACGCTCGGCCTTCCATCCGAGCACGGCTTAAGGAAATCCTTGACTGGCAAGCCCGTCACCAGCGTATGCCAGCTCATGGATAGGATTGACAAGTATAAAAGGGTTGAGGAGGATCAGCAGTAAAGGAAGAGAAAGGACAAGGTTATCCCTCAGGAGATGAGGGATTTCAGGTCAGACAGATACAACAACAACAAACCGCGTAGGGATTACGCTAGGCAGTCAGGACCGGTAAATCTTTAAGCAATCAATGCTGTATTTAAAGAGCCAGTGCATCAAGTTCTGGAAAAGATCAAGAATGAATCGTACTTTAAATAGCGGAACAAAATGGTGGGAAACCTAGAAAGGCGTAATCATAATCTCTATTGCCAGTACCATCAAGACCATGGGCATACCACAGAGGATTGCAGGAGCCTGTGGGATCATTTGGACCAATTGGTCTGCGAGGGTAAATTGAGACAACTCTTGCACCACTCTAGTGGCCGAGGAAGTCAGGTGAACTCGGAGCCCCGAAAGGATGATTCTTCAAAGCCTCCTTTGGGAACTATCAATGTCATCTTCACCGCACCGGAGAGAACATGATCCTGGCCATCCAAGGTTATGTCGGTAGCCCGGTTACCTGCAAGGGACTTTAGCCATGGTCCGAGAAGAGCTAAATTGGATACTCAATCGGTTTTAGGGTTCTCGGACGAAGACAAGATTGGAACTATTCAACCCCATGATGACGCTTTAGTAATCACCCTCAGAATTGGAGGGTATGATGTGAAGAGGGTAATGGTGGATTAGAGTAGCGCGGTAGAGATAATGCATCCTGATCTCTACAAGGGGCTAAACTTAAAACCTGATGACTTAACACCATACAATTCTCCCCTAGTGAGTTTTGAAGGAAGGGTTGTTACCCCGAAGGGGCAAATACAATTACCTGTGCAGACTGGCTCAGAGGTAGTAGAGGTAGATTTCATCATTGTAGATGTATATTCGCCCTATACGGCAATTGTAGCCAGACCTTGGCTTCATACACTAGAGACTATTTCCTCTACTCTACATCAGAAAGTTAAGTATCCGTCCGAGGGTCAAGTTAACGAAATCTTGGGAGATCAATCTATGGCGAGACAATGCTTAGTAGCTGTCATCCAGCATAAGCCCGAAGTTGAGTCTTTGGCCTAGGCTGGAATGGATTTATAGCAATCAAAACTTCTAGCATTATACACCACCGATTCAGCCGAGGGTGCGAGGTGTGAAGATTTGATAAAGGTTGCAATTGGAGACGATCTAGAGAAGTTCTTTCAAGTCGGATCTCAATTACCTCTTCAGGAGAAGGAAGCGCTTATAGAATTCCTTAAAAGAAACATCGATGTATTTGCTTGGAATGCTTATGAAGCCTCGGGTGTGGATCAAGAATTCATATGTCACCATCTAAAGGTCAACCCATTAATCATCCCGAAAAAACAGCCTCCTCGGCGCCCATCCAGGGAACATGCTGATGCAGTACGATAGGAGGTAATGAAGCTCAAGTAGGTTGGAGCTATTAAGGATGTGTTTTATCCTGAATGACTAGCAAATATTGTAGTGATGAAGAAGAAGAATGGGAAATGGCAAGTATGTGTAGACTTCACTGACTTAAATAAGATTTGCCCCAAGGATCCTATTCCTATGCCCAAGATAGACCAGCTAGTGGATGCAACGGTTGGCCATCCTCGGATGAGTTTTCTGGATGCCTTCTAAGGTTATCACCAAATACCGTTAGCCTTGGAGGATCAAGAGAAGACTGCCTTTGTCACCCCTATTGGGAACTACCACTACAAAGTGATGCCATTTGGTTTGAAAAATGCAGGATCCACCTATCAAAGAATGATGACGAGGATGTTTGAGCCACAGCTGAGTAAAAATATCGAGATTTACATAGATGACATGGTAGTGAAAAGCAAGATCGTTTCTGAACATGTAAAGGACCTTGAAAACATCTTTGAAATTCTAAGAAGGTACAAGCTACGTCTAAACGCTTCCAAATGCTCATTTGGTGTGGGATCAGACAAATTCTTAAGGTACATAGTGACTCACAGGGGAATTGAAATTAACCCCGATCAGATAAAGGCCATCAACAATTTACAACCTCCTCGGAATCCCAAAGAGGTCCAGAAGTTGACTGGAATGGCTGCCGCTCTGAATCGATTTATTTCTTGATCGGCAGATAAGTGTCGGCCTTTCTTCTCTCTAATCAACAAGTGGAAGGGATTTGAGTGGACTGAAGAATGTGTTGTGGCCTTTCAGCAACTTAAAGACTATCTAGCTCGGCCACCAATCATGTCCAGTCCTAAGCCAGATGAAGTCTTGTTTGCCTACATTGCTGTAGCTCCTTATGCTGTGAGCTTGGTGTTAATACGAGCAGATTGTGGTGTGCAAAGGTTAGTTTATTATGTAAGTAAGTCTCTGCATGAAGCCGAGATCCGTTATTTGCCACTGGAGAAAGCTATCCTGGCAGTGGTGCTTGGTACACAGAAGTTACCTCATTATTCCAAGCCCATACAGTCATTGTTCTTACCCAACTCCCACTCAAGGCTATACTCCGAAGTGCTGACTACACAGGGAGGATTGCTAAATGAGGCACAATCTTACGGCCTTTTGATATCAAATACATGCCTCGCACATCAGTCAAGGGCTAGGTCCTTGCAGATTTGGTGGCCGAGTTCACGGAGCCCTATTTAGAAGAAGTAACGCCAACACCGGACATAAATGAAAAATCAATTGGCATGATTTCTCAACAAGGCCCCTTTTATTGGGAAGTATACGTGGATGGCGCAGCGAACTAAAAAGGTTCCGGAGTGGGGTTAGTGCTGATATCCCCTGAAAAAATCATCATTGAAAAGTCGTTGAGGCTGGGCTTCTCGGTAACAAATAATGAGGTCGAGTATGAAGCTCTAGTAGCGGAAATGACCATGGTTCAAAAGATGGGTGGAAAGTCAGTGGAGGTGTTCTCGGACTTGAGGTTAGTCGTTGGTCAAGTACAAGGTGAGTTTGAGGCGAAAGATGAAAGAATGTAGGGGTACTTGAGCCGAGTTAAATGTCTGCAATCGGAGTTCGAATCTTTTAATTTGCTGCACATCCCCAGAAATGGTAATGCACATGCAGCTTCTTTGGCCACGCTCGCTACCTCCTTGACGCAAGATCTGCCGAGAGTTATCCTCGTCGAGGACTTGCATGAGTCTACGGAGGCAAGAAGAGAGGTAGTCCAGGTTCATCAAATCAGAGCCGAACTCAGTTGGATGGATCCTATTATTAAATTCTTGAAGGAGGATATCTTACTTGAAGAAAGGTTGGAAGCTGACAAAGTTCGGAGGAAGGTAACCAGATTCTGGCTATCCGAGGATCAGAAACTATATAAACGCTCCTATTCGGGACCATACTTATTATGCATGCATCCTGAAGGCTGAGTTATTATTAGAAGAATTACATGAAGGAATCTGTGGGAGCCATACTGGAGGTAGATCCTTGACTCACCGAGCTATTACTCAAGGCTATTGGTGGCCGAATATGCAAAAAGAAGCCCATGAATAAGTCAAAAAATGCGACCAGTGTCAACGGTTTGCGCCAAACATACATCAACCAGGTGTTGTCCTCCTAGCCTTCATTAAGTCCCTTAAACTCGCCATGTCTTCTTCTTTCGAAGAGTCTTCTGAAGGAGTAGTTATCAAAACAGGAGGGCGAACACTAGACTGCCTGTCAATTTCCTCTTCGGTGTCCAAAACTTGTATCACTTGAACCCCTCCCGAACCCTCTCCTTCAAATTTAAATTTATCAATTTGCTCCTCAAGTGAAGAAGTCGAGGAAGCAACTCCTTCACCTACTGCTCCTGGTTCGAGGGGAAGCTGCTGAATTGGCTGGATGAGCAATAGTATACCCTGCGGATTTGGATGTGGCACGGGGGCAAGATCGAACGGCGCTAGAAAATGGCGCCAATAGACGTCTATTTGGTTAATCCGATAGTCTCCTTGCATTATAGCGTTGCCGACCTGCTGAAAATCACTCGACTTTGGCGTAAAGCCAAGAATAAGAGGAACGGCTCGGAGTTGCCCGTCTTCACTTACAAAAATTTCTGATCTTAGTAAGTAATTGAGTGTGGCGACGTTCGTGAGGCTAAGCCGAGAAGTAACGTGTTCTTTATCTGTTAACACCACAACAGAATTTAGTCAGAGACTTGAAAATATTGATACAAAGAGAAGAAAAATTGTTAAAAAGCGAAGATCCTAAATCTATTCTTAGAAAATCTAAATCTAGGATGTCCCACCTGGCTCCCCTGGTTGGGTTGGGCAATGGAGACCGTCATGCCACGCGCTCAAGACGATCAGATAGTCGTCTTTCATCCCTTTGTTAGACTTGGGAAGGCAGGAAACTAGCCGAACAATGTCGGATCGGGATTTAAGATAATATCCTACTCCCTTTTGGTTATGACATTCGTACATGTGCACTACGTCAAGCTAGGTGAGCCCGAGTCCTAAATGACAATTCAAAGCGTCAATCGCTCCTAAGATCCTAAAGATATTAGGTGCGCACTGATCAGGAGAAAGCCTATAGTTACGAAGATAATTTTTGGTGACAGAATCCATAGGGAGAGTCATTCCTCCTTCTATGAATGCTATCATAGGGATTACGATTTCTTCCTCTTTTCGGTCGGTTAATATCATTTCTGGGGGACAATACCTCAGGTTTACTCCCTGTGGTATGCTGTATGTTTCCTTAAATGTCTCTATTAAGGCAGGACTATCGACAAGATATTGAAATCTACCCATTTTTGGTTAACTAGAAGGAGATAGAAAATAATAACTGGGAAATGAGAGTTTGAGGGCCTAGAACGTTGGCCGAAAAGAGGATGAAAGGTTCGAGGATATTAAAACTTACACAAACTAGGTTGGGGAATGATCCTTAAATCCTTGGAAGGATTTGCGTGGATTCTTACAGAAATGAGATGGATGATTTGGAAAACTTGATGAACTCAAACGATTGGATTCGCTGGAGAGTAGGAGATCGTAAAGTAAAAGAGAGAAAGTCTTCTTTGAGGCTTTATAGAGGGGCTAGAAAGTGGGTGGGAGTTATCCCGTTCAAATCTTGAGGAAAAACATCATCCGTTGGATTGATGGTCCACTGTTGGATGCAAGAGACAGAACGCCGCCTGGAGTAATTAATAGCGATTCGTAAATGCCGAAACATCAGCAACAATGATGAAGCACCTAAATCTATGCTCACACACGTGTAAATTCAGATATTTTTGTGTTTTAAGCTTTTATTTCGTGACAAATAAAAATCTTATTTTTTCTCCTCGAATGCGAGGGAAAAATTAAAATTTTGAGGGGCTATTGTGGGGGTAAAAGCCCAACATTATGTATTGGGCCCAGGACCTTATTTGAAGATTATGGTGTGTCCGAAGAGAAGAAAATGATTGAGAAGGATTCCATGTGGGAGAAATATACCTGGAAATGATCGAGGAATATATACCGAGGAGAGCGTTAGTAGTCTAAAGAGTGTATTATCCTCAAATATAAAGAGTTTTGGTCAAGCAGATACTTGGGAGGTTCGAGTGATCTTCCTAGCGATTCCAATGATAAAGATAAATTTCGGGCATATATGGAGATGATAAGAACAGAGAAATATCTAACAGAAAAAGCTGCTACCACCGTGTTTAATGCGCTGCAGCAACTTTTCTGGCCGTATTTATGTGGAGAATACTTCTGAACAGTGCAACCTCAGCTACCAACACTTATGGAGAACTAAAAAAGATACCTGATGTGACATGTACTCAAGTAAATGCTTAGAAGATGGGTGAGAAGAAGGCTATATAAATGGGAGAGGCCTCTGATAAAAGAGGATGGGAAAAAAGAGAAAAAGAAGAGGAGAACGATTTTACTGTAGATCTAAAAACTGTATTCACCTTTCAATCAATAATATACCTCTTCGGACATCAATTTGTTTATCTTTCAAGTGTGTTTTTACGTTGGTTCATCCCTTAATATCCTAGTTAACTGTTGTTTAATTCACAACCAGCCCAGCCCTTTCACCCACTCTGTACAAATTCATTGTTTTGGGGTCATTGGGCTCATAATCCAAACCTTTTGGGCTTGAGCTACAAGTCTTGACCCTATAACTACATATTTTGAAAATCTAACCTTTAAATTACATATTCTTTATACTATTAATACACATGTCAAATTTTATGTCAATCGGATATTATTTACTATATGATCTATAAACTTATATTTTATGTATAATTTTAAACTACAAAAACTTGCTAGTTAAACAATTTTTGATGATATATCTATTGATATTTAATTTTCTAGAAACTTTGCAAGTATTAAGAATATAAGAAGAAAATGATATAATTCAATGGTAGATTTGTTAAAATTCACTTTAAATAAAAAAAGATATTGAATAAAGTTGTATACTTATGCTACAACCAATTTTGTAACTAAATTTTAACAATAAGTTTTTTTTTTGAGAGAGAGTTTCAACTTTCAACCTATGGTTTCCTTTATTATCAGACCAAGATACTAATTAATTTTTAGTGTAGATGAAGATTGAACCCAATATCTTTTATATAACTATTAAAAATTTTAACCATAAGTTAATAACATAAAACCTTAAGGTAAATCATGCAATTTATGCTATTAAAAAAAATGAAAAGGATGGGCCCATGAGTGAAATCAACACGGAATTGGTGGAATCCAGATAAAGCCAGGCAAAGAGCACACGCTATTAACTATGGGCCAAATTGCACATTAGTTTAAAGGACGCGTGTGAATATAATTTACTACTTTGCAGATATTCTCGGTCCATATTCTTTTTGTCATTTTGGGTTTGGGCCCGGTTTGATTTAGAAGCCCTTTTCAAGTGAGTTGTGTTTATTGGGTTTTTATTATTATTTTTTTCTATTACTATGTCAATTTTTGTTTGTTGGGTTAGTCCAAAAGCTCATTCAACAAATGAATAATGGGCCAAGTTTTCACATTATTTAAAGGGGACAAGTGTGAACCCTTTTTTTTTTTTTCTCTAATTTGTTTATTTAATTTTAATTTGAGTCTTGAATATGTTATTGGTTCCAGTTAGCTCAACTAGTAAAGTTTCTGATAGTTGTATAAGAGATCTGAAATTCAATTCCCGCCTACAACAAAAACTGATTGATGTCTTGATCCGATAATAAAGAGCTATTATTAGGAGCGGACGCCATAGATTGAAACTCTCTAAAGAAAAAAGAAGTCTTGAATATGTCAGGGATCTTTTATCTCAAATTCTAAACTTGCACCTTCTAGTGTTTCCAATAGAAAAGTTTCGAGTTCAAATTTTTTTTTTCAACTATCAACTTGTTGTTTTTAACTTGAATGACATGCTAAGAGTTTTTATTTATATTTTATAAGAAAGTCATATGTTCATGTGTGAATTTGTTTATTTTTTAGAGTTAGCCTTATGATACTTCTGGCTATATTAGTATTTTTTTTTTTTTTTTATACAAAATATAAATTTTATTCTAGTCTAATCTAAATGCGCAATTTTTGAGGAAAAAAAAAAGGGTAAACCTCAAATTGAAATAAGTGAAAATTATGACATTAAACCAAAAAAAAAAAAAAAAAAAAAAGCCTTATCGCATGCGTGAAGCGCGTGTGATGAGGCTAGACTATAGTCATGTCTTTAAAAATATTAGGAATTAACACAAATTTGAAATTATTATAATTTTGTGACACTTTTATTCTTGAATGCCGTTTTACTTTCTATTTTTTAATTTAAAAAAAAAACATTTTAGTACCAAATAATAGTTGAATAAACCAAAATAATGCAAAATTGTGCACACTCCCACTTTGGATATTAACATGTTCATAGACTAGGATAAGGGAAGAGATAAACTATTGAGCATATCATAATTTTTTGAAATGCCAAAATTTCTAAACTATTGAAACTCAAATTCAACAAATTAAAAGGGGTTTAAGTGAAAGTCCAATGATAATGGTATCCATATCTTTTATTGTGACTGGTTGAAATCTCATCTCCTTCACCTCACTATATAAAGATTAAAAAAAATTAAAAAGGCATCAAATTAAACCATCTAAACGTAAAATTAAAATCTTCTCAAAAATCTTCTAAAAAAATCTAAACAATAAAAACTGTTTTACATCTTCATACCATATCAACCACATAACAAAATAACATGATATCTTCAATTCATGGTAGTAATAAATCATATCTTGTTCCTACAAAAACACAAATGAACTTTCTCTCAATTGGCCATTAAAATTGCACAAAATTCCTTCATAAAAGCTTGTACCGTCTTCCAATTTGTTACAGTAACATCTTGAGTCTTCACCAATAGAGGCATCATGGTTTGGGTTATTTTGATCATTAACCTTTTGGAATTTCGATACCATTACCACCGGCCATTCACCGAAGCGAATTGAAACTCAACAACAGTTCGGTGAGTTTTAATTGAAACTTAGCGGCAGTGATGTTTATGCAACAAAGAATCTATTAGCTAACAAATCTATATCTATATATATATAATAATAGGTAAAACTGAGAGAAAATTCAATTAGATTTCAAATTGGAATTCAATTAGAGTCTAATTTTGCGCCATGTGTTTCATCTAATCTAAGTTTTTAAATTTTTGTGCCAAGTGAGTTAATTCAATGTAAAAATTGGATTTCAATTAGAGTTTAATTTTGTGACATGTATTCCATCTAATCTAAGTTTTTTAATTTTTGTACAAAATGAGTTAATTTAGTGTAAAAAATGAGGAATACAATATAAGTAAACCATGAAAAATTTAATTTTTGAATGATTTTATATTTATGAGCTTTTTTTTTTTTTTTTTTTTTTTTTTGTAGAATTAAAAACAATTCAAGTTTATAAGTCATCTATATATATATATATATATATATATTAATAAGTAAAACTGAGAGAAATCTAATTAGATTTTAAGTTGGAATTCAATTAGAGTCTAATTTTGTGTCATGTGTCCCACCTAATTAAAATTTTAAAATGTTTGAACCAAGTTAGTTAGTTCAGAGTAAAATTTGGATTTCAATTAGAATTTAATTTTACTACACGTGTTCCATCTAATCGAAGTTTTTTAATTTTTGTGCCAAATGAGTTAATTTAGAGTAGAAAACGAGGAGTCCAATATAAATAAATTATAAAAAACATAATAATATATCTAACACTATATATAAAATTAGAGGAAGAGAGAGTTTGAATGATTTTATATTTATGAACATTTTTTTTTATAACTAAAAACAATTCATTTGGGACAAAAATATTATATATATATATATATATGTATATATATTAATAGGTAAAACTTAGAGAAAATCCAATTAAATTCTACAATTGAAGTCCAATTTTACGCCTTATCCTAAATTATTTATTCTTAGAGAAAGTTTTATTTTTTAATTTTGGGATCAAATGTGCGATCATATCATAAATATCCATTCAAGTGAGTTATTGTGTACAAAAACTAAAGAGTCTAGAATTAATGAACATTAAAATATTTAAAAAATGAACAACTTAAATTTTCTGCCCAATAACATTATTACAAGACTTTTTTAAAGAGTTAAAAAAAAAAAGAATGGCCATCAATAATATTTAAATTATAATGTAAGATTATTATACTATGCATCTTAATGTGTATATTTTAAGTATATCCATGCATATGCATGGGGTTACAAGCTAGTATATAATAATAGGTGAAGCAGAGAGAATGTCAAATTGCAATTCTAATTAGAGTTCTAATTTTGTGCCAAGTGTCTAAATTTATCCTTCTAATTGTTAAATTCAAATCAGAAATTGGAGTCCAATTTCAACTCCCCTTCTAGAAATCTGTGTTCTACCTTTAAATGTTGTGCTCAGAAATTGGAGTCCCCTTCTAGAAATCTATGTCCTACGTTTAAATTTTGTGCTCTTTTTTTTTTTGGCTAAATAAAACCTTTTGCTCTTCTTTATATATCAAACACGTCTGTTTTACAGGTTCACCTCCCTTCTGCCAAAGCCAACAACGACAACACCAATCTCTTCACCTCCTTGATCTCAGACATCAAATCCTTCAACGAAAAGCTCGGGCGACAGCAGAGACACACTGGGTAGGAGGCTTATGAGTTTGGTGTACGCAAAACGCAACACCGTCATCGCCATTCAGAAATGGAAAGAAGAAGGCCACACTGTTCGCAAGTACGATCTCAACCGCATCGTCCATTAGCTCCGCAAGCTCAGGCGTTACAAACACGCCCTCGAGGTCTCTCTCTCTTTTTTCACTCTCTTTATTTGTGGTTTAGATATTTGAATTCTGTAAAGTGAATTTAGATGTTGTTGTTGATTTTTTTGGTTAGAAATGGAGTTGGGAGGTTTATATAAAGATGGGTTTTTTATTTATTGGGTTGGGGTTATGGGTAAAATTTTTTGATTTAGAAGTTGTGAAATAGTGAGTGTGAATGTGCATGTGTGGGTATTGGTATGTGGTAATGGGGTTGGGTTTTTTTTTCTTGTGGATTGTTAATGTTTGAGAATTGAATTCCATGTTTGATGGTTGGTAGCATTTGGTTTATTGGTTGAAGGGTTTGATTTAGTGTGGTATTATGAAATGATCCTATAATTAGCACTACGTTACAGTGTAAATGATATTATTATGGTGCAAATAATATGTAAATGCTGATTAAAAGATCTTGTGAGCATTGGTCCCTTTCCCAGTGACGTGTAATGAATCATATATATAGGTGCTGTGGACTTTAAGCAGGTAGCACTGCGACTTTTGATTTAAGATTAAGTTAAACATGCATCATGATGGATTTGAACAAAATTTAAAAGCCAGTGATTTGGTAGAGACTGTCAGTTATACAAGACAATCACTTTTTATCACTTACTAGGACTCAGGCAGAGACATGACCAGCCCAAACAAATCTATATATCTATATCTATATATATAATAATAGGTGAAGCAGAGAGAAACTCAAATTGCAATTCCAAATTAGAACTCTAATTTTGTGCCATGTGTCTACAAATTATGTCATCATAATTATCTTTCTAATTGTTCAATTAAAATCTAAAATTGAAGTTCAATTTTGTTTCATTTGGCTAAATGTATGTGGGTCATTCTCATTAAAATCACTCCCATGTATCGGGTCAAGCTTTTTTTTCCTTTATTTTGCTGTCAAATGTGAAAACCAAAGAGCCTATTTTTATACCCGATGAAATCACTTATTTCACAAGAGACAGGGGGAGGGAGAGAGTCATAAGACACTGTGAAGGAGAGATTGAGGACCACCATCATGTCAGACCATCTCCCACCTTCAACCCAGCCTCTTGCCACTGATATATATTGCCTGAACCACTACTGATACAGGTATCTTTAAACAATAAAAATTGGTATCAAATATGATTTAGGTTTTGTTATTTTGGGTTTATTTTTATTAATTTAGGTATTTGAATGTCAATAGAGCTCAAACTTTCCCGTGCAAGTTGTATCTATCACCCTTCGGTAACTCATCTCTCTCTCTCATTACCTATATACACAGATACCTACTATTTCTGTCTGTCTCTCTCTCTATTCTCTAAAAAGATGAGTATTGGAATTTCAGGAACCTCTGGAGGGAAAAATCATAGTAAAATCTTCTTCTTCCATTTCTCACTATGGTGTTCGTCTCATTGTCAATGGATCCGTCAATTTGCAGGTGGGTTTGAATCAGTCCTCCATTTGGTTTCCCAGAAAAAATGATGAAAAATATTGTTTTTAAACGAGATTCGTATTTTTTTTCCTTATTTCTCAGCAACCAAACAGAGCTATTTCTCTTTTTGTTTCTCTGTCATAGTAAAATCTCAACTGAAATGCTTTTGTTTGTTTGAAGATTCGTGGAGGATCGACTAGAATTATTGAGTCCTTATATGGTGTTGTCAAGCCTATCTCCATTTTGTAAGTTCAATCTTTGAGAAGCCCTAATTTTGCAAAGTTCATATTTTGAAAGCATAACTCAATTATACCTTTCAGTTTATGTGAATTCTGGTTCCTATATAATGTGTAATTGCGGTTTCTGTGTTTGTTTTTGGTCTAAGTTAATTGTGTTTGTGATGATTTGTGATGTAATAAGCTATAAATATTAATAGCTATTCCATTGAGCTACTTAGTTGATTGTTTCTTTCATGATAGTTTATGTTTGCCTCATATGGAGATTTGTATAGATAATTTGTTTTCTCTTACTTTGAAACAGAAACAAGAGTACAGAGGTTAGACCTTCCGGGAAGATTGGTTCGGGTACAACAGAGGTATTACATCTCCGGAGAACTATTCTTTTTTGTTTTTTTTTTTTTTTTTTGTACAATTCTTTACTTTGAAATTGATAATTACCAATTGTCGCAAAAGTTTAAACGGTTAGGAAATGGGAAATTTAATTACTTGACCATTATTTTCACACTCTCTCTTACATGTGAACCATATTCTCTCTTGATAATTGGGGTCCAACACGAGATTTTTTAAAATTTTTAAATGAGTGGTAGAGTGGAGACAGGGTTCGAACTTAAGACCATGATGAATTATTGATTATCCCAAAAACTTAAGTTATTAGGACATTGTGAATTTAGTCGTTTGATTAATATTCTACCAGACACAATATTATGATTTCAAAAATGGTGCAGGAGCAGCACTATTGATGAAAGAGTTTAACTTTAAGGTCTTCTTTAATTGGCCTTTTCTATAGTTTATCTCTAGAAATGTGCAATGTTGTATCCTTGGGTATTGGGACTCAAGTATTAGTTATAAGTCTCCTAGTTTCTGCTATGGAAGCTCTCTCCTCATGTGTGGTGCGAACTTCCCTTTTTACTCCCACCATGAATTTTGAATGCTTCTGTATAATTCTAAAATTTACTTAGGTAACATATTTTCTAGCTTAAATGTTCTGTCAGCCTCTCATAAAAAAAAATAATAATTAAAGGGTTGAGTTACTTTTCTTCTCCTGTCTGGTTTACGTCTTTAGTAGCCTTATCTTTTCCACTCTCTTTCAAAGTCATGCTAAATGCATTTTGGTTTTGATCTTTGGTTTAGTTTGTTATTTGTTATAGATTTGTGAAATGCAAATTCCTGTTGTATCCTCTGTAATTTATAATTGTTCATGTATTGTGGCAGATACCATTTTCCATGTTTTTGAGACAGCCAGGAAAAGACAACCTAGAAAGATTTTATGAGACCTTCCATGGAGCCAATATCAGTGCTCAGGTGAGTGTTTTTGTCTTGATAGAATCTCTGCAGGTTCACCTTTGTGTTGAAAGTACCATTTGTGTTTGTCTCTCTTTTTCCTCCCTTATTTAGGCATTGTTTTTCTTATACATTTAAGTGACAGTGGATGATTAACAACACTTTTGATAGTATCTGGTAACTGTAGATATAATAAGAGGATACCTACATAAAACATTATTTGCAACAGTGGTGTTCATAGTCGAAAGTGATAAAGGTATGATTCAGTCTTAGTCTTTCTTTTATGTTATCTAGATAATAAAATTAAATGTTTGTCTTTTTGTTTTTTCATGCATTTAAAAGGCCACATACTTGAATCTACTTCGGCATGATATTATACATACATACATATATATATATATATATATATATATGTATGTATGTATTGTATATATATGTATATATGTATATGTATGTATGTATGTACTTTTTTTTCCTTACAAATAGCTCTGTTAAGTGCCTAATCTTAAATAAAAATAATGTAAATAACAAACTCATATTCAATCACTTCAGGTGTTGGATGACAGTGTGATTTGCACACAAGCGAGAAAACAACTTGGATCTCGGGTACAATCATTTTCTCTTTGCATCCACTTAATTAACTAATTAGATAAAACAGTTATGAAAATCACAATTTCCTCTTATTCCATTGTCTAATTTTTGTTGTTTGAGCATTTAATTCCTGATTTTTTTTTTTTTGAATAATCCTTAATAGGTTGTTGCTGTTGCACTAAAGTGTGAAACAACTTAGGCACAATTTGACAACATGGCCACCAGGTAATGCCTTAGGCCATGTAATATCTAATATTATCATTTTTTTCTATGGTGAATGTGAGAGCATGTTTATTTCAGGTAGGGATTTCATCTGATGTAGCAGCAGCTGTTGCAATAAAGATGGGAAAGGGTCTTAGTGATAGAAAATTCATTGTTTTGATATAAGTATTATTGCTTTCTTCAAATTAATATAGAATCTCTATATCATGTTATTATATTATGATAATCAGTTTAGCATATTTTAATTGAAGTTTCACTTCAAAATCCCTTTGAATATGCTTATGATGACTCCCTTTGTACTCCTACTAATGGTAACATTGATTTTCAAACGATATATGGGGTTCCAGCAGGAAGGGCATAAGATATAGCCAGAGATTTGAGTTTTGCATTTGCTAGAGACCGAGTTTGCTGGCAAGAAAAAGGGAAGGGTAGCCAGGGTTCATGGGGTTTTGGATGGTTCATTGACTACATTGCTCAGTTCCAAAGCCAAAGGAGTTGATGGATTTAGCAATTTTTGGAGAAGATTAATATGAACTAATTGTATTTGATTGATGACAATATAGACTTCATTATTATTCTTGTTTCTTTTTCATCATGTGGTTTAGTGGCTTGATGAAAGTACAAATTTAAAAAAAATCATGAATCTAAATATTTATGAGGATTGAAAAAATTAACTTAGGGAAAATAGTTTGTTTCCCATTGCTTTAGGTTTTACATTTAGTTTGCTTTAAAAATATCCAATAGCATCACTTAAATAATAAAATGCAATATATATTTTTATTGTTTTATCTAATTCTATCCTCCTTGTGATAAACCCAAAAAGACAAAAAAGAAATTGACCAATAGTATCACTATAATTAACCATTCTTGTGCGGTAATACCAAAATACAATATATATGAGTTAATTAATATAAAATGTATATACTGCTAAGTTTTGTTAATGAAATTTTCTGGCTAATAATATGAATTTAGACTTAACTGAAACTTTTAAACATTAATAAACTCATGATTAATAATATATCCATTCCCGTGCGGTAGCACGGGGCTACATACTAGTTAGAGATAATGTACATGTTTTATATATATATATATATATATATATATATATATATATATCGTACATGAACAAAAAGAAGATGTTGAGTAAATACCTTTCAAATTTTAATTGGAGAAATTGCCAATTGCCGACTTGGTGAAGACAACCTTGGGGCCAAAGGGAATGGTAAATTTTTTATTTTTCAGACTTGAGAGGATGTTGCTCTCTTAGGAATGTAGCCTCCGCAATGAACTTTAATAGCTGGGTTGTCAACCATCATTTGCAAAATTTTATCTAGAAAAACATAAAACAACCTTACTTAAGAATAGAGATGGGAGAGATTATAAAAAAAAAAATTAGCAAAGGATTTTGTTTTATTTTTAAAAGTAAAATTGATTATCCAATCCAATTGTTAAGACTTTCAAGTTTTTAAACATGGGTATAGACGTGTAGATGTAAGGAATTTCTTTTTCGGGAAATACTAGTAGTTGTGTTTGTGAACAGTTAAGTCTTAAGTTTTATAAAGTTAATAAATGCCTATAAAACCAAAGTAATGGTAACTGTTCATTGTAAGCCAAATTAACACCAATAAGATTTTTCAGTCTATGAACTAAAGGTTGTACACAGAAAAGTCACCAAACCTCTCAATCTCAAACAAATTTGTTTTCTCTGGAACATGAAATTTTCAATTTTGTAATATGTAATACATGACACACATAACAACAAAACAAAATGTATATACTTGAAATCAAAGCCAACAACAAAATGAAAGTTCAAACAAAAAACACAAACACACACTCACAAAATCTATAAATTAAAACCCATACCTCCAAACACTCAACTCACCAATTAACCCTCTCGGCTGGAACTCAAATTCTACTCCCATAGTTGTGCAATGATGTAATCCTGAAGCAACCTCCATTACAGGGTTACGACCACATCAAATTACTATGAACACCAACCAATATGTTTTGCAGGTTTTTAACTTCCTTCACTTTTTATAGTAGTAGAAGTAATCCGAAACTCTTGTTAGAGATGTGTTTTTTTTTTTAATAAGAATCTCAATTTCAAAACATATACATGTGTTACATATTTTTAACATTCTTCAGTTATTTTAGTAGTAGTTATCCAAAATTCTTGTCAAAGATAGCGGTTTATTTTATTTTAAGAATCTAAACATGGGTTGGGTTTGGAGTTTGGACATGGTATTTGAATTTTTTTGGATTTTTTTTTTAACTTTCAGTTTTTTAGCAAAGTAGTTGTGGGGCCTAAGAATCTGGCAACCCCAGCCCACTTTATATTAAGCCCAAGGCCCACGCAAAGGACGAAGAAATGTCCAAGGATGAACATAGAAAGCCCAAGTTGCCAAGGACGATCCTGTCCTCGGCTAACCGAGATCATAGAAGGGAAGAGCAGCACGCCACTAAAGGCAGCCTCCTTAAGCATCCCAAGAAAAAGACAAGTACAATGGGTCAGTCATGGAAGCATGGTAAATGAGCAATTTAAGGAGAGACTATCACCTCCACATTAAATGCCCACAACTAACATTCTGGCCGCATTAATGAAGAAATGACCCCTGAACAGAGTTGTCTAGGTTACTGCAGCTCATAGAAAGCTGAGGAAGGTGGCTGATGGGACAAGCACTCAAGTAGTAACCTGCATGATTAACAGATGGAAGGCCAAGATCAACTAAGAGAGAGTATATAATGGAAGAAATCCCCCAGAGTGAGGGGAGAGAAGCATAAACATTGTAGTAATTTGTATCATCTTAGAAACCTTTGTAACCAAGCACTTGAGAAAACAATAAGAACTATAAGCTCCTCAGGAGATTGCCAAGGACGAAATTTTACACTTTGAATCTATTTCCTTGTTATTTAATCCACTCGCAACCATGTTTAGTTGTTATAATCCTTATTAAGGCCTAATTCTTGAACCTATTCTTTACAAATTTATTGTATTGGGCTAGTTGGGTCTAAGTCCACTCATCCAAAAGTAGAAATGCCCAAATCCAATCCCTACAATTGGCACCGTCTATGGGGAGAACTTGTGTGTAAGTAAGGGCAACAATTAAGCATGGTAGAATCAGGCCCTCATCAAGCAGGCTCCCATCAGCCTGAGCCGACTAGATCCCAACGACAGGGCAACTTTCCCAACCCTGAACGTGATCGAAATGAAGAGAATGAAAGGTTTTGAGAGGGAAGCGTGCACACCACTCAAACCAGCGGAAGCCACTCTCGTGGGGGCAGCCACGTGCTCCAAAGACAAAATAACAACCGGGCCAAGCAATCAGAAGAAGTTAGGAGCCACGTATCCCAGAGACAGGATGATAAGCTGGCCATGCAGCGAGAGATAGACGACTTAAAGAGAAAGCTGCGTCATGCACAACGAAGGCGGCCTCATCCTAGCTCTGACATGCCCTCCAATGACGAAAGCGATGATGACTACAGGCAAAGATCTAGAACTCTTTCAAGCGAGACCTTCTCTCACGAAGAAGAGCACCACCAGAGGCGTAAACGTAAAAGCCCATCCCCAAAGGGCTTGGGAAACGATGCCATGAGCAGGGCACTGGATCAACTCTCCAAGTCACCTTTCACGCGTCACATAGAAAGGGCTACACTTCCTCGACGATTCCAACAGCCAACCTTAACCATTTATAACGGCAAAACTGACCTCGTGGAGCACGTGAGCCAATTTAACCAAAGGATGGCTGTCCATTCTAAAAACGAGGCGTTGATGTGCAAGGTTTTCCCATCTAGCTTGAGACCAGTGGCGATGAGGCGGTTCAATGGCCTAAAGATGAATTCCATAGATTCGTATAGGTAGCTGACCCAAGCATTTGGCTCCCGTTTCATTACAAACAACAGAGCTCCTCGGCCCTTAAGTGCGTTATTGTCTTTATCCATGCATGATGGGGAAACTCTAAAGTCCTACTAGGACAGATATTGGGAGATGTATAATGAAATGGACAGCAATTTTGACGATGTCGCTATCAACACATTCAAAAATAGCCTCCCCGCCTAGCACGGCTTGAGGAAGTCTCTGACTGGCAAGCCTGCCACCAGTGTGCGCCAACTGATGGATCAGATCGATAAGTATAAGCGAGTAGAGGAAGACCAGCTGCAGGGCAAGGGAAAAGAGAAGGTTATCTCTTAGGAGAGTAGGGATTTTAGGTCGGACCGATATAACAGCAACTGCCTGAGGAGAGATTTCGTAGGGTAATTTGGAGCAACCAACACACAAACTGTCAATGCTGTATTCCGAGAACTAGTACATGGGGTGTTGGAGAAAATCAAGAACGAGCCATACTTTAAATGGCCGAATAAGATGGCGAGAAAGCACATGAGGCGCAATCAGAACCTTTATTGCCAATACCACTAGGACCATGGACATACTACGGAGAACTGTAGGAACCTCTGGAACTATCTGGACCAATTAGTCTGAGAAGGAAAGTTGAAGCACCTTCTGCACCAATCCAGTGGTCATCAAGGCCAGACCCATCAGGAGCCCCAGAAAGACACTACACTGAGACCACCCGCAGAGACGATCAATGTAATCTTGGTCTCACTAGGAAGAACGGGCACGCACCCTTCATGAGTGTCGTCTGTGACTCAGATGCCCGCTGACAAGCCCCAGCCCTAATCGAAGAAGGCCAGAAAGAATTTCCACCCAATTTTGAGTTTTTCAAAAGAAGACAAGGTTGGGACCACTTAGCCCCATGATGATGCACTGGTGATTACCCTCGGAATTAGGGACTATGATGTGAAAAGAGTGATGGTGGATGATGGTAGTACGGCTGAGGTCATGTACCCCGACCTCTACAAGGGGCTGGGGTTGAAACCGGAAGATTTGATGTCCTAGAATTATCCTTTGATGAGCTTTGGTGGGAAGCTTGTTATTCCAAAGGGCATGATTAGGCTGCCCATCTAGACCAGCCCAGAAATAGTGGAGGTGAACTTTATCATGGTGGACACCTACTCTTCATACACGGCCATCGTCGGCAGACCCTGGCTCCACACCTTGGGAGCTGTTGCCTCCTCCTTTCACCAGAAGCTGAAATTCCTGTCAGGGTACCAGGTTCTCGAAATTTGTGGTTGCTAATCCATAGCAAGGCAGTGCATGGTGGCTGCCATTTCACATCGGCTTGATACAGAGTCCTCGGCATCTGCTGAAAAGAGCTTATAGCAATCAAAGGCCCCGGTGGTGTGTCCTGATGCAGTTGCCGAAGAGGCAAAATTTGAAGATCTAGAGAAGGTGGTCATTGGTGATGACCTAGAGAAGTTCTTTCAGGTCGGGGCTCAGCTGCCTCTTTAGGAGAAGGAAGAGTTGATTGAGTTCCTCAAAAGAAATATTAACGTGTTTGCATGGGATGCCTGCGATGCTCCAGGGATTGACCTATCCTTCATTTGTCACCATCTCAATGTCAATCCGTCCATCACTCCCAAGAAACAGCCACCCCGGCGCTCGTCAAGGGAGCATGCTGATGCGATCAAGGAAGAAGTGAAGAAGCTTAACCATGCAGGGGCTATCAAAGAGGTTTTTTTACCTCGAATGGTTGGCCAATACTGTGGTGGTCAAGAAGAAAAGTGGAAATTGGTGGGTTTGTGTAGACTTCACGGACCTAAATAGGGCATGCCCAAAAGACCCGTTCCCCATGCCTCGGATAGACCAGCTAGTGAATACAACTGCAGGCCATCCTCGGATGAGTTTCTTAGATGCCTTTCAAGGCTATAATCAAATACCGCTAGCCCCGGAGAATCAGGAGAAGACAGCCTTCGTGACACCTATTGGAAACTACCACTACAAGGTGATGCCGTTTGGTTTGAAGAACGCAGGGTCTACTTATCAAAGGATGATGACGAGAATGTTCTAACCGCAGTTACGCAAGAGCATCGAAATATATGTTGATGATATGGTGGTGAAGAGTAAAGTGGTATCCGAGCACTTAGGAGACCTCGGTTGCACCTTTGATATCTTGAGGAAGCACAAGTTGCGCCTAAACGCTTCCAAATGCTCATTTGGCATGGGATCTGGCAAGTTTTTAGGTTACATTATTACTCACAGGGGAATCGAGGTTGATCCTGGCCAGATCAAGGCTATTAAGGATTTAAAACCACCGCAAAATGCCAAGGAGGTCCAAAAGCTCACTAGAATGATCGCGGCCCTGAATCGATTCATTTCCAGGTCAGCTGATAGATGCCGACCTTTCTATCTCCTGATCAACAAGTGGAAAGGATTTGAGTGGTCCGAGGATTGTGTCATGGCCTTCTAGCAGCTCAAGGAATACCAATCTCGGCCACCTATCATGTCTAGTCCTAAGGCCGATGAAGTCCTATACGCATACATTGCCATGGCACTTCATGCTGTGAGCTTGGTGCTAATACGGGACGACAATGGTATTCAAAAGCCAGTCTATTATTTGAGCAAGTCACTACATGAAGCTAAGGTTAAGTACCTATCCTTGGAGATAGCCATACTAGCTGTGGTCCACGCTACACGAAAGCTTCCCCACTATTTCCAGTCCCACACAGTAGTTGTTCTAACTCAACTACCCTTGAGGTCTGTACTTCAGACTGCTAATTACACTGGAAGGATCGCCAAATGGAACACAATTCTAAGGGCTTTTGACATCAAGTATCTGCCTCGGACCTCCATAAAAGGCCAGGTCCTGGTTGACTTGGTGGCCGAATTTGCTGAACCATCAGTAGAGATGGTAGCAGAGAAGCGAAGCATAGATGAAAAATCAGTTGGGGCAATCTCTATTCTAGGGCCCCCATGTTGGAAGGTGTACGTTGATGGCGCAGTAAATCGAAGGGGGTCCGGAGTAGGGCTGGTCCTAGTATCCCCTGAGAAGGCTATCATAGAGAAATCCCTAAGACTGGGGTTCTCAGCCACAAATAACGAAGCCGAGTATGAAGCATTGTTGCCAGGGATGGTTTAGGTGCAGAAAATGGGAGGAAAACCAGTAAAGATGTTCTCGGACTCGAGGTTGGTAGTGGGCCAGGTAAAGGGGGAGTTGGAAGCCAAAGATGCGAGGATGCAAGAGTACTTAAGCCTGGTCAAACGCTTGCAGTCAGACTTCGACCTTTTCAGCTTGTCACATGTCTCCAGAAGTGGAAACACCCATGCAGATTCATTGGCCACACTTGCTACATCCTCAGCAAGAGATCTGCCTCAGATTATTCTTGTTGAGCATCTGGAAAGAGCAAATGAGGGGGGAAAAAGCATGGTTCATATCCATCAAGTTGGAGTGGGTCCTAGCTGGATGGACCCTATAGTGAGATTCCTCAGAGGCCGAGAAAATACGAAGGAACGCTTCTCAGTTCTGGCTGTCGAGGACCACAAATTGTATAAGCGCTCCTTTTTCGGGCCATATTTGCTGTGTATTCACCCTGAGGCATCAGAATTACTACTTGAGGAGCTGCATGAAGGGGTCTGTGGGAGCCACATAGGAGGACGATCTCTGTCACACCAAGCCATTACCCAGGGATATTGGTGGCCGGGGATGCAAAAGGAAACCCTAGAATACGCTAAGAAATATGACCAATGCCAAAGGTTTGCCCCAAATATTCATCAGCCAGGAGGGATCCTCAATCCCTTGTCTAGTCCATGGCCGTTTGCCTAGTAGGGCCTGGATATTGTAGGTCCTTTTCCCAAGGCGCTAGGAAATAAAAGATATCAGTTGGTCAGCACAGATTATTTTACCAAATGGGTCGAGGCTGAGCCATTGGCCAACATCAAGGACGTGAATGCTAAGAAGTTCATCTAGAGGAACATTGTTACACTATTTGGGATCCCTCATACCCTCATTTCAGATAATTGACTCCAATTTGACAGTAAAGCTTTCAGAAGATACTGTTGCAAACTGGGGATCACAAATAGGTACTCAACTCCAGCTTACCCTTAGGGAAATGGACAGGCCGAGGCTGTCAACAAGGTCATAGTCAATGGGCTTAAGAAGAGGCTAGATGATACCAAGGGAAGATGGGTAGAGGAGCTACCCCACGTCCTATGGACTTACCGGACTACACCATGGTGGTCAATCGGGGAAACACCTTTTGCCATGACCTATGGGGCCGAGGCTGTTATCCCTCTAGAGGCAAACTTTCCAACGCTAAGGACGAGCTCCTTCACTCCAAACAGTAATGATGAACTATTAGGAAAGAGCCCAGACCTGATTGATGAGCAAAGGAAAAAGGTAATGATCTAACTGGTCTACTACCACCAGAAGCTCAAGTAGGGATATGATGCCAATGTGAAGCTAAAACCACTAGCATCGGGGGACCTAGTGTTGAGGAAAGTTGTAGGGGCTGCCAAGAATCCTTCCTGGGGAAAGCTGGGACCCAATTGGGAGGGGCCATACCGAATTACTTCAGTAGCAGGGGTAGGTGCATACTACCTAGAAGACTTAGATGAAAAAGCTGTACCACGTCCATAGAATGTAAATAACCTGAAAATGTATTATTATTAATGAAAGCATTTCTTTATTTCAAATTCTAAGTCTATTATGATTGTATGTCTTGTGTTTTGACAACTATCTAAGTACTAAACAGAACTAAGGTCTTGCATAGTCCTCGGACTCAAACCTATAGGGAAACTAGTTACTTCAAGAAGAATCTAAGTACTAGATAGAACAAAGGTCTTGCATGGTTCTCGGACTCAAACCTATGGGGAAACTAGTTACTTCAAAAAGAACCTAAGTACTAGACAGAATCAAGGTCTTGCATGGTCCTTGGACTCAAACCTATGGGGAAACTAGTTACTTTAAGAGGAATCTAAGTACTAGACAGAACCAAGATCTTGCATGGTCTTCGGACTCAAACCTATGGAGAAACTAGTTACTTCAAGAAGAATCTAAGTACTAGACAAAACCAAGGTCTTGTATGGTCCTCGGACTCAAACCTATGGAGAAACTAGTTACTTCAAGAAGAATCTAAGTACTAGACAGAACCAAGGTCTTGCATGGTCCTCAGACTCAAACCTATGGGAAAACTAGTTACTTCAAGAGGAATCTAAGTACTAGATAGAACCAAGGTCTTGCATGGTCCTCGGACTCAAACCTATGGGAAAACTAGTTACTTCAAGAGGAATCTAAGTACTAGACAGAACCAAGATCTTGCATAGTCCTTGGACTCAAACCTTTAGGGAAACTAGCTACAGTCAGCAAAGACATGAACAAACACAAGCCCATGAGCATCACTTAAGGCATTTTGAAGTACCTTGTGATAAGTTCTATGAGATCAGTGGGCTGAAAAGTCTTCGAATGCTGCTGATCTTGAAGGCCAAGTCCTGAAAACACCAAATTCAATCAGAGAAAGACCGGTGGAGGCCGGTCTAGGGTCCTCCGATGGTAAAGTCAGTGATTTAGAGTAGGAAGAAGAAACTTCAAAGACTTCAACAATTTTTTATCTGGAACTCTAAAAGAGAGAAAAAGTCCCCATACCTCTGCGTAGAAAGGTCTTTATATAGTGTTGGGAATCAGTTATTTCTTTAATCGTGGCAAAGCTTGGAGGATTCAGAGGGTAACTTCCATAACTGCCATGGGAGTCACCTCATCGGGATCTGTGTTGAGATCCAAACAGTATGACTCTTCAGCGTGATTTTTGGTTGGAAGTGTTGAACCTTGTTCGTCCTTCTTTAATGACGGACGAGGTTCATTGCTTCCTCGTCCTCCCCTGGACGAGTGAATGGCAGATGAAGTAGACGGTCAAGGACGAGTGTACCAACCACTCGTTCATCGCTTTGTACATGCTATGGACGGCAGTATGGACGAGTAATTGGCTTGGTGTTTTTCTTGCACCATCAGTTGCCCCCTTGTCCATGTGTCGTCTAAGGGAATACAGTAATTTTCTCCTCAGGATGGACGAGATTTCTTCAGAGTAAAGATGCCACGTGTCGGTATCTTATTGGCGACAAGTCTCGTCGATTCAGTTTTTCGAGGTAGGTGCCACGTGTCAGCCTCTGGTTGGTTCTGTCGGTTCAGATGCTGAAGTTTATTCCTTATAAATAGTGGAATACCTCCGTTACCCTCCCTCATTTTCGAAATTTCTTTCCTTGTCCTTCCTCGTCCTAGAACTTCGTCTAGAAGCTTCTCGCGTCCATAGCTGTCATTCGTCCTAGATCCAAGTACTCTTCTTCCTTTCGTCCTTATTTTTTCTATTAAGATGGCTGATGTTGTACTTTCCTCGTCTAGTGATAGTGTAGATAAGGCCATAGACGAGTACAATGACGAGAGTAGCTACAGTTCTAGTAGTAGTGATAGTAGTGGGGGGAACACCACGGACGAGGAGTATATTTCTGGCGTCCCTGGGCTTCCTATAGAGGTTGTACAGGAGCAGCTTAGGAAGGCCTCAGGGTCTCAAGCTGGTACCTCGTCCACTGCCCCTCCTTCTGGTCCTTTGGACGAGGAGGAGGTAACTGTTTATAGTTGTGCCATAGATATCCCTTCTAGGACGGACGAGCAAAGACTTAAAAATCTTAGGGAGTGGTACCAAATTCCAGACGAGTTTAACCCTAGGTTGCCCGTCCGAGGAGAATGGTGTTGCAACCCTCACTTTGGGATAGGCGTCTATGAGGCTTACCTTTTAGGGGGTTTAAGGTTTCCTTTAAACGCCTTCACTAGAGAGTTGTTGATTAGGTTAGGTTTAGGAATATGTCAATTCAACCCAAATGCATGGAGATTAATCATCTCGATGCAAATTTTGTGGGGTGAAGTATTTGGAAGGGACCGTCCTCTCACTGTGGACGAGTTCCTCTATTGTTACAAGCCTTCAGAGATACACCAATCCCCTGGCTTTCATCAATTCACAGCCAGGGGTAGAGATTGTAGATTAATCAAGTCCCTGGCCTCGTCTGACAGAAGATGGAAGACGGAATTCTTCTTCGTCTCCGGCTTCTGGGCTGGAAATCCTGTAAACGTTGGCCGGGACACGTTTGGTCGTTATACCGGGGACCTAGGAAACCTTCGTCCTGAGGGTAAGTTGCTCCCCTTTTTCTTTTGATTTCCCTTTCTTTTTCAGCATTAATGATTAATTAACTAAAAATTTGTTAACTTGTCTTGCTTCAGCTGTTAAACGACCGTCCTTAAGCAAATTACACCGTGACCGCGTCCACAGGGCTCGTCTACACGCGGATAGGGACTTCCATTCTTTGGTTTCGCTTAGACGACTTTCTAAGTGGAATTTGGGCCCCGACCCGTCTGACGTAGCAATTGCACACGAAGTCACAGTAAGAAGAAGTAAGTCCTAAGTTTTAAACGTCCATGCACATCGTTTACTTTATTTCAACTTAAAGTATTCTTACATAGTTTTTTTTTTTTTTTTTTTTTTTAGGAATGGCAACAATGAAAGGGAACAAGGGGAAGGACGTGGCTGCTGAGGGGGATCGTCCTGAGCATGAAACTCAATCTCGTCCTGTGACTGGGGAGAAAAGGAAGGCGCTGTCAAAGGGCCTAGATTTGGGAAATCTCCCTAGTCGAAGAGGCAAAAAGTCCAAGTCCAGCTCGTCCCAGGTAGTTAAGCCTACCCTTCCCTCGTCCCAGCAGTCTGTGCCAGTGTTTGACGTGGACTCGTCTGTTCCAACTGAGAGCACTCCGTCCCAGTCCACTCCGTCTAAGTCTACTCTGTCCAAGACTGTATCAACCCCGTCTCAGCCTTCCAAAATGGTCCCTTCGAACATTATTGAAAACGAGGACCTGGCTTGGGAACGCTTCAAGAAGGTTATCACCGACGAGGATATAAACGTTTGCTATGATATGTCCCTTAAGGAATTTGAACACTCTGGTGTTCACGACCTTTTCAAGGTAATACCTATACCTCGTCTTGAGCAAATATTTCCATCTTCTTTCTTTGTATCTCTTTTTGATTTTCATTCGCGGCTGTGTTTTTCCTCTTTTTTTTTTGTAGGGCATGTCAAAGTTTATAGCAGCGTCAAGGCAGGCTACGGGGTTGGACAAGACGAGGATCCAGTTGGAGACGAAGAACCTAGAGTTGAAAGCTGAAGCTAAACAATGGGCTGAAGTGGCTGTCAAGACCACGGACGAGGTGAAGGAGTTGAAGGCTTTGGTTGAGGAGCTGAGGACCAGTGCTGCGGAGAAGGACGCTCGTCTTGAGGTCCTGAAGAAAAAGATTGATGAATATGGGACTCTTCTCTCCAAAGCAAAGGAAGATGCAGTGGTTGAGTTTAAAGCGTCTAAGCAATACACAGACGCTTTGGATACCAACTATGCAGCAGGGTTTGAAGACTTCAGGATGGACGCTGCCGAGAAGTTCCCTGATGTGGACTTCAGCTCCATCGTCCTCAACTTGAACCCTGCCACCACTAGCTCTCTCCTTGGTCTTGACTCTGAGGACGCCAATATAGAGGACGATGCCACGACCCAGCCTCAGGACGCTCCCAACGTTGCCCCTCCTACTTAAGAATCTTTTCTTCTTGTATTTTTGTTTGGTCTATTTTGAGACCTTTTTTATGTAAATTCAGTACATTTATTTCGTCCAAGGTTTTAGGACGAGGTTTTAAACATCATTTCAGTTTAATTAGCAAGGGTTTTTGGATGTAGGATATCCAACCTTGGCTTAATGAATGTCACTTTATTTTTGTACACGTATGGACGAGTTTTATTTTATTTTTCTTTTGACTTCGTCCATATTCTTCATATATTTGTTTTCCATTTCTATTGAAACTTGAGTGTAATTCGTTTGTGAAATGGTAACAATCATTATTACTCGTCCAAGGACCTGTTGAAAAATGGTTAAGTGTTTCTCGTCCATGGGCTTGATTTTTATGCTTATGCTGATGAAGTCAAGGCCTTATATTTTACTCGTCCATGGACTGGATTGTTTTAATAAAGGCCTTAACAAGATTGAAATATAGCTGTATTTTTCTTCGTCCATGGCTTAACATGCACTCGTCTATGCACCTTTTCGTCCATGGTACAATTAAGTATCATGTCTTACCATGCTCATCCTATGGACGAGAATGCCTTGGACTTTCGCAACTTGCTCTTTATAAGCATTAGCCTTACCTCGTCCTTCAATTTGAACGACTATGGCTTCGCTTTCTAGGAAAGCTTGAGATCACATCTCCGCGTCCAGAGAATTTTCTCATCTTGAGCTTTTAAGCTCTTTTTTTTTTTTCAGGAGTCAATATGAACAAAAATCGATGGAAAACATAAATTTACACAACATTATGTACATTCCACAAACATAGTTCATAACATAGATATTGTTCATAGACGAGGCATGCACTTTAGAGGCTAATGCCTTTATTAGAACAAATACAAACCAAACCATAATTTCGTCCATGCGTTTAACATAACAAAACCACACTGAAAACATATAAATAAACAAGTTTTTATGTTATCCCTGGCTCATCCAGAGTCATGCTCCTCTAGGCTGGCAATTTATTGATAGTATCTCCTCAAGTGCTCCACATTCCAAGGATGCTCCAGCTTCCTTCCATCAAGGGCTTCCAAATAATAGGATCCCTGTCTTTTGAAGTTTATGACTCTGTAGGGGCCTTCCCAGTTAGGTCCCAACTTCCCATGAGCTGGGTTCTTTGTTGCTAAGGAAACCCGTTTCAGGACGAGGTCCCCTATGTTGAATCGCCTTGGCTTTACCATTGCGTCATATTGCCTGGCCATCAGGTTTTTATACCTCGCCATCCTTTGTTTAGCGTCCGTCCTCACCTCGTCTATTAAATCGAGGTTCACACGGAGTTGCTCCTCATTAGCTTCATCCTGATAGGTTGTGACCCTGTGGCTGGCCATGTGCACTTCCGCAGGTATGACTGCTTCAGTTCCATAGGCTAGTTTAAAAGGAGTCTCCCCTGTGGGGGTTCTGGCTGGTATACGCCCATAAAACACCTGGTAGCTCATCTGGCCATACTCCCTTCGCCCCCTCAAGCCGAGTCTTGATTATCTTTAACAAGGATCGGTTTGCAACTTCCGCCTGTCCGTTAGCTTGTGGGTGGGCTGGCGAGGAGTAATGATTTTGAATTCCAAAGTGTAGGCAAAAATCTTTGAACAATGTATTGTCAAATTGTCGTCCATTGTCAGATATTAGCACCCTGGGCACCCCAAACCTACACACAATGTTCTTCCATACGAAGTTTTTGACATTTTGTTGTGTGATGTTAGCCAAGGGTTCTGCTTCTACCCACTTGGTAAAATAGTCAATTCCAACAACGAGAAACTTCATTTGCCGTACACCCAGTGGAAAAGGACCTAGAATGTCAAGTCCCCACTATGCAAAAGGCCAGGGTGCCGTCATTGGAGTCAAGTACTCTGAAGGCTGCCTGGGGATGTTGCTAAATCTTTGGCATTGGTCGCACACCTTGACGTAGGCCTTAGCGTCAGCTTGCATGCTTGGCCAATAATATCCTGCACGGACGATTTTATGGACGAGCGACCTTGCTCCTGAGTGATTGCCACACGCTCCCTCATGAATTTCCCTTATTATGTAGTTCGCTTCGTCCGGGGCCAAACACCTGAGATAAGGCTGGGAAAAGCCTCTTTTATAAAGAATCTCGTTCATAAGAACGTACCTGGCCGCTCTTACCCTTAGCTTTCTTGCTTCGTCCTTCTCCTCTGGGAGTCGTCCGTCTTTTAGGTACGACACAATTGGAGTCATCCAATTTGCTCTATTCTCCACCTGTTGTACTTCCGGGATGTCTATACTTGGCATATACTGGATTTTATCAAGTCCATCTACGGCTTCACTCGTCGAGGCTTCTTTTGCCAAGGCATCAGCTTCCATGTTCTCCTCCCGTGGGATTTGAACGAAATTAACTTCCTCAAACTTTTTTATAAGGCGCATCGCTCTGGCTAGATACTTTCTCATTCGCTCTTCCTTGGCTTCAAACATGCCACTCACTTGGCCTATGATTAACTGAGAATCTCCCAGGACGAGGAGCGACTTCGCTTCTACGGACTTGGCCAATTCCATGCCTTTGAGGAGAGCTTCATACTCAGCTTCATTATTAGTTGTTTGGTACTGCAGACGGACTCTGTGTTTTAGCTTATCCCCCTCTGGAGATTGTAAAACCACACCTACTCCTCCTGTGTGCTGTGTGGACGAACCATCCACATAGACAACCCACTTAGTATTTTCCTTTTCGCCCCCTTCGTCACCGACTGAGGTAAATTCCGCGATGAAATCTGCTAGAGCTTGAGCTTTTATGGCGTGCCTAGGCTGATATTTTATATCAAATTCACTGAGCTTGACGGCCCATTGGATCAGACGTCCTGCAGCCTCCAATTTGTTCATTGCCTTCTTAAGTGGGTGGTCTGTCATGACATTGATGACATGAGCTTGAAAATAGTGCCTTAGTTTCCTGGAGGCTGTTATCAATGCAAAAGCTAATTTCTCCATTAGGGGATATCGTCCTTCCGCTCCCCTCAGTGCCTTGCTGGTATAATACACAGGTCTTTGTACCTTGTCTTCTTCCCTCACTAATGCTGAACTCACTGCGTGTGGAGTAACTGCCAAGTATAAATACAACTCTTCTCCTTGCACAGACGGGCTCAACAAAGGAGCCTTTACGAGATATGTTTTCAAATCTTCAAAAGCTCTCTGACATTCGTCGGTCCATTCAAATGCTTTTTTAAGAACCTTGAAAAATGGCAAGCATTTATCAGTCGCCTTAGAGACAAACCTGTTGAGGGCGGCGACTCGTCCGTTGAGGGACTGGACTTCCTTAACATTGCTTGGGGGCTTCATATTCAGAATTGCTTGAATTTTGTCAGGGTTTGCTTCGATTCCCCTGTGGGAGACCATAAATCCTAAGAATTTCCCCGATGACACTCCAAAAGCACATTTGCTAGGGTTCAATTTCATGTGATACTGCCTCAGTGTGTCGAACGTTTCCCTCAAGTCGTCCAGGTGCCTATTCTCGTCCTGAGTTTTTACCAACATATCGTCTATATAGACTTCCATATTCCGCCCGATCTGTGGACGAAACATATGATTGACTAGCCGTTGGTACGTTGCACCAGCATTTTTCAAACCGAAAGGCATCACTTCATAACAAAATAATCCCTGACTGGTGACAAAGGAGGTCTTCTCTTGGTCCGCTTCATCCATCCTAATCTGATTATATCCAGAGAATGCATCCAGGAAACTGAGCAACTTACGGCCCGCAGTAGAATCTACCAGCTGATCAATGCGTGGTAACGGGTAACTATCCTTGGGACAAGCTTTGTTCAGGTCGGTGAAATCAACGCACATTCTCCACTTGCCGTTCGCCTTCTTAACCATGACCACGTTGGCCAACCATTCAGGATAGTATACCTCACGAATGAACTTCGCGGTAATCAGCTTCTGAACCTCCTCCTTAATAGCATTGTCTCTCTCTCTGGGGCAAATACCCTCTTCTTTTGTCGGACTGGTTTGGAGGAAGGGCATACACTCAGACGGTGGGTAATAACATTAGGATCTATACCCGGCATGTCTTCGTGACTCCATGCAAACACGTCTCTGTTTTTCTTTAGAAAGCAAATGAGATTTTTCTTGATCTTTGCTTCCAGATCTGCCCCAACCCTGGTACACCTCTCAGGGTTTTCATCGTCTAAAGGAATATTTTCCAACGCTTCAATGGGTTCTGCCACAACTTTCTTTTCTTCGATATTCATTGTCTGAAATTGCTCGTCCGCAGCCAACATGGCTAGATAACATTCTCTTGCTGCTAGTTGGTCCCCCTGTACTTGGCCTACCCCATGTTCGGTCGGAAACTTGACTGACAGGTGGTAAGTAGATGTAACTGCCTTCCACCTATTTAAGGTTGGCCTCCCAATTATTGCATTATAAGAGGACGCACAATCAACCACGAGGAAGTTCACCTCCTTGGTAACTTGCTGCGGATATGCCCCCACTGTCACTGGTAGTGAAATATTACCCACAGGTTGCACCTTCATTCCACTGAAACCTACTAGGGGGGAGTTTACTGGCCGGAGCAAGTCTCGTCCTAACCTCATCTGCTGAAAAGCTGGATAGTACAAGATATCAGCAGAACTCCCATTGTCTATCAACACCCTTCTAGTCTTGTAGTCCGCGATAAGGAGGGTGATGACAATAGCATCGTCATGAGGGTGATGGACTCTCCCCGCATCCTCGTCCGTGAAGGTGATCGCTTGTTCGTCCGTAGTCCCTGCATTCGATGATCGTCCAGAGAGCTGAACGCTCTGCACTGCTTTCAAGTATGCTTTTTTTGATTTAGACGACTGTCCGGCAGAACTTCCCCCCAGAATGATTCTTATTTCTCCGAGCGGTGGCCGTGACGATTCTTCTACCTTGGCTTTCAATTTCTCGTCCTTATGGTCTCGTCCAACGAAATTTCTCAGCTTCCCTTGCCTAATAAGATTCTCTATCTGCTGCTTCAAATCAAAGCACTCGTCCGTATCATGGCCATGGTCTCTATGGAAGCGACAATACTTATTCCTGTTGCGCTTGTTGGGATCTCCCTTCAGCTTCTCCGGCCACTTCAAGGAAGGCTCGTCCTTGATTTGCATAAGGACTTGCTCGAGCGGCACATTCAAAGGGGTGTATTGTTGATTCCGCGCTGAAGGACCTGCCTTCTTCTCTCGGTCTTTCCTATCTTCTGTTCGACCCTTCTTAGGACGAGGACCTTGTTCTGACTGACGCATTGGGTTGGCTTCTACTCTTTCAAGTCTTTTCCTCTTCTTGGCTATGATAGCGTCCTCCGCATTCATAAAGTTCTGGGCTGAATGGACTAATTCAGCCATGGTTTGAGGCGCCTGTTCGTATAACTTGTGGATAAACAAATCAGAGTGAACCCCATTATGGAATGCTGCGAGGAGGAGCTTATCATCCACCTCGTCCACTACCAAGGCGTCCCTGTTGAACCGCGTGATGAATGACCGCAGACTTTCATTCTCTCCTTGCTCTATGGTCAGCAAGCTAGATGAAGAACGTTTGTGCCTCTGCCCTCCAATAAAATTGTTAACGAACAACTTGCTTAGCTCCTCGAAGGACGTCACCGAGTTGGGGGGTATTTTGCTGAACCATACCCGCGCGGGCCCTTTGAGGGTAGTGGGGAAGGCTCTACACATTATCTCATCAGGAACCCCCTGAAGGTGCATGGTAGTCTTGAAAGTGGTGATATGGTCAAAAGGGTCTCGCGTTCCATCATACGAATCCAAGGAAGGCATTTTGAATTTCGGAGGCAAGGGATGACCATTGATAGAGGCTGTGAAGGGTGAGTTAGTTCGGTGAACCAGGTCTTCTACAGGATTGGTTCTCCTCATGTTCTCTCTCATCTCGTCCATGACTTTCCTCATTTGATCCATCTCCTTTTCCAAATGTGGTACCCTTGTAGGAATGGTACCCCTAGATTGGCTCTCCGGATCTGCACGTCTTCCATCCCCTTGACTTTGTCCAAGGTCTTCTCCATAGGCCTCATATTGTTGCCTTTTAAAGGTAATCTCTCTCTTCAATTCCTGGTTCTGGCGAGTCAGCTCTGCCATAGCGGTGGCCATTGCTTGGACGTGTTGGGTAAAAAGGGGTTGCATGGCTGGTGCAGATTGTTGAGGGCGATGAGGATTGCTGGAAGCGTCTCTGCTCTCTTGAGGGCCCGGACTGGTAGCCCTTGATCTGGTCTGAACCATTCCAGCCCTTTGTCGGAGAAAGAAAACACGGAATTCAATAAATGGAGTCCAAACGTGAAATAATTCTTTCCCACAGACGACGCCAACTGATAAGTTCTATGAGATCAGTGGGCTGAAAAGTCTTCGAATGCTGCTGATCTTGAAGGCCAAGTCCTGAAAACACCAAATTCAATCAGAGAAAGACCGGTGGAGGCCGGTCTAGGGTCCTCCGATGGTAAAGTCAGTGATTTAGAGTAGGAAGAAGAAACTTCAAAGACTTCAACAATTTTTTATCTGGAACTCTAAAAGAGAGAAAAAGTCCCCATACCTCTGCGTAGAAAGGTCTTTATATAGTGTTGGAAATCGGTTATTTCTTTAATCGTCGCAAAGCTTGGAGGATTCAGAGGGTAACTTCCATAACTGCCATGGGAGTCACCTCATCGGGATCTGTGTTGAGATCCAAACAGTATGACTCTTCAGCGTGATTTTTGGTTGGAAGTGTTGAACCTTGTTCGTCCTTCTTTAATGACGGACGAGGTTCATTGCTTCCTCGTCCTCCCCTGGACGAGTGAATGGCAGATGAAGTAGACGGTCAAGGACGAGTGTACCAACCACTCGTTCATCGCTTTGTACATGCTATGGACGGCACTATGGACGAGTAATTGGCTTGGTGTTTTTCTTGCACCATCACCTTGAACTTAGCTTCCCAGCATAATCGGTAGCTAACTATTTTCTTAAGGTCAGTAAATTTTTAGAACATGCTTATGAGTACCTTTGTACCTTGTGTTGTGGTATTTGATCTTAGGATTTAAAGGCTTATCTTTATGGATGCTATGTGCTTAGCATTTTTTACCATTTATGGCAACCAATTCATGAGATACAGGATTAATATTGCAAAGTTATCCCCTCAGTATTCAATTCAGCAAAAGCAAGTCATAGTATTAAGGTGGCTCAATTATTAACCAAAGTCTAAGTGGAAACTATCACTATGGACTTTACATTTTTTGGCTGCTAATTCAAAATAGAAAACAAGTTGAACTATTGAGATTGTTTGGTTAACAATCAAAGCACAGGTTATATAAATGGCAAAGCCCATCATAATAACAATAAACACATAATGTAAAAAAGAAATGTCATATATTCAATATAAAAGTCACATTACATTTTCAAATAATAATAATAATAATAAAAAAAAATACAATAAAGCAAAAAATACAACTGGAGCTAGCCAAGGAGGCCTACTTCTTCAGCTTTATTTTGATCCCTTCCTTGGGGAGTTGAGCAGAAAGGGTCTCAGGATCCTTGAGGCCCTCAGTTGGGGGAGCAACCTGTAGAGGATCAACTAGGAGAGGTGCCTCCTCGGTATAAGGGGCTTGGGAACCAGTAGAGGACTTTGTAGCATCCTGGGGTGCCTCCTTGTTTAGACCTTCGTTTGTTTCGGTCACCCCAGTAGGCTCACTTTCCTTGGCAGGCTCATCAAAAGTGGCAATGGCTAGAGCAAATTCATTTGGAGCAGTACCAACTTCCTCAGGAGCCACCTCAGCCTCGGAGTTAGAGGAAGCAGCCTCACGGATGGCAGGAGGGTAGTATACATGCTTTGCCTTCCACAGGTCAGATGAAATCTCAACTCCAGCTTGTTTGAGGGCCTCATTCCAAACCTGGGAACAGTAGCGCTTGCATACCCTTGAGACTTGAGCTTTAAGGGTGGCTTGGGTCTCAACCACCCCAAAGGCAAAGGCTTCCTCCTCAGCCGTTTCCTTAGAAAGCTGAGCCTCGGCCTTAGCAAACTCTGCCTCCTCCTTGGCCCTCAAAGCCTCATCTCTAGCCCATTCTGCAACATTCTTAGCCCTCTCTGCCTCGGCTATCTTCTTCTTCAGCTCAACGATCTGCTTCTTAGCAATCTTTAGCTGATCCTCTACCTCAAGCAGGTGCCTTGTCTGATCTTGGGTCTGCTTTTGAGGGCCAGCAAGTCCTGACTCAGCGCTGTCTCGGGCCCTTGTCATCTCCTTCAACTCCTCCCTTGCTTTTGAGAGATCGGCCTTGGAGATTTTAAGAGTCCGAGCAGCGTTCAGACGCCTGTCGCGCTCGAGGTCAAAGGCCCTGCTCTGATTGTTGGCCATCTCTTCCAACCTAAAAATGGCCTGGACAGCTTGCCAATTGAAACAAGCACACAGTAAGTTGGGAACTAAAGAGCAAAATTCAACGACGTCTTAAGTGCTGGATGCCTTATCATGCCCAAGTGCCTCTTTAGGTTGAGGAAGACCTCCTGCCTATTCAAGTTCTCCAATTCGGCCATGTCAGCGGGGAGTAGTAGGGACCTCTCCAACGCATCGGCCACGTATGTGCCTTCACCCCCTCTGAAGTCCCTAAGGGAAGTATTGTCCATCAAAGGCTCTCCATGGAGCATTAGGGCGGGGAGCTAGGCCTGGGGCTCGCCCTGTAGGGTCACTTCCTTTCCTTGGCCCTAGTGCCCAATTTTTTGTTACTTGGAGGGCTGTCGAGTTTCATCCTCCTCTTGGGAGGATCGAGATTTGTCTACTCCCACAGGCCGTTTGCCTTTGTCTTTCTTATTCTTGGGATCAGTGGGCTCGGACCCTTGGAGCAGACTTGGCTGAGGTGGAGGAGGTGGAAGCCTGGATTGGGTGGAAGATGACCTAGTCTGAACAGGCTGACGCTTAAGTGAAGGAGGAGAAAGCTTGGATTGTGACTTCCTCGGTGCGTCCTTCCTCGGCTAGCCCTCAATCAGGTCGAGTAGGCTGGTTTGAGGTTGTCTTTTGAAACCCATCTCGGTCTGAGAACCAATCCCTGCTAATAAGAGGTCCGCTTCAGTTGAGTTGGGGTCACCCAAGTCACCAAAGGGATCCTTGGACAGATTGACTTGGTCAAATGCTCTAAATTCGTCCTCGGATGGACCCAAATCAGTGACTTCTTCTTCCCTCCATAGACTTCCTTCCTCGGCCTCTACAACTCAACGGGATGAAGAAGGGCCCGCCAACGAAATACCTACTAGAACGGGAGACCCTTCAGGAAGCAAGAACCCCTGTTTTGCTACGGTGATCCTATAAAGCCTAGGATCCTTGGCTCTGATCACGTATTTCGGAGCCGAGAACGACTTCTGGATCGGATTGTACCCGAGGATCTTGTGAGTAGCTCTTACTTGGTTGTCAGTTTCGTTCACAAAGACCTCCGCCCTAAGTATGGTTTCCAAATCTTCCTTGTTGACCAAATGGAAGTGCCATTCAAAGGCGTGTGGATCTGCAAAAAAGAAAGCATATTCGTATTAGCAACCAAACAATGCAAACTGCGATAGCACAAAGGATCAAACCCTCTCCTACTCTAAATACCCCACCTGGTGTCCCCTCTTCTATTGGACAGTGAAGGCCGTCGTGCCACTCCCCGGACATGATGAGAAAGTCTTTATTCAACCCCTTGCTTGACTCGGAGAGACACTGAATATGCCGAACCTTATCATCCCTCGTCTTCATATAGTAGGATTTACCCTTTAGGTGTTGGAGGTTGTAGCACCAATTTACATCATGGTGGGTTAACCTCAACCCCATCTTCTCGTTCAAGGCGTCCACACAACCTAGGATCCTAAACACGTTGGTGGCGCACTGGGTGGGAGCTAACCGGAAATGCCTAAGGTAATCCCTCATCACCGGCTCCATGGGGATTCTCATACCACCTTTAAGGAAAGCGATTATGTGAATCACTACCTCACCCTCCTTCCTCTTGATATACCATTCCCCTTCTTCACAGTACCTCAAACCTACATTACTAGGTATCTTATAATCGGCAATGAATTTCTCTATTGCCTCTTCAGACTCAACCAACTTTTTAAACCTACCCATCTCTAGGAACTACTAAAAGACTCAGAGAGGAACGAGAGGAAAAGAAACTTGGAAGGTAGAAAAAACGTAAGTTAGAGAAAGAGAAGAAGACTTACAGAAGTGAGGAAAGGCTCATCGGACAGGCTTTTTAGGTTGAAAAGAGTCGTGGGTTTAATTGGAGATTTTGACCGTACTCAGGATGTGTGCGCAAGAACTCTTGAATGTAAAAGTGAAGAGACAAATCGGTTCAAATGGGTATTTATACCTTCAATTAAAAACAACTGTGTGGGTTTTCCCACCTATAAGGCTAAAGGAACCCCCGCCGTTAGATTACTAGTGCACCGTTGGATGTGGGGCGCACAGAGCCGTCAGAATTTAATGTGGGCGCGCTCCGTATCTCGAAGCACCAGGAACATGCCTTGGACAGATGAAGAGACTCTATTGCTGATGTAGGACAAGACTGGACAAGCCATGACAGAGACCTGAGGACGTCAAAATCCTCCTCCTCGTCCGAGGAGCCGAACAGTAGGATTTTGAGGGGCTATTGTGGGGCCTAAGAATCTGGCAACCCCAGCCTACTTTATATTAAGCCCAAGGCCCACGCCGAGGACGAAGAAACGTCCGAGAATAAACGTAGAAAGCCCAAGTTGCCAAGAAACATTGCCGAGGACGATCCTGTCCTCGGCCAGCAGAGATCATAGAAGGGAAGAGTAGCACGCCACTAAAGGCAGCTTCTTTAAGCATCCCAAGAAAAAGACAAGTACAATGGGACTGTTTGACGGCCTTTAAAACAATCCTTTTATATGTCTAGGGTTAGAAGAAAAGAAGGCCCAAAGAAACATTCATGAATCCTAAGAAATCATATCAAAATTCTGATTTTTATAAACCCCGACAAATAGAAGTTGTTGAGAAGCTATCGAGCAGGTGTCGAGCTTACGGGCTGGAACAGCTTTCTAAACCTCGACACATACTAGCTGTCGAGCTTTAGTAACCTTGCACTTTCAGCTTGTTTTCTTGGACAGATTTGAAGGCTTCCACATTTGATCTTGAAACATAGTTTCTTGAAGTATTTTAACACATCCTAGATCTACCCAATTACAAGTAAAGTGCGTTTTGTTAAAGGATTAGCCAATTATATAAAAGTAATGACATATGTTCTTAACAAGTGAAACACATATGTCCTAACAATCTCCCCCTTTGGTAATCCGTGACAAAACCACAACAAACAAATGAACATATGAGAGAAGTCATGAATCACTCAACTCATATTCACTTGTTGAATACAATAAAATCTATCCTAACACAAACTTTTGAAAATTTTTGCAAGAAGAGAGTTTATGCAAGTAAACTTTGTCAACCTGTATTTCTGAAACACTTTAAACAAAACTCATCGAGGCATCTTGTGTAAAATAGAAATAATAGATTGTATACAAGTATAAGAAACATGTGTATAAAGATAGAGAAGAAACAACACATGTAGAGGTAGGTGAAAGAAACATACATCCACATATAGAGAAAATAAGTACAGTGTATGTAAAAACCGGTCACAAGACCTAATATACAAGAAGCTCTCTGGATCCCGCAATATGCCCGATTACATCTGCCAAGCCTCACCGGCTTCTTTTGGTAAATCCTTAAAGCTTCCCAAGCTCCAAAACACTTTCTACACTCTGAAAAGGTGTGGGTTGTGTTTGGGTACAAATCTCCTCTCAAGGTATGGCAATGGGAGAGGGAATGAGAAGTGGCTAGAATGATTTCTCACTAAGGATGAGTAGCTCTCTCTCTAAAAGATGGGTGCGTGTGTGTTGTAGAAAACCTATCTAGGATTTTTCTCTCTGAATGGCCTCCTTATAATTTTTGTGGATAATGAGAGCATATATAATATGAGTGAAGGGTAAGAAAGTCACATTTAAAAATCCTCTAGGCAGAATGTTTCGTGAGTATCTTGCAGGAAGGCCTTACCCACGAGACACTTGAGAAATTAATAGCCTGGCACGACTCTTCAGCTTCGAGTCATGTGCTTCTCACGTGCTCTTTCGCGGGTTAGCTTATCGCGAGCTTCTTGTGATCTTCTTGCGAAATCCACTTGTTCTTCCAATACATGCTCAATTCTTCACCAACTTAATACTAAGCCCAATACAATAAAATTCCACAAAATACAAGGAATAAAATTAAAGCAATTGCAACACTTTTTGTCATGGAATAAAACCAACGTAAAACATAGTTGTAAATCACAACTTTACAAAAGTTAAAGAAAACAAGCATTTGATTTTATGAATCTGTCTCATTTAATGAATTAGTATTAGAGTTCAAATCCTAATAACAATATATTTTAGTTTTTTTTTTCTTTAATTTTTTTTTTTAAAATTTCAACTAACCAAATATGTTTTTGAAATCCCAACATGTTTGGTTAGTTGAAATCCTAATAACAACATGTTTTTAATTTCAACTACCAAATTTTTTTTTATAAAAAATTTCAACTAACCAAATATGTTTTTAAGTTCAAATCCCAAAAACAAGTTTTTTAAAATAGAAATAAAAGACTGCTACCAATCATAACCTAAGATTCTCATTTTTACATAAGTCTTAGTTGAGAATTGAGATATATATATTTGAATTTAAAATAAATTACAATAAGCTCGGTTAATGTTTGGAGACATGATAAAAACCTTCAATGAGTACGCATGAGGAGTACCAAATTGTTTTGTTTTTGAGAAATAAGCTCGTTTTATTTGTTTCGATGGAAAACCTTCTGTAAAGATAGTTTTCGTGTTTTTTAGTGTTTGGTAGTATTAAAAAAAAAAAAAAAAAACAAAACAAAAAAGAAGAGTCAAAAGAAAACTATCTTTAGTCAACAAAAAAAAGTATGGTTTATTTTTAGAGATTATTTTCTACTAATTTTTTTTTGGAAAACAACTCTATCTTACAACAAGCTAAATAAGGGAAGTTAGAAGATTGTTTTTCAACTCATTTAATTACAAAATATAGGAAAATGAAATCGTTTTACAGAAAATACATTTTAGAAAATGACTCATTTTTTAGAAAATATTTCCACCTAAACAAACAAAGCGTAGAAATGGCTACTACTATCAAACTAAGTAATGTTTAGCCAGACAGATGGCCATTGATGCTCCAAATTGTCTATGCCTCTAAGCGTGCATGTCTAAGTTTAGTAGAACACAAGCCCAAGTTGTGATGAAACCGGAAAAAAGAAGGATTTTTTTTTTTTTTTTTTTCTTTCGGACAGTTTGCTCATAGTGCATGTCCCACTTGTATATTGTAGAAATTTCTTGATTTGTTTCATATGGAAGGAATTTTTTTTTTTTTGAAAGATAATTTGGTAATTACAGCATGGAGAGGTGCCAATTAATCAACTACAAACCCTTGGCTCATGCGGAAGGATTATTTAAAGTTGTGGAACATTTTATTTAGGCAAATTCTTATTTAGATAGTTCTTATTTGGATCCAAGATGATTTCTCCAACGAGAAAGGTTCCTTGGCAACTTCGCTTTTCAATGATATATTTATTACTTATTTACTTTGCAAAAACATGGAGAAAATGGGCAAACGCCCTTTTCAAAAAAAAAAATTTCAGCATTTTGCCCAATTTCCCAAACTAATTAGGAAAATGCTCCTCATTTGAAACTCGATTTTCTTAAAATCGAGTTATATAAAAAAAAAAAAAAAAATTCTGGAGCCTTATAGTGGCGTTTTAAGGAGCTTATAGTGACGTTTTAAGGACCTATAGTGACGTTTTAAGGATCTATAGTGGCGTTTTGTAACTCGATTTCCATGAAGTCGAGTTATAGGTAAAAAAAAGAAAAAAATTTGCATGTAACTTGACTTCATGGAGATCGAGTTACAAAACGCCACTATAGGTCCTTAAAACGTCACTATAGGCTCCTTAAAAACGCCACTATAAGGCTTAACTCGATTTTGAGAAAATTGATTTTCAAAAAAGGGGCATTTCCCTAATTAGTATAGGAAATAGGACAAAATGCTGGATTGTTTTTTTAAAAAGGGCAAAGGCCAATTTTTTCCGCATAAACACTAATAAAGAAGTTAAGCAAGAACTTGGAGTTGCAAAAGCAAGTAGAGGAGCTTTTCTGTGAATGGCTATTCCAATGCATTGGGTCATGTCCAAAACTTCTCCTTATGCTCCACCAGGCAATGCCCAATCAAACTTGTACACAAGATTTGCGAATAAAAGATCAATGATAGCTATGGCAAATGTAATTCGTCGGCATCCCCTCCTTCCAGGAAATCGTGTCCTTTAAAATTTATTGTAGAATTCAAGAACCTCTCAAGTTGGAATTCAGTCGGATTTTCCCACAATGAAGGGTCTGTTGCAATTGCCCATACATTAGTGATAACCATGGTACCTGCAGCTATGTCATATCTCTTTATTTTAACATCTTAAGTTGATTTTCGAGGAACTAGTAATGGGATTGGAGGATATAAGCGAAGGGTCTCCTTGATTACAGCTTTTAAATAATGCATTTCCTCTAAATCATTCTCAGTTATATAAGGTTTGTCTTTGGCAATTCCCCTTACCTCACTTTGCAATTTTTTCATGACTCTAGTGTGCCTTAAGAGCTTTGACATTGCCTATTCTAGGATTGTGTAAGTAGTATCAGTTCCAGCAGCAAACATAACCTAGAAACCAAAATAGGTAAAGAATCTATTGTTAAAAGAAATATGTATGGGTTTGAAAAGGGGGCCAATCATGTTAAAGTAGGAGCTATGACTTATAAGCATTCAAGTATTCAACAAAGAGTTTATAAAAAAAAAAGGGTATTTAACTGGGCAATGAGGCTGAGGATTGATTGTAATAGGTATTATAGAATTCTCTGATTTTAAGATGGCTTTAACTTTTGTTTGTTTGTTTATTTATTTATTTAGTGACAAAAGAAATGAACTAAATAGATATTTGATGTGAACACTAGGTATGTGTATGTGATTGAATTTTTTTCAATCAAACAAATAAATTATGAATAGAGATTTTTTTTATATAGAAAATACGTGTGTGCAGTTTATAATTGAATATTTATTCATTCTCCTTAGAACACTTATTAACAAGACCCTTGGGCTTGTTTAGTAAAAGATTTCTAGTTATGTTGTTTAAGTTTTGTGGAAATACGATTGGGTAAAAAAAGAGGTGGAAATACGTGTTGTGGTGTTTAAACAATAGTTTTTATTGTTTCAACACCGTTACCAAACGCGGCCTAACCTCTGGCTTTGTGCTAAGCATATTCAAACAATGAAATATTGCCCATCACTTATTAATTATTATACATGGGAATGTGGTAAGAAGATTTTGAGTTGTACATTCTAGGCTAAAATACAAAATTCACCTTCTAAATTTGACAAAAATATCATTTCAGTTTTCTAACATTGCTTTTGTTCAATTGAGTCCTCTAAGTTTCAAAATTGTTCAATCAAGAGCTTCCATCAAGCCTCTGTTACATGCTCCGTTAAAACGCACCTAAGATTATTATTTTATTATAATTTTAAAATTTAATAAAAAAATCCAAAAAATTAGAAAAATAGAAAGATTCTTCAAATCCGGTGGTGAGGACGACGATGTTAACCAACCATTGCACAATACCAATTTGAAAATAAACCAAAATCAAAGCAACCACTTCCCAAACACTAGCAAAACGGCCACACCCAAATACGTGCCCATCTTCCTAAACCCAAATCAAAGCCACCATTTTTTAACAATATCCAAAGAAAACGCAGCCACTGACTAAGCTTTAATCACTGACAAAAACAGAACAAAAAATGGAAATTAAAACTACAAGAAGAAAAAAAAGAAAAAAAAGTACAAGAGGTTTACACCACTTTAACAAGGTTAAAATCAAAACAAAAGATCGGTTTACACCATCTTCCTTCTGCCAATCTTGGACGGCTGTCCTCAACGTCCAGATTGCCCTTCCACAGCCACTTGTCAATGTTCAGGGACCTTATATTCCAAGAATACATATCCAATGTTTTATTTTCTAGGTCTTTAATTAAACTTTTTTTTTTTGGAAATATTAATTTTTAGTGTGCTTTAACAGAGCACTGTAACGGAAGCTAATGGTAGGTCTTGATTGAACAACTTGGAAACTTCGAGTAGTTCACCGGAAAAAAGAAAAAAGAAAAAAAAGAGAAGAAGATTGAAATGAATTCTGGCTAAACCTAGAGCGTGTATTTTACATTTTAGCTTATATTCTAAAAGGTGCCATAGGTATAAGAAAACATGGAAGCATTGTAATAGAAATTAAATAATCATAGAATATTGGAATATTGACAGGTTTTTTTTTTTTTTTTGAGAATAAAAAAAAAGGGTCTTTATGGTCATATTACACCCTCGGGCAGGAAGCTAGTGGCCTCGGTCGGGGTAGTCAGGGACGGAACCAGGATTTGAACCTAGGGGGGGCGAAAGCATGAACCAAAAAAATTTCAAGTGACATGGTTTATTAAAAAAAAAAATCATGGTAGACAAAACAATTGCACTTTATTACTATAAATATTTAAGTCAAGAATGAAATAATATGAACCAAAAAAGTTGAAAGTTACAATATGATATTCAAACCTTTTCGAAAAAGAATAAAAAAGAAGAGAACTTTGGATCTCCAAATTTTGGATAATTGGAATTAATATGTTAATTTTATTACATTAACCAACTCACCAATATGATAAACCCATACTTTTGGATGCAACTAAAAATCACACTAATGAAGCTTTCAAAACTTTGTTTGAGGATTTTAAAAAATTGGGATATTAATATTAAGAGTTGGCAATGCTACATCATCAATATTGGCTTCTAAAAGAATTTTGCATTTTATCTTTTGAAAAAATATTAAATATTGTAATTGACTTTCCCATAATTTATAAATCAATTAAAAAGTTATATAAATTATTGTCACCCCCGTAAGGGAATTTTTTTTTTCTATGAGATTTTTTTGGTTATGAGTTATTGAATTATGATATTGGTGATTTGTGGATTTTTTGTTGTGTTGTATTTGGACTATGGAGGGGCCATGGGTCCAAAGAAAGGGTTAAGTGATTAGTTTCTTTTGGGCTATTTGGACCAATCCAAAAATTTGAGAGGGGCCAACTATAAACTCTAAAATATGGATATGCACAAAAAAAAAAAAAAAAAAAAAAAAAGATAATTTGAAAGAGAGAGAGGGGGGGGGGGGGGGCAATGGCCCCCCCCTGCCCCTTGGTGGATCCATCCCTGGGGGTAGCCCAATCTTGGGGGCCATTCTGTACCACTGTGCGGGAGTCACCTCACATTTTGTGAGTACACCTCACCACTAAGTTTACCCACCAACGAAAACCTGCAGGCAGCGAGACTCGAACTTAGGTGTGTTGCACAAAGCGTCCGAGTCTTACCCACTCAGCCAAGCCCTCGTTGGCGGAATATTGACAGCTTGTTATAAAGTTATCATAGAAAGATTTGCACCCCTTAGAATTTTGTTAGGATATTTAAAGAATAATTCGGGAGTACAATAAATGAATATTATTTCCTCCTTCATAATAGTGAGTCTCACCTTTAAGATATCTCTAGAATAATTTGAGAGCACAGCTTACACTCCCTCCCCCGACATAATAAAGGGTCTTACTAATTAAATTTATGGTAAGACCCACTATTCACATAAGATAAAAGAGTTGCCAGGGGCCTTGTAGTAGAATTGACATTACTCAAGCACAAAGTGCTTGAGAGTCTAAGGAGGGATGAAGTTCGAGCTGCAAAGTTAGTAGCATATTATAATTATCTTTCTAAAAAAATATGAGAGGGAAGAGTACGTATTTATTGTACTATCAAATTATTTTATTATTTTTCGTTAAACAGATGTTTCTATACAAAATTCGGCAAATAATTTCTTTTCCTTAGTTTTTTCTACAAGAGAAAGTAAAGAAGGGAAAACAAGAGTGTTAGGTTTAGTGTTAGCAAATTCCAAGATCGTGTATCATGTTTGAGTCATAATTGTCGAATTTCGAGTACAAGATTAAGTTCCAAGATTCAGCTTAAAGGTAGTAACTAGAATCTCAACTAACCTTTGATCGAGTTTTGATTGATTGAGACAAGCTTCTCAATCAAATCTAGACTAAGGCTCGCTCTATTGAGACATGGGAAACCTCATTTTTAATCAAACTCATTTAGTCAATTGCTAAGTTGGAAATCATGCCCTACATGCTAAACTATATACGGGCATATAAGAGTCAATTGAAAAGGGATCTTTCATAAAACATTTTGTGCAGCGTAGTGAAGAAACCCTTAAACCTCTCTCTATTCACCATCTATCAAGAGTTCAACGAGTAAATATAAAGATTGGTTGTTCAAGTGGATGATCAAGGCTACAAAGCCATTGATGTACCTTTGCAACGAAGAAGAAATCTTCATGGTGGTCCTTCAAGTCATGGACACTGTTCATGGGAGAATTTCAATTTAAAAAGGGTCAAATCAACTTGGAGTAGAGAATAAGGCCACATTTGTATGTATTCTATTGGATAGAGACTAGGGATTAGAATATAACATAGTTGTAGGCTTTAATTATAAATAGTGAAATTTTTCTTGGTGCTAGGATTAACCCCAGTAATGGTTTTCCTTAGAATACATCTAAGGTTTTCCACTTCGTCACCAAATAATCTGTATTATTTACTTTATTGTGTATTAGAAAGCACCCTAGAGTTATGAAGAAATTGCGAAGTGAGGCTAGGGGAATTGCCAAAGACAAGGATTTTATAACTGAGAATGATTTAGAGGAAATGCATTACTTGAAAGCTGTGATCAATGAGACCCTTCGCTTATATCCTCCAATCCCATTACTAGTTCTTTGAGAATCAACCCAAGATGTTAAAATTAAGGGACCCATGGTTCTCATGGTTATCACTAATGCATGGGCAATTGCAAGAGACCCTTCATTGTGGGACAATCCAGCTGAGTTCCAACCAGAGAGATTTTTGAATTCTACAATAGATTTTAAAGGACATGATTTTCAATTGATCCCATTTGGAGCTGGAAGGAGGGGATGCCCAGGAATTACATTTGCGATGGCTACCAATGACCTTTTATTCACAAATCTTGTGCACTAGTTTGATTGGGCATTGCCTGATGGAGCAAAAGGAGAAGATTTGGACATGACTGAATGCACTGGGCATACCATTCACAGAAAATTTCATCTACTCGCTGTCGCAACTCCAAGTTCTTGCTAAATTTCTTTATAGTGTTTATGCAAAGTAAATAAGTAATAGATTATTTTTATGGTGTTTTGAAAAATTGTTCTAAAAAATTGTTTCCAAATGTTTCGTCACCCAAAAATCTGTTTGACACTTATTTTCTATTTTTATTTCTCTTAATCAGTAATAGAGAAATGGTAATAAAAAGGACTACTTGACTTGTAACCTCAGCAAAAAACATATTTGCCTGCTAGCACAATGACACTAAAACTTTATAATCACTTTATAGAACTTCCTCCATGAATGAAGTCATTCATAACCAAAAAAATTCCGATACTCCAAAGAACTATATGGAGGTATACACCACTAAGCTCATACTATAGAATCTTCATACTATAGAATCTTTCCCCTTAATTTGTATAGCAAGTTTTTTGTTTTAATTATGACGTAAAAGACATGGGCAAAAAATTATCAATTTATCATCTTTAAGTAGATCATAACCTCATCAATCTAGCAACTTTTAACAAAATTCCATTGATACAATCCAAATTTGATGTGTATTAAAATAGGATTTTCCAAAAAATTTATGAACCCTACCAATAAACATTGTTCGAACTTATTTTGGATGAGATTTTATTCTTAAAAATGTGAATTTTGACTTATTTATATTCTTGAATTAATTATTAAAATATGCATATATCATTTGTAACTGATGAAATTAATATTATAAAGCAATACAGCAATTTTATTCATAAATTCTCTCTCTTGGAGTGGGAAAAATTCCAGTCTCTAAAGAACCATGCTAATTAAGGAAATCAAAATTTAAACCGAGGAAAATTATTAGGTTCCATATGAATCTTCAACTCTTTTGACTTTGGAGGCACATAGAAGTGAGTGGTTTTACTTCATTTGTAAAATAATTATTAAGTGATAATTTAGTTCTCTCATTTATATTTATAATGGTGTGGGTTTCAGTTAGCTCAATTGGTAAAGTTTCTAATGGTTGTATAAGAGATCTGGGGTTCAATTATCGTCTACACCAAAAATTGATTGATGTCTTGGTCTGATGATAAAGAGATATTATCAGGAGCGGACGTCATAGGCTGAAACTCTCTTAAAAAAAAAAAACCACCAAGACTATGAGAGTAGAGAGCACCAAGTTATCACTTATTAATTACTTTCAAAATGAAGTAAAACAAAGGTTATTCATAATGGATTCATTACTAAGAAATAGCAGCTAGCAGAATAAGTGGCGTAACAACACAAGAAAGCAACATTTGTGGCTAAAACTTTCCTATAGAAAGAGAGGGTACCATCATAAAAAGGATGCGGATAAGAATCAGATATTCATCGAGTTTTAGTGGAGCTCAATAGCTGAGATGGATCCCATCGTGATTTAAGTTTTAACTTCTAGCTATACGTTTTTGCCTTTTCCACTAGCTGGACTTCACGTGTCGATCATCCATACTAACTTATCTGGGTCCACTCGTCGCGTTCATAATGTAAATATCTAGATCTCATTTGAGACAATTTACAGTGGCCACAAATATAAAAGTTGAATCACTGCGGAACATCAACAAGGGAGATCAGATCGCAAAAGCTTAAACATACACTCGCCCGAAAAAGAGAGAAGAAAATGTCACACTTCCTGCAATTTTTGGTTACAGATGTAACATCCTTCTTGCTGCAGCCCTCTGTTTTAACAATTTTGGCCTTCATCTACATACTTCTATTCAAATTGTACTCCATCATTCCAAACAGTAACCCCAAAAAAAACTCACCACCTTCACCACCAAAGCTACCCATCATTGGAAACCTTCACCAACTTGGCTTGCAGCCTCACCGTTCACTCCAAACCTTAGCTCAGCGCCATGGCCCTCTCATGCTGCTTCACTTTGGCAGCGAACCAGTCCTTGTTGTCTCGTCTGCTGATGCTGCCCAAGAGATCATGAAGACCCAAGACCTCAACTTTGCAAACCGACCCAAATCAGGCATATCAGAGAAACTATTATACAATTACAAAGATGTGGCTTCAGCCCCCTACGGTGAGTACTGGAGGCAAATGAAAAGCATACTTGTGCTACATCTTTTAAGTAACAAAAGGGTTCAGTCCTTTTGCTCTGTGAGAGAGGAGGAAACTTTGCTGATGATTGACAAAATCAAAGAGTTCTGTTCTTCTTCATCTGTGAATTTGAGTGAAATATTTGCAAAGCTTACTAATGATGTAGTATGTAGGGTCGCCTTGGGAAGAAAGTATGGTGAAGGAGAAGGTGGAAGGAAATTCAAGGAGCTTCTCGGGGAGTTTGGGGAGTTGTTGGGTGCTATCAACTTGGGGGACTATATTCCATCGCTTGCTTGGTTGAACCGTGCCAGTGGCTTGGATGCCAAAGCAGAGAAAGTGGCTAAACAATTAGATGATTTTCTAGAAGGAGTAATTGAAGAGCATATAAATTGTCAGAAGAAAGGGGATCATGACCATGGTTTTAGTCAAGAAAATGAAGACCGAAAAGACTTTGTAGACATTTTGCTTTGGATTCAAGAGGAAAACGTGATTGGTTTCCCTATCGATAGAGTTAGCATTAAGGCTTTAATCCTGGTAAGAAAATTCTCTCTCCCTCTGTGTGTTCATTCATCAAGGGAAAATTTTAGCTCCAAAAGGAAATTTCTTCCAATTCACTAAATGGCGAATTATAAATTTGTCTACAAGTATTTTTAGTCACATAATTTAATTATTGAATTATGTGATTTTTTAAATAATTCAGGTTTATAGTTTATGAATCACCAAGCAATGGGTTTGTTGAGCGTTGCATGGGAAGTATGATTATGTCCAAATTACTACATATTTTTAGAGGTAAAAGATAAATGGGCATTGATTACTACACACTTTTTACAATACACCGTCGTAGTTCATGTTTTAAGAGTGGGCATACTTAAAAATACTTGAAGGTTGTATTAATTTTAATAAAAAGGTGAGACATTACTTCCATGCAAAAGTAGCGAGTGGCATGATAAGCAGGAAAAAAAATATTTCGGATCCATTTTCACTATTCTATTTTATACTCCACAAACTGCAGCATTATGACATGTCTGTTTTTATATTTTATTTTTCATCTTAAACTTTGATTATAAATTAAAAACAGGAGACAGGTAGTGGACTGCCATTAGTGAAGTGAACTATAAAGTGGAACCTCTGAACATGACAAATGATTTTTATAAAGATAAATGAACAATAATTGTTTACACAAATTTATTGTGTCCAGCTTGTTATTTATTTTTAGATCAATCTTATGTCTGAAATGGGGTAGAATAATTTCTTTTTAAAAAAAAGTTTCCACCCAAAATTGGGCAAAAATGTTTACCTGTCAAGCTAATGAGGAGTTAAATGGGGTAGAATAATTTAGAATGGTCAACAAAGGGACATTACTAGTAATACCAGATGGCCTAATTTCAAACAGAACAAAAGATTTTTTTTAAGAAAAAGAAAAAAAGAAAAAGAAAATATGCTCAACTGCAAAAGGGTCTATATTAGTGTAGGAGGCTATCGTATTTCACACTCTTTCCTCATGTATATTGACAACTTTCTCTAATATTTTACCGTATTTTGTTATAGGATGCATTTGCTGCTGGTACTGACACAACATACACAGTTTTAGAATGGTCAATGACAGAGCTCATAAGGCACCCTGAGATGATGAAGAAGGTGCAAAATGAAGTGAGAGAGATTGTTGGCAACAAAAAGGACATAACTGAGGATGATTTGGATAAAATGCATTACTTGAAGGCAATAATCAAAGAGACTCTTCGCTTTCATCCGCCTATTCCACTATTAGTTCCTCGAAAATCAATTCAAGATGCGAAAATACATGGCTATGATATCGCAGCAGGCACTCAAGTCATTATCAATGCATGGACAATTGGAAAAGACCCTACATTATGGGACGAACCAGAGGAGTTTCAACCAGAAAGGTTCTTAACTTCTTCAATAGATTTTAAAGGACATGACTTCCAATTGATCCCATTTGGAGCGGGAAGGAGGGGATGCCCCGGAATTTCCTTTGCCATAACTACTATTGAGCTTGTTTTGGCAAATCTTGTGCACAACTTTGAATGGACATTGCCTGATGGAGCAATAGGAAAGGATTTGGACATGACTGAATCTACCGGTCTAACCATTCATAAAAAATTTCCTCTTATGGCAATTGCAACTCCATATTTTGGCTAGTATATATAGACACAATACATATTAGTAGTAGAAGAATCCCCAAGTTTAGTTTGGCTAGAAAGATCTACACTACTAGAAAAACGACATTTAGTGTCAAACTTTTAAAAGCAAAAAGATTATGCAAAAAGCGTATTTTTTGCATCAATCAAATTGTTGCCACAACGTGATGATGTGATAAATTGCGACACCTAAAATCTTTATTTGACATGAAAAATAAATTATTTTGGTAGCAACTAATATCTTTTCCATGTCAACATTTTGGTTGATGCAATCTTTTTGTGTCAACATTTAAAAAGCCTATATAAAGTCATCATTTAAGTTGCCACATATTGTATTATATATATTCAACATATGTTTTATTAATTTGGTTTCCCCAGAAAAAATTATCAAGTTTGATACAGCAATTGTTTCTATAATTCTCAATGTATGCTAAGGTGAGAAATAGAGAATTGGCTGATGAAGAGAGACATCACACACATATCGTGTTTTACTTTTACCTTCTAGCGTGTAACATTTTCATGCCCAGTCTGTATTTTCCTTCTTTTCACTACACGTGTCTAGCATCCAGACGTCGCGTTCGTATCCTGCGAATTGAAGCGTATCATTAGTCACTTGCTGACTCTAATTCACATTCACGTTGATACTATTCTTGGGGCGGGTGGGCATGACATGAGCAGCCAAGGCGGTTTTATATATATTAGTCTCTGAGCACGCGCTCATGTACGTACTCAGACACTCTTTTATTTTTATTTTTTAAAGTTAATAATCTGCATCTATTATAATTTGAGATTACTACATTTTTCAATCACAAAATACCTAGAGGTGTGATGAAAAAAATACCTAGAAGTGTTATGTGTTTGTGGATGAAATATTTTTTTCATCACACCCCTAGGTATTTTGTAATTGAAAAATGTAGTAATCCTTAATTATAATAGATGCAAATTATTAACTTTTTTTCCAAAAAAATAAAAGAGTTTCTAAGCACACGCGTGAGCGAGTGCTCAGAGGCTAGTTTTGGTAAAGGTTAATAATTTGAATTCATTATAATTTGAGATTACTACATTTTTTAATCACAAAATATGTTGGAGTGTGATGAAAAAATTATTTCTTGATTAGACACTTATTATTTTCTTTTTTTTTTTAAACAAAAATTTTCATTTATTTTAATTCGAGGTTGTTATATTTTCAAATAACAAAAATTTCTAGGAGTGCGATGAGATGTAACACAAAATATAAACACATTTGGAATGTGTAAATCTTATCACATCCATAGATATTTTTGTGATTGGAAAAAATGCATCAATCTTGAATTATGGTAAATAGAAAGTTTTGTCCTTTAGGAAAAAAAAAAAAAAAAAAGCGTCTCTATGCACATGCAAGGCTAGTTTCTTCTAATGTAAAAATTGTCAATTGTTTTTATTTTTCTATATCATTAGAAAATTAGTTTTTAAAATATTACTCAATTTGAATGCTTCTTGATGCTTTTATCAACTAACATAAATGCGCTGCAATATACGTATTAGTCCTTCAACGCATACTCAAAGGTTTTTCTATTTTTTAAAATGTCAATACTTTCTTTTTCCTAATATATTTTTTTTCTTTTTCCATTAAAATATAAATTGTAATGATAATGATAAGATAGAAATAGAACAAATTTTGCAAATAGATTCATAAAGCAAAACTTAATTCACCACAAATTAGTGCATCATTAACTTAACATCTTACATGAATATATAATGTAAATATATTGAATCCACTACTAAAATATTGTAATTTTTTTAATTACTTTAAAGCCTACAAAGCATTTACTATTCAAGCAACAAAATTTTGTATGAGTCTCATGATTAATATGATACAAAATTAAAACTCAACTTCAACTAAAATATTCTTAAAAGATCATTATAAAAAAAGTTTTGCAAAGCAATAATTCAACTCTTGTTCATGAGTTTTGTCCAATGGAGATTCGTACATTCCATTTGAAAAAAAAAAAAAAAAAGCAGTTATTTCATTATTATATAATTTGGACAGGACAGATAAATAGAGCAATAATATTTTTACATTGTGTAACTCATCCAAAAAATAAAAAAGCCAGAATACAATTTATGTTCCTTATAATTAGAATATAGAATCTATAGATAACAAATCTAGAGAAAGGGGTTCCCCGTATAGCCTAACCCATTATGTATGTTGCGGGTTCTTTAGACAGTGGTTTCAAATTTGGGAAGAAATAGACCATTCAATTCCTTACTTGAATAGAATTGATCACTTGACTCAGCATCGACCCCAAGTGCGTGGTATTTGGTAGCTTTAATCCCTTGTTTACGGGCCTAATCAAGGAACTCATAATTAAGTTTCTTTCTTATTGAAAATAGTATAACAAAATAGCACAAAGGAAAATGTGGGTGTGTAAAAAATTTGTTAAATTTCTTTTGAAATTTTGAAATTGACAAAAAAATTTCCGTTCATGGACATCTTGGTTTTTTGGAGCCATAATTTGCTAATAAAATTGTATAAGAATTTCTAAAATCTAAAAAAAAAAAAAAAAAAATGAAAGGAAGGAAAAAGGGGGGGAAAAAAAAACTCAAAGAATAAGATATAGATATATAGACATGAATATCAATCCACTTGAATGGTTGATCCTCACTTAACTGGGTGCAAAGACATTGCTCAAATACTAGCAGATCTTATCCGTACAAATACTCTACAAAATACACAAAACCACTGACAAAATCAACATGCCATAATTTGCTGATAGAATTATATAAGAAATTGTAAAAACTAAAAAGAAAAAAAAATGATTAGGCTGCAATAAAGTTTTAGGCATGCCGAAGAAATGCTATCATGGAATATTTTGGCAAATAGAACCCAATAAGGTAGTAGACAAAAAACTAAAAATTTAAAAAGAACTTGAGAGAGAGAGAGAGAGAGAGAGAGAGAGAGAGAGAGAAGGATGCCTAGCATATAAATGAGATACACCAACAATTGTATCAAATCTTTGCCTATAAATTCCCACCTACACACCACCAAATTGAAACAAATAAATAAATCACAACACATAAAAACTAAAATGTCAATAATAGAATACATAAGGAAAGATTTAAATACCAACCTTTTGAATTTTATTTTGAGCGATGGCCTTCTTTGCATGTCCTCTCTGTGAATCTTTTTTTTTTTTTTTAAATACTAGACCACTAGGGCTCTTAACGTAGTAAAGACCGTTCTTTTTTTTTTTTTTTTTTTTTTTTTGAATTTGCAAAAAAGATGGGACATGAGGATAAGGATGTATAGAGTCAAATAAAATTGTAACAGATAGACTCTTAGCTATTTGATGATAATGGGGAGTAAATTATATATATATATATATATATATATTTTGTTAGGACATATGTGATTTACTTGTTAGGAACATATGTCACTATTTTATGTAATTGACTAATCTTTTGACAAAATACGCTTTACTTGTATTTGGGTAGATCTAGGATGTGTTTAATACTTCAAGAAACTTTGTTTCAAGATCAAGTGTTGAAGCCATGCAAGTCTATCCAAGTTTCAAGCCAAGAAAGTGCTTGTCATTAAAGCTCGACAGCTAGCCATCTGTCAAGGTTTAAAGAGCTGATCAGCCTCGTGGCTTGAGAGCATCACGATAGCTAGGCATCTGTCAAGGTTTATGAAAAATAGAATTTCAGACCTATTTTGACTATAATCTGTGATTATGTGTTTGGACTTTATTTTCTCACAACCCTAGACATATAAAAAGATTATTTTAAGGGCTGTCATAGGGGACACAAGTTGCATAAGTTTTAAGCAAAGTTTGTTCAAACAAATTGTGACCGGAGACAGTTTTTCACCCTAGTTCATCATTCTTGTAGAAGTTGTTGTGTTTGTGCACCGCAGGATTTTGTAACCAAGCATCTTCTTGATCTTCATCGTGGATGAATTGAAGAACTTTGCAACCAACAATCTTCTCTAGTTGGTGATTGAAGTCGCATCCTGTGATTCGTGCAATTGGTTAGTCATGTACTGGGAGCCGTGCATCAAAAGGAGAAATTCTCACTACAGAAAAAGTCCAATTGGGTATTGGGGTAAGAGTTCAACTGTAGGTTGATATAAGGTACTGAGATTCTTTTACTTGTAACCGCTTGTTGTGATATAATGGAATTTCGGGAGTGGTGATCTTATAATCACCTGGTGGGGTTTTTGCCATGTTAGTTTTCCCCATTTGTAAACAAATCACCGTGTCAATTTATTTTTCGCTGCATACTAAGTTTAATTGGTGATTTGTTTTTGCTACCACACGTTTGCATGTTAATTTGATTAATTAATTAAACTTGACTAATTAATCAATTAATTCATCACAAGGGGTCAATTCGTTGTTGGCATATCAAGTGGTATTAGAGCAGGCACACTCTAATTAAGGTTAATCTTTGCTGTGTTGATCCATTGACCCCTGTTGTCATGGTTGTAACCGGCTTGAAGAGATCTTTGTTTTCAAATACATCTTGTTTTTCTAATATCTATTTGTTTGAGTGTCTCAGAAAATACAAGTCTAAAAATTATTGAATTCTCTTATGTTGACTATTGGAAAAAATCTCAGTCTGACTAAGAAGAAACTAGACTGTCTCAGAATAAAAATGTGCAAAGGAGTTCATCTGAGAAGAGTAAAAATTAAAGGGTAAAATATCATTTTCATCCCTAAACTATCACAAAAGTTCGTTTTTCGTCCCTAAACTTTCAAAAGTTCTATTTTCGTCCCTAAACTATCACAAAAGTTCGTTTTTCGTCTTTAAACTTTCAAGAGTTCTATTTTCGTCCCTAAACTTTCAAAAGTTCTGACAGAGTGCTGGCGTGGCTTGACAGAATGCTGATGTGGGAGGGACGAAAATCAATACGTTTGGAAAAGTTTAGGGACGAAAATAGAACTTTTGAAAGTTTAAGGACGGAAAACGAACTTTTGTGATAGTTTAGGGATGAAAATAGAACTTTTGAAAGTTTAGGGACGAAAAACGAACTTTTGTGATAGTTTAGGAACGAAAATGATATTTTACCCAAAATTAAATGCAGCGGAAATTAAATTGACATGGTGATTTGTTTACGAATGGGGAAAACTTACACGGTAAAAATCCTATCAGGTGATTTTAAGGTCACCATTCCCGAGAATTCACTATTATCAAAACAAGCAATTACAAGTAAAGGAATCTCAGTACCTTATACCAACCTACAATTGAACCCCTTACCCCAATACCCAATTGGACTTGTTCTGTAGTGACAATCTCTCCTAGTCAATGCACGACTTTCAGTACGTGACTAATCAAAATATGCGCGGATCCTAGTGCACAACTTAATCACCAACTTGAGAAAGATGTTGGCTGTAAAGTTCTTCAATTCATCACACGATGAAAATCAAGAAGCTCCTTGGTCACAAAACCCTAAGGTGTACAAATACAACAGCTTTTTCAAGAGAAAGATAAACTAGGGCAAATTCTGTCTTTGGTCACAATTTGCATGAACACAACTTTGCTGAACACTCACGCAACCTTTGACGGCTCTTAAAACAATCCTTATATATGTTTAGGATTGTGAGAAAAGAAAGCCTAAAACTGTACTCACGGATTGGATGCAAAACAGAACTGAAAATCTGTTTTTCATAAACCTCGACAAATAGGGTATCTATTAAGCTAGCTGTGGGCTTTCGGGCTTTAGCAGCTTTTTAAACCTTGATAGATACTAGCTATCGAGATAGTTGTCGAGAACACTTCTTCACTTGTTTCTTGGACAGATTTACATAGTTTTAACACGTGATCTTGAAACATTGTTCCTTGAAGCATTAAAAACATTATAGATCTACCCAATTACAAGTAAAGTGCGTTTTGTCAGAGGATTAGCCAATTACATATAATATTGACATATGTTCCTAACATTAAATCACTATGTGCTAACACATTTGATTGTACCATCCTCACATTGTGCATTACCAACATCACATATTATTGTACTTTTGTCACATTCGGCGGTTCCTTTATTTTTTTATTTTTACATTTAATTGTACCAACCTTACATTGTGCAGTACCAATATCACATGTGATTGAACTTTTGTCAAATTTGGTAGTTCCCTTATTTTTCTCACATTTGATAGTACCATCCTCACATTGTGTAGTACAAACATCATATGTGACTGTACTTTTGTCACATTCAGCGGTACTATTATTTTTTTTCCTGACATTTGATTGTACCATCCTCACATTGTGTAGTACTAACATCACATGTGACTATACTTTTGTCACATTCGGTGGTTCCCTTATTTTTTTCTCACATTTGATTGTATCATCCTCACATTATGCAGTACCAATATCACATGTGACTGAACTTTTGTCACATTCAGTGGTTCTCTTATTTTTTTTCTCACATTTGATGGTACCATCTTCACATTGTGCAGTACAAACATCACATGTGACTGTACTTTTGTCACATTCAGCGTTTCCCTTATTTTTTTTTGACATTTGATTGTACCATCCTCACATTGTGTATTACTAACATCAAATGTTACTGTACTTTTGTCACATTCGGTGGTTCTCATATTTTTTTCTCACATTTGATTGTACCATCCTCACATTGTGTAGTACCAACATCACATGTAACTACTTTTGTCACATTTAGTGATTTCTTTATTTTTTTCACACATTTGATGGTACCATTCTCACATTGTGCAGTACCAATATCACATGTGACTGTACTTTTGTCACATTTGGTGGTTCCCTTAATTTTTTTCTCACATTTAATTGTACCATCCTCACATTGTACAATACCAACATCACATGTGATTATACTTTTGTCACATTCGGTGGTTCCTTTTTTTTTTTTTTTTTTTTCTCACATTTAATTGTACCGTCCTCATGTTATGTAGTACTAACATCACATGTGACTGTATTTTTGTCACATTCAGTGGTTCCTTTATTTTTTTTTCTTACATTTGATTGTACCATTCTTACATTGTGCAGTACCAATATCACATGTGACTGTACTTTTATCACATTCGATGGTTCCCTTATTTTTTTTTTCTCACATTTGATTAAACCATCCTCACAATGTGCAATACTAACATCACACGTGACTGAACTTTTGCCACATTTGGTAGTTCTCTTATTTTTTTCTCACATTTGATGGTACCATCTTTACATTGTGCAGTACAAACATCACATGTGATTGTACTTTTGTCACATTCAGCGGTTCCCTTAAATTTTTTTTGTTTTGACATTTGATTGTACCATTCTCACATTGTGCATTACCAACATCATATATGACTGTACTTTCGTCACATTCGGTAGTTCCCTTATTCTTTTTTTTCTCACATTTGATTGTGCCATCCTCACATTGTGCAATACCAACATCACATCTGACTATAATTTTGTCACATTCAGTGGTTCTCTTATTTTTTTTCTCACATTTGATTGTACCATCCTCACATTGTGTAGTACCAACATCACATGTAACTGTACTTTTGTCACATTCAGTGGTTCCCTTATTTTTTTTACACATTTGGTGGTACCATTCTCACATTGTGCAGTACCAATATCACATGTGTTTGTACTTTTGTCATATTTGGTGGTTCCCTTAATTTTTTTTTCCACATTTGATTGTACTATCCTCACATTGTGCAGTACCAACATCACATGTGATTGTACTTTTGTCACATTCAGTGATTCCTTTTATTTTTTATTTTTTTATAATATTTAATTGTACCATCCTTACATTATGTAGTACTAACATCACATGTGACTGTACTTTTGTCACATTCGGTGGTTCCCTTATTTTTTTCTCACATTTGATTGTTCCTTTATTTGATTGTATTATTATACTCCTGAAGTCTAAAAAATTATCAAAAGACCCTTAGATCCTAAAAAGGACTACAATATCCCTAAAACTTAAAAAAATGACCAAAACTACCAAAAAAAAAAGTGACCAAAGTAAGCACGAAGCCTAAAAAATGACCAGAATACCCTTAAAACCAAATAACAAAAATTGACCAAATGGCCTTGAAACTTAAAAAAAAGACCTAAATTTCCATAAAAACCTAAAAAATGACCAAAATAATAATGAAACCTTGAAAATGACCAAAATACCCCTAAGAAAAAAAAATGACCACATGACCTTGAAACTTAAAAAATGACCGAAATTACCATAAAATGTAAAATTGACCAAAATACCCCTTGAAACCTCTATTTACAAGACCAAAATGACAATAAAAATGTTATCCAACCACTCGATTTGCTTGATTTGAAACCCATTAATTTTAAAACTAATAGATTTAAAAAGCCTTGATTTGAAATATGTAGGGAGGTAGTTTCCGAAGAGAATGAATAGAGGAAAAGGATCGCCGAAGTGTGTAAAGGGAGCACCGAAAGAACAACATCTAGCCTTGAGACCCAAGAAGAGGAAAAAGTCACGGGGTCGAACAGTCTCTACTTTGGAAATTTAAAAAGAAAGCAGGACATCGAGATAGGAGGAGAAAAAGTTGACATAAGGGGGGAGCTCCCTACTCTAGAACACCTCATCACTGCATTAAATGCCCTTTACCTACTACTCTGGCCACATTAATGAGGTTAAGACCCCTAAACAATGCTTCTCCAAGATCACTGTTACCTTTCGTCAAACCAAATGTACAGAAATATCTAATTAGTCTACCTAAGCACCCTACACGTGGAAGGTTAGGATGTATTAAGAAACCCTATTAGGGTTGTAACCTCCCTCATTAATGTGGATGAGAAAATTTGGTAGAAACAAGCCTGCCTTTAATGCCCAAAGTGTACACAGATAAGAGATATGAACTTTGTCCTCAGAAGCTTACTCGAGGATCAAACTTGTTAAAATTACCAACGTTGTATAATTTATCTCACTAGTTAAAATTCCCATCTATGCTTGGTTATATGGACTAAAGTTTCCAACTCTACAAATTCATTGTAAAATCCGATACAAAAGGACTACGGAACTTAGAAAATCCATTAATTTTTAAATTCCCTGTTTGGGCCTTTTTGTACAATGAAGGATTTGAAATTCCATTGTTTGGATACCTAAATTTGGATTTGAATTTAAGATCAATAAAATAATTTTCCCAATTATTATTTTTCTTAAACTTTTTACATTTTAATTTTAGTAACATTTTTGAACTAAATATTGAATTTCATTCATTTTTAGCTAACTATAACATTGAAAATATTTAATCGCTAACTATTGAATGCATCACATTCAGTGCATCACATGAGTTAGTGATTAGTAATCTGAAAAAACTAAAAGGGTTTGATTATTAGTTGACCTTATAATACTTTGTCACGTCACTTTCGAGGTCTAACAATTTTCCACATTCTAATGATTTTATTTATTTATTAAATCATGAAATACCCTTAAACCCTACCAATCCCTCTAAAAGATGCAAATGATGAAAATTAACATATTGACATTCACACCTGATCAGAACTTGCATATCATCATAGCATCCATGAGATTAGTCTAGGTATATGAATTAACATTTATCTGCAAACTGCATCCATTGTAATCACTATCAATGGAGAGGACAAACTATATCTATATTACCTTGAATATTAACATTATTTGTATTATATTGATCAATGTAATCATGTGTTAGAAATTAATTAAAGAACCAAAGGTACAACATGTTTTGCTACATTTACATATTTACACATCAATCCAACTTAATCAAAACATACAAAGTAAGGTATTCAATCCTAAAAAAGAGTTACAATTCTCAAATCTCCAAGCACAACACACTTTTGATGGTTGATGCTAAGATATTCATGGCATTCTAATAACCCAAAGCCATGATAATTCCCATGCTTGTCATTGCCAGCACCCATGACATAGTAGAGGTGTATGTGTATCTGATAAACATGACAATAATGTTAAGGACATATTTTATGTAGTTGGCTAATCCTTTGACAAAACGCACGCTACTTGTAATTGGGTAGTTCTAGGTGTTTTTAATACTTCAAGAAACAATGTTTCAAGGTCAAGTGTTGAAGTCATCAAGTCTGTCCAAGAAAAAGCAAGCTGAAGTGCAAAGTTTTTAAAGCTCGACACCTCTCGACAGCTACTTCGACACCTGGCTATCTGTTGAGATTTTCAGCTGATGCTTTTCGCAATCTCGATAGCTGGTCGATCGATCGAGAAAGTTTCTGTCCCCTCGACACCTTCTCGACACCTTCTCGATAGCTGTATCTGTTGAGATTCATTAAACCTCGACACCTCCTCGATACCTCTCGATCGATCGAGGTTACGAGAAATCAAAATTTTCAGATTTGATTTTTGGGCCAGGCTTTTGTATTTGTGTAGGGGTTCTTTTCTCACAACCCTAGACCTATATAAGGCTTGTTTTAGAGGCCGTCACAAAAAAGAGAATACAAGGAGAACATATGCAAAAGGTGACCGATGCCTTATTCTCTCTGAAAGAAGCTACTGCGTCTTTGCGCCTTAGGGTTTTGTAACCAAGTGCTTCTTGATCTTCATTGTTGATGAAGTGAAGAACTTTGCAGCCAACATTCTTCTTCCTTAAGTTGGTGAGTGAGTCACGTACTAGGATTCGTGCAAAGGAGTTAGTCACGTACTGGGATTCATGCAACAACAAAAAGGGTGGCGTTCATATATTGAAGAGTTCAGAGGTTCTGAAGCGGTAGAAGGTTTCTGCTGTGAGTTCATCTACGGGGATTGTAGAGTCTAGGGACAAAGGTTTTGTACTAGATCTGAAACTTCTCTTTTCTATAGTGGATTGCTTTTCGGGAAGGTTTTCCCCCCAGGTTTTTTATTGTGAAACTGGTTGGTTTCATTGGTTTTCCTGGGTCATCATATCTTGTCTTATTTACTTTTCCGCTGCATTCATTATTGACATGATATTGATGTTTGTTTGTTTTAACAAGGTTTGTTCATAATAAATCTAATTAACAACTTGGGTTTAAAACTTGTTAATTCTATCAACCGGGGTCTATATTTCCCAACAAATAAGAATAAGGGCACAAATTAAAAATAAAAACACAAACTTAAGCAAGTAAACTAAGTTTAACCACACTTAGTTCCTCTTATTTGACTTAAGAAAGAACCCAAAGTATAATAATTCTTGCACTATTGTTTATATATATATATATATATATATATATATAAGTATGATTTGTACTGTTATATAATTAAATCGGCTCAATGAAATATATAGTCCAAAAGTATAGTTAACAAGACTCAAATTGTTGAAGGCATAGATTATATCATCAGAAAGTGATATTTCTTCAAATTGATACATCCAAAAATTAATAATATAGGCTCACAATGGACTGTTGCATCATGACTATGAACCAAATGCATATGCAGAATTGAAAAACAACAAATTCTTTTTTTTATTTTTCCCCCGAGAAATGATTGGATTTTATGGAAATAAAAGGCTGCCCAATTACAAAGCCAATTACATCAAAGCAGAAGCTACTAGCATTATTCAACTACAAGAAAATTGACAAGAAGTTGCAAGATGTGAACATATTAAAATATAACATTTAGAATTTAATCCTTTACCCAAAACAATAGTACTGTGTAAGTTAAGGCCAAAACAATAGGTAAAAGGAACGATAGTTCCAAACAAGATCTTAATAAATTTATCAATAACTTTGTTTTTATAAGCACAAGCTTTTGAAATTTTCTATTAAAAAAAAAAAGACGAGCAGTGAGTTAGCACAATTGAAACAAAACTATTGAAATCTACTAATTTATAATAGTAAATCTCAATAAATATTGTTCTCACAAAAGACCACAGTTTAACATAAAATTCTAACAGTTTCAGAACTTGTTTGCACTTTGCAAATAGTTGTCAGGCCTTCCAAACATACCCTATAATTTTCAAACTGAAAGGCCAGCGCATTGTAACCGCATAAATTATTTACATTTGAAATCTACTTTTTGTAGAACTTGCATTTTCAACATTGTTAGTAAGGAAAGGAATCCACAGAAATTTAGTTTCATAAAAACTTAGACTAACACATCAGTAACAATTTTTTTTTTAATTTTAAATTTTATAACTACAATGTTTTTGACTGCCTTTACAACCCCTACAATTAGAATAATACACATCAAAGCAAATAAACGAATTGAGAAACCCAACAAACAAAGCAACTGAATCTTAAATTCACGGATATTACCACAGTATGTAAAAATATAATCAGAAAAATTCAATGCCCTAGTGCAATGGCTAATGGCACTCCCTTAACAGTATAACAAGAGGAAAATAAAACCAACCCAAGTAGTATAACATAACCTAAAAAACAGGCCAACCAGTTCCAAAATTGCAAATGCAAAGAATACCCCTTCATAATTTAAGCGAAAAAAGAGAGTCATAATTTGGGACCATACCTTGGCGTAAGCATCCCACACATTGCGATTAATATAAGGGAGAAAAACTATGAAAGAACTACTAAGAAGAGAAAAAGAGGATGTTGGATTGAGATGAATTGATATTATCTACACACTGCAATCAACACAAGCTATTCCTTAATGTTGGATTGAGATGAATTGATGTTATCTACTCAACATTACAAATATATTTCAAAGCTATTCCAGGGTTAAGGAAAGCCATCGGTGGTTCCTTTATTAGACATGAAAAAAAAAAGTTTCTACCTGTTCTATGGAAACAAAAGGAATCAATTACATAATTAGCACTAGGCAGTCTTCTTTCATCACAGACTAAGCATTGATACAAATTTAGCAACAGGACAAAATTTGAAATCAATGTAGCTATACACAAAGCAAACATCTTATGTTAAACTAGTTAAAAAGTTATCACCACTGTCAACCAAAAAGTTATCATGTGTTAAAATACATAGCTTATAGAGGCATTTCATCAAACAATTCATTGCATTTCAATTAGACCAACTCGGAACTCTAAAAAAATATCTCCAACAATTTCTTAACAAAAATAAACCAACCCATGCTTACCAATAGAAACAGACCCACATAGAAAAATTCAAACTAAACCCACACGACTCAAATACAAACAAAAACATAAATATAGACAAACCCAGAACGAACTTAGATAGGTTGAGAGAGACAAACCTGAACACCAAGGTGGTTGCGGCTTTAACATTGTTGTCACAGCTTGAGGCAGTGAAGACATGAGCATTGTGGGAGGATTTCCCAAATTCCACGATTAGTGAGGGATTTGAAATCAATAAATTTGGAACTTGAATTCCAGGATGGATTTGGGTCAAATACAAATTCTTCTCTTTTTAAGTTACCCACCCAAATCCAAATCCTAAACGAAATCCCATGCCATCCAAACATACCAGAAGAAGATTGAGGACTCTTCCCCACCCACCCACCCCATACACAATACCCACAAGAAACTAATAAAGAAAAAAGGGAAACAAAACAATAGCAGTGAAAATAGGGTTTTATCGTTTTGATACTTACCTTTAACAATATCAAAACGATTATGATCCTTTAAAGAAACCTTCAATTTTTTTTAGAAAGAAAGAAACCTTTACTAGAGAACGCAAGAGGAAGCGAAGAACGTGAGAGAGGAAGAAAAATCGGAGAACGAGGGAGAAAAAGAAACTGAGAGAGACCATTAGATTTTTTTTTTAGTTTATCTATACTACTATTTAAGGGGCTTCCCTTGTTTGGATTCCTCAATTTTTTGTTCAAAAATGACCCTACACTCTTATGTTTAACTAGAGACAAAACTAAAGAATAGTTAGGTAAAAATACATATCTAACTTGCACAAAAACATTGCCTAAAAAATAAAAACACCCTCTATTTAGGATTTTTGAAATGCTCCAACTACCAAAACCCACATTTTCAAAAAAACAAAAAAAAAATCACTTTTTTTTTAACCTTTAATAAGTCTATACTTTTTATGGAAAAAAAAAAAAAAAAAAAAAACCTACTCCCAGTTAGAAATGTAAATAATTTTTTAAAACAACATGCAGTTTGCTTTTTTTCTACAAATGTATCATTTCATGGTGGCGAAAAAGAAGGAACCCACTTCACCACTCTCACTCTCCCTATTACGATCACCTTCTCAAAACACAAGTGCAAGCAATCTGTTAGGTTCTAAAGATTTAGGATTTTATGTATTTAGAACTCTAATTTGTATTGTTGGCAAACCATGATCAAAACAGGTTATTTAGTCTTGTTTAGACTTGCTCAAAGTTGGGTCTTTCATGTAAAGTTGGAATCGAGTAGCTGCAGATGCATTGGTGCATTTCGGCCTGGCTTGATCGATCGAAGGAAAGGCTCGATCAATCGAATCTCGAGCAGAATGTTTTTTTGCAGAATATTCCAGCTTAGCCCTAACTCATTAAACGTTTTGGGTTTTCTGTTTTTACCCTAGGTATATAAAGAAAAACCCTAGCCACGTTTTTAGAGTTGCTCCAGTTGTATTGTTGCTCATACATTGCGGTTTTGTGTAAATCTCTTGTGAGATCTAGAGGAGCTTTCCTTTACACAAATCTTAGGGTTTTCAAGGTAGAGATATTATCTACATCTTGATGATCAACTCGGTTGCTACCATTGAAGCTTAAAGAATATCAATCGTGGGTGCTTGTAGCTGATTGGAGAATCCAAGAAAGAAGGAGCCCGTGGATTTGGAACTTGCACGTGGTCGTGTCAGTAAGTTCTACTGGTGGGTAGCATTAGGAAGTCAAGCGGGGAGCTTGTAGTCCTTTTGTATGAACTTCGATTCTTTTATAGTGGATTTAGGTTTGCCTTGAGGATCGGTGGGTCAAATCCTCCCCAGGTTTTTACCGTGTGGTTTCCTGGGTGATCATATCATTGTGTCTTTTATTATTCCACTGCTTTATACTTTTGATATGATTATTTGATTGCTTTAACCTAGAATTGCATAATTTGACTAAGTAACAACTTGGCTAATTAATCTAGGCTAACCAATCTGGTTGTTTTAAGGGGTCTAAAACCATTCACAATCAGTTCCTATCCAAAACAAATTAAGAACAAAATGCCAACTTCCTTAGTTAAATTCTTCTTCTACATTCTCTACTCCCTTTCCTTCACAGGTACACTCTTTTCTCTCACAACATGGCAGTCTTTAAAACCCTTCAAATATGTATGGTATAGTTGAAAAACTTACATCGTTGCCTATTGTTAACTTTGTTTTGCAGATCGGACACATATGGCCTGGACTTCTTGCCACTACAGGCCATTTAACCCCAAAAGATGGTGGCTTTCATCTCTATAGTGGTGAAGAAGTAGTGTTTGAAGTTTCGGAAAGATGGTTTGGACATATGGGGCAGACAAAGTTGTTGCTTTGATAGGTTCATGCCAACTGGTTTCATCTCATTTAAAGCATTTAAGTACAAATTAATTAAACTAATTCCTCCTCTTCTTATTCTCAAAAAAAAAATCCTCATCTTCCATGCCTTAATATCTGTTTTATTTTTTATCTACAAACGCATAACACTCAGGTATTTAATGATTAGAAAATGTAGTAATTCCAAATCATAATAGATTCAAATTATTAACTAACCTGTATGATGCACAAGTTTAGAATTTATCTCTTCTTTAAGTAGTTTTTGCTAAAAAACATGTAAATTCAAGCTTTTAGAACATGTTCTTAGCGTCCATAAAATTGCCACTAGGAAATATTACAGATCTGAAACACATGGGCAGGTAATGTGGTTCAAGCGAATTAATACAAAGTTAGAACATCTGTGTTTGTAGATTATTCATAAACAAATAATTAGAAAACTGGTATTACATTTTGAACATAAGATGATATATAGTAGTACATTTTTAGCTTGTAAAATAATACAAATCAAACAAATAGAAAACATAAAATGATCTCTCGAAGATAATCACATATTTGAATCATTTGCTTAGTAGATAACTTGAAGCTTTCTCACATCTTAATCCTTGTGTGCAGTACATTGCAACTCATTGAGGTAATTTCTCTATGTTTTCCCCAGAGTTTTGGTGCTTACATTTGAACCATTCACTTTCCCCTTTGATTGCTCATCATCCAAATCAAAAGCTTCAATTGATCCTGCACCCAAGATGGAAATTCCTACACACCTAAGACACAAAAACCCATCTCCAAAATATGAATGCAAATTAATTTTGTGCTTTTAAGATCTTACCGACATCAAATTTGGGTCTAAGACACAAAAATCCATCTTCGAAATATGCATGGAAATGCTACAAGCACGTAACGGATCCCCAATATTTACTTTTCCTTTATTATCTATGTGATGTGCAAGTAAACACATTATATGGCAATTAACCCAAGTATTGAAAATTATGAAGTAAAACTAACCAAGCCCAAAATTGCGGAAATGAATTAAAAGAGAACTTTTAGCACCAGAAACAAACCACATAACCATCAACAGTATAAATAAAACTACCTTTCCATCTACGAAGAAGGCCTTGACGGTACATAAAACTACAATTCCATTGACTTTTGGTCTAAGCAACAGCTGCATTGCCAGTATTTTTTTTATTATTAGAAAGATTAGGATGCCAAAGAAGTTACGATAATCTGAATTTTTATATATTCAAAAAAATTTCAAAAAAAATTGACTAAAGAATCGATTTTGACTAATTAGGAAATTTCAAAATGTCATTTCAATTTAATTTGAGTAATGATTGCATAAGAAAATTAAGGCCTGAAATTCAACATTAGTTACACTGAAATCATCAAGAAAAAGTGTAGAATCATAATTTTTAAAGGAATCCACATAAAACCCAAAATTTCTTTTCCTAAAGCAAGATAAAGGAATAGAACAACCAATCAACGAGGGAGATTGAGCAAGCAATATTGGCAAAATAAAAAGAAGGGATGAATATGAAATTTTAACATTGCTTAACTAACCTTTTCCTCCTAAAGTGTTGTATCCAAACAAATCCAATCTTTCTTGTGTTGGGATTAGTGCCCTAAAATCCTATTGTATGATGCTATGTATGATATTATGTATGACATGATGTATGACTTAATATTGTAATTAATAAAGTTGTTTTATTATTATCTGAAATAATGGTAACATGAATATTTGGACATTATCATATAGTCCATGAGATGCATAATATGTGATTTATGTGATTTAGTCACAGAAGATATAAGTCACAAGTCTTTGTAAACTCAGAATTTGGTTTGTAGTAGGTGATGAAATTGGGCATTTCATCTGCGAAGACTATAATATATCAACTAAGATGATTTGTCTTGATCATGGAAGTGGTGACTTCTAGTTGATATGTTGATATGTTTTAAGAGTTAAAACATATTGAACTGGACCGCTGTGAGATTTATTATTCTCCTAATGACTGTCAATTGAATAATAAATCTCACGACTTTCATTTACATGAACTCTTAATCCTGAGAGAATAATGGGCTTGATCATGAAGTGTAGGTTGCTTTGATATATTAGGAGTGAGATCTAAAGTAACGGTCAAAACCTCAGTATGTTGGGCAGCCACATTTAGTGTTGATGGAACATATATTCTCAAGATGGAATTCATAGTCTCTTAACGGAGATACAAAATATTCCCTTGAGATAAATTTAATGGATTTGTTATTCAGAGAGTTAGACCTAACCACTTTAGTTAGACTAAAGCATATATTTATGAATTTGGATTTCATAAATATATGATGAATAACTTAAAATGATTAAACCGTGTACTCAAGGATTGAGATGTAGTAATTCACAAAGTGGCAGTCTTTATTCATGACTTTGTGTTACTACGAATATTTTATGAAGGAGTTGCATGTACAATAAAGTCTTAAGATATAATTTATTAATAAGGCCTAGAGTGCAATTATATTTATATAGTGGTATTAAATATAATTAATGGTAACTTTGGACTTGTCAAGAGTTGACAGAAAGGCCTAAGACCCATTGGAGCTAGTGTCTTATTTGTTCCCTTTTGGTCCCACTCCAAGCCACATACTAAAGCCCAATTGGGAAGACCCAAAAGGATAGCTCAATTGGGAAGGCCCAAAAGGCTAGCCCAATTAGATAATCAGATATATAGAGAGAAACATATAGATTTTAAATAACAATGAATTGGTATGTATGTGAGTGTTGGACACTCTTCATTTTCTCTCTAGAATATAACTGATTGAGAGACCACACATCTTGGGTGCAAGTGGAATTGGAGTGAAGATTGAAAGTCTTCTCAAGAATTTCTGAATTTTCGGTTTTGAATTTCACTGCTTCAAGGTACACTATCTTATTCTCTAATTCTGAAACTTATATGGAACATGTTGACAATTGTGAATGAAGTAGATCTGTTAATTTAATTTTTTCCGTTGCATAGATTCTTATTTCCATCATCTTAAACTCCATCAGATCAAAGGTCAAATCCTTTCTTGTACAATTAAGATACTCAAAAACTTCTGTAGGCAATAAATTTTCCAACACGAAGCAAATTCTAATTTAGCACCAAACAAATAAGATAAAGTAATGGAATTTTTTTTGCATTTCCGTCCTTTTAGTGCTTCTTGGTTCTAGGCACATCAAAGTATCCATATGACATTGCTTGAATTAAAGACGAAAGATCTAATTTCTTCCAATTAACTATACTTTCACAAAAAAAGGATTAAAAAATTGGTTGTTTGTGGCTGAACAAAATATATTCTACTAAAGTATCAATTGGACCACTGAACTCCTTCATCTAACTATGAATCTTCTTTCTTTCTTTTTTTTGATAAGTAAACTATGAAATCTAATAACATTTATTATTTAAATATTTACAGCTATGAATTTTTACAAAGAAAGATAAAAAAACTTAACTATAATGCCATTGGTCAGATAGTTCATTACATCTCACTCACTGGCTATGACGGCTCATTATTGTTTGAATTAAAGGTATGCAAGTGCTTGAGGTCAATTGCACATCTAATTTCTATTGCAAATCTCAACTATATCTTACATGAAATTCACCTCATGGAATTCACTTGAACTAAAAGCAACCAAACACCAAAAATTCTACAAAATCCCATTAAGTACCTACAAAGAACAAAAATAAGGAGCTAATCAACACTGGAACCATCACTTACTAACCAAACAGCTTTTGAGTGTAAATATGCTTTATTAACAAAAAATTAAAAAATTAAAAAAATAATTCCCAAAGCCAAAGTTTAACAGCAAAAAACAATGAAAACCATTCAAATGAAACCCAAACAACTCAACATAACAAAGTATTCAACTTTTTGAGAGAGAGAAAGTAACAATTAGATAGAAAGGACCTAATGTCACATACAGACCCAATTGGCAAACACATTGAATATACCAATATGAATATGTATGTAAAGCTTAAATATAAACCAAACCTGTAAGGTTGAATTTTATCAATCATCTTGTTGGCTTTATTCCATGCCAATTTGCTTGTAATTTAGCACTTAGTAACCCTGTATTTAGGTGGGATTCATGTAAGGGTAGTGTGTGAAGAGAGTGTGAAGAATTGCTCAACAATGTGCAAAGAAGTAGAGACTCGCAGCTAGGACTCGCAGCTGACTCGCGACTTGCAAGCCGCCAAACTGCAGCATACGTAAGAAGCATGCAGGGAGGTGAAGAGTCACGCCAGCTGTCGCACTACAAGACAAAAGTCCCAGGCTGGCCAGGCCGTTAGCTCGTGACTTGAGCTCGTGACTTAGACCAGTCGTGAGGCCAAGTCGCCAACTTGCCCTGTTTGGCAAAAACTGTATCTTCGTATTCCAAATACACACCACTATATATAGACCCTTATACCCACGAAATGTAGAGAGCTTCCAGAGAGAATTTTGAGAGAGAAACCCTATAGAAAAACAAGATTGCCTCATCCCCAATTTTCATTTAAGAGACTCTTCAAATTCCTCTACTCTCTTCCTCTCCATTGATACATCCTTGAGAGGTTTTTGACAAAATCCTTTTCTCAGCACACCCACGTTTGTGAGAAGGTCTTTTGGTGCTAAGGGAAGCAATTTGGTAGGGACCAATGGTTATTGGTTGATGCTATGGGCTATAGCGGAATCCGGTAAGCTAGAGAAGAAAAAGGTTTGGCGCAACCTCATTGGAGCAAGAAGCTTGGAGGGCTTAGGTACCTGGGTAGATTAGGCTTGGAGGGTCTATTGCTGTTCATGTATCTCAACTACATTTTCTAGTGAATTATTGACCGCTTGGAGGGCAGCGGAGAGGTTTTTCATCGAGGGCTTCGATTTTCTCTTCGATAACACATCTCGTGTTATCCTTTTGTTTGCATCTCTCTTCCCTTTATCTTTGCCTTTTATTTTCTGTTGTGGATGTGATTATAATTGGTTAAGATTGTTTATCAATTCTGTGTTTGGCTTATGTTCATGTTCTGCACATTAATTGTTTGATAATAAGCTTGAATTGATATTTTGTAATTGAGGGTTTAAACGTTCATAGTGTTTTCAACGCTATTCGAACTTTCAAAAGCAGCAAAAACCAAAGCCTTGTAAACACAATTAGAAAATTTTTAGAAATTTAGCAACAAAAATATAGCAACAAATATAGCAAAATTTTTCTTTACAAATATAGTAACAAAAAATTGTTTTAGTGATGAAAATTTTGCCACTAAATATAGCAAAATTTTGTAAGAAATGGTTTTAGTGACGAAAATTTTCGTCACTATATGTTCCTGGATTTTCTTAAAAATAGTTTTAGTGACGAATTTTTTCGTCACTATATGTAGCCGAACATAGTTTTGTAGCCGAACATAGTTTTAGTGACGAAATTATTCGTCACTAAATATGATTTAGTAAATTAAAGTGTTTTTAGTGATGAAATATTTTCGTCACTGAATAGTGTTTTTAGTGAGGAAAACATTTAGTGACGAAACGTTTTCGTCACTAAAAGTTTCTTTTTCTAAAAATCAAATTGGACTTTTAGTGACGAAATTTTTCATCACCAGGACTTTTAGTGACGGGGCTACAGTGACGAAATGAGTTTCGTCACTAAAAGTCCAATTTCGTCACTAAAGGTCCTTAGTGACGAAAAACTGGACTTTTAGTGACGAATTTTTTCGTCACTGAAAATACATTTTGTTGTAGTGAAAACCCCTTTTTGTCAGCAGCAAACCAAAGCCCAACCATTTAGCCAAAGCAACCCACAGCCACAAACCAACAAAATTACATGAACAATTGAAGCAGAGAGAGAGAGAGAGAGAGAGAGAGAGAGAGTGAGTGCAGTATATAAAAAATAATATTAAATTAAATTTAGGAGAGAGGGAATTCTTACCTCGGATTCAAGAGATGTGTTGGTAAGAAATGATGGAGAGGCAGAGAGCAATCGATGCAGTAGTGGTCTCCCAACTACGACTAATCTGTGGTGGATAGAATACTATTCAGATGTATGCATTTTGTAGCAAAAAGTTGCATTGTTTTGCTTCAAAACCAGCCTAAAGACCCATAAAAAAGTTAAAAAAAAAAAAAAAAATGTTGACTGGAGAGAGAGGGAGAGAAAAGCAACTCATATCAAATAACAATTATCAAATAACTCTTGTATGTAAATGTCTTATACTACATCATTAGGGATAGATATTATAATAATGACAACCAACTAAATCAACCACATATAAGTGGAAAGTCTTGTGCCACTTAGTTGCAAGACCTTCATATCATTAGGTTTTACATGGATTGGAGCATTCAAGGCTTTCACAATATCAGTGAAAAATTGTGAAGAACTCCTTGAACTTGAATTGTGTACACCATATAAACTTATCAAAAATTACCTCACGACACTCCTGGTTGTATTGCATCAGTTTGAGGGTTTCAATCTTTATCAAAATAAGAAAAAATAATATCTGTCTAAAGTAAAAATTAAGTCAAAATAAATATAATTTAAGCCATGAAGTCAGCAAAAACAAATTTTAAGAACAAATTGCTCAACTAAAAAATAAACCTGTGCCCATTTTCTCCAACTTAATTTTGTCATAAAATATCCATATTCTAAAAGGAAAATATTAATGTCGTCCACTATTCAAATTTGTGTAGTTTGACTAATTTAAATATCTTAGTGCTATATCCAACCAAGAACCATATAGAGAGGTAGAGGGAGGAAGGTTGATTTAAATGAAGAAAAATGATGGCCTCTAGAAGAATTCAAACTCGTACCAATAGCGAGCATCACCTCCAACTTAAACATTGGAGCCCTTATGTTTGGAATTTGGGCAATATAAAGGCATAGAAACTATCAGATATTTAATAGTGCGGCACTCTCAATTACAATGCTAAAATTATCATGCATTAATATGTTTATGGAGTGGTCTCACACCCTTGGCCCAAATGATATGCATTTGGCTGTACTTCTTATTGAGTTCTTTGACCATATAATTCCTTGGGGGTTTACTTTTGGGTACAGTCATGAGGCTTCTCCTAAATTTTGAATAAAACCCTAGCACCAATGCACTTCTGTGGGCTTTCAAATGTGAAATCATAATTTCAACTATAATACGTAAGCTTTTAACTTTAAATGTACATGTAGAATCACTACTTCTCTTTTGCATAATTGGATGCCAAATGCAAGAATTCTTGTAAAACATGTATTTAGTGCTCAATGTTTTGTTTTGTTTTTGTTTTTGTTTTCTTGTTCTTTTGTAATTATAAACTCTTCACAAAACAGTTTGTGAATTGAAGTATACCTTACGTTTCCTAAAATGAATAAGGAACAATAAATAACATTAAATCTCATGCTCAAACATTATGTCCAGTTTAATCGTAGATACCTACAAAACTATTGAGTCTTTGACTTGTATAATCCTTTTCATGGCAAATTTTGGGTATCATTGTCACATCTTCTACCTAAAAAACAACAAACCCCAAATAAGAAATTTAACAACAGCAAACCCATGTCTCCAAGACATTTAATCGAACACCCTACATGTTTACAAAGAATTCACACAGAATATATAATCAACCGGAACTCATAAGAATTAAAGAATTCACACAGAATTGTAAATTAACCCACATAACCTGCAAGAGTTCCAAATTAACACAAATTACTTAATCTAAAGCAATAATGCTCAAAAGAAATTAAAAACATTAACAGATTAGTAAAAATCTAAAAGCAATCTCTCGAAAAACTAATAAACAAACAAACAAAGAGGGTAAATTGAAGATAAAAGGGAAATATGAAAAGAGAAAACATACAAATATAGTATTTAAAATTTTAAAAATAGAACAGAGAAAGCAAATATTTGACCTCACACCACATGGAGAGAGAAAGACAATAAGAAAGCTTTTACGAATTTGAATCAAAAGAGGATGTCCACGGCATCTTGATTTTGCTCCTTCAATCTTAATTTTGCAAAGCTCACAAAAAACCAATAGGAAATTGGTTGTCAATTGAAATGAAGGTGAAACAAAGAGAAAACAAATCTCTCTATTTACTTTTAATCGCTTACCATCGTTAGAAAAAGATTGTCTCAGATGGGAGCGGAGACAAAGGAGAAGGTGGTACTTGACTCCAAAGGCGAAGCATAGAGACTGGAGAGAGAAACAGATGAGAGGCTATCGTTGTTTTTTTTTTTTTTTTTTTTTTGATAGGAAGGGGCTATGGATTTTGATTTGGGGGTAGTCGGGTTTTTTGAAATTTTTTATTATCGAGTTTTAGAAATATAAAATCAGATTTTTTTATTATTTAAATAATGCAAATGTGTAAAAATGTGGGAGCTCTAAAAAAAGTCACAAACTTCGGTTTTATATATATAGATGAAGTAAAACCACTCAGTTCTATGTGCCTCCAAAGTCAAAAGAGTCAAAGATTCATTGGTAAGAAATAGCAGCTAGCAGGATAAATGGTGTAACAATACAAGAAAACAACATTTGTGGCTAAAACTTAGCTATAGAAAGAGGGTGCCACCATAAACAAGCTATGGAAAATAATCAGATATTCATAATATTTTGTGGAGTTCAACAATTTAGATATAGACCCCATCGTGTTTTAACTTATAGCTAAACGTTTTTTGCCTATTTCACTAACTTTACTTTACGTATCCTTCCTAGCATTCACTCGAGACAATTGCAGGGTTCATAATTTGCAGACTTTTACTCACATTCATATGTCCGCATTATCCTTTTCTTGAGGCTGTTAACATGTTTGAACATCAACAAGGGAAACCCCAAAAACTAAGGCATACACTTGCCCGAAAAAGGGAGAAGAAATGGTCACATTTCCTGCAATTTTTAGTGCCAAATGTAACATCCTTGTTGCTACTGCCCTTTGTTTTAACAATCTTAATTTTTTAATGGCAAGTTTTTAATCAAATTGGACATGAAAGCTTGAATTAAGTAAATTTGAAATTTACAGGACTCAATTGAATGAAAGTAAAGTTAGAGGATTAAAATAAATTTCAGTAAAACTTAGTGAGTACAAGTTTCATTTTAGAGAGTAAATTGCCCTCAGAATTATTATATTCACCTTTCTTCTAGTTTGGGATAAGATTCATTTTTCCTAAAATATAAATTATCTACCTAGATGACTTAAAACAATTTTAAAAATAAAATGACAAAATTTGGCTACAAACTTATTGGTTGTAGTTTAAGGCTATAACTTCCTTTGAAAAATTTAACATCATTACATATTTTGAAAATCCAATTGTTGATTTGTATCCCCTTTGCACTTTTAATACACATATAAAATTTTGTGGCAATCAAATGTTATTTACTATATAATTTGTAAAATTATTTTTATGCATAATTTTAGACTATAAAAACTTGAAATTTAAATAATTGATTAATAACATAACTATTGATCTTGGATCTTCGGAAAATTTTGCAAACATTAAGAATATAAAAAGAAAATATAATCTAATAATGAATTTATTAAAATTCACATCTAATAAAAAGATATTGAGTGAAGTTGTAGCTTTAGGTTACAATAAATTTTGTAGCCAAACGTTATTCTTAAAGAAAATTCTCAATTTCTTATTTTACTCTTTGTTGAAACTGTCGTCCATAGTCCATGCTATTGTAATAGAAATTTGAGATTTTTTAAAACTTTTTTATGAGATTTATCTAAGTCATTTTAGTTATACAATGCAAATTAATATAAAACCATTTGCATTTTAGAAGAGTTGACTCAGCTGAGTGTCTTACTCCAAATTAGGTATTTGTCTATTTTTGTCTTAGCTTAAAATTTTGTTTTAAAAGTAACAATTTTTTTTTAAATAAACTAATTTTTAGCTGTTTTCACATATTTAACAAAAAAATTATCAAAAATTAAATCATTTGTTTCACATTTATCAAATATACTATCAAAATTACATATACTTCTGTGTTTATGAAATGATTATAAGCTAGTTTTTTTTTTTTTTTTCTTATTTTATGTACTGTTTGTAGGTCTCATACTATTTCTCCTCTCAATTTTATTTCAAATAATTTAACTTTGAAAAAAAAATTTATATGATAATTTTAACCTTTTGTCATGCAAAAAAAAAAAAAGGCTATAGAAGAGAGGGGGTGGATATAATTATACAAGAGAAAAGTTAATAGATGTTCTAAAAGCATTGATTTAAGAATTATTTTTAGAAACATTTAATGAAAAAATGATTAAATAATTAATTTTTTAAAAACGTTTTATATTTTTCTTCAAAGTGATTTCAATTTTAAAAAAAATAGATTATTAATAATTGTCCGGAAAAAAACTAAGAAGTTGAAACCCTTGACTGAAATCTACATGGCGCTGATGGAATCCAGATAACGCCAGAGGGAAAAAAAGCACACGTGATGAACTATGGGCCAAATGGCACATTATTTTAAAGGATGCGTGTGAATATAACTTTCTTTGTAGATATTCTCTGTCCTTATTCTTTTTGTCATTTTGGGTTTTGGCCGGTTTGAGAAGACCTTTTCAAGTAAGTTGTGCTTGTTGGGTTTATTTATTTATTTTATTTATTTAATTTATTTTTTTTATTTTTATGTCAAATTTATGTTTGTTGGGTTAGTCCAAAAGTTCATTCAACAAATGAATAATGGGCCAAATTTCACATTATTTAAAGGGGACAAGTGGGAACCTAATTATTTTTCTCAAATTTGTTTATTTAATTTTAAAACAAAATGAAAAATATATGATGACCACACAACAAAGAAATATAAGAGAAAGATAGGGTTACTCTCAAAATACTAATCCATTCCATGGTTATATAGTAGATAGGTTTAGTTATTACAAAAATTAAATTAAAAAATTCAGATGTTAAAACTTTCAAAACACAAAAAAAAAAAAAAAAACAATTTAAAAAAAGATTTGAATATTCAAAGATTAGAGATTATTGAGAAAAAAAAAAATGACAATGTGACTACACAACAAAGAAATATAGAGAAAGATGAGTTACCTTCCAAAGAATATTCTGTGGCTATAGTTGTTGAAATATGTTAGACAATTTCAGATTTTGCAAAAAAAAAAAAAAAAAAAAAAAAAGAAAAGAAAAAAGAAAAAAAAAAGTGAAAAATCAAAGAATTAAATGTCAAAACTTCCAAAAGTTTTAAAGAACAAGAAAGAAAAAATAATTAGATGATTTAGAGCTATAAAATATAATGTACCAGTTGGGTTTATTTTCTGGGTTGCATAGAACTTTTTTCTCCCAAAACTAAAACTTTCTGCAAAAATCAATAAAACCCCACGACATTATTATTATTAGTTTTTATTTTTTTTCACGTAGGATGTAGGCTTCACTACAAAAAAAGAGGGCTATAGTTGCGTTTAAAAAACACAGCTATAGACCATAAAAACACAGCTATAGGCTATAGCACGCTTTCCATAGCCGCGTTTTCAAATGAGGCCTATCTTGTGCGACTATAGCCCCCTGCGGGACCTAAAGCTGTGTTTTTAAAAACACGGCTATAGATTACCCTATAGCTGCGTTTTCGACCCCCTATAGCCGCGTTTTTAAACACCCACAGATGCGGGACCTATAACCGCGTTTTGTAGAAAATGCGGCTATAGGCCCAGCTTGGGCTACGTTTAAAACGCAGGTATAGGCTGAGGACCAATAGATGCATTTTGTAGAAAACGCGGCTATAGGTCCAACTTATAACCACGTTTTAAACGCAACCCAAGCCAGGCTTATAGCCACGTTTTCTACAAAACGCAGCTATAGGTCCCGCATCTGTGGGTGTGTAAAAATGCAGCTATAGGGGTCGAAAATGCAACTACAGAGTTGCGTTTTTAAAAATGCAGCTAGAGACCCCGACATTGGGTTTTCCTGTAGCCGCGTTTTTAAAAATGCGGCTATAGGTTTTATTTTATTTTATTTATTTTTTTTTTTTCTTCCTAAACACATTCCTGCCCAAAACAAGACTTGTAATTCTTGCCAACACTTAGATGCAACCAATTGGAACCAACAAAACAAATTGCCAACACTCAACAATTCCTAACCAATTGCCAGCAAACAAAACAAGTTCTTTACCAAAAGATTAATTACATAAACAAAATAAGTTCATTGCCAAAAGATTAATTACATAAACAAATAATTACAAACAAGTTCCTAACAACAGATTTTTACATCACAAAATCTCGGACCCCTCAAGGATTTTTTACATCACAAAAAATTGTCAGCAAGCATCATGGTACTTCATCAGCTAGTTTCCAGCAAGCATCATCGTACAGCCAATTACATGTGACAATGAGAACATCGGAAATAAGCTCACGTTTTAAGCTAAAACAAACAGACTCTAAACAAATAACCAAGTATTTTGCTCAGTCAGTCTATTAACAAGGTCAACATCCCTTAAATTTTTAGAGTAATTATCATATATGAGGCTTACACATAGTCTTTTTGCTTGTATCCATTTAAAAGCATGGCATCTTAAAACAAGACTGAGAGTGAGACATAGTTCACTAGCTGCACTTTTAAAGGTTTAAATCTTTCCAAACTCTATACAATATCATATATTCCACTCTCTTCAAATTCATATATACGCATACATTTACATAATCCATATTCATTGCCGTTTTATAAAATATAACAACAAATGTTATAATTTCTTAATAAGAAAGCTACCTTCCAGTAAGGTCCCTTCATATTCAAGCTCACTAGTCATCAAATTTCAATTCTTTCAAGTTTCAACAATAAAATGCGAACAATACTTCATGTCGAGTATACCATGTTCTAATTAACCACATTGCTATTATTATCCTTCCTTTAAAAAAATTAAATAAATAATGTAAATTGCATCGGGAACTATCAGCTACATTGAGCAAGTGTATAAAGGCATGGTTGAAATTTTCTAATTTGTTTTTATGTCTTATAGTACATCTACTTCCCTACTTCTTGCTTCATATATACTAATGTGGGACCTTCAAATTGGAATAAAACCAACAAAGGCAGGAATATATCTGATTTTTATTTTTATTTTTTTCCCAATATAGTCGTATATGTTATAAGGAATAGTTGTATTTGTTTTACCAGAGGATTCACAGTTTCATTCCCATGAAGAGTCCCCATCAAGCACTGCCACCCTGAATATATTAAAGGCATCATATTAATATCACATAACAATGCATTGCAAAAAGTAGTATTTTGCTAAATACACCTTCAATTTGGTACCTGAGACATATCCAAATCAAGTACACCTTTGCTAAATTGGGCGAACATTGCATTCATGCACGTCATCACTTCGACCATTTGTTGTTGGTGCCTTGCTTCTGATTCTTGGTGCCTTCTTCCATTTGGGAGAGTTGTTCTTGGTGCCTTGCTTCTGACTGGGAGAGTTGTTCTTGTACTTGGGCTAGTTGCTCAGTCAGTCTAGAGGAGTTATTCTCCAACTCTGAAGTCCTTTTTGTTGTTCTACTTGACAATGATGGAGTCGAGGTAAACTTTGAAGCATTTGTGGCACTTCTTCTAGATGGGGTGATTCCAAGTCCCATCCCCCGTACATGTCCAGGGCGCTCTGGACCAAATACCCGAGCATATGCATCATCTTTGGACCAAAGAACTCCACTACCGGGCTCTCCTTGTAGTCGCATGCCCTCTTGGCTCAATAGTTCTTCCATCCTACTCTGTATGTTTTCCCACAAGAACCAAATAACATATTACACACCATAAACAATACAAACAAAAAATACACTAAAAAGAAGTTTCAAACTGTGCTTACTATATTCTCTTGCACATGAGGAGTAATAGCAGTCCCATCTCTCCTACGGTATACTTTTAGATACACGTCTGTGCGCTCGACCGGAGCCCCGTTAGCTTTCGCCTACATGATGAACAAAATGTCATACAAATCACACAATTGCTCTTAGATTTTTCATGTTGTTTATCATTTGCATTGACTTAGATGTTCATGAATTCTAAGTTTATATCTACCACCAACAAGAAAGTAAAAGAGTATTTTCAACATTTAGTGTGATTCAGAAGCATAAAATCAGCATATGTGATACACGAATACAACAACACCTGTAATGCATTTCTTACCATGTCATCACCTATTTGTGTAAAACTTTGAGCCCCAGGCATTGCTATCTCCTTTTGTTTACCTTGACTGACCTTGTTCTTGTTACTTAATGTCTGCAACCACATTACCGTCAAAGTATTTGAAAACTAAACGTATCTTGACTAAGGTATTTTACTACTTAATGTAACTTTTTGTTTTTTCTGTGCTTGTCATTGTGCATTCATAATATATTTATGTTTCTAATTACCCTCCTCCTCAGTGTTAAAATAGGAGGTGCTAAAATTCGGTTTTGCAGCATGTGTGTGACCTGAATATACTCGTTCATTGTTTGCTATTAGTTTACCTAAATTGGTTATGCCCATTCTTCTGGATGGTTTATTGGTGTGATTATGTGTGTGTGCATTTAAGTAATACGTTAAGAATTGTGTTGTGATCTTCTGAGTTGTGATCTTCTAAGTACCAACATAAACTAGTTAAAAAACATGTTTTTAGTATTATTAAGAAGAAGATGCATCATAACCCAAGCATGGAATAGGACATAAAAATGGGAGAAAATGGACTAAGGAGTATGTAAGCCTTTGCCCACAGCCTAAGCTACATAGATTAGCCAGTGTAGCAAGATAAGTGAGCTAGGATAAAATTTTGCTATTGTATTTGTTTACTATGACACAATTAAAAAAAAAAATATATATATATATATATATATATTTCTTATTAAGACCCCTGGCATAAATATGATGAACTTGCATACCCTTGTAGTGGTCGTAGTCCCCAACCAATCTCTAAATAATAGTAATCTTAAGTTTATGTTGTTGATGGGGGCAAAACGACTCTATCACATCTACTGCAAAGTGCTTTGAGCTACACTATTATATTATACATAACCAAAAGATTTAGGTTAAAAGGAGGGGCTATTAGAGTGAAACATGGCCAACATGATTTCATTGACTAACTTATGACTAAAATGAGATAGACGAATAAAGTAGAAGTACCACAGTTTTCTCATGAAACCAATAGTTAACCATCTCCTTCCACTGGTCCTCCATTACCCTCGGCGGTGTCTGCTTGGCCAATACTTCTTCCTTTGTCATCCCGAGTTTAACGTGATCCTTCTTCAACTTAGTCCTCTGATTTCTCCTAAGGACCTCGAGTATATGCATTGCCCATCCCATTTGATCGGGTGGTTTAACAATATCGGGGTCAATGAGATACCGTTTTTGAAATGCAAAAGTGGAGTTAGCAAAACACAAGCATGGAACCTACTGAATATGACATTTAATTACGACAACGGCTGTAAATGACTGTTACTTATACTTTATTTTCATATTATCTCAATCTCCATACAACAATCCTGTTTAAATTTTTCAAGGACTTTTGGCCACCCAACAGGGACAAGTGGGCATAATAACCCATTGTAACAAAAAGTTCCCAACCACCGAACGAATGTTTTACCGTCCAGACCAATTGGTTGCCCTTGGTCATTTAACGGCAACGAGATCTTCCAGGATCCATCCAATGCCCATATGTCAGCTAGCTTTGTAGGACCATGTCTTTTAAGCCTATTTTCCGCTGTTAGGCTTTGTTGATAATCATCTGTACATACAAAACCACCAATATTAGGGCTGAATTATCAATTCTCACAACTCATGAAACATATCACACCACGAAAAAATTAGACATTTAGTAACTTAATGTGATATTAAGGGTTTATAATTTCATTTAAACAAAACATCAGTACATTTATGTAGGGATAAGTTTCAGGAGGTGATTTTGCATTTAATTATTAATGTAGTGGTTTTATGGGAACAAAAAACCATTATTAAAAAAAAAAAAAAAACTCATTATATAATCTTACAACCAACCCATCAAGTTAATGATAATGGAGTATCAAGTTAATGATTATGGAATATTAAAGATTTAAATTAAAGTAGATAATATGTAAAGTCGATAATCTATATATATATATATATATATATTTTTGATCAATAAATTAGGAATAAAAACTATTGTAAGAAAAATAAAGATTATGTGGTCAATTCTAACCATACCCTATTTGAAGTAGATATATATCCAAATTGCACTAACTTTGTTGTTTTTACTTGATGTTTATGATTATGTGATGCGGCATTTGGAAAAGCAATCCTTACTTCATTGCAATATTGACAATAGAATTTCCTTACTTTCTCGAGTTTTGCCCTTTAAGCATAAAGGGTAGTTTGTTGTTTCACCATTAAAGGTGTATTATTTACTAGAATAGTGCCCCTGTTTAGTAAAACAACCCAAGATCACTCCATTACCTTCATGTGACAAAGTGTAATTGGTCTTGTAATATACTTGGGTAGTTTTGTCTAAAAGAAGCCTAAATCATGCTCATATCACAAATCTTATACTGCTGAATATAAATATTAGAGTGCAGGGGTAGGCAAGTATCCACATGAAATGAATAACAGTACCACCTTCTCTATTTCTTTAAGGAGAATTTAGCCTTCACAGCACATGTAAATACTATTTCTATGACTCAGTTTATTAGAAAATTGTTTTACTGAGTTCACTTGCTGGGAATTTTGTTTTATGCACCAGATCAGCAAATATTGTCTACACAATACTTGGGGATGTCAGCATCTATGTTGTGGGCAAGGATGAGTATGATGAACTTGCTTGTGAGTATTTTATTACTTTCTTTTAGTTAAATATCTAGAATATTATTTAACTAAATTCAACCATTGTAAACTATTTTTACACTACACTGAACTATTAAAAGCATAGTTTGCCTAGAAAACTTAAAGTAAAAGAAAAGAAAAATCAATAGGATTTTTATTTGAAGGCATGTTAAGTACCAGGGGCCTGTGTCTCATTGTCATCAAAGGCAATCGGTCTTGCCTCTTGAGAAATATGGGCTTCCTCAACTTTTGCCTCCACCCTTTGTTGTCCATGTGCTTCCTCATCTTGTGCCTCCACCCGTTGTCGTCCATGTGCTTCCTCATCTTGTGCCTCCACGCTTTGTCGTCCATATGACGATCCTTTGCCAACGTAAACAAGTGGCAATTGCCATTTCCTCTTCCCCAAACCTGCGTCCAACACCTTCACAACACAAACATAAAGATGAATATAGCCAACAGCCAATCACATGAACAAATAACGACATAAAGAAATAACAATTTTAACAACATGAAGATAATATTATACTAATAACATGATCAAATAACAGTTTTAACGTTATTGATATATGTTAAAACAGTTATTTCTTCACGACATGAAGAAATAACAGTTTATTCATATATCATGCAACAACATGAAGATAAAACAGTTTCATGTGATAATTTCTAATGTTAAAACTGTTATTAATTTCTTAACAACATGAAGAGGAACACATTTTTCACATGTATATGCAAGATTCCCCAACTTAATTTGCATGCAATAGAACTTTACAAATTCAACTTACAATTTTAATAATTTTCTATAACAGTTTTACACATACAACAATAGTACCCTATTCACTATTCATCATCGTTGTACTTGACTTCGTTGTCATCTTCATCGGTGGGCTCATCATCAATGAACTCACAATCATCTAAGTTGTCCATTTCATGAAGATCTCTTTCGCCAATGATAGAGACATCAATTTTCATTCCTTCCACATCATCTCAACCCCAACGAAGGTTTTCCCTACCAGCATCATTACTAGTTACACTATATGGAATATTCTCATAAAACCCTACGTGTCATCCTCATCACAATGGGGGCCAATACCGGCATCAAAGACATCTCTAGCTTTAGTTTTAACAACAACATACCAATCTTTATGCCTTTTATCTTCAACATAAAAAACTTGTGTAGCTTGAGACGCCAAGACATATGGTTCATCCACGATTTCCTCCCCACCATGTATGGAGTGTGTAAAATTCACCATAGGAAACCCAAACTCGTCAGTCTTATATCCCCTCCTATTTTGATCATCAACCCATGTACACTTGAATAACACGTGTCTGATATTGCCAGAATAATTCAGCCCAATAATATATGTTAACAAACCATAGTACGTAATGCCACCTTCAGTGACGACACTAACTCCACTATTCTGCATTTTCCTATTTTCCTCGACATTCGAACTCCTAAATTTTAGCCCATTTATGACATAATGCTTCAACCGATTTACGAAAGTATACGGCCCTTTGGAAAGTGTGATAATTATATCAGTAAGTGCAATTCTTTCCCTATCAGCATCAGTCATTGACATCACCTATTATAACCAAACAAGCTTATTATAATTCGTACAGTAATTCTACTTATGGGAAAGTTACAAGCTTGAGAAGTTGAAGATGTGAAATGTACGTGAGACCTAAACCAACCAACAAACTTCTCCATGTGGTGCTTATGAATAATAGTTGGGGATATATGACGGTGGCCCCTTCAAAGTTCATCCTCCACCATACTTTTGTGCATCCTACATGCGATGCCAATTGTGTTAGTGTTAATACACCTAGCGTATAGAATAATTGTCGTGAAATTATATTAGTGTCCGTAGTACTTACTCACAAATTGGTAAATGTTCTCGGAATTGAATAACACGTAGTGATGAGCTTGGGTGAACTCCCTATTGTCTAGTGTCACGCTTGAAACTGCCCCTGTTGAGTCTCCATTGCCCTCGTGGGTCGATTGAATATAGTTTCTACTCCTTCTATATACCGTGAACAAAACGTTAAGCATTCCTCTACTATGTATCCTTCAGCAATAGACCATTCTGGAGCAGCCCTATTTCTTACGTAAGACTTAAGGCGTGAGAGGTACCTATAATGCGCATGAGAAGATTAGCAATTGACACTAGCTATTAGAAAGCACACATAAAGCTCATAATGTACATGTATTACATATGACTTACCTCTCAATGGGGTACATCCAACAGTACTAAACTGGACCACCAATCTTGGCTTTTGTAGCTAAGTGCATGACCAAATGTACCATTATAGTGCAAAAGATGGAGGAAATATCTTTTCGAATTCACACTACGTGACTGCAATCTTTGCCTCATCATTCTCAATCTCTGAAATTGTAAGGGTTTTGGAACAAATTTTTCTGAAGAAACAAGCTAACTTTATCAAAGGCCCAGTAACGTGCGATGGCAAAGATCCTCGTAAAGCGATTGGAAGGAGTTATTGCATCAAGATATGATTATCATGACTCTTTAAACCAGAAATCTTGCGTTCTTTTAGATTGACACGGCGTGAGATGTTGGAAGCATATCCATTAGGCACTCTTATGTCCCGCAAAACTTGCAAGAAACCATCTTTCTCAGATGGAGTCATATGAAAACACATGGGCGGTATCGTATACTTATCATCACCTTTTCTCCGTCGGTGGAGTTCACTCTTTATTCCCATGTCCACTAAGTCAAGGCGTGCCTTGTAATTATCCTTTGTCTAGTCCTTCAAGTTCAGCGCCGTGCCAAGTATATTGTCCATCACATTCTTCTCTATATGCATCACATCAAGATTGTGTTGCAACTTGTGATCCTCCCAATAAGGCAAGCTGAAAAATATACTTCTCTTCTTCCAACCACACTGGTTTGCCTCACCTCTCTTTCTTTTGTTGTAAAGAAGTTGACATTTCTTCCCCAGACAACATCCAACTAAACTTTCAGTATCCACAAGTATGTCTGATGCAATTGGTGCCATAGGAGCCACTCGCATATCAGTAGATCCATCAAATAACATATCTTCGTCCCGAAATTTGTGGTCACTATCCAACCATCGCCTATGTCCTATGTAACAGAATTTGTGACCATGTTTTAAATATCAAGAATAGGTCTTCGAGGCACAACAAGGACACGCAAACTTAACCTTCGTACTCCAACCCGACACATCTGTGTATGCAAGAAAATCATGTACGGTTCACATCAATGCCGCACGCAATTGGAATACATTTTTTGGAGATGCATCAAACGCTTCTACTCCAACATCCCATAATTCCCTCAATTCTTCTACTAAGGGTTACAAGTGCACATCTATCGCAATCTTTGGTGATGTAGGACCAGGAATAAGCAGTGATAGAATCAAGGATGACCGTTTCATGCACAGCCAAGGTGGGAGATTGTAAAGGACTAGCATGACAGGCCAAGTGCTGTGAGTAGTACTCATAATTCTGAAGGGGTTGAACCCATCTGCAGTTAATCCAAGTCTAACATTACGAGGCTCAGACGAGAATTGTAAATGGGTGTTGTCAAACATTTTCCATGCATCCGAGTTAGTAGGATGCTGCATTACCCCGTCATCTATACGACCATTAACATGCCATTTCATAGAACTAGCCAGGTCGGGTGACAAAAGCAGTCGCTATATTCTTGGCTTTAAGGGGAACCACCGTAGGATTTTTGCAGCTTTCTTCTTTCCCTTACTGGGTGAGGCATTATTACCTGTAACAGATGCCTCATTCATTTTCCACCTCGAAACTTTGCAACAAGGACACGCCTCGAGGTTAACATTCTCCTTCCAAACCCAAATCTCAGACTATCTACTTAGCCTCATAATGGTCCTTTAGCAACTTAGCATCTGAAGGAAGCATATCCATCAAGACTTGAAGCAACATAGTAAATGACTTGTTTGTCCAACCACAAAGAGTCTTCAACTGGAACAACACAACGATGGTTGAGAATATGCTAAATTTCGTACAACCAGCATATAAAGGTTTGTCCACATCATCTATCATTTTGTAAAACTTTTGTGCACCATCATTCGGACCTTCAGCCGGTTGTTGCGCAGTTTCACCTTCTCCCGTTGGTTCGGCTGCCATTTCATGTGTGGGACACAAATCATGCAACATCCCATGGAAGTCACCGTATTGTTCATGGGAGTCTTGCGCATGACTACTCCCACATTCGAGGGCCATTGGCGCAGCTGCCGATTCCCCATTAAATTTCCAATATGTATAACTTCCAAGCATCCCGTTACTCCACAAATGGGCCTGTGCCACCCTGGGCGGTACTAAATCCAAGTTCACACATTTGGTACAAGGACACAAGATCTTTCCACCGCGTGCATTCTTAGATGCAAATTCCACAAAGCTAAGTACACCTTCAATATATTCCCTATCACCCTTCCTCTTCTTCATCCAACTTTTATCCATCGGTATACAAGATTTACAAAATTTGACATACAACAACATTTGTTAATGCGGAGCCAATAAACCTTAAAATTAGATTCATAGGTGCTTTGTTAAGAATAGGTGATTTGTTACAAACAGACATACTTAGCTATGCTTAGATTTTCACAGACGTATATATAACACTACTTCAAGGGTAACCTATGCTTTCAATTTTGTAAATAATAACACTAAATCAAGCATAACTTAATGTGAGTTGTTGTAGAATATTTTAAGCATAATTTTTGGAATATTTTAATGTGATATGTAAAGTTTTTTAAAGCCTCACTTATTGTAACTATAGTCATATTTTTAAACAAATAAGACAGTCAAAATAAGGTCATCTAAACATAATCTCAATGATCTTTTACCACTTCTTTAATTAAATGTAAAATGAAAAAATATATATATATATATATATATCCAACAATCTTTAACTTTTACTATTATACCAGTGTTTTAAAAAACGCAGCTATAGGTCCCTTCTGTTTGCAATAGTTATAGGCCCCCTCTGTTTGTAATAGGAATTATTACAACTAAACCTATAGCTGCATTTTTAAAAACGCAACTACAGGTATATCGTTTTAGCTGCATTTATAAGAAACGCAGCTATAGGGCAGCTATAGCTAGCTAGATTAGGGCATACTCTTTTTATTTTTTGTAATCATATATTACACACAAGTGCATTCCCCACAAAGCAAGTAATGAAAAGAAAGCTACCTTATCTTCAGCAAGTAGTGGAATATGAAGAAGAATCGCAGGTGGGTCAGTGTCTTCCTCCCTGAAACCCCCATTAAGAAGCAAAAATAAAGAAGTACGGTAAGATGTAGAAGATTGGACCACATGTACACAATGTAGTACAACCATGTACACAGGTAAGATGAAGAAGAAAGCTAAATATATATTACACATCTTATATGAGTATTTTTTTATTTTAGTTTGTAATAAAAATCTGCAACCACATAATTGAAGTCACTGCTGACTACATCGTGTACACAGGTAAGATGCAGAAGAAAGCTAAATATTATATTACACAGCGTATATGAGTATTTTTTATTTTAGTAAACAATATGAAATGTGGACTATTTGTCTTGGACTATGTTTGTTTTTAGACCCCTTAAAACACAATCGGATTAACCTAGTTAATTAGCCAAGTGATTACTTAGTCAAATTATGGAGTTCTAGGTTAACACAATCATATAATCATATCAAGCATAGCAGCAGAAAAATAAATAACACAAAGATATGATCACCCAGGAAAACCAAATCAGTAATAAACCTGGGGAGGATTTAACCTAGCTATCTTCAAGGTAAACTTGAATCTACTATAGAAAGAATTGAAGTTTTACAATAAGACTTAGACCACTAACATCTTATTGCTACTCACCAGTAGAAAACTTAATAACACAACCACGTGCAAGCTCCGAAACCACGGACTCCTTCTTTCTTGGATTCTCCAGCAAGTACAAGCACACCCGCTTGTGTATCTTTAAGCTCTTATGGAAGCAACTGAATGATCATCAAGTTCTTGAACGAATCTCCTTCTTGATAATCCTAAGCTTGTGTGAAGGAAAGCTCCTCACAGATCTCACAAGAGATTCACACAAACAGCAATATGAGCAACCTAAAAACGTGGCTAGGGTTTCTCTTATATACCTAGGGCAAAAACATAAAACCCTAAACGTTTTAGGAGTTAGGGCTGAATTGGAATTATGCAGTAAAAATGCTTTCTGCCTGAGATTCAATTGATTGAGCCTAAGCTTCGATCGATCGAGCCAGGCCGAAATGCATTATCAATTCTGCATTAACTCAAATCCAACTTTACATAAAAGAACCAACTTTGAGCAAGTCTAAACAAGACTAAACAACCTATTTTGATCATGATTTGCCAACATTACACATTAGAGTTCTAAATACATAAAATCCTAAATCTTTAGAACCTAACAAACTCCCCCTTTGACAATCTGTGACAAAATACAAACTAAAAGCTCAAAGTTTATAAAGTAAAGTCCTTTACAAAAAAAATGCTCATTACCGCAAATTCAATCCTAACTACTATGCATCAGTTGCAAGTGTAGACAGTAGCATGACTGAATCAACCTGTATTTCTTGAAATACTCAACAAACGCATAAACGCATGTGTGGAAAATACAAGTAATCAAAATAAATTCTTGATTTCACCAAAGCACAAAATAAAGACATATATAAATGAATAACTCATAAATATAAATCAATAAATAGTGAAACAAGAAACAAAAATAAATGTATCTCCCCCTAACATGAATAGCCCATAAAAATACATCAAGAGCCAAAAAACATGTAAGTACAAAGTGCAGCTCCTAGATACAATCTAATCACCACATGCTCTCCAAGATAATCAAAACTCCCCCTATCAACAAAAACTTGACAAAACTCCAAAGCCAAAGCTACTTCCCCTTTTTGTGAAGGAATGACAAAGGGCAATCAGAATCCATCATCAAAAGGAGGTGGCATAGGAGAACGTCTAAAATGCGCTAGCTCTGCACGCATAGCACGAACCTCATCGAGCAAGTCCACCAAAACCTGTCCCAGAGCCGCCTGAACGGTCAAGACATGATCCAACATACGTCGAAGGTCGAAATCATCCGAAGTTGTCAGTGGAGGAACATCAGCAGCAGTAGCAGCACCAGACGCCTCAACCTGTGCATCACCTATAGAAGAGGAAGGAGGGGGTACAACACCAGAAGACTGAACTCTAGCTCTTAGGTGAGTAGCCCTCTGCTAAAGGAAGGTGGCACCTATGGGACCAATAATATGAACGGGCTCAGACGCGGGAAACCATCTAATCCTAAAAACAACAAAATCCTATGAATGAAAATAAGATAAACAAGAGCCTGACCAACAACGCTACTCCTATGAATGTTGTTCAAAGAACAAAGAAACAGATGAGGGAAAGAAGTAGACGCACCAGAAACAAGGGCATATAAAAACACACATCTCTCTATAGGGATGGTGTGGAGATGAGAAATAGGCCACAAGGAATGACACGTTATCCTAAGAAAAAGATAGGTAGTCTCAGTAAGCTCAGCGAACGTGATCCGAGGATCAGAACCCCACTGGATAGAAGACCTAGTGATTTATGACATGACATCATCTAAGGGTGGGGACTCCTCATAAGGATAGACGGGCTGCCTAAGGACCGGAACCCTAAGAGCCTCAGCCACTACCCTGCGAGTAATGGTGAACTCAACACCTCGTATCCAACTCCTAACAAGGGTGTTGGAATCACAGACGTGGCAAGAGAGGTTTGAGTAGAACTCTCTAATCAGGGCGGTTGGGGGTGGATGATCTATCTCCAACAAAGATAGCCAGCCCCTACTCTCAAAATTTTCCCTAATGGCAAGATCTAACTCATCTAAGACAACAGAGTGCTCAGCCCAAATTTTCCTCTTACTGTTCAACTTATCATAGGCCTCTCTGCTTTTGTCATTCTTAAACCGCTCACACCTAGAGGGAGACTCAGAAGAAGTGGAGGGAGTCCTATGAGCTCTAGTCTTCCTAGGCATGGTGCTAAGGAAAGGACAAAGACATAAAGCAGAAACAAAAAGAACAAGAAAAAGAAAAACCAAGGGCAGACTGCAAGTTAGCACAAAACAGATATAGAACAAAAATCTATATGATGCATGAATAGAAATGTCATGATGCATGTTCTAATACAGTGAACTAAGTTCAAATGCACAAAATTGGTTTGAGCATAGAGTTTCTAACAAAACCCCAAAAATTTGAAAAACCACTTGTTTGTGTTTGTAAAAAAAATTGATCAATTGATCATCACACAAGATAGAGAACAGATTAGAATGATCAATTACATTAATGCAACAAGCCAATTTCATCAAATTTGACCTAATTGAACAAAATCCCCAAAACGGATTAAAAACAAGCCTTAGAATTTTCAAAATTTTCACACAACACCAAATTGATCAAATTAAACATCATAGAACATGATTATATCTTCCAATAACAAAAACCCGTTGATCAATTGTGAAAGAAAAGATCAAAAACAGCAAAAACCCCAAATTTTAATAAGACCAAAAATATCCCTTAAATGCATGGATTTATGCATGAAATCATGAAAATAAATGAAAAAGAAAGGGTACAATGGACATACCGGCCTTGGGAGAGGAAAACCTTGCAAAAAAATTGGAGGAAAACGACAAAAAATTGATGTGGAGCCTAGTCCGAAACGGAGAGAGAGAGAGAGAAAAAGTTTAAAACTTTTGAAAAAGGTGTTTGAAAAAGTCATGATTTGATTTTTTAAAAACCTGATTCACGATTTTCGATTGATCGAAATAGATAGAAGCTTATGAAGAATTTTTAAAACAATTTTAATTGATCGAAAAACAGATTGGATCAATCGAAACAGATTGAGGCTCACAAAATTTTTTGGAGAGAAAAAACAAAAACACATTTTGGACAATAAATTCCTCAAAGCATTGAAATTGACGATTAAAATGCATGAGTATGATATGAAATGCTTTCCGAAAACACAAGATTTAAACCTAGTTTTCCCAAAATTAAAAATTTCAAACAATCTCCCTTTCAATTCTCAAGCAACAAATCTGTTTTGCATAAAACTCAAAGTATTTTCAAACTTGGTTGGTCAGACCAAAAACACACACAATAACATGTACAAAGTTTAGCAAAGAGTAACTTGTGTAGTGTGTGCAACTAGCAAAAGCTTGAGATACATGTGAGGTGATATGTGAATAGAAATCAAACACAAAGTCTACAAAATTCATCACATAGAATTTGAAAGAGACTATCTCCTAAAAAGTTACATCATATAACTCCCACATCTCCTAGATCATAAGCTTGCAATCATGTAAGTTTCTTGAATTTGCCTCATATTGTACACACCAATTTTAGTTGTTCAAAAACTTAGTAAAATATCTGGGATAATGTACACATCAATTTTAATTATTTGATTTAACTTTAAGTCCAATAATGTACACACCAATTTTAAGCATTTAAACCGAGGCTACACCTTATATTCTTTTTGTGCATGTGCTACACTTTCTCGAGCACAAAATCTTACGATATGCATTAAGTGTTCATGATTGGCTAGTGAACAGTGGTGAGATGGTTATTTATGCTTTTCTCAAAAGGTTCAAGTCCGACAGTCAAAGGCATGTGACTTCAAGATCAAGACAATGTGATAAAAAACCATAAACATCTTTTCCACACAACATGCACTACTAAGCTTAAACTAGTAAAGTGCAATAAATAAGCTCATCCAAGCTAAACAAGGTACAAAGACATGTTATGTGTAAATAAATTGACCAACCTTGTTTTCAAAAACCAAGAGAATAAATACAAAACACGATTTGCTTCCTTTTCCCTATTTTTTTTTTATTTATTTTGAAAAGAAGAAACAAAAACAGTCCTAGAATGAAATGCATGAATGTTATGCAATGCAAATCCTAGAAAAAAAACAACAAAAACCAAAGAACAGTGGTCACAAAGAGGTAGAGCAATGAAGCACAAGGACCATGTCAGAAAGACTCAATCAGTTCGAGCCTTTTGCATCCAAAACTTTTTAGATGCACTTCGAACATTGGAGTTCTTATTCACATTAGAGTGATTTCCAACTCCAAGATTGGAATAAAGATTTAGAGCCTTTACCAATTCACCAATAAGTGTCATAGGATCTTGTGCTTGAGGCACAGACACTTTCGGCTTATTTGCTCACTTAGCTGCTTGCAGCTTGTAGCAGTTTGGATGAATGTGTCCAGACTTTCCCCAAAAATGACAAACCCAAACAGGCTTATCATGCATCTTGTCCTTAGAAAAGGTAGACTCTTTAGGTTTGAACTCTTTCAGATCAACACAAATCTTCCTAGGAGGAGTGACCTCTACATGTTTAGCAGTCTCACTCACAACCTCACTCACAAGGGGTTTAGAGGAAGAAGAAGGAACAAAGTTTGTGGAATTGGGTGCAGACACAGATATGCTTTCAACAAAACCCAATCCAGATTTGTCAGAAGGAGCCTTTTGAACACTCAGCATTTGATCAAGTTTAGAACTAGCAGATCTAGCAACAGATAAATCAAGTTCCAAAGATTTAACTTTATCAAGCAAAAGCATATTTTCAATTTTCACATTGTTCAAAAGTTCATTAGCATCAAATAGTTTCACAAACAAATTTTTCTTATCAAGCTCAAGAGATGCAATTTCCTTCAAGCCAAGTTCAACATTCATGGCATCCTTTGCAACAACTTTGCAAAGTTTATTGTAGGCTTCTTGAAAATCTGCATCCTCAGAGAGTTCTCCATCAAAAGGGTTCTCTTCAACAGACACACTTTCATTGACTACAGTAGTAGCAGTGAAAGCAATGAAGTTTCCATCCTCCTCACATCCAGACTCATCATCAGAAACTTCATTATTACTAAGGGTTACAGCCATAACCTTCCCCTTAGACCTCAAGTATGTAGGACATTCAGATTTCATGTGACCATACCCTTGACATCCAAAACACTGAGGACCCAAAGAATTATTTGAAGATTGACCAACTTTTTCTCTAGGTTTTTCATTGTTGTTAACCTTAGTGGGATCATTCTTCCTAAAGTTTCTAGGTTCAACAGTGTTTGTACCTCTTGCCATTCTGTTACTATTCTTAAGAAAGTTTCTAAAGTTCTTGGCAAGGTAAGCAATCTCTGTAGCAGAGAGCTCATCATTAAATCCACCAACCTTAACATCATCAACTGACTTAAGAGCCATTGACTTGGATTTGCTAGTTTTGGGTAGGTCCAACTCATAGGACTGAGGAGATCCTACAAGTTCATCAATAGGGATGGAGTCCACATCCTTGCTTTCAATTATGGCAGTCACTTTGGGTCTAAAATCTTCAGTTAAAGATCTAAGAATCTTCCTAACAATTTTAGGTTGATCATAGATTTTAACCAGATTATATGCAGAATTAACAATTTCATTGAGTTTAGCATAAAATTCATCATCAGACATTCTAATGCTTTCAAATTTAGAAGTTAATTTCTACAACTTATTAATTTTGACAGCCTTTGTGCCTTCATGCATAGTCTGGAGGATTTTCTAAGCAGTGTGAGCAACCTTAACATTAGAGATTTTCTTAAATTCTTCCATAGAAACAGCATTAAAAATAGCATTCATAACTTTTCTATTGAAAGTTGCTGCTTCTTTTTGAGAAGTTTGTCACTCACTCACAGGAGTAGTGGGCTTCTCCCATCCGTACTCAATGGAGTTCCAGACTCTCTCACCAATAGATTTCAGGAATGCTTTCATCCTTACTTTTCAATAAGCATAATTATTCCCATCAAAGTGAGGAGGAATAACTAGAGAGTGTTTGTGTTCCATGACAACAGGGGTCAAGGATCAGCTCAGAGATCAAAAGATCTACAACAAGAGAGCTACTCGCTCTGATACCACTTGTTTGTTTTTAGACCCCTTAAAACACAACCGGATTAACCTAGTTAATTGGCCAAGTGATTACTTAGTCAAATTATGCAGTTCTAGGTTAACACAATCTTATAATCATATCAAGCATAGCAATGGAAAAATAAATAACACAAAGATATGATCACCCAGGAAAACCAAACCGGTAAAAAACCTGGGGAGGATTTAACCTAGCTATCCTCAAGGTAAACTAGAATCCACTATAGAAAGAATTGAAGTTTTACAATAATACTTAGACCACTAACATCTTATTGCTACCCACCAGTAGAAAACTTACTGACACGACCACATGCAAGTTTCGAAACCACGGACTCCTTATTTCTTGGATTCTCCAGCAAGTACAAGCACACCCGCTTGTGTATCTTTAAGCTCTTATGGAAGCAACTGAATGATCATCAAGTTCTTGAACGAATCTCCTTCTTGATAATCCTAAGCTTGTGTGAAGGAAAGCTCCTCACAGATCTTACAAGAGATTCACACAAACAGCAATATGAGCAACCTAAAAACGTGGCTAGGGTCTCCCTTATATACTTAGGGCAAAAATATAAAACCCCAAACGTTTTAGGAGTTAGGGCTGAATTGGAATTATGCAGTAAAAACGCATTCTGCCCGAGATTCGATTGATCTAGCCTAAGTTTCGATCGATCGAGCCGGGCCGAAATGCACTATCAATTCTGCATCAACTCAAATCCCACTTTACATAAAATAACCAACTTTGCGCAAGTCTTAACAAGACTAAACAACCTGTTTTGATCATGGTTTGCCAACATTACACATTAGAGTTCTAAATATATAAAATCCTAAATCTTTAGAACCTAACAGACTACATCATTACTATATATATATATATATATATATTTGCACAGTGACATTAGGCTCAAAAATAGTAACATTCATAGGTGTATTTTTATGATGCATAAAAGATAAAAAAGGGAAACTGTAGTCACTGTATATGTGAAACTATGCAGTGTGACAATTAATGCAGATTAAGGTAAAGCGTGTGACGCAGCTGCGTTGTGTTGCTGTTTTATGGTTGAGCTTTTACTTTCAAAGTGAATTATGATTATCGTCTTTATAGTGTGATTATAAGTAAATGTGTGTTTCCCAATTAGAATAGGGTATAGATGCATAAGTGGAACTCTGAAATGAAGAAATAATAAAGAAGCTGTCTAACAATAGCGTCTAAGTTATTCAGGAAAAAAATAAAAATAAAACAATAGCGTCTAAGCAATACATTATAATTCTGCAGTGTCTTTGGCATTGCAACAATTTTGCTTGATTTTTTTTTTTGGCGTGAAGCTAAAGTATTTTGATATATTAAAAATTTTAAATTGGATATTTTCTATGCTTATATTATATTATTATATATCCAGGTGATGATATTAATAATTTATAGAAGCAATTAATATGGACAGGAGCTCAAGATAAGCAAACCTTGTAAACATTTTTTTTCTTTATCTTTTTTTAATGTAAGTTTAAGAGCTTATTATGGAACTAACTTGTTCATTGATGTGAAAAAAATCAGGAGATCCCAACTTCAAACGTCCTATTATGATGTTATGCACGATATTCATAACAACTATATGATTGAAAATAAATTTTCAATCAGTCATGGCTCTTTGACCAACAAAAGTGACTAAATTCAGTTTGAGGCCTAAGGTAATAAATTTAAGTAAGATATTTTTAAGGTCACGCATGATTAAGGAAAGTTGAAATCTAAATTTTCAAATTTGATTTTAGTGTATAGTGGTAGTGTGATACCCAAAATTGTGTGGATTTAATTAGATTAGATGGTATGAGTAGAGGTTGTGCGGGCATATGTTGAATTTCATATTGGGTATTTACTAGGTAAAGATGCGTATATAAATGATTAGAGCAAATCTAATACACAAATGTGGCTAACGCTTTTCTCGCACTATAACCCATTCTATATATCAGAGCAAATCTAATACAATCTAATATGCCATGTGGCTTAAGGGCACTTGCAAAAAATAAGGCTTCAAGCTATTAGAGAAATTGATTGTTAATTATGGTTGACACACTTACATCACAACTTTTTAAATTGTGAAATAGTTTAGGATTTCAATTGTGTTGGGTTTTTATTGGTCCAATATTTTAGGGCATTCTTAGCGGTGTAGGAAAAAAGTATAGTCCACTATACTTTTTTTCTTTTTATTTTTCTTGAAAGCAATCGTTATATTGAAATTAAATTTTGCGAGCCTTTCCCCTTTTAAAAAAAAAATAAATCTGGGTGTTTATGTCCACAAGTATTTTTGTTCGGTTATTTTGCTTATTATTTACATCTTGACTTTTAGTTTTATAGAATGGACTGGAAACATCTGTGTAGTTATATTTGCATTAAAAATTATTTCTGTGATATTTAGAAATCTATTACTATGTACTAGCCTGTACGCACGCGCTATCGCACATAGAGACTCTTCTATTTTCTTCTTTCCAAAGGTTAATAATTTTAATTTAGAGTTTTATTTTTCAATTACAAAAATACCTAGGCGTGTGATGAAACAATAAATAAAAAGCACAGTGAAGCTAGAGTATTGAGAAGATTGTGATTCAATGTGGCAGTTATGTAGGTATTTGGGATACTATATATGTTGAATGCATACAATCATATATGTTGAAAGATATATAAATGTAAAACAGAAAACTTCTAATGCACAAATTTTGATAGAATAGTGCTAAAAAATAAGGATACGATATGGCGGCTTACTATTTTGGGGAACGTCCACTCTATTCTGTACGAAGGATCTTTTTGCGTACAAGAATCCAGAGAACAAGGTGGCTGTTTAAAGAATAGTTTTTTTTTTTTTTTTTTTTGAGAATTAGTTGAATATATTACCAAGGTAAAAACAAGGATAATTATTGTTACTACGGAATTATAATTTAAATAAAAATTTAAAATTTACAGTTGGCTAACTTTCAGCGCATCACTGCAAAGCATGCCTAACTAATTAAGCAGCAGCATAAGTAACATTAACCTAGCAATAGTATTAGAAGAAATAGAAAGAGAGAAAGAAATTAAGTGGCAACTGTTAAATTACTCATATTAGATATGTGTGTATGCGTGTGTATATATGTATATATACATATATGTACTTTAAAAATTGTCAGTGGCAGAAGAGAGAGTGCGCAGCTCCAATAACCCCCTTAAAAAAATAATAACCAAAATAAAGTGAATATTCACTTTATTTTGGCTATTATTTTTTTAGGGGGGTTATTGGAGCTGTGTACTGATTTGGTGACCATGGCAAGTCCAACCCTAACAAAAGGAATACATGAAGTTATACACTTGATAGGAACCATGCTTAGATAATATTGGTATATTGTATTATACACAATTGGAAGATTGCGACTTGATGTCACTATATAGACTACATCTGCTGCTTGAAATAAACCACTAACAAGGTCTAAAACAAGGCCACAACAACGTACTATATCCATATGACTACCACGCTACAGTAATTATAGATACTACTATAGTAATCCTAGACCAAAGTCCAAACATAGGATGACAATAATTTTTTACCCAAACTATTTTTTTTTTTTTTTTGGGACAAATCTTGGATACGTTGCAAATGTCATTCTTAGACAGATCATAAGGATCCTAGCAAATCATTAGTGCCATAAGCCTGCTCTGATACCGTATTCAGATATGACTTATTTTTCTACTAATAAACAAACACAGTCCCACACATCTTCCATCCATTCTACTCAACAATTTGATACTTTTTATGTTAATTTTATTAAAACTAATCATCATAAAACTTAAAGATATACCTCATATGCATTTTTCCCCCTAGAAATAAGTACTTATTGTGTTAGCGGCTTAAATACACAAAAATAACAATAATAACTTGGCTTTCTATTGTAGCTATGTGAATAACTTAATGAAAACATTATAATTAAATCCACATTCTCAATTATAAAAAAATTACAAAACCTCAAGATCAAATTGTAGAGATGCCTGTGAAACTTAATCAGCGTCATTTGGACCCACACATGGAGCAACTTCACAAATGACAAAGGATCAAACAGGACACTGGTCATCAACGAAACCCATGTTGGAGGTTGAGGAGAGGGGAGTTGTTCTTTGCAATTAAGCAAAATCAAAACAAAGTGATTGGAAAATAAGTTACTTTGTTGAAGAAATTGGAGCTATCATTTGTAAGGCATGAAAAGATGATCAGGCTCTATGCTGTAAAATATAACTGTGTATGTGCCTATACACATCAAATCAGAACCAAAAATGTTTCAATTATTGCATTTTGTAGATTTCTAATGATACTCAAAAATAAACCTAGGTATGTGCCTATACTCTCTGCCAATTTCAGGTGCTCTACCTAGTAAATACCAATTTGCCTCCTTAGTTGGTTCTTGACCTCCTCTTAATATCCTGCAAAAAGTATTTTCACTGTCAAACTTCCTGTCAAGATGGTCAGACTAACTAAAACAATAAGCAAGAGGTAGGAAAATAAATAATAGGAGAGAAAGTGAAGCAAAGGATATGGCCACTAAAAACACAAGCATTAGTGACAAGATTATGGCCACTTCAACAATATCAATATCAATATCAATAGAACATATAAATAATAATGCTTCTCTGAGAGCTTATTATTTTATTTAAATGTGAGATGAAAAGCGACTTCAACAAATACTAATTAAATTAATTAATTCATTTTAAATAACCCACTTTTTATGTCACTTTCACTTTTAAACAAAGGGTCATTAAGACAGCAAATTAATAAACATATAGATGCTTAAGTAATTGATGGAGTTTCTTAAATACACATCAATGTCAATTAGAAAAAGATCGCTTTTTCTTTTTTTTCTTAAGCAGAAACGTTGGGAAGAAAAAAATATTTTTATTAGCAGAATGATAAAGATTAAAAGCTAAAAAGACTTTGGACACCATTCATGTAGTTGACTGTAAATAAAAGAGGAAAAAAAGAGAGCCTCTACAATAAAAGAACAAAAGGAAGAAAAAGAAAAAGAAAATAAAGATAGCAACCCCTTTGATACGAGAGTTGTCGGTTGTTAAAGTTGGAAACTTTATCATAAAGTGAAAGTAATACAAAGACTAAGACTAAGCAAGCCTATCACTATGATTAAATTGTCAAACTATGATTATTTATTTATTTATTTTTATGAATAGGAAGAAGTTGACTCAAACTTATACAAGCATCTGATTGATAGGCTACCACTTTTAATGAACATGGATGATACAGGAACTTTGGATTATAAAGTAGACACCCATGGTTTCCCCAGTTTGTTGTGACTTTGTATCAGAATCTTACACAGAATCATTCCATGATTGGGAAGGGACAAAGATTGTGGATACCCTAATTGCAGAGTACTATTATTAAGATTTAAGTGTCTTACAAAGCACAAGAAAATAAAATTCTATCAAACTTAAATTACGGATAGCAACAATTAAACTGATAATTGATTGACAGAAACCTAACAAACGGTGGGTGACAATTCTTTTTCAATGCAAAACCAACAACTATTTATTCAATTTATCCTATAAAAAAAAAAAAAAACTATTATTCAATTTATGGATCAGAAGGGAAAAAAGAAGAAGTAATTGACAACATAACTCTAATATAATTTATTAAGATAGCAGCTTGCCTCTTTGGGTCTGAAATTGTGGTTTCAAACTCTAAAGACACAATATAAAGCTCATTTTTCACTTTTTTGGTTCTCAAACAGTCATATACAAGTTATAAAAAAAATTTACAACTGAAATCTCGAAAATGTATTGAAAATACAAGAGCTGTTTAGACCCCCAAATTAAAGTTACGGCTTGATTGATTTTACACTAACTTAATACTAAGTGCAGAATAGTGTAAAAGCGAGTGAGTGAACAAACAAGCTACTCTAATCCATAGTCAAAGTAACATAGTAGTAAAATGGAATGTAAAAGAGTAGGGAAGAAAAATGTAAACACAAGATAACACATCGATGTGTTATCGAAGAGGAAACCAAAGAACTCAAAGAAAAACCTCTCCGCCACCCTCCAAGCGGAAATCAATCTACTAGACAATCAGTTGGGATACATGGGTTAGCAAGAGACCCTCTAAGCCTAATCTACCCGATGTACCTAAGCCCTCCAAGCTCCTACTCTAACAAGGTTTCTCGGAACCGTGTCTTGTCTAGTTCTCTGGATCCCACAACAAGCTCCATGTTGCATCTGCCATCCTTGGCTTCTTCCAATGCTTCCCAATAGCACCAAAACTTCACTTGACACTCTAAAAGAGTGTGGTAAGAGTTTGGGCTATCAACCTCTCAATGGTATGGAAATGGAGAGGTAGGAGTTGAGGAAATTCCACAAGCAAATGTATAGAGGATTGTGGGTATAACAATCTCTAATTCTCAAGGTGTTTGGCTAGGGTTTTCTCTCAGAAGCACTCTTCAACATTTGTGGGTAATGTGTGTATATATAGTGTAAGCACAGAAAGTGTGCATCAGAATGGACAGGCTAGTAGAACAGAATGTCTTGCGAGTGTCTCGCAGGAAGTCCTTACCCGCGAGATACTCGCAAAACACAGCTGTCTCCATCCTGGCCCGACTCTTCGCATTCCAGTATGTGCAAGGCACATGAGTTACTTCGCGGGATGCTTAGTCGCGAGCTACCCGCGAAAACTCTTCCGTCTTCAATTGCTTGAGTCTTCACACACTCTCTCTCTATCAGACAGCCCTTACAATCAAATCCCACAATAAATACAGGGTACAAAAAGATTGAATAAAATTACAATCAAATTTGGCACGGAATATAAGCCAACAAAACACATAGTTGTAAATAACAACTTTGCAATCTCCCCTTTTGGCTATTCCATGACAAAACCCCTAAAACAGACTCTAAACTTGAACGTGAGTTTGGGAACAATGGCAAAACTCACTCACATGTATATACCTGTAACCTGAAATACTTGCACACAAACAAAACTTTCATTAAGCTTATGACAAGTTGAACACAAGGTACGTACACGAGCAAGTAAAATGTGATCAAGTTTGTAAACACTATAAAACATGTAAGCATATCTTGATCATACAAAAACAATCATTAAAGAAAGACTGCAATGAACATTTAGCAAGTAAATGCTCATCCGGACACGCAATGCAATTAAGAACAATCACAAGGATCAATTGTATGTCCAACACTCAACCAATGCAAAATACACGAAGTATTTGCATCTAGGATACAAGATCCTACTAGGGTACAAGAGTGAGGTACTTAAAGACATATTAGCAATATCTTAAAAGTACCAAAAAAAAAATGCTACAAACCAGTAAGGTAAACACATATACTAAATATAAACTGAAATTAAAAACAGAGTATTAGAGCTTTAAATAAAAGCAGTAAAAACTGTAAACAACAGTAACTTCTAGATTCCCCTCCCTCTATCACTACACTCCCCCTATCAATGACACAATCTCCCTCTTTTTGTCATGGAATAGCTAGTCTCCATTTTCTTCTAGCTTCCTTTGAATTTGGTCCATCTGAGTTTGGAGAGATGTGAACTTTGTATCAAAACAAATGTGCTGGGAGTGCATGATAGTAGCTAGTCCAGATATCTTGGTACTAATCTCTTGAAGTGCAGCCATGATGTTGTCTAATTGTTCATCATAGGCATAAGGGGGTAGAGCTTGAGCTTTTAAATGGAGACATCTGCACAAATGAACACAGAACAGACCAGAAACAAGTGCAAAAACACAAAACAGAACACAAAACTTGATTAGATTCAAGTTAGTCCCAAAACAAAGGTAAAACAGCATAAAACAGAGCATAACCAACTCAAAACAAATAAAACATGCAAACATAAACACAATGCATGAAAATAAGTAGCTATGCATGTGTGTGCATATGTGTGTATGTGCTGATGCATGAGGATGCAGCATGAGATGCATGAAGTGTGCCTAGAGGGTGCTTAGGTGTGTGCATGGCATGGCATTGAGGCACAAAATGGGAAAAGTGTGTAACACACACAACCATTGACCAAAACATAGTAAACATGATCAAACAAAAGGAAACCCAAGAATTGGAATTCATTTGGGTCCAATTCAACACAGAAATGTCATTCTGACATTCTGTCAAACACCTAACATGCAACAAAGCAATCCAAATACGAATTATGCGTGAACATGGAGAAAACTTGCGTCAATACATGCTAAATTGCCACAAGGGGCCAACATAGATACACAAGCAGCAAATGGGACTCAGCCCAATCAAAGATTATGGAAAAAATTTCACAAAATTGAGAACCCCATCCCATTTTCGAAAAATCCCCAAAATTTTAAAACCCTAAGCTAAAAACTGCAAAATATAAGGAAAAACAAAAGCAATGTTTAGAAAAACATACCTTGAAGTGTTTTTGCAGAGAAATTTGCTTGAAAATGATTGGGTTTGTGACTAGGAATGGCAACGGGTCGGGTTCGGGCCGGGTTTTTCTATACCCGGACCCGACCCGCGGGTCAAGACCCATGGCCCGGACCCGACCCGCGGGTCAAGACCCATGGCCCGGACCCGGCCCGTTAACTAAACGGGTTTTTTTTTCCGGGCCCCGGACCGGCCCCGCGGGCCCCATGGGCCCCGTTAAAGGATTGGGCCCAATTCGTGGCCCAACCAAAAGAAAAAAAAAAAATTCAGATCCAAACACAACCACAATCACAATCACAGAAATCTTTCCCTTTCAAAATCATAATCCAAACACAATCACAATCACAGAAATCACAAACACAAATTTCAGATCTACATTTTCCCTTTCAAAATCACAATCCAAACAAAAATTTCAGATCTATGATTTTCATTTTTCCCTTTCAGAAATCATAAACACAAACACAAACACAAATTCACATGATTGAGGCGAATTGAACCCAGAAAAAAAAAAAAAAAAAAAAAGAAGAAAAAAGAAAAAAAAAAACGGAGACAGTGCGACATCGGCGACAGCTCGTCTGATGAGTTCATGATGCTCATGACGCTATACATACAGCTTGTGGCCGTGCATGTGACGGTGTGAGATCGCTGAAATGAGGGAGCGTCGGAGTGAGGGACTGAGGCGAGGGACGGACTGAGCTGAAATGAGGCCGGAGGCGAGGGACTGATCTGGACTGAGCTGAAATGAGGTAGTGAGGCGAGGGAGGGAGGCGAGGGAGGGACTGAGCTGAGGCCGGAGGCGAGGGACTAATCTGGACTGAGCTGAAATGAGGTAGTGAGGCGAGGGAGGGAGGCGAGGGAGGGAGGGACTGAGCTGAGGCAAGGGAGGCTGAAATCAAATGAGGGAGGGAGGCGAGGGAGGCTGAAGAAATGAAATGAGGGAGAGGGATAACCAGATTAGGGATTAGGGTTAGAATAGGTTTATATATATATAAAGGGTATTTTCATAATTTAGGGTTCCGGGTTTTTTAACGGGTCGGGTTTCGGGCCGGGTCTCGGGTCGGGTCTCGGGTTTTATTTATAAAACCCGGACCCGGTTCGGGTTTTTTTTTTAAAACCCATACCCGACCCTATTTCTAATCGGACCGGGTACCCGCGGGTCGGGCAAAAATTGCCATCCCTATTTGTGAAAAATAAGATTTCGGGTTGAGAAGGGTTCGAAGAAAGGCAATGCGAGGGAAAGTTTAAGTGTTTGAAAAACTGTCACATCTGCATTATAAAATTGAAAACACGCGTTTTTCACGGGTTAGGTAGTCGCGAGACAATCGTGAGAATGACCACTAAAGCTCAAAAGCTTTCGCGAGAAGCTTTAAGTCGCGAATCAGTCGCGAGACAATTGCGATAGCTTCTGTCTGAATTTGAAGAAATTCTAGTTTTTGCCTAAAACTCATTTCGCGAAAAGTGTTTAGTCGCGAAATACTCGCGAGAGAACAGCGAGAGTCTCTATGTGAAATGAAAAAAAATTTATTTCCCTTAAGCACTTTTCACAGGAAGCTTTAAGTCGCGAGCTTTTCGCGAAACAATCTCTGAACCAGTTTTTGAATAAAAACACAAAAATGCATTTTGAACAAAAACTAAAGATACGAAAGTATAAAATCACTTTCAAAAACATATAAAACGCTCAAAAATCTTTTTGGGTTTGATCAACAAGTACTTGAGCATACACATCACATTTGAACATGTACAATCACACAAATGAGATAAGCATTAATTGAATCAAAGTCTTGTGTGTTGTGGGTGAGTATCAAGTGTGAAATAGTCCTTAGACCAGAGTGAAGCTTCAATGATCAATTCAATCAAGTCATACACAACTAGCACTAAATCAAGTGGTCTATCTTAATTATAGAAATGAACATATATGACCTCGCACAAATTGATTACAGATCTTAGAAGCTTTTCATTTGGCTTATGCATAAATCATAACATTTGATCCATTTTGGATAATACATCACTTTTTGAGATCAATGCTTGATATTTTTGATATATCAACATTTAGAATTAGCCTTTGGCTTTTTGAGCACCATGCATTTCAAAACAAAAGTCGCTTTCCCTTTTTCCTAGTCAAATACTAGTATGTGCGATAGACTTTTGCAGCTCAAGATCTCTTTTTCACTTTGAGATTTACATTTGGTGAGCTCTTTTGCAAAAACATAAAAAATAAAGTGGGAAGAGATATAGGCACAAGTCTATGCAAGTGTCAAGACCATCAAAACTATTGACCATTCATGACAAGCTTGAAGATCTATTTACAACAATCACATATAGTTTTCAAGATTTCTTCCACACAGATAAATGTGCATACATAACAAGCTAAGCTTGTAAATGCACTACGCCATTAGTACGAAGGTACTGGGCCAAACTCACATGTGATATACACAACACAAGCTATCAAACTTTTTGAAGATTTTTCAATTTTTATGGGTTTTTGAATTTTTTGAACACACTCAAAAACATAACAAAAATACGAATAAAACAATGCATATAAAGAGATGCATGATGCACAAATGCATGAAGATATGACATTCAATGCATGAAGGGTCCTACAAAAATCGAAAGAATTAGATCAAGTACCAAAAGAGCAAAAGCTCAACCATAGGAACCCTTCCTCATCCAAACTGAATGATTGTTTGGAATGAGTGTCTCATGAGAAGTGAGACGAGGGTTGGAAGAATGAGAATCAGAGATGCACATAGACAAGGAGTTAAGAGCATTAAACACTTTCTTTAACAACATGCTATTTTCACTCAAATCCGGTTTACCCTTTTTAGCACAACTTCCAAGAAGCTCAAGTTTCTCTTTTCTTTTGATTCTTTTAAAAGCTTGAAATTTAGAGCAATGAGGTCTAAGATGACCAAAGGCACCACAATGGTGACAAACAACGTGTTTAGGTCCACTAGGCCTTTTAGGAATGGATCTAGCAACATGAGTTTGTTCTCTCTTTAACTTGGGGCATTGAGGTCTTATGTGACCGATCACACCACAATGGTGGCAATTAGGAACAAACTTAGATCCACTCAATTCCTTAGGATGTGACCTAAATAGAGGCTTTGACTTAACAACCTTTCTCTCCAATTTTTGATTTCTTTTATGTGGAGAAATGTACACTGATTTGTCCTTTGAGGTAGAACACACAATAGGCACAAAATCAGGTACCACAACATGATTGCAACAAATATTTTCATCATTTTTAACAATAGGTTCAGCAATCAAACACTTGGCATGCATCTTAAGAGATTCACTTTCATATTTTAGCTCATCAACAAGTTTGTTAGACAAAACAAGTTTAGCATCCAAGTCCATATTTAAATATTCAAACTCTTTTAGTTTTTCAAGAGAATTTTTAGCAAGTTTCTTATATTTCTCAACCAATTTGTTGGATTCATTGAGCTTAGTTATCAAATCATCATTTTCACAAAATAACTTGCTTAAACTCTTTCGAAACTTCTTAGCCTTTTTCTTCAAGAGTTTGTCAACAACACCCATAGATTCAAGTAACATGTCATCACAATTATGAGGATTAACACTCATAGAGGCATTTTCACAAATACATGTCATGTTACACTCACAAACATCCATAGAAGCATACAAAACACTATCCATGACAAAACACACACGGGGTCAAGGATCATACTTAGGTAATGAAACCAAAATAGGTGTACTCGCTCTGATACCAATTGAAAGCTCGAAAATGTGTTGAAAACACAAGAGCTGTTTAGACCCCCAAATTAAAGTTACAACTCGATTAATTTTACATAACTTAATACTAAGTGCGGAATAGTGTAAAAGCGAGCGGATGAACAAACAAGCTACTTTAATCCATAATCAAAGCAACACAGCAATAAAATGGAATGAAAAAGAGTAGGGAAGAAAGATGCAAATACAAGATAACACGCCGATGTGTTATCGAAGAGGAAACTGAAGAACTCGGCGAAAAACCTCTTTGCCGCCCTCCAAGCGAAAATCGATCCACTAGACAATCAGTTGGGATTCATGGATTAGCAAGAGACCCTCCAAGCCTAATCTACCCGATGTACCTAAGCCCTCCAAGCTCCTACTCCAACAAGGCTTCTCGGAACCGTGTCTTGTTTAGTTCTTCGGATCCCGCAATAAGCTCCATGTTGCATTTGCCATCCTTGGCTTCTTCCAATGCTTCACAGTAGCACCAAAACTTCACTTGACACTCTGAAAGGGTGTGGTAAGTGTTTGGGCTATCAACCTCTCAATGGTATGGAAATGGAGAGGTAGGAGTTAAGGAAATTCCACAAGTAAATGTGTAGAGGATTGTGGGTATAACAATCTCTAACTTTCAAGGTGTTTGGCTAGGGTTTTCTCTCAGAAGCACTCTTCAACATTTGTGGGTAATGTGGGTATATATACTGTAGGCACAGAAAGTGTGTATCAGAATGGATAGGCTGGCATAACAAAATGTCTCGCGGGTGTCTCGCAGGAAGGCCTTACCCGCGAGATACTCGCGAAACACAACTGTCTCCATCCTAGCCTGACTCTTCGCATTCTAGTACGTGCAAGGCACATGAGTTACTTCGCGGGATGCTTAGTCGTGAGCTACCTGTGAAAACTCTTCAATCTTCAATTGCTTGAGTCTTCACAGTCTCTCTCTCTATCACACAACCCTTACAATCAAATCCCACAATAAATATAGGGTACAAAAGATTGAATAAAATTACAATCAAATTTGGCACGGAATATAAGCTAACAAAACACATAGTTGTAAATAACAACTTTATAACAACAACAGTCATCCAAATCCTGCCCATAAACAAAAGTGGGTCATCTTCAATATTTTAACATCATTTTGTTTTATAATTCAATTATTGCAATAATTGAGAGGGGATTCAAACCATGGTTCTCCTTAATAAAGGAGACCAGGCAATGCCATTGAGCTATGAAGCTCTTGGCAGAAATTCAATAACATCTTCTGCTATGAAGGTCATGGGGACGGCACTACAGCAAATGGTATTCACGTAAAGGCCTTAGAGTTTAAGCCCATAACAGCACCTTGTTTGGTATACAAGGTTCCCAGTTTGATCCTAAACAGAAAGGCAATATATACATAACTTAGGGAGAAGCATATAATTCACAAAATAAACATTATTTGGCCAAACTTGGTTGCAACAGCGTAAATTCTCTTTAAAATTTTTATTATTTAGGAAAGTCACCTCACAGAAACTATCATTCTAATTATCACAATTTTCAATAATAGGTAATATGCAAATCAAACCACACAAAAGAATGCGAATAGGCGACTGAGCACGCTTGTGCACACACAAAAATTGAGCCATGCAATCAGACTAAGCATTGAGATCTGAAAGTTTAACCTAATTAACTTATTGAGATTGAAAATCACAATCCAAACAAGAATGATCCTATCACAAAAGTGAATTTTTTCATAACAAGACTATCAAAATGCACAATTTCACATCGCAAGTAAAACACCTCCAATTTCAGATCCGAATCGATGAAACAACAAGCAAATAGGCGACTGAGCACGCTTGCGCACATACACAAAAATTGAGCTATGCAATCAGACTAAGCATTAAGATCTGAAACTTTAACCTAATTAACTTATTGAGATTGAAAATCACAATCCAAACAAGAATGATCCTATCACAAAAGTGAAATTTTTCATAACAAGACTATCAAAATGCACAATTGCACATCGCAAGTAAAACACCTCCAATTTCAGATCTGAATCGATGAAACAACAAGGGCTTCGATTTTGTTCTATGTATACGATTACAGAACAATAAACTACGAAAATTTAATCTACATAAAATTGAATTATCCATAGAGATTTTCAAGATTGGGAACTTGAGGCAGCCTTCTCTTTTCTTCATCATATTTATTCTCTCGGGGGATGTGTTTCCAGTTGGGGTCCATTGGGTCATGCTTGGGTCTTTGCAAGCTTATTGTTTGGTTGGAGGAATTGGTTCGAGAAGCATACAACTGATGTTTGGAATTTGGTAGTTGATACTGGGTTGTTTGATGTGCGCTGTTTGAAAGGAGCGGAATTGTAGTTTGTTTGAGGACACTAAAGTCTCTTAGGATCAATTAAAAAGAGTGTTTCACCGGGCTGTTTTTGATTCGTCTAGATTTTGGGGTTCAACTCATTGCTTATCCATTCTTGAGTTTCTAGCTTCACTTAGACTGTCCATATGATACTTTTTGCATTTTGTATTTTTGATTCTTTGTGTTCATCATCAGGAACTCAAAAGTTCTTCTCTCTAATTAGTAAAAGTGCATTACTTACCTATCAAAAAAATATAAAGAAGAGAGGAGACAAGGGGCATCAGGCCAATCAAGAAGTTCCACTTTGCACCTCTTTGTCACACCAAATAACTGTACCAAAGAACAGATACACAACAAAGATTGGGAAATGTAGCATAATGAAAGGGTTGACTAATTAGGGGAATCCTTAGAAAAGATGGGCATTCCAAAATAAGCACTTTCTTACCAATTATAATCATAATTGTCAAAACATGAATGTGAATCGATTTTTTTTTCTATATCGTGTATCATAAGATACACAAACACCTAATGAAATTTATAAAAATAAAGATAAAAATTATAAATATACATAAGAATATATATATTCACTATAAATTTAAAATATATCCAACTAATGACTAAATTAATCATTACTCATGTAATAATATTTAACAAAGCTAACTAAATAAATCAAATTAATATGCGTTCATAACAAAGACATTCAATTTTTATTAAACTCAAAAGTGGACATGAGCCAAAATAATAATTTCTTCTCATCATATTTATCATCTTACCTTATCAACTCCATCAAAGTTGATGTTATCATAATTTCATCATTTTGCGAAAATATTATTGTGCATTTACCTATCAAAAAGAAAAGGTATATCGCGCATTTGTTAACAGCTGAGACATTTCATAAACCAAACCTTTGATTTTGGTAATGTTTAAATCAGGAATGAATTGATTAGGATTGAATAAATTTATTTAGAATGATTCCAATGTTAATTATGCAAACTTATTCTAGCATGAACATCAAAGAACTTCGGTAATGTTTCCCAAACTGTATACTTAATCAAAAAAGTATTTCTCTTTTCTCCCCCATCTAGATTGCAGTACTGTTTGACACATTTGTTTTCAAAATTAAACTACTTGAATGTATTACCCACATAATTCAAACCTATAGTACCACCCAACTTTTTTTAAAATAAGTTTTCGCTTAAGGGAAGGGGGAAAAGGAGATTCGAATTAATGACCTCAGTTTAATGAGGAGTGATCCCCAACCAACTGGGCTACCCCTTGGGGTATAGAATTCCACTCAACTTATAAAAGAACTGAAGAGAATGAATTGATCTGTAGTACCATGGCTTATGTAAATTAATGAATGCTGAGAACTTCTTCGTGAAAATCTTGCTTGCAATGATTGGGGGCGTGTCATTTAGTTCCAATGTTGATTTGTTGGACCTAATGAGTCCATGAGTGATTCTTTAAGGGATCTTGCATTTGAGCAATCCTTCATTCTAATAAATCATTCTCTTAATTACCAAAAAGAAGAAAAAACAGTGAAGATTCTCAGGTGCCTTTTGTGCCCATTAATACTATATGTCATCTCAAAACCATCCCACCCCAAAAAATAATATCAACATAGCTTTTCTGGTTAAAAGAAGTGTCAAAAAGTCAAGATGTAAGTATGTCATTTTGTGCTCCTCTCCAGAACCACATGCCAATTTTTCCAATAATTATACACATGAACAAGAAAAAAAATCTGGAAATAAAACAGCCTATGCAAAGCCAAATAGAATAGAAATCTATGATTTGCACAGATCTGCCACCACCAAAATTTTGGCACTTCTGAACATGACGGCTATATTAACCCATTTCAGCAGCTTGTTTGGATGCGGATAAAAAGAATTCACCCTAAATACCAAAACAAGTGTAGAAATTACAGGAGTGTAAATTGTTCTTATCAATATTCCAAAAACTTATAACATTGTTATATGTATTGACTTTTTTTCCAACCATGGATCTCAGGCATCTAAACCAATACGGATGACTTTGTAAATTCTAAAAGATAATCCTAGTGTCCTTGTCCACAACCATAGAAGAAAACCCATCAAGTTATCTTGTCTAGTAGTAGATATTGTTATCGGTGACCCTGAATCCCTCCCCCACATTCACATCACATGGTTATGCAATACAAAAAAAATCTAAACCACCACAAAACAAAAATAGAAAAAGAAATATGCACCAACTTTTTAGAAAATTAGAATATCAACGTACCAGCCCATAACATGATTAATCACAGCTATAAGCATTTACTTACCTTCCTCTTTTTTTTTTTTTTTTTTTTTCCATTCATTTTGATTCAATCCTAATTGAAACCAAGAATCCAAGCTTCATAGTAATAATTCCATTAAAAACACATACAAACACAAACCCAAGTGAGAATACTTTTACCAAATCCAATTTACACATTTCCTCAAACAAAATGAAAAAATAAAAATAACAACCCACAAGAATCAATCAAACCAGAACTAGAATGCACATAAATAAAATCGAACATGCAAAGAAGGAACATATATATTATAGTAAATAGTTAAAGAAATATTCATTTACTAGGATTTCAGAGGCTTTCTGGGTAGAATCTCCATCAATTCTACATATACGATTACAGAACAGTAAACTACAAAAATTTAATCTACATAAAATTGAATTATCCATAAAAAAAAAAAAAAAAAAAAAAATTTAAAGCTAAAATTGGTGACTATAATTTCTTCTCTCCCCTTATTTTTCTCGGTTAACCTATATTTTAGGAATTTGTCAAAAAATTCTCTCAAATCCACAACCGTGTTCGGCATCATCAGTTTATTTAACTTTTTGCTTATTTTTTTTTGTTGAGAATGTGGTAAATTATACTTATACTTAAATAATAATAATAAAAAAAAATAAAAAATTGAGATTTTAAAATGGAATATTAATGAAATGGCAAGAGTAACAAGACAAAAGCATTAATGTCAATCCCATCCAGAGTTTCAGTTTTTATCCTTTCATTTAGTTTATAGACCTGAGGGGTGCAGATACATGTGCGAAATTTCAGTGCTTCAATAGCCAATGGGGTAGAATTGTTTGATTAAACTTTTCTCTTCGTGATCTTTGAACTCAGTTCTGTCTCCGCATGATCATCAGCATCCATTACTGACATGTACTGAAAGCTTGGGATGTATGTTTAAAAACACAATGGCAAGATGAGGTTTCCTGGTTCCCCCATCATAGGTCATCTTTCCACCTCTTATGGCTTTGGTTTAATTTTAGCTTTGGAGGTGAGAGTTTGAGTTTAAATTAAAATATAACCTACTTGATCACGTGTTTGTATGTGCCGATACAGCTATACTTACTGTTTGAGAAATTGATTATTACCAAGTCTATCTCTTATTCCTATGATTTCTTTTTAATTTTGGTTAAGATAATACTAAGTTTGTGTAACAAACACAACTTCTCACATTCATAAACAGTACAATGAGGCCAAAGATCCCAATCCCCAAAGCAAAAATAGCAATAAATTATAACAACTGTTATATTAATCAAGCAATTGGAAATTTAGTCATAAAATATAGTACAACTCACTAGTTAGTAGCAACAGGAAAATAATATAAGCTGCGACACATTTGACTTTTTATGTTATAGTCCCAACATATTCCATTTGGAGCCATCGAAAATACTTAGGATTTTATTATCACCGAAAGGAAAACATGGAGTAAGACAGAACTTTTATAATTGCAATGATACGAAAAGAAAAACAAAAAAAGCTTGAGCTTCTTGATCTTATTCGGCTCATCCCATAATAATTAAGAGATAATAGTATTGTGGTAGATATGATTTAAGCTCAATGTGATTTTAAAACTAAGTAATGCATACAATATTAGAATGACAGCCCATCTTACGGAAACCAAACAAGAATCAAATCCCATAAAATAGAAACAAGAATCAACTTGTTTGATTGTGATATAATACTATACAAAATAAAGAAACACCGACTCTTAGTATAGGGCCTAGCAAAAATTATTCAAATGTAAGATTGATGTATGATTTTTGGGGTTGTGTTTCCAATCCATTGAAATGATAATGTATGATATTGTGTCACACATGTAATCCTCAACATGTATTTGAATTCTTTTTATGAAAAGTCTTACAGAGTTGTCTTGGTATCAATGATAAGTTTAGCGATATGTATCCACATGGGATATTTATTAGATGGAATCGGTCTGGATAAAAGATTACAAATAGTCCTATTCATACCTTGACTAACTCTTTTAGAATATTAGCAAATGTGACTAGCACAATGTGATTAATGCTTCCTCAAACCATGACAAATTATATCATACTCACCAACCTAGTAAACTATTATTTAGATAGGTTTGATCTTTATTAATGAATGCATTGATCTAAAATGATTAGGCGTACAATACTCTATATTAACTTCATGACACAATTATTAATGAATGCAATTGTATTTTTCATCCTCATGGGAAAGGGGAAAAAGGGGTAGTCTCATAACCACATTTAACCAAGCTGTTTCATCAAATTGTTGGTCAGCTATGCCAAATTGCCAATCTTGAACTATTACAAACTTCATATATTTTACAATACTATATTTTAATTACCAAGCTATTTTAGTATGTCTTCAATCATAGGATATGCGTCAACAACAAAAGGAAATGTTCCAAAATGCCTTAGAAAACTGAGATTTGTCATTGCAAAAAAAAAAAAAAAAAAAAATGATACAAGCATGTACACCGCTAATTCTCACCTAAGGAGACAGGGTGAGATTACATTAAGAACACAGAAGATAAAAACCTATTGCCATCACAGGAACCTTGGTGCACCGATTTACACATTTCCGATTTACACATTTGCTCAAACAAAATGAAAAAATAAATAAAATCCGATTTACACATTTCCTCAAACAAAATGAAAAAATAAAAATAAAAACCCACAAGAATCAATCAAACCACAAATAGAATGCACATAAATAAAATCGAACATGCAAAGAAGGAACATATATATTGTAGTAAATAGTTAAAGAAAGATTCGTTTACTAGGATTTCAAAGGCTTTCTGGGTAGAATCTCCATTGATTCTACATATACGATTACAGAACAATAAACTACAAAAATTTAATCTACATAAAATTGAATTATCCATAAAAAAAAAAAAAAAAATTTAAAGCTAAAATTGGTGACTATAATTTCTTCTCTCCCCTTATTTTTCTCGGTTAACCTATATTTTAGGAATTCGTCAAAAAATTCTCTCAAATCCACAACCGTAAAAAGCACAAAATCATCAAAGATCTCAAGAGATTAAGCAAATTAATATCACGTTCGGTTGCGTAGAAAACAAAAGAGGAAAAATAAAAATCGGAAAACGAAAATTAAACTTAGATTTTTCATTTTTAATTTTACGAGCGACCAAACAGAGAAAAAAGCTGTAATAGTAAGAGAGATTGAGATCGAAGATGCTTACTATTCAGGATTCATGACTGAATTGTCGTTGTTGGTGGAGGATCTACGAAGAGCTTGACCGGGTTTAGACCGGTCCAACAGAGAACACTAGACCGAGTTATGGCGAAGAAGAACAATTGGAATGAAATTGTGAAATGGGGAAAAGGGAAGAACAGATCATAGGGAAGAAACGAAGAAAGTGGATGTTGACGAAACCGAAAAGTTCAGTTCAAGCGTTTATATAGAGAGAGGATCAATGAGAGAGAAAGAGAAAGAGAGAGAGAGAGAGAGAGAGAGCTTATCGATTGATGAGTGAGGCTAAGAGGCGGGAGGTTTGTGGGTATTGGGTTGAGAGCACGGCAGCGAGTTTGGGATCGGGAGCTAGGTTGAGAGTGAGCTGAGAGTGTTTTGAAATTTAGAGTTTTTTTCAATTTATACCAAACCTAGAGCTGCGTTTGATTAAAAGTACCTTAAATAGGTCTAGAGCTGCGTTTAATCAAATGTAGCTTTATAAAGGTTCAAGCTGCGTTTATTAAACGCAGCTCTGGGATATATTGAAAAAAAAAAAAAAAAAAATTTCCCCGAATGGGCCTATAGCCGTGTTTTTAAAAACGCAGATTAAGGCTTTTCAAGCTAAACGCAGCCTTAACATCACAAAACGTGGCTTAAGAGTTGCTCTATAGCTGTGTTTAGAAAACATGGCTATACGTCCAAGGGTGGAGCTGCGTTTTCCAAAAATGCGGCTCAAATTACCCTCTGTAGCTGTGTTTTTGAAAAAAGTAGCTTAAAAACGTAGCTTCTGGACGCGTTTTTTTGTAGTGCTTCATTGGCTGCAATATGGGTTTATTTGGAATTGGTGTTATCCTAAGAAATTTTAAAACCACATTATCAAATAAATTAATGTAGGATGTGGGTTTACTTAATTAAAGAAATTACTTTTTTGAATCATAATCCTAATTTTTTTTAAAGAGTTTCAACTTATAGAATCTGCTCCTGTGACACCTCTTTATCATTAGATTAAAATACCAATCGGTTTTTGGTATACGCGGAGATTGAATCCCAAATTTTTTATTCAACTATCAGAGACTTTATCTAGAGTATAGTGACATGATACTCTTTTTTTTTTTTTTTTTTTTTCCACATTTATGATAAAATTTACGATAAATTTAATAACTGAGATCGACCATCGATAAGCGAAAAAGGAGTACCAAGTTATCACTCACTTCTATGTGCCTTAAAAGTTGAAAGAGTTGAAGATTCATTGGCAAGAAATAGCAGCTGGTGTAATAATACAAGAAAACAACATTTGTGTCTAAAACTTAGCTATAGATAGAGAGGGTACCATCATAAACAAACTATGGATAATGTTAGGGTCATAATTTTCTATGTAATTGGCTAATCTTTTAATAAAATGTATTTTACTTGTAAATTGGGTAAATTTAAATTGGGTTTGATACGTATCAAGTGGTTGTATTAAAGACATGAAGATTGACTCAAGAAACAAGTAAAAAAAAAGTTGTTTTACTGAAACTCGACAGATAGCTTGACAAGAAGTTGCTATCAAGATTTAATGGGTTGCTTGATAGAAGCTCAATTTATCGAGCTTTATGAATTCAAAATTTCCAGATCTGAATTTCAGCCTATGTTGATGTTTTTGTTTAGGGTTTTTTTTTTCCTTCTCATAACCCTAGAAATATATATAATGCTTATTTTAAGAACCATCACATACAGAGACAGAGACCAAGAGTTTATTTTTCTCTGTGAGATGTTACTGCGTTTGTACACTTTAGGGTTTTGTAACCAAGTGCTTCTTGATATTGATTGTTGATGAAGTGAAGACTTTGCAGCCAACAACAACCATTCAAATTGCTGGAGTTAGTCATTTACTGGGATTGTGCAAAAGAGTTAGTTATAGATTGGTGCTTTGTGTAACAAAGGAAAGAAGGCTACTACAAGATTAAGTCCAATTGGTTATTAGAACAAAGGTTCAACTGTAGGTTGGTATTGTGAGATAGGCCAGGGTAGTGGTAAGATTCCTTATAAATGTAATTGCTTGATTGTTGATTAGTGGATTCTTGAGAGTGGTGATCTTAAAATCACCTAGTAGAATTTTTGCCTTGCGATAAGCTTTTCCCATTTGTCAACAAAAATCACCATGTCAATTCAATTTTCACTGCATTTAGTTTAATTGGTGATTTGTTTGTGCCTTCACAATTTGCATGCAATTTAACCTAATTAATCAACTTTGATAATTGAATTAATTAGCCAGGTTCAAGTTATGTTAACCCAATAAATAATAATAAGATGTTCATAATTTTGGGTGGAGTTCAATAATTAATGAGATAGACCCCATTGTGTTCTAGACTTCCAGCTAAACGTACGTTTCTGCCTATTTCACAAGCTATATTTTATATATCCTTCCTAGCATTCACTAGAGACAATTTACAGTGATTACAAATAATCGTTTGACAAGGGTTCATCATTTGCTTACTTTTTACTCAGATTCATGTTTATATTATCCTTTTATTGAAGCTGTTAGGCATGTTTGAATATCAACAAGGCCAAGGGAATCCCATTAAGTATCTATTTGGTTTGCACGTCCACGTCCCATGTTTGAGTTTTCAGCCTTTTTTTTTTTTTTTTTTTTTTTTTTTTTCCAGCCGCACTATTTGACTTTTCAACCAATTTTCAGCCACATTAATAGGTCCCGTACACTATTCATGAGACCCGCAAACTTTAATTTTCAGTAACTTTTTCATTAAAAATTGGACGCACGGTACTATTTACACATTTAAAAATTATTTTGCTACAGTGTTTTCAGTTTTCAGTTTTAACAAAATAAATTCTACCCAAACGGACCCTAAAAATTAAAAAAAAAACATCTACAAGGGAAACCCCAAAAACTAAAACATGTACATGCCCGAAAAAGAGACAAGAAATTGTCACATTTCTTGCAATTTTTAGTGCCAAATGTAACATCGTTGTTGCTGCTGCCCTTGTTTTAACAATTTTATTTTTTTAATGGCAATTTTTTAATTAAATAAGACAAAAAACTTGATTTATATAAATTTGAAATTTAAAAGACTCAATTTGAACGAAATTAAAGTTAGAGGATTAAAATAAATTTCAGTTAAAACTTAGTAAGTACAAGTTTCATTTTAGAAATTTTTGGAATGAGAAGAAAGTTGGATTATTATTATTTTTTATTACTTTTTGAAAAATCAAGCTTATTTTATATATCATCATTTCATTCAGCCAAGTGAATTTATCATATTTTATATGTCATTCAACTTAAATTTAATACCAAGACCCATTATTATATGAGAGGAAGTATATTTATTGTACTCTCAGAATATTATATAATTATCCAATTTTTGCCCAAAATTCTTGTAACTCAATGTCATAACATGTTTTTTTTTTTTTTTTAAATTTAGAAAAACTATGATTCAAAAACCCCTTCTTTTATTGTTGTAACTTGAAACCATCAAATTATATTTTATAAAAAAAAAAAAAAACCATTTTATATATTTGAGATGCACACGTCTCGCATGTAACTATTGTTTAATCATGATCGAATAATGGCGATTAATTTTTTTGTATTCACTAACTTCTATTTTAATCCAGTTCTGTGCACTAGATGACTTTGTGATTTTATCTATTTCACATGCAAATAGCGTGGAGCAACGTGAAGGAAATGGTGTTTTTTTTTTTTTTTTTTTTTTAAACTCCAATGGTCGGGGTAATTAATGATTAGAAATCAGATAAATTAATAGTGCAAAATTTAGGTGTCCATGTTCCATGCCGCCATGGATATATATAAGGGGACAAGGGAAATGTTTTACTAAATAAAAGAAAAAAAGTCATTGTTTATAAGAGATACTTTGTTGATTTGTTCTTTCATTTGAAATTGCAATAGAAATGACTACTACTATTAAACTAAGTAATGAACAGGTCCGATTTAAAAAAAAAAAAAACACACACACACACACATACAATGTACATACACACACATATATAATGAAATGTTTTTGATAAATTTGAATTATATTAAGCAAGACAAACAAATGATAATCTTTCAAACTCTCTATTTTTCTAACTTTAGATATATAACTAGATATATAATTGGGTTTCCTATTCTGGACTTATCGTTTTTTGCATTGAATTATTTTATTTGACACAAAAATATAAAAAGTTTAGATAAGACATGTTTGTTTTTAGACCCCTTAACACGACTAGATTAACCTAGTTAATTAGCCAAGTTATTACTTAGTCAAAATTTCACAAAACTAGGTTATCACTATCAAACAATCATATCATGCACAGCAGCGGAAAAATAAATAACACAATAATATGATGACCCAAGAAAACCAAACCGGTAAAAAACCTAGGGAGGATTTAACTTAGCTATCCTCAAGGTAAACTTGAATCCACTATAGAAAGAATCGAAGTTTGTACAATAGAACTTAGACCACTAACATTCTATTGCTACCCACCAGTAGAAAACTTACTGACACGATCACGTGCAAGCTCCGAGATCACGGACTCCTTCTTTCTTGGATTCTCTAGCAAATACAAGCACACCTGCCTGTGTATCTTTAAGTTCTCATGGCAGCAACTGAATGATCATCAAGTTCTTGAAGAAATCTCATTCTTGATAATCCTAAGCTTATGTGAAAGAAAGCTCCTCTCAAATCTCACAAGAGATTCACACAAACAGCAATATGAGCAACCACTAAAACGTGGCTAGGGTTTGCCTTATATACCTAGGGAAAAACATAAAACCCTAATGTTTTAAATAGTCTAAGCTTCGATCGATCGAGCTAGGCCGAAAGTCGCTAATACTTTCTGTAGCCACTCAATTCCAACTTTACATAAACACACACACTTTGGGCAAGTCTAAACAAAGCTAACAACTGTTTTGATCATGGTTTGCCAACATTACACATTAGAGTTCTAAATACATAAGTTCCTAAGTCTTTAGAACCTAACAAACTCCCCATTTGGCAATCCCTGACAAAACACAACTAAATGCTCAAAGTTTACAAAGAAAATCCCTTTACAACAAAATTCAATCCTAACTACTATCCATCAGCTGCAAGGTAGACAACAGCTCAATTGAATCAACCTGTATATTTCCTGAAACACTCAACAAAACGCATAAACGCATGTGTGGAAAAAATACAAGTAAATAAAATAAATTCTTGATTTCACACAACACAAAAATAAAGACATATATATATATATATATCAATGAATAACTCATAAATATAAATCAATAAGCAGTGAAACAAGAAACATGTAAAACAATAAATGTATCTCCCTTTAACATGAATAGCCCAACAAGAATGTAACAAGAGCCAAAAAGGTAAATACAATGTGAAGCACCTAGATACGTACAATCTAATCAACTCCACAAGCTCCAACAAAAAATCTCTCCCCCTTAGATCAGAAACCTCTACAACCTCTACGAAAGACCATATGTAGTACTCCTCCTTTTTGTGACGGAATGCCAAAGGGCACTCAAAAACCATCATCAAAAGGAGGTGGTGGTGAGGATCGTCGAAACTGTGCCAACTCTGCATGTAAGGCACTGATCTCATCGAGCACGTCCACCAAAATCTGTCCATAAGCCACTTGAACGGTTAAGACATGATCCAACGTAAGTCGAATTTCTGAATCATTCGAAGTAGTTGGTGGAGGAACATCAGCAGTAGCAGCAGCATCAGACGCCTCAGTCGAAGCATCACCTGTAGAAGAGGGAGGAGGGTACAGCACCAGAAGGCTCAACACGAGTAGCTCTCATATGAGCAGCCCTCTGCCTAAAGAAGATGGCACCTATGGGAGTTATGACATGTACAGGCTCAGAAGAGGGGAAACCATCTAAACCTAAAAATAGCAGAAACCTATGAATAAAAATAGGATGAACAAGAGCATGAGCAGTAGAGGAACTCCTATATACTTCGTTCAAAGAATGAAGAAACAAGTGAGGAAAAGAAATAAAAGCATCCGTAACAAGAGCAAACAAAAATGCACATCGCTTCAAAGAAATGCTGTGCAGATGAGAGATAGGCCACAAAGAATGACACGCTATCCTAAAGAAAAGATAGTGTAACTCAGAAAGCTTAGCAGACGTGATCTGAGGATTAGAACCCCACTAGATAGAAGACCCAGTGATGTAAGAGATGATGTCGTCCAAGGGAGGGGACTCATCATAGGGATAGAAAAGGGTGCTGGACCAACGGTACCCCAAGAGCATCAGCCACCACTCTAGGAGTAATGCTGAACTCTACGCCTCGTATCCAATTCTTTACCTAAGTGTTGGAATCATAGATGCGGATAGAGGTGTTCGAGTAGAACTCTCTAATCAGGGTAGCTGGTGGTAGAGGACCAATATCCAACAATGGTAACTAGCCCCTACGCTCAAAGTTAGCCCTAATGGCCGGATCTAGCTCATCTAACAACACTTTCCGCTCAACCCATATCTTTCTCCTAAGGTTTAGGGTATCAAAGATCTCTTGATTTTTCTCACTCGGAAACTTCTCACGATCAAAAGAGGGAGGAGAAGGTGGAGGGGCAGCCTTATGAGCTCAAGTCTTCCTAGGCATGGTGCTAGGGTAAGGACAAGACACAAGGACAAAGCCAAAAAGATCAAAGAGAAAAAAAAACCAAGGGCAGACTGCAAGTTAGCACAAAAAAAAAAAAATGAAATATCAATCTATATGATGCATGAACAGATAAATGTCATGATGCGTGCTCTAATGCAGTGAGAATAAGTTCAGTTTAAGTTCAAATTCACAAAATTGGCTTGAGCAAAGAGTTTCTAACAAAAACCCCAAAATTTGAAAAATTCACTAGTTCAATTCGTAAGAAAATGACGAATTGATCATCACATAAGTTAGTATATAGATTATAATGATCAATTATATCAAACCAACAAGCCAATTTCATCAATTAAACTCAATTTGAACAAAATCCCCAATTCGGGTAAATACAAGCCCTAGAAATTCCAATTTCTCACAATTCATCAAATTGATCAAATTAAACCATCAAGATCAAGTTTATAACATCCTAGAACAAAAACTCATTGATCAATTTTAGAAAATTTGGCTTGAAACATCAATAACCCCAAATTTGAAAAGGTCCGAAAATCCAAAAATAATGCATGAAAACATGAAAATAAATGCAAAAGGAAGGGTAAAATGGACTTACTGGCTTAGAGAGAGGAAAACCTTGCAAAAATTTTAGAGGAAAACGACAAAAAATTGATGTGGAGCCTAGTCCAAATCGGAGAGAGAGAAAGAAAAGTTTGAAAACTTTTGAAAAGTGAGGTTTGAATAAGTCAAGATCTGAGTTTTAAATACCTTATTCACAATTTTTGATTGATCGAAATTTAGGTTCGATCGATCGAAACAGACAGAGGATCACTTCAATTTTTAATCGCAATTTCGATTGATCGAAAAACAGCCTTGATCGATTGAAATTCCAAAAAAAAAAAAACACATTTTTGAAAAACTTAGCAAATTTTAAGCATAGACTCCTCAAAGCATTGAATTTTATGAGTATGAGATGAAATACTTTTCAAAAACACAAGTTTAAAACCCAGTTTTCCCAAAATTAAGATTTTCACACATTTTCCTTTTGAATTTTCAAGCATCAAATATGTTTTGCATAAAAACTCAAGGTATTTTCAAACTTGGTTGGTCAAACCAAAAACACATACAATAACATGTATAAAGTTTAGTAAAAAGTAACTTGTGTAGTGTGTGCAACTAGCAAAAACTTGAGATACATGTGAGGTGATATGTGAATAGAAGTCAAACATAAAGTTTACAAAATTCATCACATAGAATTTGAAAGAGACTATCACCTAAAGAGTTACATCATATAACTCTCACATCTCCTAGAATAAAAGCTTGCAATCATGTAAGTTTCTTGATTTGCCTCATAATGTACACACTAATTTTATTTAATCAGAAACTTATTAAAATAGCCGGGATAATGTATACACCAATTTTATTTATTTGATTTAGCTTTAAGTCCAATAATATACACACCAATTTTAAGCATTTAAACCGAGGCTACACCTTATGTTCTTTTTGTGCATATGCACTAAGGCATTCATGATTGTCTAGTAAACAGTGGTGAGATGGTTATTTATACCTTTCTCAAAAGGTTCAAGTCCTCCAGTCAAAGACACGTGACTTCAAGATCAAGACAAAGTGATCAAAAACCATAAACATATTTTCCACACAATATGCACTACAAAGTTTCAACTAGTAAAGTGCAATAAATAAGCTCATCCAAGTTAAACAAGGTACAAAGACATGTTATGTGAAAATAAATTGACCAACCTTGTTTTCAAAACCAAGAAAATAAACACAAAACACAATTTGATTCCCTTTTCCCTTTTTATTTATTTATTTATTTTTATTTTGAAAAGAAGAAACAAAAAACAGTCTTAGAATGAAATGCATGAATGTTATGCAATGCAAATCCTAGAGGAAAAAAAAAAAAAAAAAAACCAAAGAACAAAGGTAACAAAGCGTAGAGCAAATAAGCACAAGGATCATGTCAGAAAGACTCAATTAGATCGAGTCTTTTGCATCCAAAATCTTTTAGATGCACCTCGAGTATTGGAGTTCTTATTCACATTAGAGTGATTTCCAAGTCCATGATTGGAATAAAGGTTGAGAGCCTTTACCAATTTACCAATAAGTGCCACAAGATCTTGTACTTGAGGCACAAACACTTTTGGTTTGTTTGCTCTCTTAGCAGCTTGCAGCTTCTAATAGTTTGGACGAATATGCCCAAACTTTTCACAAAAATGACAAACCCAAGCAGGCTTACTATGCAACTTGTCCTTAGAAAGGGTAGACTCCTTAGGTTTAGACTCTTTTAGATCAACCTTAATCTTCCTAGAAGGTGTGACCTCTACAGGTTTAGCAGTCTCACTCACAATCTCACTCACAGGGGGTTCAAAGGAAAAAGAAGGAACAAAGTTTGTGGAATGGGGTGCAGACACAGAGATGCTTTCAACAAAACCTACTCCAGATTTGTCAAAATGAGACTTTTGAACACTCAGCATTTGATCAAGTTTAGAACTAGCAGATCTAGCAATAGATAAATCAAGTTCCAAAGATTTAACTTTACCAAGTAAAAGCATATTCTCAGTTTTCACATTGTTCAAAAGTTCATTAGCATCAAACAATTTCACAAGCAAATTTTTCTTATTAAGCTCAAGAGATGCAATTTTCTTTAAGCCTAATTCAACATTCATGGCACCTTTTGCAGCAACTTTGCAAAGTTTATTGTAGGCTTGTTGAAGATCTGCATCCTCAGAGAGTTCCCCATCAGAAGGGTTCTCTTCAACAGACACACTTTCATTGACTACAGTAGTATTAGTGAATGCAACGAAGTTTCCATCCTCGTCACACCCAGACTCATCATTAGAAACTTCATTATCACTGAGGGTTACAACCATAGCTTTACCCTTAGACCTCAAGTATGTATGACATTCAGATTTCATGTGACCATACCCTTGACATCCAAAACACTAAGGACCCACAGAATTATTAGAAGATTGACCAACTTTTTCTCTAGGTTTTTCATTATTGTTAATCTTAGTGGGATCATTCTTCCTAAAGTTTCTAGGTTCAGCAGTATTCATACCTCTTGCCCTTCGTTACTATTCCTAAGAAATCTCTTGGCAAGGTAAGCAATCTCTGTAGCAGAGAGCTCATCATCAAATCCACCAACCTCAACATCATCAACTGACTTAAGAGCCATTGATTTGGGTTTGCTAGTTTTGGGTAGGTCCAACTCATAGGTGTAAAATCTTTGGGTGTAAAATCTTTAATTAAAGATCTAAGTATCTTCCTAACAATTTTAGGTTGATCATAGATTTCACCCAGATTATATGCAGAATTAACAATGTCATTGAGTTTAGCATAAAATTCATCAAATGATTCATCATCAGAGATCCTAATGCTTTCAAATCTAGAAGTTAATTGCTGCAATTAATTTATTAATTTTAACAGCCTTTGTGCCTTTATGCACAGTCTGGAGGATATTCCAAGTAGTGTGAGCAACCTCAACGTTAGAGATTCTCTTAAATTCCTCCATAGAAACAGTAGTAAAAATAGCATTCATAGCTTTGCTATTGAACGCGACTGCTTCTTTTTGAGAAGTTTGCCACTCACTCGCAGGAGTAGTGGGCTTCTCCCATCCGTACTCAATGGAGTTCCAGACTCTCTCATCAATAGATTTTAGGAATGCTTTCATCCTTACTTTCCAATAAGCATAATTATTCCCATCAAAGTGAGGTGGAATAACAAGAGAGTGTCCGTGTTTCATGACAACTGGGGTCAAGGATCAGCTCAGAGATCAAAAGATCTACAACAAGAGAGCTACCTGCTCCAATACTACTTGTTTGTTTTTAGACCCCTTAACATAACCAAATTAACCTAGTTAATTAGCCAAGTTATTACTTAGTCCAAATTTCACAAAACTAGGTTATTACTATCAAACAATCATATCATGCATAGCAGCGGAAAAATAAATAAAACAATGAAATGATGACCCAGGAAAATCAAACCGCTAAAAAACATGGGGAGGATTTAACCTAGCTATGCTCATGGTAAACTTGAATCCACTATAGAAAGAATTGAAGTTTGTACAATAGAATCTAGACCACTAACATTCTATTGCTACCTACCAGCAGAAAACTTACTAACACGACCACATGCAAGCTCCGAAACCACAAACTCCTTCTTTCTTGGATTCTCCAACAAATACAAGCACACCCGCTTGTGTATCATGGCAGCAACTAAATGATCATCAAGTTCTTGAAGAAATCTCCTTCTTGATAATCCTAAACTTATGTGAAGGAAAGCTCCTCTCATATCCTCACAAGAGATTCACATTAACAGCAATATGAGTAACCACTAAAACGTGGCTAGGGTTTACCTTATATACCTAGGGCAAAACATAAAACCTTAAACGTTTTAAATAGGCTAGGGCTGAGTTGGAATTTTGCAGAAAAAACATTCTGCCCGATATTCGATCTATCGAGTCTAAGCTTCGATCGATCGAGCTAGGCTGAAAGTCACTAATACTTTTTGCAACCACTCGATTCTAACTTTACATAAACGCACACACTTTGAACAAGTATAAACAAAGCTAACAACTGTTTTGATCATGGTTTGCCAACATTACACATTAGAGTTCTAAATACATAAGTTTCTAAGTCTTTAGAACCTAACAAGACACATAACACAAAATTAGCATTTTTTAATTAAAATCCAATTTGAATTCTAATTACACGCACGTGCGCGCGCACACACACACACACACACACACACACACACACACACACTAGTGTGTAGCCCCGTGCATATGCATGAGTACAATTAAAAATAATTATAATTACGGTTTGAATTATACAGTTTTTTTTTTAGAAAATGTCTAAATTGTACATGGTGTTAGCTTACACATTTTTTTTTTTAAACCATACATTTCTAAAATATGTAATGGTTTTTCATTTTTTGAATATATATATATATATATATATCATATATCTAATTTTGGTTTTAGACTCTTTGATTTTTGCACCCAATAATTCACTTGCTATTAAAAACTTAGATGGACACATGGAGCAAAATTAGGCTCCAATTGAAATCCAATCTAGAATCTAATTAGATTTGGACTCATTGATTTTTATACTCAATAATTCACTTGGAACAAAATAAAAAATTAAACGGGACATGTGGCACAAAATTGAGAATTCAATTAAAATCTAAATAGATTTTTTCTAAATTTTGGTTATATATATATATATATATATATGATGTTTAGCCAGACAAAATGACTATTGATGCTCCAAAATTTCTATGCCTCTAAGCATGTATAAGTTTAGCATAATGTAATTAATTAATTATTTCCACCATTCCCATGCTAATACGAAAGACCGTGTCATCAAGGCCTTGGTACGTAGTATTCTTGGTATTACTCTTACCGTCATGTGTGGTGAAGTCAATGAGTCCACACCAGCAACTCTTTTTTTTATTCATCAAAAAAAAAAAAAAAAAAAAAAAAAGAAAAAAAAGAAAGAAAGAATGACCGTTAACTGCAGAATAATTTTCTATAGATTATACAGATGTTGTTCGATTCCCACCAACCGCTTCAACATCAGTACCAATTTTTAATCAATATCATTCTCCATTCAAAGGTGTATTGTACATACTACAGCTTAATATATAGCTTTCATTGACGATGCAATATCATATCATCACACCATTGACCGGATCTATGGGGTATTTTGTTTGTTTTCATTTGCTTGTATTTGAGTCTGTGACAATTCTTTACTCAATGATCTGATGGACTTTATTTTTTAATAATTAGTCATTACCAACTCCCATTTTATTTTATTTTCTAGCTATTACTTCAACCCCAATTTCTGATCATATTTTAATCTATTTTTACGGGGCACACAAAGGGTGCAACTATTACTAGGTTATTGATTCAACCAACTTCTAATATCTTAATCTATTTTTTATTTAATAGTTGAATTTTTGATGTGTATATATGTGTTACATGAAAATGTTGGTGTAGGAAGCAAGACATAGCAATAAGATACACACAATTATGCATTCCTTGCTTATGTTCTACCTTTCCTTCCTTCTCATTACACCCCTCCTCATCAAATGGCATCCCTTGCTTATCTACACCGTTCCCTTCCTTCTCTTTACACACTTCATCACCAAATGGCATTTCACAACCACAACCACTCAAAAAAACCTACCGCCTTCACCACCTAAGCTTCCAATCTTAGGAAACCTACACCAACTAGGCCTATATCCGAACCGCTCCCTCGCCACTCTAGCTCAACGCCATGGCCCCCTAATGCTACTTCACTTTGGCAGTTGACCTGTTCTTGTTGTCTCATCCGCGAACATTGCTAGAGAGGTCATAAAAACACATGATGCTATCTTCTCAACTAGACCAAAACTAAGCATCAATGATAAACTTCTCTACAAAGGTAAGTGTACGGCCCCCGCACCGGTGCCTGTTTGGGCCTTGGACCCTGGCCTGGGTGTATGACCCATAAAGCAAATCTTTTTCTACCTAGTGGCCCATCCCGAAGCCACGCGTGCTGCGGGCCCAAACTTTGCCACTTCGCCAGTTCTCGGCAATACTGTCCCGAGCAATGATGAAGAAGCGACGCTCAAAACACCCCGTCCTTTACATACTCGGCCGTGCCGTGCCTCAAGAGGTCGGCGCCGCTGCCGAGAATGGCTGCGAAAGTGGGAACCAAGTTCCAAAGCCATTCTCACTGCTTCCCACTCCCACCTAACCACCCACTTATGGTCGATAAGACTGGACCGCTTGTTGCACTAACTGGTAAGCGATCATGACCTCTCCACTAATTGTGGACTATAAATACGAGAAGTTTGGGGAAGAGGAGGGTTGGAAAAATTGATGGAAAAAGAGGGGGAGATAGATAGGGAGCAGAGTGAGAATAAGGTGATTCAGACCCTTGGGAAGAGAAAAGTGATCTCATTGAGTCACAGTGTCAAGAACGACCCAGTGTAGGAAATCCAAACCCATCATACAAGTAAGTTATGGGTCCGAGTGAGGCCCAGCCTAACAGGCTTCATTTTAGGGCGCGCACAACTGGCGCCGTCTGTGGGAAACTCTTACTAAGCAGTGGTTCCGTCGAGACTCGTGCGCAGGAAGACGTCTGGAAGTAACACCGAAAGTGGCTCGGCAGGATCTTCCCGAGGGTCCACCTGGCGGGAACAGAGGCAGAAGAGATGCGAGGATCGGGCTTACGAGCAATTGGAAGAGCGGTCCGGCCTTGGAGAAGGGTCATATCAAACGGAGAGAACATTGTCCAATGCTTCGGGGCGCAGGTAGTTTGACGAGAGGGATGAGGAGCTTGAACGGCTGCGCAGGTTAGTACAAGACCTGGAGTTGGAAGCCAGAAACGAGCACCACAGATTGGATCAAGACAACCGAGGGAGAAGGCCTGATGCTGGGGAAGAGCGACGCGGAATGGGATCGAATCAATCAGGATCCCACCACCACCGGGAACGTTCACACTCGAGGGAGTCCCGTCGGCGCCGAGACCGTCCACATTCAAGAGAATCTCGCCGACGACGAAATCGCTCTCGTTCGCGGGAGTACAAAAATCGGGGCTCGGATTCTCCAGAGGAGAGATGGCCAAGGAATGCGGCAATGGATGCGATGAGCCGAGCACTACGCAGGGCAGCTCAGTCCTCGTTCTCAGCAGACATTGAGCGGGCGCCAATACCGGACATATTTACCCGCCCACCTTTCAATTCATATGGTGGGAAAATGGACCCGGTGGAGCACGTTAGCCACTATATCTAGATGATGTCTCTACATACCCGCAATGACGCTCTGATGTGCAAGGTTTTTCCCTCCAGTCTTGGTCCCACAGCTTTAAGGTGGTTCAACAGGTTGCGTAAGGGCTCCATCCACAGTTTCGCCGAGTTGATACAGGAGTTCGGGACGCGATTCATAACAGGCAGCCAGGAGCCGCAACTTGTGGACGCGCTGCTATCTATGAAGATGAGGGCAGGGGAAACCCTTCGTGATTATGCTAGTTGAAACTGGGAGCTCTACAACGAGATTGGTGGAGGGAACGAGAAGATTGCCGCAAACACTTTTAGAATGGGACTGCCCAAGGAGTCAAGGCTGAGGGAATCGTTAACTAAGAAACCTCCCGAGGATATGAGGCAGCTAATGAAGCGCATCGAAGAATACAAGCGGCTGGAAGATGACAGAATACAAAGTAAAGGCAAGGCACAGATGACAGATCATCCATGACAGAGCGGGTTTCAACCGAGGGCACGGGGGAATTTGAGGATTCAAGAACCAGAAGCACGAGTAGGGGAGGTGAACGTGACGTTCAAGGAGCCCATGCATAATATTGTGGACAAGATTAAACATGAGCCATATTTCAGGTGGCCGAACCGGATGGCTGGCGACCCTTCTAGGAGGAATCAGAACCTATACTGCACCTACCATAAAGACAGAGGGCATACGACCGAGCAATGCCAGGTGGGAGTGGGAAGCGGTGAGAATGGCTTTGGAACTTGGTTCCCACTTCCGCAGCCATTCCCGGCAGCGGCGCCTCTTGAGGCACGGCACGGTCGAGTATGTAAAGGACGGGGTGTTTTGAGCATCACTTCTTCATCATTGCTCGGACAGTATTGCCGAGAACTGACGAAGTGGCAAAGTTTGGGCCCGCAGACGGTGCCAATTATGTGCGCCCTAAAATGAAGCCTGTTGGGCTGGGCCTCACTCGGACCCACAACTTACTTGTATGATGGGTTTGGATTTCCTACACTAGGTCGTTCTTGACACTGAAACTCAATGAGATCACTTTTCTCTTCCCAAGGGTCTGAATCACCTTGTTCTCACTCTGCTCCCTATCTATCTCCCCCTCTTTTTCCGTCAATTTTTCCAACCCCCCTCTTCCCCAAACTTCTCGTATTTATAGTCCACAGTTAGTGGAGAGGTCATGATTGCTTACCAGTTAGTGCAACAAGTGGTCCAGTCTTATTGACCATAAGTGGGTGGTTAGGTGGGAGTGGGAAGCGGTGAGAATGGCTTTGGAACTTGGTTCTCACTTCCGCAGCCACTCTCGGCAGCGGCGCCTCCTGAGGCACGGCACGGCCGAGTATGTAAAGGACGGGGTGTTTTGAGTGTCGCTTCTTCATCATTGCTTGGGACAGTATTGCCGAGAACTGACGAAGTGGCAAAGTTTGGGCCCGCAGCACGCGTGGCTTCGGGATGGGCCGCTAGGTAGAAAAAGATTTGCTTTATGGGCCATACACCCAGGCACCGATGCGGGGGTCGTACAGTAAGGATCTTTCAACAGCTCCCTATGGTGAGTATTGGAGACAAATGAGAAGCATTTGTGTCCTTCAACTTTTAAGTAACAAGAGGGTTCAATCTTTTCAAGCTGTAAGAGAAGAAGAAGTAAACCTTTTCATTGAGAAGATCAAAGAGTCTTATTCATTGTCATTGCCAGTGAATTTAAGCAAATTGTTTGCCAACCTTACTAATGATGTGATATGTAGGGTGGCTTTTGGGAAAAAGTATGGTGGAGATGAAGGTGGGAGAAAGTTTAATGAATTGTTGGGAGAGCTTATGAGACTACTGGGCGCTTTTTATGTGGGGGACTTTATCCCATCGCTTGCTTGGGTATATCATATCAATGGTTTTGAGGCTCAAGTGGACAAAGTTGCTAAAGAGTTTGATAAGTTTATGGAAGACATACTTGAGGAACACATAATGTATAGAGTAAAAAGAGAGAGCAATGGAGATGGAAGTAATCAAGGTGGATATAAAAAGGATTTAGTAGATGTTTTGCTTGAGATCCAAAAGGATAATTCAGCTGGTCTTGCCATTGACAGAGAACACATCAAAGGTCTAGTCTTGGTAAGTCTCTATCTCTTTATTTGTGTGGTACATGTGTGTCGGATCTTAATTTGCTAGAAGAGGCTTACACTATATTTGGTTTTTAACTAAGGAAAAAAAGAATGGAAAATTTTAAATTCTCTTATTTTCTATCATTTAGTTATTACTAATTGGACTTTTATAGGGAAAAGAAAAATAACTTAAAATTTTCCTGTTGAGCCCACCGGATCTTTTTTCCGAATTAAGTAAGATTTGGAAAGAAAGTTGGTAGAAGAAAAATAAATAAAAAGTAATCAGAAATACGTAATTTCTTCAATTTGTCTTCTTTTGCTTTCTTTAGGTAATCAAACAATTCAAACCACAGAAAATTATGTAACTTTTTATTCTGATCCCTAATTTCTCTTTGAAAAGACGATTCAGACCACTTTGTTGATTTTAGATGAAATCATTCAACCTTGCACATTAACCAATTATTATGCATTTATTATGATTATCGTATAATTACCACAAATTAAATAAATCACCAAATAAATTGCAATACGCAGTAAAGTAAATAACACATGTAATTCGGTGATGAAGTGGAAAACCTTAGATGCATTCCAAGGAAAAACCATTATGAAGGTTAACCTTAATTCCAAGAAAATTTTCACCATATAGAATTAAAGTTTACATTTGAGATATATTCATATCCCTAGTCTCTATCTAAAAGACTACTTACAAATTTTACCTCATTATCTACTCCAAGTTGCTTGTACTTTATAAATTGAAAATCTCCCACAAACGGTGTCCATGACTTCAAGAATCGCCTTGAAGATTTCTTATTCATTGCAATGGTACATGGATGACTTTGTAGTCTTGATCACCAACTTTAACAACCGATCTTTAGATTTACTTGTTGAACTCTTGGTAGGTGGTGAATGGAGAGGTTTAAGGATTTCTTCACCATGGTCCGCAACAAATTTTATCAAGACCCCTATTCAGTTGACTCTTATATACCCTCATATAGTTTAGCATGTAGGGCATGATTTCCAACATAGCAGTTGACTTAATGGGTTTGATGAATAATAAGGTTTCCCATATCATAATTGAGTGAGCCTTAGTCTAGACTCGATTGAGAGGCTTGTCTTGATCGATCAAGACTTGATCAAAGGTCAATCGAGATCTAGTTACTGCCTTCTCTTGAGCTGAATCTTGGAACTTGATTTTGTACTCGAGGAATTTGACAATTAAGACTCAAACAAGATAAATGGTCATGAATTTTGCTAAATCTACACATAAAACTCTTGTTTTCCCTCCACTTTCTCAAGTAGAAAAAAGAAGAAGAAATTGTTTGCACAATTTTTTATGTAACACTGTTGGAGTACAATAAATACGTATACCTATACTATAAACTATTCTATAAATATCTCAATGGTAGAACTCACTATTATATGAGAGGAAAAATTGTATTTATTGTACTCCTAAAATATTATATAAATACCCTAGTTTAACAAAGTTCTGAGGGGTGCAAATCTTTCAATGCTAATTTTATTAGAAGCTAACAGTATTCCACGGTTCTTTAATTTCTAGAACAATGACTTTGTGTTTTCCTAAGGGGCAATTCCTATGGCACCTCTTATAATATACAACTCAAAGTCTTCCTACCACTTTTCCCTGTATAATAAGTGTAGGGCAATATCCCATTATTTGAATATGCATAGCACAGAGCCACAAAGATTAAGAGTCTTCTTAATAAGTGTTCTAAGAGTATCTGATGGAAATTTAGACCCCTTAAACAACCAGATTGCGTAGCCTAGATTGATTAGCCAAGTTGTTACTTAGTCAAATTAAGCAATTCTAGGTTAAAACAATCCAAACAATCATATCAAGAATATAAAGCAGCGGAAAATAAATAACACAAGATATGATCACCCAGGAAACCACACGGTAAAAACCTGGGGAGGATTTGACCCACCGATCCTCAAGGCATAACAGAATTCACTATGAAAGAATTGAAGTTCTTACAAAAGGACTACAAGCTCCCCGCTCGACTTCCTAATGCTACCCACCAGTAAAACTTCCTGTCACGACCGTTGACCGTTGACCAGATCGTTGACCGTTGACCGTTGACCAAAGGCCAAATTTTTCAACAGGACCTGTCTTGCTCAGTTTTTCGCGTAGATTCCGATTTTGGGCTCTATTTCTGCATTTGAGGTCTCTAAATCTCATTTTTTGGGTCATTTTCTTCATTATGGCTCAACAAAATGAATGCGACATCATACGTCCAATCACCATTATGTTGGATGGTCCTACTAGCTATCATGCATGGTCTCAGAATATGACTGTTTTTCTTAAGGGTCGTAAACTGTGGACATATGTGACTGGTTCAATTCCTAAGCCAGTACCAAATCCTAAGTCCAAAGTCACAGCTGCTGAAGAGTCTTCCACGACTACTGTTACAACAGATGATTATGAAGATCGCCTAGAGGAATGGGAGAGTATTCAGAGTAAGATCTTGTCTTGGTTTATTAATACCTCTATTCCCTCCATTCATAATCTTCTTCCTCGTCTTGAGACTGCTGAGGCTGCTTGGAAGTTTTTGGCCTATCGCTATAATTGTACTAATGATTCAAGCTTGGAGTTCCACATTGAATCAAAACTTTATCAAATGTGCCAAGAGACAGGTCAGTCTATTTCTGATTTTTATTCTCAGACTTCTACTATGTGGGAACAACTCTCTGCTGCAGATCCTCCACTAGTGTGTTCTAAGGACATTGAGCTCTTTGTCAAATATCGGGATCGTCGTAGATTTATGCACTTCATGATGGGTTTGCGTGAGGATTTTGAGCCTACTAAGGCTTCTCTGCTTAGTCGGTCTCCTACTCCTTCTCTTGATGCTGCAGTCAAGAAGCTTATTTCTGAGGAGAACCGTCGGCCTACTCATCACATGTCATCATCTGATCATGTATTGGCTACACCATCTCCACAGCCTCCCATTGCTGCATTCACTGCTCCTCCACGAATAAACTCTGGGCGTCCCACCTCTCAGTCTTCCAAAGGTACTCGCTGCGAGTTTTGCCGTGCTAAAGGCCATGATATCTCAGTTTGTCGCAAACTGCAGAAATTTGTGCAAGAGCAGAATAAAGCTTCTCTTCCTCGGGCAGCTGTTGTATGTCCTTCAGATCCATCGGTTCCTACAGGTCCATCTTTGACTTCCTCACTTACTACGGCTGATATTGAGGCAGTTGTTCAACAGGTTTTATCCCGCACTTCCACTGCCCTTTCTGTCACCTCAGGTAAACAGCCCTGGTTTTTTGATACTGCATGTTGTAACCATATGACTCCTGATGAATCCCAATTTTCTGATAAGGCACCCTTAGAACATCCAATCACCATTTACACTGCTGATGGAACTCCTATGCCTGTTAGTCATAAAGGAACAATCTCTTCTCCTTGTTTATCCCTTAGTGACACTTTTCATATCCCAAAGTTATCCCTCAATTTGCTTTCTGTTGGTCAACTTTGTGAATTAGGCGTAGATCTTCTCTTTACTAATCATGGTGTGGATGTGCAGGATCCCCGGACGGGTCAAGTGCTTGGGACAGGCCGTAAGGTTGGTCGCATGTTTGAGGTTCATGACTTGAAGATTCCTTCACAAGTTGTTTCTGCAGCTGCTACCACTACCACATCCTCACCTGATCTATGGCATGCTCGTCTTGGTCATCCATCCTTATCTCGTCTTCAGTTGTTAGCTTCTCAAGGTCATTTAGGTTCAGTTCAGTTTCAAAAATTTGATTGTACTTCCTGTCATTTTGGCAAACAAACAAAATTGCCCTTTAATAATAGTGACTCATTTTCTTCTGCACCTTTTGATCTTATACATTCTGATATTTGAGGTCCTGCACCTGTTCCTACTGAGGGGGGATCTAGATATTTTGTCATATTTGTGAATGATTTTTCTCGATATACTTGGATTTATCTGCTTCATCATAGGTCTGAACTTGTGTCTATTTACCAAACATTTCATAAAATGATTTAAACACAGTTCAATCACACCGTTAAAGTTTTTCGATCAGATAATGCTCAAGAATATAATGATAAATCTTTCCTATCCTTTTTAGACAATCATGGTACACTTATTTAGCGGTCTTGTCCTTACACCTCTCAACAAAATGGTCGTGCAGAACGAAAACATCGTCACATCCTTGATGTTGTCCGCACCTTTCTCATTTCTGCCTCTCTTCCTGAGCGCTTTTGGGGTAAGGTTGCACTCACTGCTGTATACACCATTAATCGTATCATTTCACCAACTACAAACAACAAATCACCATTTGAGCTTCTCTATGGTCAAACCCCCGACTACTCCTCTCTTCGAGTTTTTGGTTGTGCTTGCTTTGTCTCTCTTCCTCCTCATGAACGAACAAAACTCCAACCTCATGCTCGTCTCTGTTGTTTCCTTGGTTATGGTGTATCTCAAAAGGGGTTTCGCTGCTATGATCCCATTTCTCATCGTCTTCGTGTCTCCCGTCATGTTGAGTTTTGGGAACATCGTCCTTTCACAAGTCTTCAGCAGTTTCCTACATCCTCTTCCTCTGAGTCTCCCATTTTTACTGATCTTTTCCTCCCTCTCTATCCTGAACTTGTGGAGGATTCTTCAACATCGGCTGCCTCTCCAGACGACTCATCTCCGGTTCTGTCCCCGGCATATGACCCGCCTGTCTTGGATCCTGTGGCACCACCCTCTCCTGAGTCTCCTGATGGTCCTGAACTTCGTCGTTCCACTCGGGTAAGCATTCCTCCCCCTTATCTCTCTGATTATCACTGCTTTTTTGCCTTTGCCACCCTCTATGAACCTCACACCTATCGTGAGGCCCATACTGACCCTCTTTGGCAGTAAGCTATGAATGATGAACTAGATGCCCTTCATAAAAATCACACTTGGGATATGGTTGATTTGGCTCCTGGTCAGTCTGTAGTAGGTTGTAGGTGGGTTTACAAGATCAAGACCAAGGCTGATGGAACTGTTGAACGATACAAGGCTCGCCTAGTTGCTAAGGGCTTTACCCAGGAGTATGGCATTGACTATGAGGAAACATTTGCTCCTGTTGCTCGCCTTACATCTGTCAAATGTCTCATTGCTGTGGCTACTGTTCGTCGTTGGCCTCTTTATCAGATGGATGTGAAGAATGCTTTCCTCAATGGAGACCTTCAAGAAGAAGTGTACATGCAACCACCCCCTGGCTATCCACACTCAGGCAGTCAAGTTTGTCGCCTTTGTCGTGCTCTTTATGGCCTCAAGCAGGCTCCTCGAGCTTGGTTTGAGAAGTTTAGCTCAGTTGTTGCTCAGCAGGGTTTCACTTCGAGTCCTCATGACACTGCTCTTTTCGTCCGAAGATCCTCTGCTGGTATCACTCTTATTCTTCTCTATGTTGATGATATGATTATTACTGGAGATGATTCTGAAGGTATCCGCTCTCTTCAGCACTTCCTTAGTCAGCACTTTGAGATGAAAGATTTGGGCACTCTCAGCTATTTTCTTGGGCTTGAGGTTACCTCATCCTCTGATGGATACTATCTTTCCCAAGCTAAATATGCTTCTGATCTTCTCTCTAAAGCCGGTATCACTGACAACAAGACTGTTTCCACTCCTTTGGAATACAATGCAAAGCTCACACCCTTGGATGGTGAACCTATATCTGATGCTACTCGCTATCGTCAATTGGTTGGTAGTCTGATCTATCTCACTGTTACTCGTCCAGATATTTCACATGCCGTGGGTATGGTTAGTAAGTTCATGGATGCCCCTCGTTCTGTCCACTATGCTGCTGTTCTTCGGATTCTCCGATATGTCAAGGGCACACTTTATCATGGTCTACACTACTCCTCTCGGTCTTCTCTTGAGCTTCATGCTTATTCAGATGCGGACTGGGCAGGTGATCCGACTGATCGATGCTCTATCACAGGTTTTTGTTTCCTGTTGGGTACCTCTCTTGTCTCGTGGCGTAGCAAAAAGCAGGATGTTGTTTCCCGTTCCAGTACTGAGGCTGAGTATCGTGCCCTTGCCGACACCACCTTCGAGCTTGTCTGGCTTCGTTGGCTCTTGGTTGACATGGATGCTCCACAACCCACTGCTACTCCTCTTTATTGTGACAATCGTAGTGCTCTCTACATTGCTCATAATGATGTCTTCCACGAACGCACCAAGCACATTGAGATCGACTGCCACATCACTCGCCAGCATCTCAAGAAAGGCAATCTCAAGTTGTTCTCCATCTCATCTGCTGACCAGCCTGCTGATATCTTCACCAAGTCTCACCCGCTTAGTCGTCTTCGAGATCTTATATCCAAACTCCAGTTGGCTTCCTCCTTGCCACCTCGAGTTTGAGGGGGGAAGTTAGTGTATAGATTAAGTTAGATTAGCCCATTGGGCTTAGCCTAGTATATTACTTGTACTGCACTCATGTTACTTGTATTGCACACATACCTAGCCTATATAAGGCTCTCTTTTGTACATTGTTTTACATATATTATTATACTAACTATTCAGTCACTCTCTCTTTTTATATTGTTAACAACTAGTTCCTCGTGAATCAACCCAAGATGTTAAAATAAAGGGATATGACATAGCTGCTGGTACCATGGTTATCACTAATGCATGGGCAATTGCAAGAGACCCTTCATTGTGGGAAAATCCAACTGAGTTCCAACCAGAGAGGTTTTTGAATTCTACAGTAGATTTTAAAGGACATGATTTCGAATTGATCCCATTTGGAGCTGGAAGGAGGGGATGCCTAGGAATTACATTTGCAATGGCTACCAATGACCTTTTATTCGCAAATCTTGTGCACAAGTTTGATTGGGCATTGCCTAATGGAGCAAAAGGAGAAGATTTGGACATGACCGAATGCACTGGGCTTACCATTCACAGAAAAGTTCCTCTACTTGCTGTCGCAACTCCAAGTTCTTGCTAAATTTCTTTACAGTGTGTTGGAGCATTTTAATATCAAATAAATAAAATGAACAAATGTAATAACATAAATGTAAAGATGTGGGAGTGAATATGGAAAATGAGGAGTTAGTGAAAATGTTTAATCCCACATTGAAAAGGAGAGAGACTATTTTATTCTTTTTAATTGTGGTGATTAATGGGCTAAAATGTATTGACTCAGATATTGGGCTAGATACATGCGCAAGGGGGAGGTGAAGAGTGGAGGTATCAAAATTGGAAATAAATCAGCCTCTTGGATCCTCCTACTTGACAGCCCATTCAGAGCAATTACCATATCCGTTGGTGAGTAAATGGCCCGAATTAATACTCCATTTTTACTATGGAAAATAAAGAGCCATTAACCCACTTAATAGACTATCCGTTTGGGCCTTTTCATTCTTCAGAAACTCCTTATCAGACCATTAATTGTGTAACTCCAGCCCATCAGATTAATATCCAACAATTAATCTTGTAACACCCACTGCATCAGAATAATGGACCTAATTAATCAGAATAAATTGGGTAATAATTTCGTGAGGCCCATTGAGCCTATAAATAGACTCATTCAGACTCAATCCAAGTGACTGAAAATACAATATACAAAAAAAAAAAAAAAAAAAAAAAAAAGAGATTCTTGTCAAAGAAGGGTGTTCTTTCTGGTGGAGCTTTGGGCTTGAACACTTTGTGCAGAAGTTGTTCTAGCCATACGACACTTGTTGGGCTGTTGTATCCTGGGGGAGACAAGTCAGAGAAGGTCTGCACCGGTAACAAAGTTTAGCCAACCAAGGGCTTGAATCTCCTTAAAGAGAGCGAGTGCCGCGCCTTAGTCCAAATAGTGTTGTGTAATTTCTCTCTTTAAATTAATAATATTCAGAAGTATTATTCAGTTTCTCTTTGTATTATTTCTATTATCATTGTATTTGCACCATCAATTTTTAAGGAGATTCATTACATGGAGCCTACACAAGAGAAACCAAATGAGCCTGTTGGAGATCTTAACAAGCCTTTTCGCTTTAAGGGAGCCCACTTCAAGAGGTGGAAAGGAAAGGTCCTTTTCTATTTGAGTCTTCTCAAAGTCTCCTACATCCTCACTGACAAGAATCCATCAAAAGTTCCTACCGATGAGATGAGTGATGAAGAATATATTCTCCATCAAGAAAAAATAGATAAGTATACAAAAGATGAGTATAACTGTCGCTCTTATCTATTAAATTGTCTTGCCGATCATTTCTATGATTATTATGATACAACTCACAATTCTGCTAAGAAAATTTGGAAAGCTTTACAAAACAAGTATGATACCGAGGAGGCAGGTGCAAAGAAGTATGCTGCTAGCAAATTTTTCCGTTACCAAATGGTGGATGGAAAATCGGTGGTGGATCAAGCACAAGACTTCCAAATGATTGTGGCAGAATTGAGATCCGAAGGCATAAAGATTGGAGACAATTTGGTGGTAGCTGGCATAATTGACAAACTACCACAATCTTGGAGGGAGTTCCAAAAGACTTTGCGACACAAACAAAAGGAGACATCCTTGGAGACTTTGATCACACGCATCCGTGTGGAGGAGGAGGCTAGAGGACAAGATGCACTCATGACACAAGAGAGCAATGGTAATTCCACCACAAAGGTAAACCTTATTTCAGCCAATAATAATATGCCTAAAAATCATTTTCCTAGAAATAGTCAATTGAAGCCTAAAAAGAGAGCCTTTAAAAATAATAATAGACCTCAAGGAAGGGGAAACCCGAATAAAAATTACAATAAGAACCAAGGACCCCCTTCACAAGATCAATTTAATAGATCCTGTTTTGTCTGTGGCAAGAGTGGGCATATTGCTCGATTTTGCAAATTTCGGAAACGTGAATCTGTCCCGCAGGCTAACGTAACCGAAGAGCCTTTAGTGGCTATGATTACAGACGTTAATATGGTGCAATATGTTGAAGGGTGGTGGGCAGATTCTGGTGCTAATAGGCACGTCTGCTATGACAAAAATTGGTTCAAGTTGTACACTCCTTTTGAAGAAGAAAAAACTGTTATGCTTGGTGACTCTAGCAAAACCAAGGTTCTTGGGAGTGGTGAGGTTGAATTGAAATTCACTTCTGGACGCGTGCTAACATTGAAAGATGTTCTTTACACTCCGTCCATGAGGAAGAATTTGATGTCAAGTTTTTTGCTTAACAAGGCTGGCTTTAAGCAAACTATGGAATCTGATAATTATGTAATCACTAAAAAGGGATTATTTGTGGGCAAGGGTTATGCTTGTGATGGAATGTTTAAATTAAATATTGAGAATAATAAAGCATCTACCAATTCAGTTTATATGCTTTCTTCTATTAATTTTTGGCATGCTCGTTTGTGTCATATAAATAGTAGATATGTGGGAATCATGAGTAGTTTAGGATTAATTCCAAGACTATCAAAAGATTTTAAAAAATGTGAAACTTGTAGTCAAGCTAAGATTACAAAAAGGCCTCATAAAAATGTTGTAAGAAATACCGAATTGCTTGAGTTAATTCACTTTGATTTATGTGAATTTGAGGGAATTTTAACTCGTGGAGGAAATAGATATATTATCACTTTTATTGATGATTTCTCAAAATATACAACTATTTATTTGTTGAAAAATAAAAGTGATGCTTTTGAAAAACTTCAAGATTTTTTAAAAGAAGTTGAAAATCAATTCGGTAGAAAAATAAAAAGAATAAGAAGTGATAGAGGCCGTGAGTATGAATCAAGTGCATTCAACTCATTTGTTCAGTCTTTGGGAATTATCCATGAAACTACTGCACCATATTCACCCGCTTCTAATGGTGTGGCTGAAAGGAAAAATAGAATTTTAATTGAGTTAACAAATGCCATGTTAATTGAATCTGGTGCACTTTTGCATTTTTGGGGTGAAGCTATTCTAACTGCATGTCATGTTTTGAATAGGGTGCCACATAAAAAGTTACACACCACACCTTTTGAGATGTGGAAAGGACATAAGCCAAATTTGGGATATTTGAGAGTATGGGGTTGTCTTGCTTATGTAAGGCTTACTGACCCTAAAATGCCTAAATTGGGAATTAGAGCTACTACCTGTGCTTTTCTTGGTTATGCAATTAATAGTACAGCCTATAGATTTTTTGATCTTGAAAACAAAATAATTTTTGAATCTGGTGATGCAATTTTTCATGAAGAAAAATTTCCTTTTAAATTGAAAAATAGTGGGGGTGAAGAAAATATTTTGTCACAACCTAGTTCTTCTACTTCACATTTACAAAGTCAAGAAAATTTTGAAATGGAACCTAGAAGGAGTAAAAGAGCTAGAGTTGAAAAGGATTTTGGTCTTGATTATTATGTTTTTAACATTGAGAAAAATCCCCAAAATTTAAAAGAGGCTTTAACATCACCTGATGCTATATTTTGGAAAGAGGCTGTAAATGATGAGATGGAATCTCTAATTTCTAATAGAACTTGGAAATTAGTAGATCTTCCACCGGGTTGTAAGACCATAGGTTGTAAATGGGTCCTTAGAAAAAAGTTGAAACCGGATGGATCAATAGATAAGTTTAAAGCTAGACTTGTTGCAAAAGGCTTTAAACAAAAAGTTGATCTTGATTTCTTTGATACTTTTTCTCCGGTAACAAGAATTACATCTATTAGATTGTTAATTGCTATTGCTGCAATTTTTGATTTGAAAATTCATCAAATGGATGTAAAAACTGCTTTTCTAAATGGGGACCTAGAGGAAGAGATTTATATGGATCAACCCGAAGGCTTTGTAGAGCCTGGACAAGAAAGCAAGGTATGTAAGCTAACTAAATCCCTATATGGCTTAAAAAAAGCACCTAAGCAATGGCATGAAAAGTTTGATTCATGCATGATTGAGAATGGTTATAAATCAAATGAATGTGATAAATGTATTTATTCTAAATCATGGAATAATTTACATGCTATTATTAGCCTCTATGTGGATGATATGTTGATTTTTGGCTCAAATATGCATGTTATAAATGAGACAAAAAATATGCTTAAAAGCCATTTTGATATGAAAGATCTTGGTGAGGCTAATTTTATTTTGGGCATGAAAATTACAAAAGTATGTGATGGAATATATCTTGATCAATCACATTATGTTGAGAAAATATTGAGAAAATATAATTTTCATGATCACAAAAGTGTAGCTACTCCTTTTGATTCTAGTGTTCATTTATTTCCCGTGAATAATGATGATGAGATTTTTAATAAAAAGGATTATGCTAGTATCATTGGTAGTTTGCGTTATGCTACTGATTGTACTAGGCCTGACATTGCATATGCAGTAGGAGTGCTTAGCAGATTTACTAGCAAGCCTAGTAAAGATCATTGGCTAGCTATTGAGCGAGTCATGAGATATTTAATTGGTACCAAAAACTATGGCTTATTATATAAAAAGTACCATGCTGTGATTGAAGGTTTTAGTGATGCCGATTGGAATACTTTGTCAGGTGATTCTCTCTCTACCACTGGTTATATTTTTACCTTAGGTAGTGGTGCTATTTGTTGGAAATCTAAAAAGCAAACAATAATTGCTAATTCAACAATGGAAGCTGAATTAATAGCATTAGCTTCAGCTAGTGAAGAGGCAAATTGGCTTAGAGATTTGTTATTTGAAATTCCACTATGGGAAAAGCCAATTCCACCTATATTAATTCATTGTGATAGCACTGCTGCAATTGGTAGAGTTAAAAACCGTTACTATAACGGTAGATCCAGACCTATAAGAAGAAAGCACAGTACCGCGCGATCTTATTTGAGTGGTGGCATCATAACTGTGGATTATATTAAATCTAATGATAATCTTGTAGATCCATTTACCAAGGCCTTGGCAAAAGATAGAGTCTGGAATACATCGAGGGGGATGGGATTAAAGTCCATAGAATTATGAGCCATGTATGAGGATACCCAACCCAAGGACCAGAGATCCTGAGAATTGGGTTCAATGGGAAAAACGAATCATACGATGGTCGTAAGAAATGCACAATTTTATTTATTATTTATTTTGTAAGTTCATGCCTATGATGTAAGTGCATTTATCCTGTAATGTGAAGAGGTTGAGTAAAAAACCCTTAATGAAATTTGTAGCTCGTATGAGTGGGGTGTCAGAATTACAGGAGCACCCTTGACAAATTTCACCTATGTGATTGTGGGGGTGGGGCCGCTCCCTATGAGATTTGGACTTAATCTCAAATACACTCATGAAACCAGGATCAGCACACGGCCGTAAAGTGCTAGCTATAAAAGCTCATGTCAACACCTGGGTTGTTATGTGTAAGCAGTGATGCTTAATTTCCCTAAAGCAGTCCTAGTTCAAGTCGGAGACCACTACGACTCTGGAGTTGAGATCGCTGTTTTACTAAGTGAAGGTTCAATGCAGAGCACACCTTCATGATGCATAGTGACCTGTCTTTGCCTGGTAATCTCTCTTTAACTAAAAATTTAATATTAAAATGAGTGGGGGATTGTTGGAGCATTTTAATATTAAATAAATAAAATGAACAAATGTAATAACATAAATGTAAAGATGTGGGAGTGAATATGGAAAATGAGGAGTTAGTGAAAATGTTTAATCCCACATTGAAAAGGAGAGAGACTATTTTATTCTTTTTAATTGTGGTGATTAATGGGCTAAAATGTATTGACTCAGATATTGGGCTAGATACGTGCGCAAGGAGGAGGTGAAGAGTGGAGGTATCAAAATTGGAAATAAATCAGCCGCATCAGAATAATGGACCTAATTAATCAGAATAAATTGGGTAATAATTTCGTGAGGCCCATTGAGCCTATAAATAGACTCATTCAGACTCAATCCAAGTGACTGAAAATACAATATACACACAAAAAAAAAAAAAATAGAGAGATTCTTGTCAAAGAAGGGTGTTCTTTCTGGTGGAGCTTTGGGCTTTAACACTTTGTGCAGAAGTTGTTCTAGCCATACGACGCTTGTTGGGCTGTTGTATCCTGGGGGAGACAAGTCAGAAAAGGTCTGCACCGGTTACAAAGTTTAGCCAACCAAGGGCTTGAATCTCCTTAAAGAGAGCGAGTGCCGCGCCTTAGTCCAAATAGTGTTGTGTAATTTCTCTCTTTAAATTAATAATATTCAGAAGTATTATTCAGTTTCTCTTTGTATTATTTCTATTATCATTGTATTTGCACCATCACAGTGTTTATACAAAGTAAATAAGTAATAGCTTATTTTTATGGTGTTTTGAAAAATTGTTTTAAAAAATAGTTTCCAAATGTTTCGTCACCCAAAAATCTGTTTGACACTTATTTTCTTATTTCTCTTAATCAGTAATAGAGAAATGGTAATAAAAAGGACAAATGAAAACTAGACTAGACTTGACTTGTAACCTCAGCAAAAAACATGTTTACCTGCTAGCACAATGACACTAGAACTTTATAATCACTTTAGAGAACTTCCTCCATGAATGAAATCATTCATAACCGAAAGAATTCCGATACTCCAAAGAACTATATGGAGGTATACACCACGGAGCTCACTCAGAAGGATTAACGACTTTTGTGATTTGAATGAGAAATTCAAACTCTGGAAGGAATCTCGTAAAAAATAGTTGGTTTACAGTTGGTTGCGGCTTTGGTCGAGTGTGAGTCTAGCAAGCATTGAGTGAATTATTGGAAACAACATAGTTGTCCCAAATTTTAAATAACCAAATTTAGCTTATTTCAAATCTAAATTGGGTCAAATGTATGTCCATTTTAAAACTCTAGATTTCTACTTCCAAATTAGAAAAGTTTTACTAAAAAATTCATTATGATGTAAAAGACATGGGCCAAAAATTATCAATTTATCATCTTTAAGTAGATCATAACCTCTTCACTCTAGCAACTTTTAACCAAATTCCATTGATACAATCCAAATCTGATATGTTTTAAAATAGGATCTTCCAAAACATTTATGAACCCTTCCAATAAACATTGTTCGAACTTATTTTGGATGAGATTTTATTCTTCAAAAAATGTGAATTTTGACTTATTTATATTCTTGAATTAACTTTTCAAATATGCATATATCATTTGTAAACGATGAAATTAATATTATAAAGCAATGCCTAGCAATTTTATTCATAAACTCTCTCTATTGGAGTGGGAAAAATTTTAGTCTCTAAAGAATCGTGCTAATTAAGGAAATCAAAATTTAAATGGAGAAAAATTATTAGGTTCCATATACCTATAGTACTGTGACGTGTCACTTTCTTTAGTAATGAATCTTTGGCTCTTTTGACTTTGGAGGCACATAGAAGTGAGTGGTTTTACTTTATTTTGAAAATAATTATTAAGTGATAATCTAGTGCTCTCTTCTTTCATATTCATAGTAGACTCAACCATGAATTTAATTAAAAACCATGAATATAAGGTATCAGTTTGGATACAAATTAATTTAGCTGATTCTTACGTTTACGTTTTAGTGCTGGGACCCATGCGCATGCTGAAGTTGAGTGTTGCATTTTCAGATTTTTTTTTTTTTTTTTTTTTTTTTTTTTGCGGTTCAAAAATAGAATTTACTGTGCAGGAGACAAAAAACACTGTTCACGCACTGTTCCGATACTGTTCATGCACTGTTTATGTGGCCCACAGCCACTTTATTTAGAAAAAATAAAATAAAAATGAGTCCCGCGACACTATTTATCCATTTAAAAATTATTTTATTACAGTGTTTTCAGTAACAATAAGTTGTATCCAAACGGACTCAAGAAGAGAGAGCACTAGGTTATCACTTAATAATTGCTTTAAAAAAGAAGTAAAACCACTCACTTCTATGTGCTCCAAAGTCAAAAGAGCCGAAAATTCATTACTACGAAATAGCAGCTAGCAGGATAGGTGGTGTTAACACAAGAAAATAACATTTGTGGCTAAAACATACCTATAGAAAGAAATGGGACTATCTGGCATTTTACCCCTTTTTTTTTTAATTGGCAATATGCCCCTGTTTCGAAACTATATAGGTTTATGCCCCTGTTTCGATACTCGATAACTCTAAAATCGAGTTACTTAAAGTACTCGCTTGGTTTAAAATCGAGTTATGCCAGATCAAACTTAAAAAAAAAATGCATGAAACTCGACTTAATGGAAATCGAGTTCGAAAACGCCACTATAGGGCTTAGAAACGTCACTATAGGGCTTAAAAACGCCGCTATAGGGCCACTGAACCTGGTATTCACACTTATAAAAAACAAAAATACCAATATATCATGTTCTAATGATAATGTTCTCAAGCTAATTGCTTAATATATATCAACATTTAAAATTAAAAAAAATAAACTTAATCTTATTTACATTTTTTTCTTGGCACTAGTAAAGTTGATTTAGTTAATTTATTCAAGTTTTAGATTGATTTATATCAGATTGCATGCACATAATTAAACGTACTGTAAAGCATTAATTTCACTCACGTTTAGGGAGCCAAGTCTTGAGCTAATATTGAGAATCCGGCTTTTTGAATGTGAGAGACGAAACATGGGCAATAGAGCCTCAGTCAGTAACTTGGCTCCATAGAAATTGGTTTTGATCACTGTCTCTGCATGCTCCACTGAATTCTCATTGATTTCATTGGATGACACAGCGGCATTGTTCACCTGAAGAATATTCAAACGATATAATTTTGTCATTGAAGAGAAATTGAAGAAATGTCAGGAAAGAGTTGAACTATTAGCAATTATATAGATACTTGTCTATTATAATAACCAATTTATTATATTTATTATAAAAAATACAGGTTATAGCTGCGTTTTAACCCACCAAAAGCGTGAATACCAGGTTCAATGGCCCTATAGCAGCGTTTTTTAATCCCTATAGTGGCGTTTTTCTACAAAATTTTTTTTTATAAGTGTGAATACCAGGTTCAGTGGCCCTATAGCGGTCTTTTTTATTCCCTATAGTGGCGTTTTTCTGTAAAAATATTTTTTATAAGCGTGAATACCAGGTTCAGTGGCCCTATAGCGGCGTTTTTAAGCCTTATATTGACGTTTCTAAGCCCTATAGTGGCGTTTTCGAACTCGATTTCCATTCAGTCGAGTTTCATGCTTTTTTTTTTTTTTTTTTTTAAAGTTTGATCGGGCATAACTCGATTTTAAACCAAGCGAGTACTTTAAGTAACTCGATTTTAGAGTTATCGAGTATCGAAACAGGGGCATAAACCTATATAGTTTCAAAACAGGGGCATATTGCCAATTAAAAAAAAAAAAGGGTAAAATGCCAGATAGTCCGAAGAAATGATACCACCATAAAAAAGCGGCGGATAATAATCAGATATTCATCAGTTTTAGTGGAGCTCAATAACTGAGATGGATCCCATTGTGATTTAAGCTTTAACTTCTAGCTATACGTTTTTGTCTTTTTCATTAGCTGTACTTTATTTGGATTCAAGGTATCCTAGCATTCACTCGTCGCGTTCATAACGTAAATATCATAGTTGTCTTTTCGCACACGATAGACTCACAAGCTAGTCATTTCATTCCACTTGATTTCCCTTTTGAAGCGTCTAGATCTCATTTGAGTACCATCTGAGACAATTTACAGTGGCTACAAATATTCAAATAATCGTTTGATATAAAAGTTGAATCATTGCGGAACATCAACAAGGGAAACCCCAAGAACTTAAACATACACTTGCCCGGAAAAGAGAGAAGAAAATGTCAAATTTCCTGCAATTTTTAGTGCCAAATGTAACATCCATGTTGCTCCAACCCTTTGTTTTAACCATCTTGGCCTTCATCTTCATACTCCTATTCAAATCGTCCTCCTTCCTTACAAACAGAAACACCAAAAAAAACTCACCACCTTCACCACCAAAGCTACCAATCATTGGAAACCTTCACCAACTTGGCTTGCACCCTCACCGTTCACTCCAAACTTTAGTGTTGGGAAATTTAAACCCCGGTTGATAGAAATTTACAAGTTTTAAATCAAAGTTGTTAATTAGATTTATTATGAATAAAACTTGTTAAAACAAACAAACATCAATATCATGTCAAAATCATGTGCAGCGGAAAAGTAAATAAGACAATATATGATGACCCAGGAAAACCAATGAAACAAACTAGTTTCACATTAAAAAACCTAGGGGGAAATCTTCCCGAAAAGCAATTCACTACAGTAAAAAGAAGTTTCAGATTTAGTACAAAACCTTTGTCCCTAGACTCTACTATTCTCGTAGATGAACTTACAACAGAAACCTTCTACCGCTTCAGAACTTTTGAACTTTTCAATATATGAATGCTATCCTTTTGCATGGATCTTAGTACGTGACTAACCAATGATGCACGGCTCCCAGTACATGACTAACACACCAACTTGAAGAAGATGTTGGTTGCAAGGTTCTTCACTTTATTAACAATGAAGATCAAGAAGCACTTATTTACAAAACCCTAAGGCGCAAAGATGCAGTAGCTTCTCTCAGAGAAAATAAGGCGTCGGTCACCTTTTGCGTATGTTCTCCTTATATTCTCTTATGTGATGACCTTTAAAATAAGCCTTATATATGTCTAGGATTGTGAGAAAAGAAACCCTATACATAGACTGAAAATCAGATCTGAAAATTCTGATTTTGTAATTCTTGATAGATAGCTATCTGTCAACAGCTGTTGAGACCTCGATAGATAGCTATCTGTCGCCTGTTGTCGAGACTCATTAAACCTCGATAGATAGCTATCTATCGGCAGCTTTCGAGTTATCTGTCTAGTTTTAATGAACAACTTCTCTTCACTTGTTTCTTGGTCCAATCTTCATGACTTTAATACTAGACTTGAACAACATGTTTCTTGATGTATTAAACCCATCCTAGATCTATCTAATTATAAGTAAAGTGCATTTTGTCAAAAGATTAGCCAATTACATAAAAAATGTCCTTAACAATCTCTCCCTTTGGCAATCCTTGACAAAACCACAACAAACAAATAAATATATGAGAGAAGTCATAAATCACTCAACTCATACTCACTTGTTGAATACAATAAAATCTATCCTAACACAAACTCTTGAAAAATTTTGCAAGAAGAGAGTTCATAGCAAGGAAGACTTTAACAACCTGTATTTCTAAAATACTTTTAAACAAAACTCATCAAGGCATCTTAGTGTGAGACAGAAATAAAAGATTGCATACAAATAAAGAAACATGTATATAAAGAGAGAAAAGAAACAACACATGTAGAGATAGGTGAAGAAAACATACATCAATAGATATAAACTCAAATATAAATACAATGTATGTCAAATATGGTCACAAGACTGGTGTACAAGAAGAAGGAGGTAAGCACTCCCCCTAACAAGATGAAACACATCTCCCCCTTACAAAGGCATGCATTTCTTCTCCTAATATGTAGAATCTTAAAACGAAACCTCATATTCTCCACAATTTCTCCCCCTTTTTGTCATGATTCACAAAGGGTACAAGAAGCTAGAAAGCTTCACCTAATAGACATAAAGATAATCAAGGATGATCAAGGGGGCACAAGAAATCCATATAAATGCATGAATGTAATGAAACAAGATGCTATGGATGACAAGAAAAAAGAAAGATGCAAAACATGTGAAAAACAATGCATGCAAGAGGATCTCGACAAATCGAGAAGCTATTGAGCAGAAGCCAATCTCGATGGATCGAGAATCTGTCCAGGATCTATCGAGCAGACAGAAAGTTTCTCGATGGATCGAGAATCTGTCGAGAAGCTATCAAGAATGTGATAAAAAGAAGTTAAAGAGCTCGATAGATAGCCTAGCCGTCGAGAGATGTCGAGAAGCTGTCGAGATTGCTTAAAAACAGTTTTTCAAAGAAGAGAAAAACACATACATGAATGCAATCAAACATGCTACTCAACCAAAGATCCAACCAACATTTTAAGCTCTCAAAAACATCTCTTAATCAAGAAAAATGTTAAGCACATAGATCCCAAAACACATACACACACTAAACAAGTCTAACCAATTTTATATTTCAAAAACAAGTTAAGACAGTTTAGTGAGCATACATTTACACAAGTATTCTTTGTGATGGCCAAATCACATTGTATTTGCACATGTATCAAAAGTAGTAAAGAATATTGCGTATTCTGTGTGAAAAACATCGCAAGATTGCATAAATGTTTACATGTTATGATGATTTGAGATATAAGACAATCACTTTAACTCACACACAATTATAACTGTTTGATGTGGACTATCACCTTCGAGGTACATCCTACAGCTCCTATATTTCCTAGAATACACACTTGCAATTATATATAAAGCATTTTGTTCTTTTTGCTTTTTAATTTTTCTTTGCATATACTTTTTCTTTTAAGCAAACCATGCATGGACATATAAGAGAGAGAAAAGAAATACTCAATGATGTTAAACATTTGACATTGCACTTTTGCTATGCCAAAGCATATGGATGTCATTTTATGATTGGCGGGCAATAGTGGTGAGATGGTTATTTATGCATTTCTCTTAGTATTTTCTAGTCCTTCCCCTAAAAAAGAGTGATATGAGTGTTAAGTACAAGAGATTATTTAATCTTACTCATCACAAACACGAGCCACAAAACTCACTTGCTTAAATGAGCATCTCTATGCACAACTAAAGGACATACACACACTGTAGCTTAGATGTGCATAGAGATGCTCATCTAAGCTACAAGAGATACAAAGTTTAGAAAACTTTATTTCAATGGTCATCCAAGGTACACAAGTACCAATGTACACATACACACACTGTATTTGTATTTTTTTTTTTTTTTGAAAACAAAACAAAATAAAAAATAAATAACCAAACAAAAACAGACAAACAACATGAAAATATGAAGATAGATGCAGATGACTGAAAGCATGATTCCAAAAACAGACAAGAAATCGAAGCAAAAGGAGTCTTACTTTAGATAGAAAGAATTAAAGCAGAGGACAAACAGAAAAGACAATTAAGTCATAGGCTCATTTTTCACCCATACAGCACGAGTTTTTGGCCGTGAAGATGAAAATGCACGTGTCCTAGTATGTCTACTAAAAGACATAGAAGAATTAAAATTCTTCTGAAATTGAGTTAAAAAGCTCAAGACTTTTAATAACTCTCCAAATAAAGGTGTAGGTCCTTGAGAGGAAACCTGTGACCATTTGGACACTTGCTTTTGAGGATACAACTTAAAGCAATTAGGACGAATGTGTCTAGAAACACCACAATGGTGACAAACATGAGGTCTAACAAATGATTTAGAATTAGCCAAATCAATTTTAGATTTCATAACTCTATCACATTTCTTAGATTGGGGCACAAAAACAGTCTTTGATTCAGAAGTCGTGGAAGAGGAGGGGCCGGAGGAAACATCATATCCTAAGCCAGTCTTATTAGAACTAAGCTTTTGAGCACTCAATACCTCATCAAACTTTGCACTAGACATCATCTCTATTTGAGTTCTGGCTTGACTAAGCTCAACCTCAAGATTCTTGACCTTCTCTTCTAATGAGGCGTTCTCCACAACAAGAGTCTCAACTAACCTTGTAGTCTTATCTAGTTTGACTAATAGATCAACTTTTTCAGTTTTTACCTCATTAAGCTCTTTCTTACAAAGATGAGAAGTCTTTTTAGATTTTATAAATTTAGTGCATAGCTTATCATAGGCTTCCTGAAGAGTCAACTTCTTGGGTACTTTATTATCAGAAGAATCCTCTCTGTCAATAGCACTTTCCACAATCACCTTATAGGTTGTAGTAGCAAAAGCTATAAAGTGACCATATTCATCCACATACTCATCAGAAGAGTCATTCTTAGTATCACTCCAAGTAGTAACCAACCCTTTATCTTTTAACTTCTTGACCTTTTCCTTCGTAAGGTAGTTTGGGCACTCTATCCTCGTTTGACCAAAACCTTTGCACTCATTGCATTTGATGAGGGGTTTCTCATTCTTGCCCTTCCTTGAGGATATAGATTTCCTAGGAGGTTTGCCCTTATCCTTTTTCCTAAATTGAAGAAGCTTGATAATCTCATTAGTTATGAAGGTTAGATCCTCATCCTTATCATCATTTTCAGAGTCCTAAATCTTTTCCTCTATACCCTTAAGAGCTAAGTTTCTACTCTTTCCACATTTTCCCATTAAACCTAATCACATCTCATAGGTTTGAAGGTTCTCTACAAGCTCAGTCAAAGGAATTTGATCAGTGTCCTTTACTTCTTGTATGACAGTGATCTTGACATGGAATCTTTCAGGTAAAAACCTAAGGATTTTCCTAACAATTTTGGATTCTGCTATAGATTCTCCAAGGTTGAAGGCAGAATTCACAATATCCTTGAGTTTAGCATAGAACTCATCAAAAGTCTCATCCTTCTCCATCCTTATTTCTTTAAAACTACTAGTGAGTCTTTGAAGTTTCATAGTCTTTACTGCCTTGGTACTTTCATAGGTGGTCTTAAGAATGGTCCATGCTTCCTTGGCAACTTCCGTGATGATATTTTCTTGAATTCCTCATTAGTCATCGCACAAAACAAAGCATTCAAGGTCCTACTATTGAAATTTGCCGCAATGATTGTTGCTTCATCCCAATCCATCGGCACTTTCTTTTGGCTTAATCTAGCCAACTTCAACAGCTTGCCATACCTGTTCACCTAGAGCTTGCAAAAAAATGTTCATACGAACTTTCTAGTACGCATAATTAGTCCCGTCAAACAAAGGAGGAATCAAAAGAGATTTTCCACGATCCACGACAATGGGGGTTAAGGATATCACTCAAGAAATTAATCCAATCAGAGGCTACCTGCTCTGATACCACTTGTTGGGAAATTTAGACCTCGGTTGATAGAATTTACAAGTTTTAAATCCTAGTTGTTAATTAGATTTATTATGAATAAAACTTGTTAAAGCAAACAAACATCAATATCATGTCAAAATCATGTGCAGTGGGAAAGTAAATAAGACAAGATATAATGACCCAAGAAAAAAAAAAAACTAGTTTCACAGTAAAAAAACTTGGGGGGAAACCGTCCCGAAAAGCAATTCACTATAGTAAAGAGAAGTTTCAGATCTAGTACAAAATCTTTATCCCTAGACTCTACTATTCCCGTAGATGAACTAATAGCAGAAATCTTCTACTACTTCAGAACCTCTTCAATTTATGAATGCCACCTTTTTGCATGGATCCCAGCACATGACTAACAAATGATGCACGACTCCCAGTACGTGACTAACACACTAACTTAAAGAAGATGTTGCAAAGTTCTTCACTTCATCAACAATGAAGATCAAGAAGCACTTGGTTACAAAACTCTAAGGCACAAAGAGATAGTAGCTTCTTCTAGAGAAAATAAGGCATTGGTCACATTTTGCATATGTTCTCCTTGTATTCTCTTATGTGACGGCCTTTAAAATAAACTTTATATATGTCTAGGGTTGTGAGAAAAGAAACCTTACACATACATGTCAGCATATGCCGAAAATCAGATCTGAAAATTCTAATTTTGTAATTCTCGATAGATAACTATCTGTCAATAGCTGTCGAGACCTCGATAGATAGCTATCTGTCGGCAGTTATCAAGACTCATTAAACCTCGATAGATAGCTATATGTTGGCAGTTGTCGAGCTATCTATCCAGCTTTAATGAACAGCTTCTCTTTACTTGTTTCTTGGTCCAATCTTCATGACTTTAATACTAGACTTGAACAACATGTTTCTTGATGTACTAAACCCATCCTAGATCTATCCAATTACAAGTAAAGTGCACTTTGTCAAAGGATTAGCCAATTACATAAAATATGTCCTTAACACTTAGCTCAACGCCATGGCCCTCTCATGCTGCTTCACTTTGGCTGTATACCAGTCCTTGTTGTCTCGTCTATTGATGCTGCCTAAGAGATCATGAAGATTCGAGACCTCAACTTTGCAAACCGCCCCAAATCAAACATGTTCGATAAACTATTGTACAATTACCAAGATGTGTCAATGGCTCCCTATGGTGAGTATTGGAGGTAGATGAAAAGCATGCTTGCCCTATATCTTTTAAGTAACAAAAAGTTTCAGTCCTTTTGCACAGTGAGAGAGGAGGAAACTTTCCTGATGATTGACAAAATCAAAGAATCTTGTTCTTCATCTGTGAATTTGAGTGAAATGCTTGCAAAGCTTACTAATGATGTAGTATGTAGGGTCACCTTGGGAAGAAGGTATGGTGAAGGGGAAGGTGGAAGGAAATTCAAGGAGCTTCTCGGGGAGTTTGGGGAGTTATTGGGTGCTATCAACGTGGGGGACTATATTCCATCGCTTGCTTGGTTGAATCGTGTCAATGGCTTGGATGCCAAAGTAGAGAAAGTGGCTAAACAGTTTGATGATTTTCTAGAAAGTGGTTTCAGTCCTTTTGCACAGTAGAGAACACCTCATTAGAAGAGAATGTCAAGAATCTTGAGATTGAGCTTAGTCAAGCTAGAACTCAAATAGAGAGAATGTCTAGTGCAAAGCTTGATAAGGTCTTGAGTGCTCAAAAGCCTAGTTCTGATAAGACTAGCTAAGGATATATTATTTCCTCCGGCCCCTCCTCTTCCACGGCTTCTGGATCAAGGATTGTCTTTGTGCCCTAATCTGAGAAAGGTGATAAAGGTATGAAATCCAAAACTGTTTAAGCTAATTCTAAATCCTTTGTTAGACCTCATGTTTGTCACCATTGTGGTGTTTTTGGACACATTCGTCCTAATTGTTTTAAGTTGTATCCTTAAAAGCAATTGTTCAAACGGTCACAGGTTTCCTTTCAAGGACTTACACTTTTGTTTGGAGAGTTATTAAAATTTTTGAGCTTTTTAACTCAATTTCAGGAGAATTCTAATTCTTTTATGTCCTATGGTAGATATTAGGACACGTGTCTTTTCATCTTCATGGCCAAAGACTCGTGCTGTGTGGGTGAGAAAAGAGCTTAAGACTTAATTGTCTTTTTTGTTTGTCCTCTACTCTAATTCTTTCTATCTAAAGTAGGACTCTTTTTGCTTGATTTCTTATCTATTTTTGGAATCATGCTTTCATGCATCTGCATTTTTCTATCATGCCTTCATGCATATGCATCTTTCTTTCTGCTTTCATGTTGTTTGTCTATTTTTGTTTGGTTGTTTAGTTTTTATTTTGTTTTGTTTTCAAAATAAAAATAAAAAGAAAAATTAGAAAAATACAAAAACAGTGTGTGTTTGTGTACATTGGTACTTGTATACTTTGGATGACCATTGAAATAGAGTTTTCTAAACTTTGTATCTTTTGTAACTTAGATGAGCATCTCTATGCACAACTATGCAAGTGAGCTTTGTGGCTCGTGTTTATGATGAGTAAGATTAAGTAATCTCTTGTACTTAATACTCGTATTACTCTTTTTGACGGGAAGGACTAGAAAATCCTAAGAGAAAGGCATAAATAATCATCTCACCACTGTTGCCTGCCAATCATGAAATGACATCTGTATGCTTTGGCATAGTAAAAGTGCAATGTCGATGACATTTGTGTGCTTCGGCATAGCAAAATTGGAATCTCAAATGCTTAACATAATTGGGTATTTCTTTGCTATCTCTTATATGCCCATGCAAGATTTGCCTAAAAAGAAAAATATGCCAAAAAAAAAAAAAAAAAAAAAGGCAAAAAGAATAAAAATGCTTTATATATGATTGCAAGCATGTATTATAAGAGATGTGAGAGTTATAGGATGTATCTCGAAGGTGATAGTTCCCATCAAACAGTTAAGATTGTGTATGAGTTAAAATGATTTTCTCATATCTCAAATCGTCATAACATGTATACACTTATGCAATCTTGCAATGTTTTTCACACACAGCACGCAATATGCTTTGCTACTCTTAATACATGTGTAGGTATAATGTGATTTGGCCATCACAAGGTTTACATGTGTTCATGCATGCTCACTAAATTGTCTCAACTTGTTTTTGAAATATAAAAATTGGTTAGACTTGTTTGGTGTGTGTGTGTGTGTGTTTTGAATCTATGAGCATGACATTTTCTCTTGTTGAGAGTTTTGTTTTTCACATGTTTTACATCTTTCTATTATCTTGTCATTCGTAGCATCTTATTTCATTACATTCATGCATTTATATGGATTTCTTGTGCTCCCTTGATCATCCTTGATCATCTTTATGTCTCTTGGGTGAAGCTTTTTAGTTTCTTGCACCCTTTGTCAATCATGACAAAAAGGGGGAGTAATTCTGGAGACTTTGTGGTTTATTTTTTTTTTTTTTTTTTTTTTATTTTTATTTTTAAAGATTCTACATGTTAGGGGGAGAAATACATGCCTCTGTAAGGGGGAGATGTGTTTCATCTTGTTAGGGGAAGTGCTTACCTCCTTCTTCTTGTACACCAGTCTTGTGACCTTGTTTACATATATTGTGCTTATCTTTGATATATATATATATATATATGATGATGTATGTCTTCCTCACCTACCTTTACATGTGTTATTTCTTTTCTATCTTTATACACATGTTTCTTATTAATTGTATGCAATCTATTATTTTTGTTTCACACAAAGATGCCTTGATGAGTTTTGTTTAAAGTGTTTTAGAAATACAAGTTGTCAAAGTCTACTTGCCATAAACTCTCTTCTTGCAAAGTTTTTCAATAAGTGAATATGGGTTGAGTGATTTATGACTTCTCTTATATGTTCATTTGTTTGTTATGGTTTTGTCACGGATTGCCAAAAGGAGATTGTTAGGATATATGTGTTTCACATGTTAGGAACATATGTTAATATTTTATGTAGTTGACTAATCCTTTGGCAAAACTCACTTTACTTGTATTTGGATAGATCTAGAATGTATTTAACACTTCAAGGAACAAGAGTTCAAGTCTAGTATTGAAACCATGCAAATCTGTCCAAGAAACAAGTGAAGAAGTGCTGATTTTTTAAAACTCGATAGCTACTTAACACCTCTCGATAGTTAGGCTATCTATCGAGCTCTTCAGCTTCTTTTTATCGCAATCTCTATACCTCTCAATAGCTAGGTCGATCGATCGAGCAATTTTCTATCCCCTCGATAGCTCCTCGATAGCTCTCGATAGCTCGCAACTGATAGGCTCTACGCCTCCTCGACACCTCTCGATCAATCGAGAATTACGAAATTCAGATTTCCAGATCTGATTTTCGACCCATGCTTATGTATTTGTGTATGGTTTCTTTTCTTGCAACCCTAGGCATATATAAGACTTATTTTAGAGGTTGTCACATAAGAGAATATAAGGAGAACATATGAAAAAGGTGACCGATGTCTTATTCTCTCTGAAAGAAGCTACTGCGTCTTTGTGCCTTAGGGTTTTATAACTGTTAGGTTCTAAGGAATTAGGAACTAATGTATTAGAACTTCATTTTGTAATGTTGGCAAACTATGATCAAAACGTTTTAGTCTTGTTTAGACTTGCTCAAAGTATATGTTTTTTTTATGTAAAGTTGGAATTGAGTTGTTGCAGGATTTATTGTGTAAATCTGCCTGGCTCGATCGATTGAGAATTAGACTCGACCGATCGAAAGTCGGGTAGATTGTGTTTTTTTGCAGAATTTCCAACTCAGCCCAAGCCCGTTTAACATGTAGGGTTTTATGTTTTTTCTTTAGTATAAAAGGAAAAACCCTGGCCACGTTTTGTGGTTGCTCTTTATGTTGTGTGTGTGAATCTTCTATGAGATCTAGAGGTGTTTACCATCACACATACTTAGAGTTTCCAAGATTCAAGATTATGTCAAGAACTTGGTGATCATTCAGTTGCAGATTCAAGAGCTTAAAGATACACAAGTGGGAGTGCTTGTACTTGCTAGGAATCCAAGAAAGAAGTAGTTTGTGGACTCAAAGCTGTCACGTAGTCGTGGTAGCAAGTTTCCTACTCGATGTAGCAATAGAATGTTAGTGGTTTAAGTCGCTATTGTGTAAACTTCAATTCTTTCATAGTGGATTTGGTTTACCTTGAGGATTGCTAGGTTAAATCCTTCCCAGGTTTTTTATCGGTTTGGTTTTCCTAGGTCATCATATCTTTGTGTTTTTTATTTTCCGCGCTTTGCATTGATATGATTTATTTGTGTTAACCTAGAACTGCATAATTTTACTAAGTAATCACTTGACTAATTAACTAGGTTAATGTGGTTGTGGTTTAAGGGATCTAAAAACAAACAGTAACCAAGTGCTTCTTGATCTTCATTGTTGATGAAGTGAAGAACTTTGCAGCCAACATCTTCTTCAAGTTGGTGATTAAGTCACATACTAGGATCTGCGCATCTATTGGTTAGTCACGTACTAGGATTCGTGCATAAAAAAGGGTAGCGTTCATATATTGAAGAGTTCAGAGGTTTTGAAGCGGTAGAAGGTTTCTGCTGTAAGTTCTTCTACGGGGACTGTAGAGTCTAGGGACAAAGGTTTTGTACTAGATCTGAAACTTCTCTTTACTATAGTAGATTGCTTTTTGGGAAGGTTTCCCCCCAAGTTTTTTACTGTGAAACTAGTTTGTTTCATTGGCTTTCTTGGGTTATCATATCTTGTCTTATTTATTTTTCCACTGCATGATTTTGACATGATATTGATGTTTGTTTATTTTAACAAGTTAATTCATAATAAATCTAATTAAAAACTTGGATTTAAAACTTGTTAATTCTATCAACCGGAGTCTAAATTTCCCAACAATCATTGGCAACAAAAAGTACATAAATGAGAATGATTTTGATAAAATGCATTACTTGAAGGCAATAATCAAAGAGACTCTTCGTTTTCATCCACCTATTCCAATGTTAGTTCCTCGAAAATCAATTCAAGATGCGAAAATACATGGCTATGATATTGCAGCTGGCACACAAGTTATTATCAATGCATGGGCAATTGCAAGAGACCCTATGTTATGGGACCAACCAGAGGAGTTTCAATCAGAAATGTTCTTAACTTCTTCCATAGATTTTAAAGGACATGACTTCCAATTGATCCCATTTAGAGCTGGAAGGAGGGACTACCCAGGAATTTCCTTTGCCATAACTGCTATCGAGCTTATTTTGACAAATCTTATGCACAACTTTGAATGGACATTGCTTGATGGAGCAATAGGAAAGGATTTGGACATGACTGAATCTACCGGTCTAAGCATTCATAGAAAATTTCCTCTTATGGCCATTGCAACTCCATATTTTGGCTAGTATATATAACCACGACACATATTAGTAGTAGAACTGTAGAAGAAACCCCCCAAGTTTAGTTTGGCTAGAAAGATCTACAATTGGCCAATTTGAATTCCTACTACAAAAAAAGCAATATTTAGGATGAGTTTGGATACCGCTTATTTTGTTAAAAACTGAAAACTGAAAACAATAAATAAAATAATAAAAAATTTTCTGTTCACCAAAGGGTTATTGTAGATATGCCTATTTGTACTGTTCATGTCTCATGAACAATGCAATAGGCGCTGGTTTAAAAAAAAAAAAAAAGAAGAGGCCTGAAACATGTTTTGCGTCCAAACGTGGATGCAATAATCGGTACCCAAACGGTACCTTAGTTATTGTTTGGATAGCACGTCCAGCGTACGTCCATGTCCACGTCTAGCGTCCAACGTTTTTTTGGTGGGTTCCGTGCACTGTTCACGAGACCCGCAAATACTTTTTCACAAAAAAAAACTTTAAAACTGGATCTCAAGATACTATTCACACATTCAAAAATTATTTCGCTACAGTGTTTTCAGTTTTCAGCAATAAACGGTATCTATACAGCACCTTAATGTCAACTTTTAAAAATAAGAAGTTTATGCAAAAGGCGTTTTATTTTGCATCAATCAAATAGTTGCCGCATAGTGATGTGATAAATTGTGACACCTAAAATCTTCATGAGAAATAAATTATTTTGGTAACAACTAATATCTTTTCCATGTCAACATTTTGTTTGACGCTCTTTTTTTTTTTTTTTTTGGTCAACATTTAATAAGCCAATATAAAGTCATCATTTAAGTTGCCACATATTGTATTATATATTCAACATATGTTTTATTAATTTGGTTGCTCCATAAAAAATATCTAGTTTGATACAACAATTGTTTCTATTATTCTCAGTGTATGCTAATTTGAGATAGAGAGAATTAGCTGATGAAGAGAAAGACCTGAACGTATAAATTCAACGAACTTGAATTGAAGCATTTTTAGATAAATCATCTGAAAGCTATTCTTCGATTGTCGATTGCAATACGAATTTGGTCTCTTTATCATGTTGGGAAAAATTCTATATAACTTTGAATAAATTTCAGCAAGCACAGCAGAAGCACAACCTGTCAACCACACAAAAACACAAAGATTTACGTGAAAACCTTTTCTTTTTGAATGGAAAAACTACGGGACAAACTCTGAATAATTTAACCATATTAAAAAGAGATTACAACACTTTTTTGAGAATCAAGATTATAACACTTAAAGATACCACTTGAACAAAAAAAAGTTCCCTTTTTCTTTTCACTCACTTCTCTCTTCCTCACCATATATCTCTCACAATTTCCCTTGCTCTCTATATTTTTCTCTTCTCTTTTTACTTGCACTCATTCACGCAGTTCATTAAGACTGCACTATCCTTAATAGTCTCACTCACTGGGACTTCCCCTCTTCACTCTTCTACACCAAATTGCCGAATAGCCTTCCTTTTATTTCTTCATCTTTTTCTTCTTTTCTTCCTTTCACACTATTGACATCAATTCACAATAAATGCAACCTACTTACCTTGACTTTTGTGCATAACAAAGATGACTTCAACTCCCCTTTTTGGCAAGCTTCTCCAGCAAGTTCACTTAAACTTTTTGAATTTCCCTCTGGTGCAGTGTAGGGCTGTCCAGATTGATCCGGTAACTCGACCCACCTGAAGAACCAACCGGATCTTACCTGAATTTGGCCGACCCCACTGTTCCGGCGGGTCTTCACCACCAAAAACCGATTCCGGCGGGTCGGTTTCAGTTTTCCTCCCCTAAAACCCGAAAAACCCGAATCGACCGAAAGATTTCCAGATTCTAGCCAAAATTTCCAGAATCCGACGAAAAAAACCAGATTCCGACGATATTTCCCTTTGATTCAGTGAGATTTTGACCAGATTTTGCAAAATCTCATCAAATCCAGTGAGATTTTCGCAGGATCTAGCAAAATCTCACCAGATCTAAGGGAAATATCACCGAAATCTGGGTTTCTTCGCCGGATCTGTGTTTTTTTCATCGTTTTCTTTCTATCTTCTCAGATCTATGACTCTGACCGACCCACCCGCCACCCGTTGATGGTTTGAATCGCCCGACCCGATTACTTCGGCGGGTCGGCGGTGGGTGCATTTTTTTCCCACCTAATTCCGGTGGGTCAGTTCTGGGTTGGGCACAAACCTGACCCGGACCGACCCGTGGACAGCCCTAGTGCAGTGCACCCAACATATCACTTTCAAAACTTTTGATCAACTTATCAATTTCTCTGCAAACAAAATGATAACCAAAAGTTCATCAGAAACCTAAAATGAATTCAATTACAATCATGAAACCCAAACTAAAAGAACCAAAAAATATAAAAGAAAATCGTATTAATCAAAACACGTAAGTGATTAGGAAAAAAAAAAAGAAAAAAAAGAAAGAAAGAAAGAAAGGAGAAAGTATATCCCAAAATCATATCAATGTGAGAAAATCAAAGAAGTACTTATCTCATATCACATCCGAAACAAAAATTTAAATTTACTTAATAATGTATGCATTAATAACAAAAAGACAGGGAAATTATAATGTCTCCACAATATTAGAAAATTTATATAAAGAAAAGAAGGCAAGTGCCCAATAGTGGTGCAACTAGAAATTTTTACTTAAGAGGTCCAAAATAAATATATCAATAATAATTTATATCACCAAAAATATATAATTTATATTTAAAACATATCTTTAACATGACTTTTATATATATACTAAAGAAAATTGCCACCACCAACCTCAACTTTTTATCATATGTGGTGTGGTATTGACTAATTATCTTAGCACCAATGGGCACCCCTAATTCTTATTTAATCTATTATCGAGTATTCAAATTCATCATTGAATTCGAACAAAACTTAGAAATATAACTATATATATATATATATATATTTCAATAGTTTTGATATATAAATAATCTCATTGATGTATAAAAAAATCCGTGATATTGTATCAATGTTATTAAGGGAAGACCCATAGTATAAACACGGATCCACGTTTGCGTTTCTTTCCCTCTTTTTTTTCCCCAGCCGCATGTTTTGACTTTTCAGCAGTGAACAGTGCACTCATGCACTGTTTTGCACTGTTCACGGGTCCCACAAACTTTAATTTTTAGCAACTTTTTCATTAAAAATGGGTTCCACGGCACTATTTACACATTTAAACATCATTTTGCTATAGTGTTTTCAGTTTCAGCAAAATAAGTTCTATCCAAACGGACCCATAGTTTATCTTTTCATATGTATATCATGAATCAATTTTCGTAAAGTCTCTCTTAGAATGTGAAAAAAATTTCGTTTGTGAAGAGTCATGCTAACCAAGGAAATCATCAAATCAAGATTCAGGGTCTGTTTGGATGCCGCTTATTGTTAAAAAATTAAAAACTGAAAATACTGTAGCAAAATAATTTCTAAATGTGTGAATAGTACCGTGAGACCTAGTTTTAAAGTAGATTTTGCCAAATTTCATACTTGTAGGTCCCGTGAACAGTGCACGGGACCCATAGAAATAAAACGCAGACGCAAAACTAAAGGCCTAAAATGCAATCCAAACATACACTCAAATTGAAGTAAAACCACTCACTTCTATGTGCCTCTAAAAGTCCAAAGAGCCAAATATTCAATGGTAACTAGTAGGAGAAATGGTGTAACTATACAAGAAAACAACATTTGTGTCCAAAACCTTCAGAAAGAGAGAGAGAATATACCACCATAAAGTGCAGGAATATTAATCAAATATTCAAACATTTTTGCGGAATTCAAATTGAATTTGAGTTGCTATAGCATATCGAATTTTCCTCCTTTTTACTGTACGTGTCATCCGTAGAACCTTATTTGAATTTTAGGTACTATAGAATCCACGCGTCGCCTTCGTATCATTAGCCATTTGCTGACTTTATTCACATTCATGTACATACTATTCTTGTGGCAGTTGGGCATGACCTGGGTATCCAAAGCTGTTTGATATATGTATAGAAGTTGAAAATTTGTGGAACATCAACAAGGGAAACCCCATAAACTTTAAACATCCAAAAAAGACATACACTTACCCGGAAAAGAGAGAAGAAAATGTCAAATTTCCTGCAATTTTTAGTGCCAAATGTAACACCCATGTTGCTCCAAACCTTTGTTTTAACCATCTTGGCCTTCATGTTCATACTCCTACTGAAATGGTCCTCCTTCCTTCCAAACAGAAACACCAAAAAAAACTCACCACCTTCACCACCAAAGCTACCAATCATTGGAAACCTTCACCAACTTGGCTTGCAGCCTCACCGTTCACTTGAAACCTTAGCTCAACGCCATGGCCCTCTCATGCTGCTTCACTTTGGCAGCGTACCAGTCCTTGTTGTCTCGTCTGCTGATGCTGCCCAAGAGATCATGAAGACCCAAGACCTCAACTTTGCAAACCGCCCCAAATCAAGCATGTTCGATAAACTATTGTACAATTACAAAGATGTGTCAATGGCTCCCTATGGTGAGTATTGGAGGCAGATGAAAAGCATACTTGTGCTACATCTTTTGAGTAACAAAAGGGTTAAGTCCTTTCACTATGTGAGAGAGGAGGAAACGTCCCTAATGATAGATAAAATCAAGCAGTGTTATGATTCATCTACATCTGTGAATTTAAGCGAGGTGTTTGCAAAGCTCACTAATGATGTAGTATGTAGGGTGGCCTTGGGAAAGAAATATGGCGAAGGGGAAGGTGGAAGGAAGTTTAAGGAGCTTCTAGGGGAGTTTGTGGAATTGTTGGGTGTCATAAGCGTGGGGGACTATATTCCATGGCTTTCTTGGGTGAATCGTGTTAATGGCTTGGATGCTAGAGCGGAGAAAGTGGCTAAACAACTTGATGATTTTCTAGAAGGAGTAATTGAAGAGCATTTAAATTATGAGAAGAAAGAGGGTCATGATCATGCTCTTGGTGATTTTGTGGATGTTTTGTTTTGGATTAAAAAGGAAAGCGTAATCGGTTTCCCTATTGATAGAGTTAGCATTAAAGCTCTAATCCTAGTAAGCATCTCTCTCTCTCTCTCTCTCTCTCTCTCTCTTTCATATGTGTCTGTGCATCTCATCCTTAATTTTGGGATTCATGAGCTTCCTATGGGAAGGCATAGCCAGAATTTGACATCAAGGGCTAAAACTTTAACTAACACATATCTATCTATACATCAGTAGACATATAAATACACACACTATGCACGGGCACAATGCATAGACACACACACACACACACACACACACACATATATATATATATATATATATATTTATTCAAAAATTTGAAGAGTAAATTACTATACGTTTGAATAATATTAACCATCATTTCAATGCTCGATTACCCATAAAATGATAGTATAACTATTATATAGTGTTTATTTGTTAAGGTTTAGTATGTACACACACTAATAAGTTGTGTTTTAATTTTTCATAGTCAAAGTTCTGCTTATAATTGTTATGTAATGATTTTTAGCACTTTTAAATAAATTTCAGACGAAATTCATTATGGTTATTGCTAAACTCATAAAATGTATAAATTATTACAGTTTACAACCATTTTTGCATATACTTACTCATTTTTTTGAAATATGATACATTATTGTATAAATAATTTGAATACTTAGACACTTTTGAAAGGTAAAGGTATATATATATATATATATATTATGGTTTTTCATTCCCAAGCACCAGATCCAAACGATTAGATGAGTCATGGTCACAGAGGGAGCTAGGTTTTTGGAAGGGCTAAGGGGGGCAACTGGCCTCTTGGCTCTGCCCTTGAATGGGAAGTATGATTATGTCCAAATTATATGTTTGAAGAGGTAAAAGATAATTTCATCATTCCTAGAAGAACGATCTTGTTTTCTATGTTGCACTTTAAATTCTACCAATCAAGTACAGCTTGTCACATATTTTTTTCTTTTCTCTATAAAATAACTAAAGTTTAAAATGAAAAAAAATATAAATTAATCACATGGTATACTACAATTGATGAAATATAAAGTAGAACCCTAAAAGCCGGATAGATGATTCCTATTTTTGCTAATGAGAGCCTTTGACACCTCTAAAACATTCTGGTATGAATTTAAGAAAATATGCATATTCGTTTTGGAAGTTTGAACTAAGTCAATTAGGGGGGAAAAAAACAAACCAATATTACATCCTTGAGGTAAAAGATAATGAATAATTCCATAGACATACATTTTTTCACACACTCACTTTTCACATCTTGTTGAGGTAATAAGTTATAATTGGTGACTAATAACCATAATAACACTTTCACATAAATCTGTATTAAAACCATTTTTATTGCTCATCAATCATAATTTGTTATTTGAGCAAGTTATGGAAATGTATGTGTCTATGAACTTTTATTTTTGAAAGCGTCTATGGACTCATTATTCAAACATATGTAATGAGTGAAATTAAATATTTTCGCCCAAAATGAGCAAAGATGTATAATAAAGAAAATAACTTGGAATGTTTGACGAAGGAAGGTGACCAATAATACTAAATAGTCTCTTATTTCACTCCAAAAGAGGTTGATAACCTTGATTGCAAAAGGGTTTGTTTTGAAAATAGTAAAGGGATAGTTATGTACTTATGTAATTATTTACCCACACCACCTACTGTATAAATATTTGTTTGATTCTATCATGAAAGCTAGACACATATATATAGTCATGATTTCTATTTAGCTTGCATACATGGAAGACACCTAAGGACTAAGGTACTACATGATGCTTTAGTTTTTGTAGCCTTGCATCTCACTTTAGCTATATCTAGAGAGGACATTCTTTATAAAGGAAGAAATGAATAAAAAAAAAATATAACTTTCTTACTTCTTCCATAGTTTATATTCCAAATATTGTCTTTGTGCTATGGTTTAACACTCTTTCATAATGCATATTGACAACTCTCTTCAATATTTATCATCTTTTATTGTAGGATGCATTCGCTGCTGGTACTGACACTACGTACACAGTCTTAGATTGGGCAATGACAGAGCTCTTAAGGCATCCAAAGATGATGAAGAATGTGCAAAATGAAGTGAGAGAGATCATTGGCAACAAAAAGGACATAACCGAGTATGATTTAGATAAAATGCATTACTTGAAGGCAATAATCAAAGAGACTCTTCGTTTTCATCCACCTATTCCATTGCTGGTTCCCCGAAAATCAATTCAAGATGCCAAAATACATGGCTATGATATTGCAGCTGACACACAAGTCATTATCAATGCATGGACAATTGGAAGAGACCCTACGTTATGGGACGAACCAGAGGAGTTTCAACCAGAAAGGTTCTTAACTTCTTCAATAGATTTTACAGGACATGACTTCCAATTTATCCCATTTGGAGCTGGAAGGAGAGGTTGCCCAGGAATTTCCTTTTCCATAACGACTATTGAGCTTGTTTTGGCAAATCTTTTTCACAACTTTGATTGGACATTGCCTGGTCGAGCAAGAGGAGAGGATTTGGACATGACTGAATCTACCGGTATAACCATTCATAGAAAATTTCCTCTTATGGCAATTGCAACTCCATATTCTGGCTAGTTGTATATAACGGCCATTCATATTAGTAGCAGCAGAATCCCCAAGTTCATTTTGGCTAATAAATACTAGAATTGGTCGGTTTAAGTCTCTTTTTTCTTCACTCCATTTCTGTGTTGAGAATGGAACTTGAAAATACATAATATAGTATCTAAAAGGATACATAATCGTATTACACCAAATGCAATGAAGTTTCACATCAAAAATTTACTTATAATATATGTATGCGTAATAACAAAAAGATTTATGTAGGGAAATTATAATGTCTGCTAAATAACAGAAACATTTTTGCTGGAAAATTAAGGTAGGAACCCAAACAAATGCCTGAGCATTCACATCCCAAAAATTTATCCCATCCTATTTTATTATCCCAAAAAACTACTTTATCAATTATACGATACCATTTTACAATACTCTTAGCATTCCAATTTTTATTTTATAATACAACACATTAAAATAATATATCCCAAAACTCAAATAAAAACAAAAACCCAAAACCAAAAAACCCGTAAGAGAGAGAGAGGAATTGATAAAGTAAGTGAATAAAATATTTCTGCACTATTGCAAATTTTTTTGCAATAATTTGCTTTTACAAGTCCGGATGTGTGGGGGGGTTTGGGCTTTTATGCTAAATTTTCTTTACATATGGCATATGTCATTCCCAATATGAATGCTCTAACAAGTAATTAGATTCTATTCTATTCTGTATGGTAGGAATAGAAATTGCCTTTATTATGATTGTTATTGAAACAACAACAATCTAACGTTATCATGGCCAAAAACATGCTTTCAAGTAAAAGAATGCAATGGATAAAAATAAATAATGAATAAAGAAAGAAAGTTGTTTGGAAGAGAAAAATAGGAGGCCTAAGACATCAGTGATAGAAATTTAAATAGATAAAAGGTAGCAAAGTGGCACAAACATTGACAATTTTTGACCCCCCAATCGGGTGTCAAAAAAGTTAAGGATACAGCTGTAGTTGCCAAGGATAGCAACTGATCCGTATTTGATTTTGTATATCTGAATCATATTTCAATAAGATATGATAAGATAGAATTAGGCTTGTGATGAGATAGGATTAGGACAAGATAGAATCATATTTGAATTTGTATCTAAGTGATGAGCTAGAGGTATATCCGAATTTGTATATCTGAACTGTATTTACAATTTGAATTTGTAACAAACTCTCCTATATATGAAAATGCCTTGAACCGTGTAAGGTAAGGCTTGGAAACAATTTGAAACAATTTCAATTATCTGATATTACAAAAAAGTACCCAACCCGTGGGTACTCGGTTCGACCTGAACCTAGTGGGGCGTGTTGTACCCGACCTCCAAAACAATAAGGTTGGGTTTGGATTTTAAAAATGAAACCCGAAACAGGTTTGGGTTGGGTATGGGTTTTAATGAAACCCCCCGAACCCGAACCCAGACCCGACCTGTTAAAGAGCAAAATTACCAAAAACCCTACATATATATATATATATATAACCCTACAAAGCCCTAATTACTAAAAATCTCTAACACTCCTTTCACTCAGCCGCCCCCTCTCTCTCTCTCTCTCTCTCTTTCTTAAGCTCTCAAATCTCAATCCCAGTAGCACCTGTCTCTCTCAAGCTCTCACAAACTGCCACCGGCCCTCCCTCATGGCCTCGTTCAACTACTCTCTCACGGCCTCATGGCCTTACTCAACCTCACGACCCCATGGCCTCATTCAACCTAACGGCTCTACTCATTCAGCCTCACGCCAGTGATTTTTCTTTTTTCTTTTTTGGTTCATTTTGTCTTTCATTGTTTTTTCTTTGTTATTTTTTGTGATTTCTGTGTTTGTGTTTGTGTTAGGGTTTCTGTGTTTGTGTTTGTGTTAGAGCTTCTGTGTTTGTGTTTGTGATTTTGAAAGGGAAAATTTGAAATTTTTGTGTTTATGAAATCTGTGTTTGCATTTGTGTTAGGATTTGTGTTTGTGTTTGTGTTTGTGATTTTGAAAGGAAAATCCATAAATCTGAAACTTGTGTTTTTGATATCTATGTTTGTGTTTGTGTTGTGAATTGGGGCTAGGGATGACAGGATGGGCCCGTGGAGCCCGTGGGGACCGGCGGGACGGGTTTAGGACTGGATAAAAACCCATTTATTAAATGTGGCGGGTTCAAGTAATGGGTTCAGGCCCGCGGGTAGGTTCGGGCATAAAGAAACCCGGCCCGAACCCAACCGGTTGCCATTCCTGATCCCATCCTTTCACCTTCTTCCGTGCACATATTTGACTCAATATCTACTTCAATATATTTCAGTCAATTAATCATCACACGTAAAAATAATAAAAGGGTCTCTCTCTTTACCAATGTGAGATTACACAATTTAAGTAACTCTTTATTTTCCATATTAACTCCCACTTTTTTACGTTTAAGTTCGCAATTTTATTACTTTAATTATTTAATATGAAAATGCTACAACACTATGTTTCTACGAACTCTAATACCCACAAAAGTGAAGTTGGAGTTCATCAAAAAATTCTTGAGGGATTGGGGAATTTTAGCCATATAAAAGAGTTGAACAATCAGACACTTCTCATTTATGCAAAGCTGTAGAACTCTAGCGATTTTTCTTGGATGTGAACTCCATTTCTAAACCTACTACAGTGGATGTTTAAGCAAATTTAGAAAGGATTTGGTGAACCCATTCATTTTCCTTGCTAGCTTTGTCAGTGACTATTGATAGTGACTATTATTTCCATGTTTTTTCATAGATGGGTAGGATTGATAATTATGTTGGGATTTTGTATCAAGTGCAGACATTGGTAGCTCTTAATGAGACATGAAAACAAAAATATGGATATATGGAGCTTATACCAATATGGACTGAATAGGACCAAATTGGATCAAAGTGGACCAAATTGGACTAAATACGACCAACATGGACCGAACTGGAACGAAGTGGGCCAATATGGATCAAATTGAAAAAAAGGACCAATGTGGACAGAATAGGACCAAATTGGACATAATATAATGGGACAAAATAGGACCATTGTGACAAAAAGGACTGGATCAACCCAATAGGACCAAAGTGGACCATATAAGACCAAAGTAGACTAAATTGGACCGAATAAGACCAAAATAGACTAAATGGACCGAATAAGACCAAAGTGGACAGAATGGACGGAATAGAACCAAAGTAGATGGAATAAGACCAAATTGAACCGAAGCAAACACAATAGACCATAGTGGACCGTATCGGACCAATGTGGACTGCATAGAACCAATGTGGACCAAATAAGACCAAAGTGGAATGAACAGGACTAAAGTGGATAGAAAAGACCAAATGGGACCAGAGTTTGATAGAAAGGTGAGACATTACTTCCATACAAAGTAGCAAGTGGCATGATAAGCATAAAAAAATAAAAAATAAATATTTCAGTTCCATTTTTACTATTCTATTTTATATTCCACAAATTGCATTATGTCATGTGTCTTTTTATTTTTATTTTTATTTTTTATTTTTTTTCATCTTAAACTTTTGATTACTTTAAAAATTAAAAAAAAAAAAAGAGAAAGGTGTACCATGAGCTGCCATTAGTGAAGTACAAAGCGGAACCTGAAAGTTCAAATAGTGTAGAAAACACTATGAACATTTTGACCCTCAATTACAAATTACCAATTCAAGCTTATTATCAAACAATAAATGTACGGAACATGAACATAAGCTAATGACAGAATTGATAACCAATCTAAACCAAATAAAATCACATCCACAGCAGAAATTAAACGGCAAAGATTAAGGGAAGAGAGATGCAAACACAAGGACAACACACGATGTGTTATCGAAGAGGAAACCGAAGCCCTCGGCGTAAAACCTCTCCGCCGCCTTCCAAGTGGTAAATAATCCACTAGAAAATGTAGTTGGGATACATGAACAACAATAGACCCTCCAAGCCTAATCTACCCAGGTACCTAAGCCCTCCAAGCTTCTTGCTCCAACAAGGTTGCGCCAAACCTTTTTCTTCTCTAGCTTATTGGATTCCACTATAGCCTATAGCATCAACCAATAACCATTGGTTCCTTCCAAACTGCTTCCCTTAGCACCAAAAGACCTTCTCACAGACGTGGGTGTGGTGAGAAAAGGATTTGGTCAAGAACCTCTCAAGGATGTATCAATGGAGAGGAAGAAAGTAGAGGAATTTGAAGAGTCTCTTAGATGAAGATTGTGAATGAATCAATCTTGTTTTTCTCTAGGGTTTCTCTCTCAAAATTCTCTCTAGAAGCTCTCTAGATTTTGTGGGTATAAGGGTCTATATATAGTGGGGTGAGAAAGGAATACAAAGAGACAGTTTTTCCCGAACAGGGTAAGTTGGCGGCTTGGCCTCGCGACTGGTCTAAGTCGCGAGTTCAAGCCGCGAGTTAATGGCCTGGCCAGCCTGGGACTTTTGTCCTGTAGTGCGACAGCTGGCATGACCCTTCACCTCCCTGCATGCTTCTCAAATGTGCTGCAGTTGGCAGCTTGCCAGTCGCGAGTCAGCCGCGAGTCCTAGCCGCGAGTCTCTGCTTCTTTGCACAATCTTGAGCATTTCTTCACACTTTCTCACATTCTACCATTACATGAATCTCAACTAAATACAGGGTTACTAAGTGCTAAAATACAAGCAAATTGGCACGGAATAAAGCCAACAAAATGGTTGATAAAATTCAATCTTACAATCTCCCCCTTTGGCTATTCTGTGACAAAACCCTACAACAAACTCTAGACTTAACGCGTGAGTTGGAAACAGTTGGAAAACTTACTCACACCTAACTCTAGAAACTATGAAGCTCTTGAACCATAAGAACAAGTATCTGAAAGACAACAACACAATCTTATCATTGTATGCAGAAGACTTGTAATGCAAATGGAGCAAGCATAATGCGATCAAGCAAAATGGAATAAAACAATAGACCATGGCTTGACCAAAACAACCAATCACTATACAATAGTGATCACAATGCTCATTCTCTCAAGGAATGAACATCCGGACATGCAAGCAAATAAACTTAATAGCAGAGTATCATTTGCATGTCCAACACTCAACCAATGCATAAAAAAATATATGCATTTAGGAATAAGATCCTACAAGGGCACAAGAGTGAAGTACTAAAAGAAAATGCATGGCATTTTAACATTAAGTACTAGCTACAAAGCATGAGAACATAAACCTTAAAAGCTTACAAAAGCAGCAGGTACAAACATAAACTAAGAACCTTAAAAACCTACAAAGGTAACAGGTACAAACATAAACATAAAGTAAAAACATAAAGACTAAACAATGCTGATGTGAAACAGAAATTAAACAAAGTCCTTCTTGCTGAAAAACTCTCACTTTGATCTAGCTATTTCTCACTCTGCTAACATCATCTCCCCCATTTTGTCATGGAATAGCTATTCCTCATCATCTTCTAGCTTTCTTTGAATTTGATCCAATTGAGCTTGGATAGAAGTGAACTTCATATCCCATCGAATGTTGTGATGGTACAAGATGGATGTAAGTCCAGACATCTTAGAGCTCAACTCGTGGACAGATATCGCAATGTTGTCTAGCTTCTCGTCAAATGTGGATGAGCTAGAGCGCGAGCCATTGTGAGATGTTGAAGTTTCTGTTTTGATTCTCTTACGACTATGACCAATGCTAGCGTTGTACGTACGCATGTTGATTAGAGCCAGTTTTGGGCAGGGAGACTCATCAGTTGAAGGATGAATTCCTTTGAGCTTCAGTATCCTTGAAATGAGGCAGCAAAAAGGAATGCATATCCTACATCAGAGATCAGAAAGATGTGTGCACAAATGTCAATCTCTACATCAGAGATCAGATCATGAAGAAACAGGGCATGTCCAAGGTTCATGTACCCGGTGCTAGATAATGGGTACAAGTTGTGAAACATGATGATTGTAAGCAACCTCAATTTCGGAGGAAGAGAAGAAACACTGACTGAGTTCCCACTCAATGAGAATTCCAAGTCCTTTCCAAAAGCATCTCGGAGTAGGTCGTCATCTGGACATAAATCATCATAAACCGGTGATTGTTTAAATATCGGTCGATTGATGTGACGGATCTCAGCCAAATATGCGGGAGAAACTGAGAAACTCTTTCTTCTAACCCAGCATTTGAGTTCTTCACCTTCAATAATTGCATTGGCATAAAACTCTTTTACCAAATCCTCATATGCTTCTTCAAGGTTGGAGAGAAGATAATTCCAATCTTTGTGAGCAAACCATTTAGGAATGTTGATGTCAAAAAGAGAAGGTTGATCAACAACCCTTTCGACCAACGGTGTAGCATCTCTAAAATAATTCTCCTGAGTCTGAAATGCAGCATAAGATCTGAACCTATTTGGATCAAACACTCCTGATGATGAACGGGTCCTCTTTGCTTTAGGGGAGATTTCATCAACATCAATGACGGGTTCTTTTCCTTTGCTGTTTCCCCCTTTTACGGCAGCTCTCTTGAAAGGAGACATTTTTACCTTGCATCATGTTTTGTCAAGAGACCAAGAAACGCCACATGAGACAACAAAAATTATCAGCATTGGGTTAGATCCATAACATAGACAATGAGGGAAACCCTAAAAAGAAACTGAGATTTAGGTCTCAAACATGAAAATGAGTGTGTGTGTGTGCCACAAAAACCACAAAGAGTACTCAAGATAGAGTAGATTTTATCATGAGATTTTATCATGAGATCAGATACACAGTCAAAACAAGAGATATACAAATATCAGCAAAAACTCACATACAAAGAAAAAAACATAGTGACAACTCAAAACAAATGCTCAAAACATGAAATATGAAGTGAGACAAAGAAAACCCATGCCTTTTTCTTGAAGATTTGAGAAGAAATGAAGGATTTTCGAAGATAGACACAGTGTGTTTGGATAAGTGAAATGGGAAAGACAATGAACAGTCACAAAGTACGAGGGAAGAACTAAAAAAAATTTAAAAAATTGATTTTAAAACGCAAAACACGCGTTTTTCGTGACTGGATCAAGTCGCCAGTAAGTCGCCAAGGTAAGACGCGAAACACTGTGAAACCAAGATTCTTGAAAAATCTTCTAAGTGTTTTTCGCGACTGGAAGGTCTACTCACGAGAGAGTCGCGAGGTGGGCCGCGAAAATCTCTTTGTATCTCTCGCGATTGAACCTTCAACCCACGAACAAGTCGCCACACTGAGCAGCGAAAGTCACCAAAACTCAAATTTTGAAAAATTTTCTAAGTATTTTTCGAGACTGAAACCTTGACTCACCAGTGAGTCGTGAAAAATCTCGGAGTGAGCTCGTAACTGGGGCATCCGACTGGGACAACCCGCGACTGAGTCGCCAAATCAGGACAACACTGTTTTTGAAATTTTTAACATTTTTGTAAAAACAAAATACTTTCCAAAAACAACCTAAAAAATTCAAAAATCTTTTTGTGTTTGATCAACAAAGATTGAGCATGTGAAAACCCATTTAAACAAGTACAATCACACAAATGAATATGGCAGTCATTGAACATAGACTTGTGTGTTGTGTGTGAATATCAAGGATGAGATAGTCCTTAGTCTAATGTGAAGATTCAATGATCAATTCAACCAAGGCATATACAACTAGCACTAGATGATGTGATCCATCTCACTTATAGAAGTATGCATATATGACCTCCCACATAAACTTGAGTACATTTCTTTGAAGCTTTTCGTTTGGCTCCATATGTATCATATCATTTGATCTTTTTGAATCAACACATCTCATTGTGAGATCGATGCCTGAAATTTTTAATATTTCAATTTGATGAGTTAGCCTTTGGCTTTTTGGGCATCATACATTTTATTTTGGTCGCTTTCCTTTTTTCCTAGTCAAATACTAGTATGTGCGACAGGATTTTGCAGCTCAATATCTCTTTTCATTTGGAGATTTACATTTGGAGAGCTCTTTAATTAAAAGCAATAAAATAAAAGTGGGAAGGTATAAGGCACAAGTCTATGCATGTCTCAAGATCAACAAAACCATTAACTAATCATTCATGACAAGGTTGGAGATTTATTTACAATAGTCACGTAGATTTCATGATTTCTCCCATAATGATATGAGTGTATAAGAAACAAGCTAGGCTTGTAGATGCACAAGGCCATTAGTACAAGAGTACAAGGTAAAACATGTTTTGAGACAAAACTCGACAATGCCGATCAACCTTTTTGGATTTTCTACTTTTTATGTGTTTTTTGGATTTTTGACACAAAAGCAGTAAAAGATTGATAAAAAACAATGTAAAAACATTTAAAGACAAGACAAATAAACAACCAAACAGATTTCAAAATAAACAAGCAAAAAACATACAACCAAGCATATTCACAAAGCATAGGAAGAATTAATGCATGGACATGTTGTAATGCTTATGCATGAGTACCCCTTATCACCTACACGTCACATGCATTTGGGGTGATATCCTTGACAGATTGGGTACAAGAGTTAGGATTTTCAAACCTTCTTGTGAAGCTTTCCAGGCAAGTGGTGAAGGCACCGATCATCTTCATCACGTCCATCATACCAGGATCATTATTTTGACTTCTTGGTTGCTCACCACCCTAAAACCTCTTGTCATTTCTTCTTCCTCGTGATCGAGGAGAACTTGCATTGTTTAACACTCTCAGCTTATGATAGTTGGGTTTGGTATGCCCTTGCAATCCACAAAAATGACAGAAATGATTCGTTCTAGGACCCCGTTGTGATCTTGGAAGTGATCTTCCTCTAGCTTCAAATCTGGCTTCTGATTGATTATGGGATTTATTTAATACCCGTTGATCAGCCACATTCTTCTTCTTCTCAGCCTTAACTATCTCAAGAATAGACTCTTCTATAACCGTATCTTTGGCCTTCACAAACTTCACTTCTTTGGTGACATTGGCTGATGAGCTACTCCCTCCAGTATATCCCAACCTAGACTTGTCTGAGGAAGGTTTTTGAGATGAAATAACATCTTCTAACTTCTTGGATGAGACCCTCTCTATCTTGGCATAAGCTTGCACTACCTCTTGCTCAATAAATCTCACTTTTGTGTAAGCTTCTGATAGCTCACTATTAAGTGTTTCAATCTCACACTTCGCCTCCTTGTATCGTACCATAAGACTTTTGTAATCTTCCTCAGCTTTCTTCATCTTCTTCACAACAGCCTTTGCCACCCTTGCATACTCACCCGATTTCTCAAGAAGTAAGGCGTAATTCTCTTGAAGACCAGATGTATCTTCATCCTCTTCAGACTCTGATTCTTCAACAATCCCAATAGACTCCAAATCATAATGCTCACCCAGCTCCTTCACAAGAGTACTCAAATCATCAAAGGATTCCACATGTGCAATGGTCATGAATGTGGAGTAATTTCCTTCTCCATCACAGCTATCCTCAGAATCAGAATTTGATGAATCCGAGTCACTTAGAGTAGTAGCATAGACCTTGTCCTTTGACTTCAAATAGTTGGGACATTCCTTTTTGAAGTGTCCATGTCCATTACATTCGAAGCACGTGAATCCTTGCGAAGATTGGGATTCTCTACCCTCTTTCTTTTTGAATTCCCTTTTCTCCTTCCCGAAATTCTGAAATATTCCTTTGTCACCAAATTTCCCACCGTTCTTAAGTTTCAAGAATTTCCGGAAGTTCTTTACAAGGTACGCCACGTCTTTATCTACTGCATCCTCTTCCGAAGAGTCGTGAGATACCACTCTCTCATCAATTGTTTTAAGAGCAAGAGATTTGCTCTTCTTCTGTGTGGGCAGTGACAATTCATACGTCTGCAATGAACCGACTAGCTCTTGAACTTTAATGTCGTCAAGATCCTTGCTCTCTTCAATGACCATTACTTTGGCACGAAAACTTTCTGGCAGTGACCTAAGGATTTTCCTTACAATTTTAGAATCCTCCGTCTTTTCCCCCAAATTGAATTTGTCGACAACCACCTTGTTCAGCTTACTATAGAAAGAGTCAAAAGACTCATCCTCGTTCATCTTGAGCTCCTCAAAGCGAGTGGTCAACATCTGTAGTTTGGTGTCTTTCACTTTCTTTGTTCCTTCATAAGTAGTCTCCAGAATCTCCCATTCTTCCTTAGCAATAGTAATATGCGAAATCCTATGAAATTCTTCTGGAGAGACACCATAGAAAATAGCATTCAATGCTTTACTGTTAGTATTAGCCACCGTAAGAGCTGCCTTATCCCAAGTGGATTTGGCAGCCTCCGGCCTAGTCCAACCAACTTCAACTGCATCCCACACAACATCATCAATAGAACACAAAAATGCTCTCATTCGGACTTTCCAAAAAGTATAATTATTACCATAAAAAAATGATGGCACATTTAGAAATTGAGACCTATCCATCTCAAAACGGGGTCAGGGATCGCACTAAGGTGTTTAAACCACAACAAGTGCACCCGCTCTGATACCAATTGAAAGTTTAAATAGTGTAGAAAACACTATGAACGTTTTGACCCCCAATTACAAATTACCAATTCAAGCTTATTATCAAACAATAAATGTGTGGAACATGAACATAAGCTATGATAGAATTGATAACCAATCTAAACCAAATAAAATCACATCCACAGCAGAAATTAAATGGCAAAGATTAAGGGAAGAGAGATGCAAACACAAGGACAACACACGATGTGTTATCGAAGAGGAAACCGAAACCCTCAGCGTAAAACCTCTCCGCCGCCTTCCAAGCAGTGAATAATCTACTAGAAAATGTAGTTGGGATACATGAACAGCAATAGACCCTCCAAGCCTAATCTACCCAGGTACCTAAGCCCTCCAAGCTTCTTGCTCCAACGAGGTTGCGCCGAACCTTTTTCTTCTCTAGCTTACCAGATTCCGCTTTAGCCCATAGCATCAACCAATAACCATTGGTCCATTCCAAACTGCTTCGCTTAGCGCCAAAAGACCTTCTCACAGATGTGGGTGTGGTGAGAAAAGGATTTGGTCAAGAACCTCTCAAGGATGTATCAATGGAGAGGAAGAAAGTAAAGGAATTTGAAGAGCCTCTTAGATGAAGATTGTGGATGAATCAATCTTGTTTTTCTCTAGGGTTTTTCTCTCAAAATTCTCTCTGGAAGCTCTATACATTTCGTGGGTATAAGGGTCTATATATAGTGGGGTGAGAAAGGAATACGAAGAGACAACTTTTCCCAAACAGGGTAAGTTGGCGGCTTAGCCTCGCGACTGGTTTAAGTCGCGAGTTCAAGCTGTGAGTTAAAGGCCTGGCCAGCCTGGGACTTTTGTCCTGTAGTGCGACAGCTAGCATGACCCTTCACCTCCCCGCATGCTTCTCACGTGTGTTGCAATTGGCAGCTTGCTAGTCGCAAGTCAGTCGCGAGTCCTAGTCGCGAGTCTATGCTTCTTTGCACAATCTTGAACATTTCTTCACACTCTCTCACACTCTACCCTTACATGAATCCCACCTAAATACAAGGTTACTATGTGCTAAAATACAAGCAAATTAGAATGGAATAAAGCCAACAAGATGGTTGATAAAATTCAACCTTACAGAACCCTCCAAACAGGACAAATGATTTTTATTCAAATAAGTGAACAATAATTTTTTACACAAACTTATTGTGTCTAGCTTTATATTTATTTTTAAATTAATCTTATGTCTTAATATACGGACACTTTGTAACAAGGGAAATTATTGTTTCCAGTTTCCACCCGAAATTGAGCAAAGGTGTTTAGCTGTCAAGCAAATGAGGAGTTAAATGAGGTAGAATAATATAGAATCGTCAACAAAGGGAGATTACTGGTAATACTAGATGGCCTAATGTTACACAGAATAAAAGAAAAAAGAAAAAGAAAAAAAATAAGATATCAAGGTTTATATTAGTGTAGGAGGCCATGGTATTTCACACTCTTTCCTCATGCATATTGACAACTCTCTCTAATATTTACCTTATTTTGTTATAGGATGCATTCACTATTGGTACTGATACTACATACATAATCTTAGAATGGGCAATGACAGAGCTCATAAGGCACCCTAAGATGATGAAGAAGATGCAAAATGAAATGAGAGAGATTGTTGGCAACAAAAAAGACATAATTGAGGATGATTTGGATAAAATGCATTACTTGAAGGCAATAATCAAAGAGACACTTCGTTTTCATCCATTTATTCCGCTGTTAGTTCCTCGACAATCAATTCAAGATGCGAAAATACATGGCTATGATATTACAGTTGGCACACAACACAAGTTATTATCAATGCATGGGCAATTGGAAGAGACCCTACGTTGTGGGATAAACCAGAGGAGTTTCAGCCAGAAAAGTTCTTAACTTCTTCTATAGATTTTAAAGGACATGACTTCCAATTGATCCCATTTGGAGCTAGAAGGAGGGGCTGCCTTGGAATTTCCTTTGTCATAACGGCTATCGAGCTTGTTTTGGCAAATCTTGTGCACAACTTTAAATGGACATTGCTTGATGAAGCAATAGGAAAGGATTTGGACATGAGGGAATCTGCCGGTCTAAGCATTCATAGAAAGTTTCTTCTTATGGCAATTGCAACTCCATATTTTGGCTAGTATATGTTAGGTTCTAAAGATTTAGGATTTTATGTATTTAGAACTCTAATTTGTATTGTTGGCAAACCATGATCAAAACAGGTTATTTAGTCTTGTTTAGACTTGCTCAAAGTTGTGTCTTTCATGTAAAGTTGGAATCGAGTGGTTGCAGATGCATTGGTGCATTTCGGCTTGGCTCGATCGATAGAAGGAAAGGCTCGATCGATCGAATCTCGGGCAGAATGTTTTTCTGCAGAATATTCCAGCTCAGCCCTAACTCATTAAACATTTTGGGATTTCTGTTTTTACCCTAGGTATATAAAGAAAAACCCTAGCCACGTTTTTAGAGTTGCTCCAGTTGTATTGTTGCTCACACATTGCGGTTTTATGTAAATCTCTTGTGAGATCTAGAGGAGCTTTCCTTTACACAAAGCTTAGGGTTTTCGAGATAGAGATAGTTTCAACATCTTGATGATCAACTAGGTTGCTACCATTGAAGCTTAAAGAATATCAAGCGTGGGTGCTTGTAGCTGATTGAAGAATTCAAGAAAGAAGGAGTCCGTGGATTCAGAGCTTACACGTGGTCGTGTCAGTAAGTTCTACTGGTGGGTAGCATTAGGAAGTCAAGCGGGGAGCTTGTAGTCCTTTTGTATGAACTTCGATTCTTTCATAGTGGATTCAGGTTTGCCTTGAGGATCGGTGGGTCAAATCCTCCCCAGGTTTTTACCGTGTGGTTTCCTGGGTGATCATATCTTGTGTTATTTATTATTCTGCTGCTTTATATGTTTGATATGATTATTTGATTGCTTTAACCTAGAATTGCTTAATTTGACTAAGTAACAACTTGGCTAATTAACTAGGCTAACCAATCTGGTTGTTTTAAGGGGTCTAAAACCGTTCAAGTGGTATCAGAGCGGGTAGCTCTCTTGTAAGAGATTTTTTGATCTCTGAGCTGATCCTTGACCCCTGCTGTTATGGTTTTTTCGAAAATTGTTCTGCTTATATATCAACTTGTCTACTTGTTGTCTCTATCAAATCTTTCCTTGAGTATATTGGCATAATCACTTGTGATAAGAATTATTTATGCTATACTGTTTTAACCGCCTTAAAGGCACGTGATTCTTGTCTTTGGTATTTGGATAGTGGTTGTTCCAGGCATATGACAGGAAGCAAAATTTTGTTCAAAACTCTCTTTGAAGGAAAGATAGGAACTGTCACGTTTGGAGATGGGAGCAAATCTGTGATTAGAGGTATTGGAACTGTGGATATTCCAGGACTGCCAGTATTTGAAGATGTTTGGTATGTGTGTTGGTGTAAGGACTGCTGACAACTGTTATGGTATAACACCAAGTGTGAACAACAAGTGCTTTAGTGCTAAAATTGATCAAGTTGATTTGTGGCATCAACGATTGGGACATGCCAATCATAAGCAGTTAGAGAAGATTTCCAAGTGTGAAGCAGTTATAGGTTTACCTAAGTTTGAGAAGATAGAGAAGTGCATTTGTGGGCCATGTCAGATAGGTAAACAAGTGAAATCCAAGCATCCGTCTGTGACTAGTGTTCAAACTTCAAGACCTCTAGAGTTACTACACATTGATCTAATGGGTCCTACCAGAGTTCAAAGTTTGGGTGGAAAGAAGTATATTCTAGTTGTTGTAGATGATTTTACTAGATATACTTGGGTTGTGCTTTTGAAAGATAAAGCAGAAGCTCCTGAGAAGATGATACATCTGTGCAAGAAGTTGCAAGTTGAGAAAGATACTGTGATAGCCAGAATAAGAAGTGATCATGGTAGATAATTTGAGAATACCAAGCTAGCCACTTTCTGCAATAATCAAGGCACTCATCAAGAGTTCTCATCACCCAAGACACCTCAACAAAATGGGATTGTGGAAAGGAAAAACAGGGTTGTACAGGAGATGGCACGAGTCACGTTACACAACAAAAAGTTGCCAAAATCCTTCTGGGGAGAAGCTGTCAACACCACTTGTCATACCCTCAATCGTGTGTGTTTCAGAACTTGATTCTAAGAAAACTCCCTATGAACTCTGGAGAGGAAAGAAGCCTGTTGTCAAATATTTCAGAATATTTGGCAGTGACTGCTACATTCTACGTGATAGAGAGAATCTAGAAAAGTTTGATGCCAAAAGTAACAAAGGATATTTTCTAGGGTACTCTTCCATTAGTAGAGCGTATAAAGTGTACAATCTGAGAACCAAAACAGTCATGGAATCTTCAAATGTTGTGATAAATGATGAAGTGTGTTCAGAAGCATCTACAGAAAGCACTGCTCTTGCTCATGATAAGGCTTCAGAAGTTGATGATTCTCTTCCTGCTAAGTATGTTGTGAAACATAGTGAGGAAGAGTTGTTGGTGTTAAATGATACAGTTTCAGTACCATCAAATTCAGAACCATCCACACCGGTTCGTGAACCTCAACAGGTATAATGTGAGCTCAGTCCTCCATCTGAACAGAAAGGTACCTCCACATCTTTAGTAAAAGGTCCATCCTCCAAAGTGAGACTTAATCATCCATCCACAAATATATTGGGTAGTCTGAATGATAACATGAGATTGAGATCAAAAGCTTTGAATGTGATTACTCACTCATGCTATCTGTTCCAAGTTGAATCGAAGAAGGTGGATGAAGCACTTCAAGATGCTGATTGGGTAAATTCCATGCATGAAGAACTTCATCAATTCATTCGGAATGATGTGTGGGAACTAGTTCCTAGACCGAAGAGTGTAAATGTAATTGGAACTAAGTGGATCTTTAAGAACAAGTCAGATGAACATGGCACTATGATCAAAAACAAATCAAAACTTGTTGCACAGGGGTACACACAAGTGGAAGGAATTGATTTTGATGAGACTTTTGCACCAGTGGCTAGGTTAGAATCCATCCGGATACTGTTGGCCATGGCAAGTCACCTAAACTTCAAGCTGTATCTAATGGATGTCAAGAGTGCTTTCTTGAATGGGATGCTATAAGAAGAAGTATATGTTGAGCAACCTAAGGGCTTTATTGATCCTCACAGACCAGATGATGTCTACAAATTGAAGAGAGCTCTCTATGGGTTGAAACAAGCTCCTAGGGCTTGGTATGATAGATTGACTGCATATCTCACTGAGCATGGATTCAAAAGGGGATCTGTAGATACAACTCTCTTCATAAGAAAGGATAAGAATGGTTTTGTTGTAGCTCAAATTTATGTAGATGATATTGTATTTGGTGCTACTAATGATTCTCTTACTCATTCTTTTGCAGATGAAATGAAGGCAATGTTTGAAATGAGCATGGTTGGTGAACTGACTTATTTTTTGGGATTACAGGTAAAGCAGACAGAGTCAGGAATCTACATAAATCAAGCCAAGTATGCAAGAAATCTGGTGAAAAGATTTGGACTAGACAAGGCTGCTCATGCTAGAACACCAATGGCTGTTAATGCAAAATTAACAATTGATCCATCAGGTGAGTCTGTTGATGTTACTTTGTATAGAAGCATGATTGGATGTCTTTTGTATTTGACTGCTAGTAGGCCTGATATATCCTTCAGTGTTGGTGTTTGCTCTAGATTTCAGTCCAATCCTAAGGTTTCTCATTTAAATGCTGTTAAGAGAATTATAAAGTATGTAAGTGGAACCTGTGACTATGGATTATTCTATAGCAATGAGTCTAATTTGTCTCTTGCTGGGTTTTTTGATTCTGATTGGGATGGGAATGCTGATGACAGAAAAAGCACCACTGGGGGGTGTTTCTATGTAGGAGCCAATCTTGTGGCTTGGATGAGTAAGAAGCAAAATTCTGTTTCTTTATCCACTGCTGAGGCAGAATATATTGCTGCTGGGAGTTGTTGTTCTCAGCTCCTTTGGATGAAAAAGCTGTTGAGTGATTATGGGATCCCTCAAGACACCATGGTTGTCTATTGTGATAATTCCAGTGCTATAGATATATCTAAGAATCCTGTTCAGCACTCTAAGACCAAACACATTGAACTTAGATATCACTTCATTAGGGACTTGGTTGAAAAGAAAATTGTTGTTCTTGAGTATATCCCTACTGATCGTCAAAATGCCGACATCTTTACCAAACTGCTTGACAGAAGTAAGTTTGAGACACTTCGTCAAGTGATTGGTGTGCTTCGGTGTCCTTAGTCTCTTGTGGCTTTTGTGGTCCTTGTGCTTCACTGCTCTATCCTCTCTGACCATTGTTCTTTGGTATTTGTGTTTTTTTTTTCTAGGACTTGCATTGCATTACATTCATGCATTTCATTCTAGGATTTATTTGTTTTCTCTTCTAAATAAATAAAATAAAATAAAATAAAAAGGGAAAAAGCAAATTGTGTTTGGCATTATTTTTTCTTGGTTTTTGAAAAACAAGGTTGGTCAATTTATTTACACATAACATATCTTATGTACTCTGTTTAGCTTTGATGAGCTTATTTATTGCACTTGACTGGTTGAAACTTTGTAGTGCATGTTGTGTGGGAAAGATGTTTATGGTGTTTATCACTTTGTCTTAATCTTGAAGTCACATGTTATTTGACTGTCGGACTAGTTTCTTTTGAGAAAGGCATAAATAACCATCTCACCACTGTTCACTAGCCAATCATGAACACCTTAGTGCATATCATAAGATTTTGTGCTCGAGAAAGTGTAGCACATGCACAAAAAGAACATAAGGTGTAGCCTCGGCTTAACTGCTTAATGCTTAAAATTGGTGTGTACTATTAGGCTTGATGTCAAATTCACTTAATCAAAAACTGGTGTGTACTATTAGGTTTGATGCCAATTCACATAATTAAGAGGCTAAAAACAAGAAACTTACATGACTGCAAGCTTATGTTCTAGGAGATGTGGGAGTTATGTGATGTAACTCTTTAGGTGATAGTCTCTTTTAAATTCTATGTGATGAATTTTGTAGATTTTGTGATTGATCGCTATACACATATCACCTCACATGTTTCTCAAGTTTTTGCTAGTTTGCACACACTACACGAGTTACTCTTTGCTAAACACTATACATGTTATTGTGTGTGTTTTTGGTTTGACCAACCAACTTTGAAAATATCTTGAAATTTATGCAAAACATTATTTTGCCTAAGAAACTGAAAGAACAACTGGCTGAAACTTTCTTTGGAGAAACTGGGATTACAAATTTTGGGTTTTTGAAAAATCATTCCATTTCATCTCATACTCATGCATTGTGGTTCATTGATTTCGATGCTTTGAGGAGTTTTTTTTTTAAATTGGCTTGAGATTTTCAAAAACTGGAATTTTTCTGAAAATACTGTGATCTGCTGCCTGTTTCGATCGATCCAGTCTGTTTTTCGATCGATCGAAAATTTTAAAATTTCTTTTATAAAATTTCGGAGTGATTCGATCGATCAAAAGTAATTTTCGATCAATCGAAAGTCGTGAATCAGCTTTTTTTAAAACAGTTCTCTTTGACTGATTCTTCAACTTTTCAAAAGTTTTTTTCAAACTTTCTTTTCTCTCTCCGATTTGGCACGGATCTACAGCGATTTTTTGTCGCTTTCCTCCAAATTTTTTGCAAGATTTCTCTTTCCTCAAACCGGTAAGTCTCTTTTGCCCCTCCTTTTTGAGTTTATTTGCATTTTTCATGCATTTTCCCTAAAATTTTCAGACCTCTCTATTTTTGGGATTTTTGATGTTTCAAGCAAAATTTTGTGCAATTGATCAATGGGTTTTTATGGGGACATGTTATAAGCTTGATTGTAATAGTTTAATTTGATCAATTTTGGTTTTTGTGAGAAATTGAAATTCTAGGGTTTATGTTCAAGTTCCGAATTGGGGATTTTGTTAAATTGAGTTGTAATTGATGAAATTGGCTTGTTGATTAGATGTAATTGGGCACTATAATCTATGTGTAATGTTTTGTAAGGCTTAATTCATCCATGTGTTTCAAAATTTTTCAAGTGGTGTTCAAATTTTTGGGGTTTTTTGTTAGAAACTCTGTGCTCAAGCCAATTTTGTGCAATTGAACTTAATTTTGACCTTTGTTTATTGCATTAGTACATGCATCATGTCATTTTAAATGTTCATGCATCATATAGATTTTTGCTCTATATTTTTTTTGTGCTAACTTGCAATCTGCCCTTGGTTTTTTATTTTTTTTGGTTTTCTCTGTGTCTCTGTCCTTTCCTTAGCATCATGCCTAGGAAAACTAGCGCTCGTAGGTCTGTCACCGCCTCTTCCCCATCCCCTCCTCCCTTTGACCGAGAGAAATTCCCCAGTGAGAAAAATCAAGAGGTTTATGATAAGTTGAATCTTAAGAGGAAAATTTGGTTTGAGCGTTCTGTCATTCTAGATGAGCTTGATCCTGCCATTAGGGCAAATTTTGAGTGTCGGGGCTGGTTACCCTTGGTGGATATTTCTGATCCTTCTCCACCTGTTACCTTGATTCGAGAGTTCTACTCGAACATCTCTATCCGCATATATGATTCCAACACTTTAGTAAAGAGTTGGATACGAGGCGTAGAGTACTCCATTACTCCTAAGGTAGTGGCTGATGCTCTAGGGGTACCTTTGGTACAGCACCCTGTCTATCTATATGATGAGTCTCTAGTTTTAAGTGATGTTATGTCTTACATCACTGGGTCTACTATCCAGTGGGGTTCTGATCCTCGGATCACCACTGCTGAGCTTTCTGAGTTTCACTATCTTTTCTTTAGGATAGCTTGTCACTCCATCTGGCCCATTTCTCATCTTTACACCATTCCTCTCGAGCGGTGTGTATTTTTGTATGCTCTTGTCACTGATGCTCCTATCAGTTTTCCCCACTTGTTCCTTCGTTCTTTGAACGAAGTGTGTAGGAGTTCATCCTCTGCTCATGCACTAGTTCATCCTATTTTCATCCATAGGATTCTTCTTTATTTAGGTTTAGAGGATTTCCCTTCCTCGGAGCCTGTGCATGTCATCGGTCCCTTAGGTGCGTCTTTTCTTAGACAGAGGGCTGCTTACCTTCGAGCTGGCACTAAACACCCTAGGTCTGAGCCTTCCGGGTCTACACCTCCTCCCTCTTCTTCTACAGGTCCTGCTGGTGAGGCTGTTCTTGATCCTGATGCTGCTGCTACTGTTCCTCCACCTCCATCGGATGACTTTGATATCCATCGTACTTTGGAGGCTGTCATGACCGTTCAGGCAGCTCATGGTCAGCTTTTGGTGGACCTTTTTGATGAGATCCGAGCTTTGCGAGCTGATCTAGCGCGTCTGCGTTCACCCTCACCACCTCCTTTTGATGATGGATTGTGATTGCCCTTTGGCATTCCGTCACAAAAAGGGGGAGTAGAGTTTGTAGAGGAGATTTTTGTAGTTAGGGAGATTTTTATTTGTTTTGTGGAGTAGATTGTATTTAGGCGCTTCACCTTGAATATCATTTTTGGGATATTCATGTTAGGGGGAGTAACATTGATTGATATACATGATTTTTTATTTGATTCTTGTTTCTTCGGATTCACTATTTATTGATTTATATTCTATGAGTTATTCATGATATATTTCTTTATTATGTGTTGTGTGAATCATACAAGAATGTTATACCTGTTTATATACTATTTTCTGTCACACATGCGTTTATGCATTTGTTGAGTATTTCAGGAATATACAGGTTAATTCAATTGAGCTGCTATCTACACTTGCAACTGATGGATAGTAGTTAGGATTGAATTTTGATTTTATGAGCATTATTTTGTAAAGGGCTTAGTACTTGTAAACTTTGAGCTTTTAGTTTGTGTTTTGTCACGGATTGCCAAAGGGGGAGTTTGTTAGGTTCTAAAGATTTAGGATTTTATGTATTTAGAACTCTAATTTGTATTGTTGGCAAACCATGATCAAAATAGGTTATTTAGTCTTGTTTAGACTTGGTTAAAGTTGGGTCTTTCATGTAAAGTTGGAATCGAGTGGTTGTAGATGCATTGGTGCATTTCGGCCTGGCTCGATCGATCGAATCTCGGGCAGAATGTCTTTCTGCAGAATATTCCAGCTCAGCCCTAACTCATTAAACGTTTTGGGTTTTCTGTTTTTACCCTAGGTATATAAAGAAAAACCCTAGCCACGTTTTTATAGTTGCTCCAGTTGTATTGTTGCTCATACATTGCTGTTTTGTGTAAATCTCTTGTGAGATCTAGAGGAGCTTTCCTTTACACAAAGCTTAGGGTTTTCGAGATAGAGATAGTATCAACATCTTGATGATCAACTCGATTGCTACCATTGAAGCTTAAAGAATATCAAGCGTGGGTGCTTGTAGCTGATTGAAGAATTCAAGAAAGAAGGAGTCCGTGGATTCGGAGCTTGCACGTGGTCGTGTCAGTAAGTTCTACTGGTGGGTAGCATTAGGAAGTCAAGTGGGGAGCTTGTAGTCCTTTTGTATGAACTTCGATTCTTTCATAGTGGATTCAGGTTTGCCTTGAGGATCGGTGGGTCAAATCCTCCCCAGGTTTTTACCGTGGGGTTTCCTGGGTGATCATATCTTGTGTTATTTATTATTCCGCTGCTTTATATGTTTGATATGATTATTTGATTGCTTTAAACTAGAATTGCTTAATTTGACTAAGTAACAACTTGGCTAATTAACTAGGCTAACCAATCTGGTTGTTTTAAGGGGTCTAAAACCGTTCAGTATATATAGACACAATACCTATTACTATTAATAGTAGAAGAATCTCCCAAGTTTAGTTTTGGGTAGAAAGATCTACAATCGGTCAGTTGGAATTTCCACTACAAGAAAAATGACATTTAGTGTCTACTTTTAAAAATAAAAAGTTTATGCAAAAAGGGATTTTTGTTTTCGGATTCAATCAAATAATTGCCACATAGTGATGTGATAAATTAGGAGTGGCAATTTGTGTTCGTATATTGGATTTATGTTGTGTCGACTAATGAGCAACACAACACTCATGTCGTGTTGTGTTGTGTTCGTATATGATAAATTGTGAGACCTAAAATCTTCATGTCAAACTTTTAAGTTGACATGAAAAATAAATTATTTTGGTAACTACTAATATCTTTTCCATATCTTGGCTCAACATGTTAAGGGTATTGAACTATTGATAACTATGTAACTTGGATAGAGGAAAATTTTCGTATGCTTGAGGCTACTTTAGCTCAGAATGTCATGTATTTATATTCTTCTTAACGAAAGTTACAATATTCATATATAAAAATAAATAATTAAATCTTTTCCTTGTCACCATTTTGGTTGATGCAATCTTTTTGTGTCAACATTTAAAAAGCCTATATAAAGTTATCATTTAAGTTGCCACATTTTTTTTTTTTTCTGAAGAAGTTGCCACATATGTTTTCTTTTTTTGCTGAAGAAGTCATCATTCAACATATGTTCTATTGATTTGGTTGCCCCAGGGAAAATATCTAGTTTGATACAACAATTGTTTCTGTTATTCTCAATGTATGCTAATTGCTAAGGTGAGATATAGAGAATTTGATATTTATCACTCTCAAAACTTTCGATTACCTTATCAATTTCTCTACAAACAAAATGATAACCAAAAGTTCATCAGAAACCTAAGAAGAATTCAATTACAATCACGAAACCCGATCTAAAAGAACAAAATATATATATAAAAGAAGATCATATAAATCAAAACATGTAAGAGATCAGAACCAAAAAAAGAAGAAAATATAATCGCAAAAAACATATCAATGCGAAAAAAATCAGAGAAGTACTAACCTCATAACAACATGGATTTCAAAGCAAAACCCTAGAGAATTTCACTGATAAAATTGAGAGAGAGAGAGAGAGAGAGAGAGAGAATATAAAAAGAAAAAAGAAAGAAATTGAAAGAATCATCGAGTGGGCCTATCCTTTGACATATAAGGAAATTCCCAATAGCCCCCTCTTTATTGGGCCTATACCCATCTTTCTTGTCAACCATTTGAGTGCTGAGAAATGATGCGTACAGCTTGACCCTAAAGATATATTTTCTTGTATGCAGCTTTTTCTTGGTTCCCCACTCCATTTAGGTTAGTGAGAATGGAAATTGGAAATAAATAAAAAAGTATAGTACCTAATAAAAGAAGCATAATCATATTACACCAAAATGCAGTGAAGTTTCACATCAGAAACTAAATTTTAAATTTACTTATGATATATGCATAATAACAAAAATACAGGGAAATTATAATGTTTCCTCAATATTGAAATATTTATGTAAAGAAAAGAAGGCAAGTGCCAAATAGTGGGGCAACTAGAAATCTTACCTAGGGGGTCCAAAATAAATATATCAATAATTTTTTATTTAACCAAAAATATATAATTTATATTTAAAAAATATCTTTAACATGACTTTTATATATATATATATATATATATATATATATATATATGTATATATATTGTAAGGTTGAGTTTTATCAACCATCTTTTTGGCTTTATTCCGTGCCAATTTGCTTGTAATTTAGTACTTAGTAACCCTATATTTAGGTGGGATTCATGTAAGGGTAGTGTGAGAAGTGAGTGTGAAGAATTGCTCAACATTGTGCAAAGAAGCAAGGACTCGCGGATAGGACTCGCGACTGACTCGCGGATTGCAAGCCGCCAAATGCTGCACACATGAGAAGCATGCGGGGAGGTGAAGGGTCATGCCAGTTGTCGCACTACAAGACAAAAGTCCCAGGCTGGCTAGGCCGTTATCTCGCGACTTGAACTCGCGACTTAGACCAGTCGCGAGGCCAAGCCACCAACCAGCCCTGTTTGGGAAAAACTGACTCTTCGTATTCCTAACTCACACCACTATATATAAACCCTTATACCCACGAAATGTAGAAAGCTTCTAGAGAGAATTTTGAGAGAAAAACCCTACAAAAAAATAAGATTGATTCATTCACAATCTTTATCTAAGAGACTCTTTAAATTCCTCTACTTTCTTCCTCTCCATTGATACATCCTTGAGAGGTTCTTGACCAAATCCTTTTCTCACCACACCCACGTTTGTGAGAAGGTCTTTTGGTGCTAAGTGAAGCAGTTTGGAAGGGACCAATGGTTATTGGTTGATGCTATGGGCTATAGTGGAATCCGGTAAGCTAGAGAAGAAAAAGGTTCGGTATAACCTCGTTGGAGCAAGAAGCTTGGAGGGCTTAGGTACCTGGGTAGATTAGGCTTTGCTGTTCATGTATCCCAACTACATTTTCTAGTGGATTATTGACCGCTTGGAGGGCGGCGGAGAGGTTTTACGCCGAGAGCTTCGATTTCCTCTTCGATAACACATCGCATGTTGTCCTTGTGTTTGCATCTCTCTTCCCTTTATCTTTGCCTTTTATTTTCTGTTGTGGATGTGATTATAATTGGCTTAGATTGTTTATCAATTCTGTGTTTGGCTTATATTCATGTTTCGCACATTAATTGTTTGATAATAAGCTTGAATTGGTAATTTGTAATTGGGAGTCAAAATGTTCATAGTGTTTTCAACGCTATTCGAACTTTCATTTGGTATCAGAGCGGATACACTTGTTGTGGTTTAAATACCTTAGTGTGATCCTTGACCCCTTGTGTTTATTTGCCATGGATAGTGTTTTGTATGCCTCTATGCATGTTTTGGATGTTGATGAATGTAGCATGCCATGTGTTTGTGAAAATGCCTCTATGAGTGATAATCCTCATGATTGTGATGCTATGCTACATAAATCCTTGGGTGTTGTTGATATTCCTAACATCAAACTCTTGAAGAAAAATGCTAAGAAGTTTCAAAAAAATTTGAGCAATTTATTTTGTGAAAAGGATGATTTGATTGCTAAGCTCAATGAATCCAACAAATTGGTTGAAATATATAAGAAACTTGCTAAAAATTCTCCTGAAAAGTTGAAAGATTTTGAATGTTTGAATATGGACTTGGATGCTAAACTTGTTTTACCTAACAAACTTGTTGATGAGTTAAAATGTAAAAATGAATCTCTTAAGATGCATGCCAAGTGTTTGATTGCTAAACCTATTGTTAAAAGGGTGAAAATATTTGTTGCAATCATGTTGTGGTGCCCAATTTTGTGCCTATTGTGTGTTCTACCTCAAAGGAAAAATCGGTATACATTCCTCCACACAAAAAAAATCAAAAGGTGGAGAGAAAGGTTGTTAAGACAAAGCCTTTGTTTAGGTCTCAACCTAAGGCTTTGGATGGATCTAAGTTTGTTCCAACTTGCCACCATTGTGGTGTGATTGGTCATATAAGACCTCAATGTCATAAGTTGAAGAGAGAACAAAATCATGTTGCTAGATCCCTTCCCAAAAAGGCTAGTAGACTTGAACACATTGTTTGTCACCATTGTGGTGCCTTTGGTCATCTTAGACCTCATTGCTCTAAGTTTCATGCTCTTAAAAGAATCAAAAGAAAAGAAAAATTTGAGCTTCTTGGAAGTTTTACTAAAAAGAGTAAACCGGATTTGAGTGAAAATAGCATGTTGTTAAAGAAAATGTTTAATGCTCTTAACTCCTTGACTATGTGCATCTCCGGTTCTCATTTTTCCAACCTTTGTCTCACTTCTCATGAGACACTCATTCCAAACAATCCTTCCATTTGGATGAGGAAGGGTTCCTATGGTTGAGCTTTTGCTCTTTTGGTCATTGATCTAATTCTTTCGATTTTTGTAGGACCCTTCATGCATTGATTGTCATATCTTCATGCATTTGTGCATTTTGCATTTATTTGTATGCATTGCTTTTGTTTTGATCTTACTTTTATGTTTTAGTTTTGTGTGAGTAAAAATCCAAAATCACATAAAAAGTGAAAAATTCAAAAAAGTTTGATCGTATATGTTTGAGCACGTATCACATGTGAGTTTTGCCTTGTACCTTCGTACAAATGGCTTTATGCATTTACGAGCTTAGCTTGTTCTTTATGCACTTATATCTTTGTGTGAAAAATCTTGACATCTTTGTGTGATTGTTGTAAATCAATCTTCAAGCTTGTCATGAATGATTAGTCAATAGTCTTGTTGGTTTTGAGACATGCATAGACTTGTGCCTATATATCTTCCCACTCTTTATTTTGTTTTTTTTGCTTAAAGAGCTCACCAAACGTAAATCTCCAAATGAAATTAGATATTGAGCTGCAAAAGCCTGTCGCACATACTAGTATTTGACTAGGAAAAAGGGAAAGCGACCAAAATAAAACGTATGATGCCCAAAAAGCCAAAGGCTAATTCATCAAATTGAAATATCAAAAATTTCAGGCATCGATCTCAAAATGAGATGTATTAACTCAAAATAAATCAAATGTTATGATTTATTCAGAAGCCAAATAAAAAGCTTCTAAGATTTGTAATCATTTTCTTGTGGGAGGTCATATGTGTTCATTCCTATAATTGAGATAGACCATTTGTCTTAGCACTAGTTGTGTATGACTTGATTGAATTGATCATTGAAGCTTCACTCTAGACTATGGACTATTCCACACTTGATACGCACACACAACACACATGCCTAATGTTCAATGAATGCCTTATTTATTTGTTCGATTGTACTTGTTTAAATGTGATGTATGTGTGCTCAACTTTATATGGATCAATCCAAAAAGATTTTTGATCATTTTATATGTTTTTGGAAGTGATTTTTATCACTCTTTGTGTTCATGCTTAGTGCTTACATTGTTTTTCAGTGTTTCAACATGTTCTGGGTTGAAAAACAAGTGTCAGAATTTTTGGCAACTCATTTTGGCGACTTGCAACCTGCTAAACCAAGTCGCGAGTTTTGGCGACTCGTTTTAGCAACTTCCCCAGTTGCAAGCCCAGTCGCGAGTTCACACAGAATGGTTTCGCGGCTCACTGGTGACTCGTTCGCGACTCGCCCAGTCGCCAAACACCCAGAAACAGCTTTTTAAAGGGTTTTTCGTGGGAAACCTGTTTTAAACCTCTCATATCCTATCATAAACCCCTTTCTCACTATTTTTTCATCAAAACCCAATCAATTTGAATGGTCTTTCATTCCATTAACATCTCTAAGGTAATTTGAAACTCTTTTCTTTGTTTTGGATCCTTGGATTATGTTTTAGTGAGTTTTGTACTCTTGGTTGGGATTTTCATCATAAGGGTTGGGAAAATTTTTTTTGGTCAAATTTTTGTATGGCATTAGTTTCTTTTAATGATTTGGTTTGGATGTTGGCCCCTTGTGGCAAAAAGATCATGTATTAAGGGTGGATTTCATGATGTTCATGCATTGTTTTACATTGTAATTCATAGCGTGCATGCTAGGTGTTTGATAAAATGCCTCTTAGACATTTTCTCGCTTGTTTGGACTCCGATGAGTATCAAACTTTGGGTTTCTCATGTTTCCTCATTAGGAACATGTTTACTTCATTGGTTGTGTATTTAACACACCTTGCCCCACATGTGCATTTTCCATGCATTGGTCATGCATTGCACTTTGCCACCTCTTGCACACACCTTGCTACCCTTGTCATGCATTGGTTCATACATTGTTTCTTCATCCTAGCATGTCATATCTTAGGTTTGAGTTTCATTTTCTCATTCATCTTGCACCCTTCATGCATCATAATCATTGTTCATATCTTCATCTCTTGCCCTCGTTTCTCCTTAACCCTTTGTCTATTCCTGACAAAAAGGGGGAGAGTATACTCTAGAGAGTATATTGGAGAGTTTTTTTCATTTCTATATGACCCTTGTGCACATTCTTAGGGGGAGAAATTCTATTTCTCGTGCACATTTGTAAGGGGAGAGATATTCCATAGGGGAGATTCATATACCAAAGGGGAGAAGACATTGAGATAATAAGAAAACTTTGTTTTGGTGTTTGGTGTTTGATCAAGTTGCTCACATGTTTCGCATCATATTTACTTGATTGCAATTTACTTGTTACATTATACTTGTCCTTTTATTACTTGCTTTACCTTGAGGGTCTAATGTATTTTGTGCAAGTGTTTCAGGTTATAGGTATATATGTTCCAAGTTCATCACGACTCCTATGATTCATGATAGGGGGAGTGATATGATAAGGGAAGTACTTTATACTTTGTACCTGGTACCTTTGTAGGTTTTTAAGGTTCTTTGTTTGTACCCATATTGCTTTTGTAAGCTTTTAAAGATTGTTTCTATGCACTTTGTAGGCTTTATGGTTTGTACCTTGCTTTATGCAGCCTTTGTGCTTTGTTAAATCAGTACTTCTAACTAAATATTATGCATTTCCTTTTAAGTACTGTCACTCTTGTACCCTTGTAGGACTTTATTCCTAGATGCATATACTTCATGTATATTGGTTGAGTGTTGGTCATTCAAGTGATTTACCTTGTGTTTGTCAGCTTGAATGTCCGGATGTTCATTCCAAGTGTGAATGAGCATTGTGATCACTTGTATGTAGTGATTACCTGTTTTGGTCATGCCATGGTCTATTACTATATTCCATTTTGCTTGATCACATTGTGCTTGCTCTATATGCATTACAAGTTTTCTGCATACAATGAACTTATTGTGTTGTTGTGTTTCAGGAGATTCTTGTTCTTATGGTTCTAAAGCTTCACAGATTCTAGAGTTAGGTGTGAGTGAGTTTTTTAACTGTTCCCAACTCACGCGTTAAGTCTAGAGTTTATTATAGGGTTTTGTCACAGAATAGCCAAAATGGGAGATTGTAAGGTTGAGTTTTATCAACCATCTTGTTGGCTTTATTCCGTGCCAATTTGCTTGTAATTTAGTACTTAGTAAACCTGTATTTAGGTGGGATTCATGTAAGAGTAGTGTGTGAAAAGAGTGTGAAGAATTGCTCAACATTGTGCAAAGAAGCAGGGACTCGCGGCTAGGACTCGCAACTGACTCGCGGCTTGCAAGCCGCCAAATGCTACACACGTGAGAAGCATGCAGGGAGGTGAAGGGTGACGCTAGCTATCGCACTACAGGACAAAAGTCCCAGGCTGGCCAGGCCGTTATCTCGCGACTTGAACTCGCGACTTAGACCAGTTGCGAGGCCAAGCCGCTAACTAGCCCTGTTTGGGAAAAACTAACTCTTCGTATTCCAAACTCACACCACTATATATAGACCCTTATACCCACGAAATGTAGAGAGCTTCCAGAGAGAATTTTGAGAGAAAAACCCTAGAGAAAAAACAAGATTGATTGATTCATAATCTTTATCTAAGAGACTCTTTAAATTCCTCTACTCTCTTCCTCTCCATTGATACATCCTTGACAGGTTCTTGACCAAATCATTTTCTTACCACACCCACGTTTGTGAGAAGGTCTTTTGGTGCTAAGGGAAGCAGTTTGGACGGGACCAATGGTTATTGGTTGATGCTACGGGCTATTGCAGAATCCGGTAAGCTAGAGAAGAAAAAGGTTCGGCGTAACCTCGTTGGAGCAAGAAGCTTGAAGGGCTTAGGTACCTGGGTAGAGTAGGCTTGGAGGGTCTATTGCTGTTCATGTATCCCAACTACATTTTCTAGTGGATTATTGACTGCTTGGAAGGCGGCAGAGAGGTTTTACGCTGAGGGCTTCAATTTCCTCTTCAATAACACATCGTGTGTTGTCCTTGTGTTTGCATCTCTCTTCCCTTTATCTTTGCCTTTTATTTTCTGTTGTGGATGTGATTATAATTGGCATAGATTGTTTATCAATTTTGTGTTTGGTTTATATTCATGTTCTGCACATTATTTGTTTGATAATAAGCTTGAATTGGTAATTTGTAATTGGGGGTTAAAACATTCATAGTGTTTTCAACGCTATTCGAACTTTAATATATAAATAATCTCATTGATGTGTATAAACGTTTGTGAGATTGCATCAACGTTATTAATGGAAGACTCATAGTTATCTCTTCGTATGTATATCATACTATCATGAATCAATTTTCGTAAACTCTCTCACTTAAAATGGGAAAAATTTCAGTCTGTGAAAAGTCGTGCTAATTGAGGGAATCATCAAATCAAGATTCAAATTGAAGTAAAACCACTCACATCTGTGTCTCCGAAGTCCAAAGAGCAGAATATTCAATGGCAAGAAATAGCAGCTAATAGTAGGAGAAATTGGGTAACAATACAAGAAAACAACATATTGGAGTAAAACCATTCATATCTGTGTGACTCCAAAGGTACGTGAATGGCTTTGTGTAACATCCATGTTGCTCCAACCCTTTGTTTTAACCATCTTGGCCTTCATCTTCATCCTCCTATTCAAATGGTCCTCCTTCCTTCCAAACAGAAACTCCAAAAAAAACTCACCACCTTCACCACCAAAGCTACTAATCATTGGAAACCTACACCAACTTGGCTTGCAGCCTCACCGTTCACTTGAAACCTTAGCTCAACGCCATGGCCCTCTCATGCTGCTTCACTTTGGCAGCGTACCAGTCCGTGTTGTCTCGTCTGCTGATGCTGCTCAAGAGATCATGAAGACCCAAGACCTCAACTTTGCAAACCGCCCCAAATCAAGCATGTTCGATAAACTATTGTACAATTACAAAGATGTGTCAATGGCTCCCTATGGTGAGTATTGGAGGCAGATGAAAAGCATACTTGTGCTACATCTTTTGAGTAACAAAAGGGTTAAGTCCTTTCACTATGTGAGAGAGGAGGAAACGTCCCTAATGATAGATAAAATCAAGCAGTGTTATGATTCATCTACATCTGTGAATTTAAGCGAGGTGTTTGCAAAGCTCACTAATGATGTAGTATGTAGGGTGGCCTTGGGAAAGAAATATGGCGAAGGGGAAGGTGGAAGGAAGTTTAAGGAGCTTCTAGAGGAGTATGTGGAATTGTTGGGTGTCATAAGCGTGAGGGACTATATTCCATGGCTTTCTTGGGTGAATCGTGTTAATGGCTTGGATGCAAGTGCAGAGAAAGTGGCTAAACAACTTGATGATTTTCTAGGAGTAATTGAAGAGCATTTAAATTTTGAGAAGGAAGGGGGCCATGATCATGCTCTTAGTGACTTTATGGATGTTTTGTTTTGGATTAAAAAGGAAAACGTAATCGGTTTTCCTATTGATAGAGTTAGCATCAAAGCTCTAATCCTAGGTAAGCATCTCTCTCTCTCTCTCTCTCTCTCTCATATGTGCATCTCATCCTTAGGCCTTGTTTGGATGGTGGAAACATTATCACTCATCACTCAAATCTCATAACTCAAACTCAGTTGCCATAACTCATATCTCTATCTCTATTTTTTCACTCACTCAAATTAAAACTTGTTTGGTTTTTTATTTTGTTTCCTATAACTCAAAATTTTGCACAAAGTGGTGGGACTCATTTACTATGCTAAGTCAGAATGGTCCCTTCTCTCTCTCTTTTTTTTTTTTTTTTTTAGGCCTTTTCCATTTCATGCCTCTCTTCCACTTTGGAATGGTAACAAGAAGTAGAAACTCAAAACCATAGCTAAAATTCAACACCACACTATGCCCAGCAGAAACTCAACGCCATAACTAAAACAAGAATCACAATACCACATATTTTTCAGTAATGTGAATGAGATAGCAAAAACAAAATTAAGAGAGCACACACAACCCAACAACCATCGAGGAGTACACGACCATAAACAACCCACAAACCCAACACCACCATAAACAACCCATAAACCCACCGATCTCAACCCATAAACCCACTAAGAAAAGGATCCGTAAAGAAGAAAGAATAAGAAAAAAAATTCTATAATGAGAAAGGCGAAAAGGAAGGGGCGGAAAAAAAAGAAGAAGAAAGAAAGTAGAACTCAGTTGCTTCTTGGTGTTAACTATTAATGGAAAAAAAAAAAGAAAAAAAGAAAAGTGGAGAAGAAAGAAAAAAGAAAGAAAAGTGGAGAATGATCGGAGAGAGAGAGAAGTAAAGTCTGACTTGACAAAGACCAGTTGGTCCCAACACTTTATTTTTTTACAACTTTGCCATTGAACTCAGTTTTCAATCACTTGAAAACATCTCAAATGTATTTTCAATTTTCATCACTATAATTCAGATTTTTAGAGTTTTGAGTGATGAAAACATTACTAAAAAATCTTCACAAACAAAGGTTCTTCTATAGGTCCCACATGTTTTGAGTTATGGGTGATGAAAATTGAGTTATATCACTCAGTTTTCACAAAATCCAAACAACCCCTTATTTTTGGGATTGATAAAATTCGCAAGGGAATAAGTGGCATAGCTAGAATTTGACTTTAAAGGCTAAAACTTGTAACTAACATATATATATATATATATATATATATATACACACACACACATCACACATCAGTAGAAATATAAAATTATAAATACACCCACTATGCAAGGGCACAACGCATAGACATATATATTTATATTCAAAGATTTGAACAGTAAAATACCACTCATTTGAATAATATTAAACATCATTTCAATGTTAGATTACCCATAAAACGATAGTATAACTATTATATAGTGTTTATTTGTTAAGGTTTAATATATACCCACACTAATAAGTCGTGTTTTAATTTTTCATAGTCAAAGTTTTGCTTATAATTGTCATGTAATGATTTTTAGTACTTTTAAATAAATTTCAAGCGAAATTCATTATGGTTATGGACTTATTGCTAAACTCATAAAATGTATAAATTATTACAGTTTACAACCATTTTTGCATATACTTACTCATTTTTATGAAATATAATACATTATTGTATAAATAATTTTAATACTTAAACACTTTTGAAAGGTAAAGGTTTATATATAAATAAATAAATATATATGTGGGTGCCCGATGACTGAGGAGGGATCTGAAGAGTTGCAGTATGATTGTGGGGATGTCACAGTCCACTGGCCCGAGGAGGAAAGGTGTCCGAGGAAAGGAGGAGATAAGTCAAAGTACTCTAAGGGATTCCAAGTGGGAGCGAGAGTTTGAAGAGAGAGAGGGAGTCAGTGGTTATAGGGGAAGTTTCTGGCTTGGAGTAGCCTGTCGCCTCCACATTAAATAATGGGCAACAACTTTAGTAGCTGCATTGATGAGGAAGTGGCCTGAATAGTGCAAGTCACAGCTAAGCAAACTCCTTCCACCATCTTCTTCAGATGGAGAAAAAGACAAGTGTCATTAGAGGAAGCTAGTTAGGGAGGAATGGATGGTTGAGATATGAGGAAAGGAGAAGTATATAAGAAAATGGGGGCTTACAGAAAAATGGATTTGAAAGACAAGTATTAAAAAAAAAAAAAAAAAAGCAAAAGTACTAGAGATAAACAAGAAGAACAGAGAGAGAGAGAGAAGAGTGAATAGTGAATAGTGTAACTTTTTGGATAATCTTAGCCTCCTCGGGCAAGCTTGTGGAGGGATATATGCTCTTCTATTCTATGAAATTAACTTTTTCTTCTCTATCTTCATCCTCAGGCAGAGTCCCCTCTTATTGTTCGTTTCGCTCTCTTACAAATTTTATTGATTTGGGCCAAGATTGAACTGTACAACTCACTGTTCTAAGTGGGCTTGGGCCGCAAGATCCTTACAATATATATATATATATATATATATATATTATGGTTTTTCCTTCCTAAGCACCAGATCCAATCGATTAGCTAGGTTTTAAATGTAATTACATGCTTTATACATTTGGTTTTCATTTGGTTTTTTTAGATTTGTACTTGATTAAGATGTTTAGTAATCAAATTGTTGAATGACTCTAAAAGGAGGGCAACTGGCCTCTTGGCTCTGCCCTTGAATGGGAAGTATGATTATGTCCAAATTACATGTTTAAAGAGGTAAAAGATAATTTCATCATTCCTAGAAGAATGATCTCATTTTCCATATTGCACTTTAAATTCTACCAATCATAACTTGTCACATATTTTTACTTTTCCCTATAAAATAACCAAAGTTTAAAATGAAGAAAATATAAACCAATCATATGATATACTACAATTGATGAAGTAAAAAGTATAACTATGAAAATAGGATGGATGATTTCTATTTTTGCTGATGAGAGCCTTAGGCACCTCCAAAACATTTTGGTATGAGTTTATGAAAATATGCATATTCGTTTTGGAAGTTTGAACAAAAAACAAACCAACATTACATCCTTGAAGTAAAAGATAATAATAAGTCTATAGACATACATTTTTTTTGAAGGGAATATATACAAAATTCCTAGATCAGTGAGATGCAAAGATAGAGAAAAAATATACACCAAAGAAAAATAATCACACTCAAGACAGTATTTACGCGGTTTGGCAATTTGCCTACATCCAAGAAGTTGCAGGAATTTCACTATTCTCAAGGAAAAAATTCAGAGTGCGGCAGTATAGTTTTCTCTCTAAAAAACAACATAAAACCCCTAATCTCCAAAACAACAGTTTTTATATCCTCCATTCCATGGATTAAGGCTCAGAAAATCTTCCATTAAAAACCGTAACAATATTATTTCGGGTCGGGTCATAATCCGGACCAAACACAACTAGGCTCCACAAGGCCCAACATTTTTCACACACTCACTTTTCACATCTTGTTGAGGTAGCAAGTTATAATTGGTGACTAATAACTATAATAACGCTTTCACATAAATCTGTAGTAAAACCATTTTTATTGCTCACCTATCATAATTTGTTATTTGAGCAAGTTATGGAAACGTATGTGTCTATAAACTTTTATTTTTGAAAGCGTCTATGGACTCATTCAAACATAAGTAATGAGAGAAATTAAATATTTCCTCCCAAAATGAGCAAAGATGTATAATAAAGAAAATAACTTGGAATGTTTGAGGAAGGGAGGTCACCAGTAATACTAAATAGTCTCTTATTTCACTCCAAAAAAGGTTGATAGCCTTGATTACAAAAGGGTTTGTTTTGCAGATAGTAAAGGGATGGTTATGTACTTATATGACTATTTACCCACGCCACCCAATGTACAAATATTTGTTTGATTCTATCAAGAAAGACACATGTATATAGTCATGATTTCTATTTAGCTTGTATTCATAGAAGACATCTAGGAATGGCAAATTAAAGTCACAACTCAATAAATCAAATTTGTGTCTAGCTGTGTCTCAAGGGAAACAAAAACTTCTTATGCTTGAGTTGATTCTGGATCTTTGTCTTGGTCTTGAAAATATAACTCTATAACATACAAGACTTACAATTTGTTCACGATTTACCAACACTAAAGAAATAGGGAAAATTGTGAAGTACATCCCTAAATTTTGGAGTTATTTGAATTTTACACCTTGAAATTTGAAAAATTGGTTTTTATATCCTGAAATTTGGAAAATTGGTTTTTACACCCTATAATTTGGTTCCATTAGCAAAACTTCATCCTCCGTTAATTTTAACTATTAAGTGACATGCTGGCGTGCTAATATGTATTTTTTCTTTTGTTGGCCAAATTAGCCTCCGAAAATGACACTGCTTTGGAAGCACTAGCAGTGCTCTTTGTTTAAAGTGAAAAAACATTTTTTTGGGAGTCTGATTGGGTAAAAAAAATTTAATAAATACACATCAGCATACTAGTCTATCACTTAACAGTCAAAACTAACGGAGGGTGGGGGTTTGCTAACAGAACCAAACTTCTAGATGTAAAATTCAAACAACCCCAAACTTTAAAAGTGTACTTTGTAATTTATCCAAAAAAATATATACTTAGCATTTGGGATTATTAAGCTTCACATGGGATGTATAATCATTATGTCTAAATTACATGTTTGAAGAGGTAAAAGATAATGTTATTCTTTCTGGCAAGCTAAGAGTCCTTGACACTTCTAAAACATTCTAGGATGAGCTTAAGAATATATGCATTTGTTGTGGAAGTTTGTACTAATTGATGAGGTCGATTAGAAAAATTAGATATCACTTCCATCCTGTGGTAGCTAGTAAAGGACAAGTGGGCAACAATTGTTAACAAAATTGTAATGAGAGAAAAAATATATAATTTTACCAATATTACACCGTTGTCTCTTTTTCTTTTTTCTTTTTTTCTTTTTGTATAAGATAAAAAATAATGAATAAGTCCATAGATGTACATATTTTCACACACTTCTCACATCTATTTGTAGTGAGAAATTGCCATTGGTGACTGGTGAGTAATAACTGTAACAACACTTTCACATGAACCCATCATTGGAATCATTTTTATTTTCCATCACTCAAAACTTATTATTATTTCACACTTTTGAACATGAAATATTTAATACAATATTCATAATTTTATATTAGATATCCACATTTTATACATGATATGATGTGAAATAGTGTGAATACTCTTGAATGTGAAACAATCAAAACCCAATTGCAAAAAGGGTCTATTTTAGTTTAGGAGGCTATGGTATTTGGCACTGTTTTCTCATGCATTTTGACAAACTTCTTCATAATATTGATCCTCTTTTGTTATAGGATGCACTTGTTGCTGGTACTAACACTACACACTCAATCTTAGAATGGGCACAAACAGAACTCTTAAGGCACCCGAAGGTGATGAAAAAGGTGCAAAATGAAGAGAAATATCACTGGCAACAAGAAATACATAACAGAGGTTGACTTGGATAAAATGCATTACTTGAAGGCAGTAAAATATTAAAGAGACTCTTCGTTTCCATCCACCTATTCTATTGTTACTTCCACGAGAATCGATTCAAGATGCCAAAGTACAAGGTTATGATATTGCAGCTAAAACACAAGTTATTATAAATGCATGGGCAATTGCAAGAGACCATGCGTCATGGGACGAACTTGAGAAGTTTCAATCAAAAAGGTTTTTAACTTCATCTATAGATTTTAAAGGACATGACTTCCAATTGATTCCATTTGGAGCTGGAAGGAGGGGTTTCTCAGGAATTTCCTTTGCCATAACCACTATTGAGCTTATTTTGGCAAATCTTATTCAAAACTTTGATTGGACATTGCCTAGTGGAGCAAGAGGAGTAGATTTGGTCATGACTGGATCTGCTAGTCTAACCATTCATAGAAAATTTCCTCTTATGGCAATTGCAACTCTATATTTTGGCTAGTAGTATATAGAGGCAATGCATATTAGTAGTAGCAGAATCCCTATGTTTTCAATTTGGATAATAGGAATCTGGAATTGGTAAGCTTGAGTCTCTCGTTTTTCTTCACTCCATTTTGGTTGCTGAAAATGGAATTTGGAAACGTATCATAATCATTTATTTGTACTACTATTTAAGAGGTTTTTCCTGTTTGGACTGAAATTTTTTTTTTTCCAAAATACTCCTACAACCTATGTTTAAGTAGGGTCAAAACTTAAGGAACATCGTAAAAATACATTTCTAATTCTCAACTAAAACATTTCTTACAAAATAGGATCACTCTCCCACTAATCCACTTATTCAGAAGCAAACTTCACTTAACCCATGTAAAAAGTTTTTTTTTTTTTTTTTTTTAATAATTTTAGAAACCCACATTAAAAAATTAAAACCTTACATTTCATTCTCTTACCATCCACTTTCCCCCCCCCCCCCCCCCCCCCCCCCCAAAACATTGCCTATAAAATAGGATAAATTTAAAAGCTTTTTCTAGAAGAAAGTATCAAGAGATTTGAATTTTCTCCATAATTCCACATTTACACTTTTCTCTTTTTTTTTTTCATGTAATCTTTTTCTTTTTTAATTGGCCGCATTTTTTTTTTCCGTTATCTATTTTTATTTTTTTAAACCCATGTCTAACTTCCCATACGTTGGTTATTTTCTTCTTCATTTTTCACTCTTTATTTAGATACTTACCCTCTTTGTTTGTTTGTTGTTTTTTTTTTTTTAAATTCCTTTTTGATATTAGGTCCTTTTTTTTTTCTTTTTCTTTTTTAAATTCATGTTTCCCTTACTCATACTCCCTTCATGTTTTTTTTTTTTTAATAATTCTTCTTTATTTATTTATTTTTTTTAACAATTCTTTTTTTTTTATTATTATAAAAGTTCTTCTTTATTTTTTATAACACTCATACAATAAAACTATCACTATAACTTTTCATCCATATCCCTTAAATTTAGACACTACTATTCTCCTGTTGATTTTCAAATTGCTAACCGTATCACCACAATTTGGTTGGATCATTTTTCTAAATGAAAACTCCCATGTAAAACATTATTTACAAAATAGGACCACATTCCCAGTACACTCATGTTGATTTTCAAACTCAAATTACTTCTTCTTCAGTTCTCAAATTCTCTCAATTCTATTAATCTTCTTTCACCATTATCATCATTTTTTACTATTTGCTTTACTCAAATTTGCACCTGCTCAATGGTATGTGTATGTCAATATACTTTGGTCTTTTCTATTTTGATTTTCTAATTCATGAACAACTTCATATTTTCTAGAAACAAATTAAATATTTGTGTAAAATAGCCCTTATATTTCAGCCTCACCATTAATTTTTTTCACATATTTTTTCAAGGAATGTGCATTGTGGTGCCTATCTTCAAGATTGGTATCTATAATTCAAGGAACATGCACTGGGGTGTCTATCTTCAAGATTTTGGTATAACTTCAAGGAACTTGCACTGGGGTGTTGATCTTCAAGATTTTCATGTGTTCTATCCTCTATCTCCAACGAACTGTTTGGACTTTGGACTTGAAGTGTAGTCAACGATAAAAATGTAAGTATCTTTTATGACCTCTATTTAGAACGCCTCATATGTATTGAGTTCTCTCTATTACTTTTGCTTTTATGAGTTGCTGTAAAGTTGTGATTTACAACTATATTTTATGTTGGCTTTAATCCATGACAAAAAGTATTGTAATTGCTTTAATTTATTTCCTTGTATTTTGTGAGATTTTATTGTATTGGGTTTAGTATTAAGTTAGTGAAGAATCAAGCATGAATTGAAGAACAAGTGGATTTTGCGAGAAGGTCGCGAGAAGCTAACCCGCGAAAAAGCCACGTGAGAAGCACATGTTGGAAGCTAAAGAGTCATGCCAGCCTAGAGGATTTCGCGAGTGTCTCACGGGTAAGGCCTTCCCGCGAAGTACTCGCGAAACATTCTGCTTGGAGGATTTTTAAGTGTGACTTTCTTACCCTTCACCCATACTATATATACCCTCATTACCCACAAAATTTTGAGAGGTCATTCAGAGAGAAAAACCCTAGATAGGTTTTCTACAACACACACACCCATCTTTTAGAGAGAGATCTACTCATCCTTAGTGAGAAATCAATGAATCTAACAAATTGGTTGAAAAGTATAAGAAACTTACTGAAAATTCTCTTGAAAAACTAAAGGAGTTTGAGTGTTTGAATGTGGTCTTGGATGCTAAACTTGTTTTGTCTAACAAACTTGTTGATAAGCTAAAATGTGAAAATGAATCTCTTAAGATGCATGCCAAGTGTTTGATTGCTGAACCTATTGCTAAAAATGATGAAAATATTTGTTGCAATCATGTTATGGTACCCGATCATGTGCCTATTGTGTGTTCTACCTTAAAGGACAAATTGGTGTACATTTCTCTACATAAAAGAAATCAAAAGGTGGAAAAAAAAAGGCCCTTAAGCCAAAGCCTCCGTTTAGGTCTCAATCTAAGGTTTTGGATGGATCTAAATTTGTTCCAACTTGCCAACATTGTGGTGTGATTGATCATATGAGACCTCAATGTCCAAAGTTGAAGAGAGAACAAAACCATGTTACTATATCCCTTCCCAAAAAGCCTAGTGGACCTAAACACATTGTTTGTCACCATTGTGGTGCCTTTGGTCATCTTAGACCTCACTGCTTGAAGTTTCAAGCTCTTAACCGAATCAAAAGAAAAGAAAAACTTAAGCTTCTTTGAAGTTGAGCTTTGCAAGCCTCGTCTCACTTCTCACGAGACACTCATTCCAAACAATCGTTCCATTTGGATGAGGAATGGTTCCTATGGTTGAGCTTATGCTCTTTTGGTCCTTAATCTAATTCTTTCGATCTTTGTAGGACCCTTTATGCATTAGATACTTCATTGTCATGTATTTATGCATCATGTATCTTTTTATATGAATTGTTTTGTTTTTGTTTTTGATCTTACTTTTACATCTTTGTTTTGTGTGTGTAAAAATCTAAAACCACACAAATAGTGAAAATTTCAAAAAGTTTGATTGTATATGTTTAAGCACATATCACATGTGAGTTTGGCCAAGTACCTCTATACTAATGGCGTAGTGCATTTACGAGCTTAGCTTGATATGTATGCACATCCATCTTTGTGAGAAAAATCTTGACATCTATGTGTGATTGTTCTAAATCGATCTTCAAGCTTGTCATGAATGATTAGTCAATAATCTTGATGGTTTTGATACATGCATAGACTTGTGCCTATATATCTTCTCACTCTTTTATGTTTTTGTGTTATAGCTCAACCAATGTCAAATCTCGAAAAGAGATAATAAGCGGCAAAACCCGTCGCATATACTAGTATTTGACTAGGAAAAAGGGAAAGCGACTTGTATTGAAATGTATGGTGCCCAAAAAGCCAAAGGCTTACTCTCAAAATTGAAATATAAAAAATTTCAAGCATCGATCTCAAAATGAGATGTATTATTCTTAAATGATCAAATGTTATGAGTTGAAAGAAGCCAAAAGAAAAGCTTCAAAGATATGTGAAAGCTAAAAAATGTGTGAAAATACAAGAACTGTTTAGAGCCCCAAATTAAAACCTACGATTCGGTTTATTTTACTCTAACTTAAACTAAGTGTGGAATAGAGTAAATGCGAGGGGATAAATAATATAACTACTCTAAGCCATATTCAACAAATTATAGCAGTAAAATGAAAGCTAAAAAAGTAGGGAAGAAGAATGCAAACACAAGATAACACGCCGATGTGTTATCGAAAAGGAAGCCGATGTGTTATCGAAAATGAAACCGAAGAACTCGGCGAAAAACCTATCCGCCGCCCTCCAAACGGTAAATCAATCCACTAGAGAATAAGTTAGAGTACACGAATAACAAAGAACCCTCCAAGCCTAGTCTACCCCATGTACTCAAGCCCTCCAAGCTCCTGCTACCAACTAACTTCGCCAAGCCTTGTCTTCTCTAACTCTCCAAATCATGCAATTCAGCCCGATTGCATCCACCAAACAAATGGCTTCTTCCAATACTTCCCAGCAATACCAAAACCTCACTTTACACTTAAGATGGGTGTGGTAAATGTTTGGGCTATCAACCTCTTAAGGATTTGGAAATTGAGAGGTAGGAGTTGAGGAAAACCACAATGGATTGTGTAGAGAATTGTGGGTATAACAATCTCTAACTCTCAGGGGTAGTGGCTAGGATTTTCTCTCAGAAAAGCACTCCTCAACATATGTGGGTAATATGAGTATATATAGTGTGGGTAGAGACAGGGTGTATCAAATATGACAAATTGGCAAAACAAAATATTTCATGGGTATCTCGCGAGAAGGCCTTACCCCCGAGACACTCGTGAAAACCAGCTGTCACCATCTGTCATGACTCTTCGCATTCTAGTCATGTACTGAGCATATGCTTCACTTCGTGGGAAGGCTACTCACGAGCTACCCGCGAAAACTTCTTTGGTCTTCAATTACCTTAAGTCTTCACACTCTCTCTCACACACAACCCTTACAATAAAATCCTACATAAAATACAGGGTACAAAAGATTGAACATAATTATAATCAAATTTGGCATGGAATTAAATCCAACACAAAATAGTTGTAAATCACAACTTTACAATATGTAATCATTTTCTTGTGGGAGGTCATATATATTCATTTCTATAATTGAGATAGACCACTTGACTTAATACTAGTTGTGTATGACTTGATTGAATTGATCATTGAAATTTCACTCTAGACTAAGGACTATTCCACATTTGATACACACACACAACACACAAGTCTAATGTTTAATGAATGTCTATTTCATTTGTGTGATTGTACATGTTCAAATGCGATGTGTGCGTGCTCAACAATATGTGGATCAAACCAAAAAGATTTTTGTTCTTTTTGTTTGCTTTTGGAAGTGATTTATATCACCCATGTTTTTCAAAGTTTTTCAAGTAGTTTTTTAGTGAAAAAACATTTTTTCTTGGGTGTTTCTGCGAGTAATTTTGCAAGTAAGGCTTACCTGCAAAAAATTTCATGAGTAAGCTCAGTCAGGAAGTTTGGACAGAGCGTTTCGCGAGTATTTCATGACTGTCAAGTAAGGCTTATCCGCGAAAATTACCAGATCAGCTTTTTAAAGGGCATTTCATGGGACATTTGTTTTAAACGTCTCCTATCTTCTCCCAAACCCCTATTTTAATGTTTCAACATCAAAATCCAACTAATTTCAAGTGTTTTACATTCCATAAGCATCTCTAAGGTAATCTTTAGCTCTTTCCATTGATTTTGATCCTTAAATTATGTTTTTGAGGGTTTTATGTTCAAAGTTGGGGTTTTCTCAAATGGGAGTTGGAAAACTTAATTTTTGTCAATATTTTTTTATTGGGTTTTGTTTTAATGTTGATTTGCTTTGGATGTTGGCCCTTTGTGGCAAAAATAACATGTATTTAGGCAAGTTTTTCATATGTTCATGCATTGTTTAACATACATGTGTAGTGTGTGCACTCTAAGTGTTTGACAAAATGCCTAAATGACATTTTTTTTGTTGTTTTGGACTCCGATGAGTACCAATTTTTGGGATTACCCGATTATGTATGTCTATCATGTATTGATCATTGGCTGTGTATTTTACACACTTTGCCCCATGAGTGTTTGCTCATGCATTGTGAAAGTTCAAAATGTGTCTAAAACACCCTTGAACGTTTAGACCCCCCAAATTACAAAATTACCAATTCAAGCTTTATATCAAACAATTAATGTGTGGAATATGATAACAAGCTTATAACAGAATTGATAAACAATCTAAGCCAAATATAAACACATCCACAGCAGTAAATATAAGGCAAAGATAAAGGGAAAGAAGATGCAAACACACGGACAACACATGATGTGTTATCGAAGAGGAAACCAAAGTCCTCGGCGTAAAACCTCTCCGCCGCCCTCCAAGCAGTCAAATAATCCACTAAAGAATGTAGTTGGGATACATGAACAGCAGAAGACCCTCCAAGCCTAATCTACCCAAGTACCTAAGCCCTCCAAGCTTCGTGCTCCAACGAGGTTACGCCGAACCTATTTTTTCTTCAGCTTCCCGGATTCTGGTACTAGACCATAACATCAACCAATGTATATTGGTTCCTTCCAAACTGCTTCCCTTAGTACCAAATGAACCTTCTCACAGACGTGGGTGTGGTGAGAAAAGGATTTGGTAAATGACCCCTCAAGGGTATGACAATGGAGAGGAAGAGAGTAGAGGAATTTGTAGAGTCTCTTAGATGAAGATTGGGGATGAGGTAATCTTGTTTTTCTCTAGGGTTTTCTCTCACAAAATTCTCTTTAAAAGCTCTATCAATATCGTGGGTATAAGGGTCTATATATAGTGGGATGAGAAAAGAATACGAAGAGACAGTTTTTGTCAAACAGGGTAAATTGGCGGCTTGGTCTCGCGACTTGTTCAAGTCGCGAGTTCAAGTCACGACGTAACGCCCTGGCCAGCCTGAGACTTTTGTCCTGTAGTACGACAGCTGGCGCGACCCTTCAGCTTCCCTGTGTGCATCTCACATGCCTACATTTGGCGGTTTGCCAGTTGCGAGCCACCCGCGAGTCCTAGCCACGAAGCTCTGCTTCTTTGCACATACGTGAGCTTTTCTTCACATCTTCTCACACACTACCCTTACAATAATCCCACCTTATTACAGGGTTACTAAATGCTAAATTACAAGCAAATTGGCACGGAATAAAGCCAACAAAATGGTTGATAAATTTCAACCTTACACATTGGTCATGCATCTCACTTGCATAATAAATACACATTAGATGCACCTTTGCTGCACACATTCTAATACTTGACATGTTTTGCATTCACTCATGCTAGTTAAGTCTTTTTAGACCTTTTAACACATATAACATGTTCTTGTGTCTATGTCATGCATTAGCCTATACCTTGTTCCATTATCCTTAGCATGTCATGTTTACTTCATGCCTTGTAGCATTTTTTAAATGTTTTTGTTTTTTTTTATCTTTTTTTTTTTTTTTCATCTTGCACCCCTCATGCATCATATTTTACCCTTGTTCATATCTTCTTTTTTCCCTCTTTCCTCTTGATTCATTTGTCTATTCGTGACAAGAAGGGGGAGAGTATAGTGAAAAGTATATCGGTGTGTATCATCATTTCTATATAACTCATGTGCACATTCTTAGAGGGAGAAATTCTACCTCGTGCACATTCGTAAGGGGAGAAAGTCATAAGGGTGATGCATGTACTAAAGGGGAGAAGACATTTATTTTTTTTATGAGAAAACCTTGTTTTGTCTTGTTTTACCTTATGCTTGTTTCCTCGTTGTTTTATGGTGCTTTGAGTTACATTTAGTATCTATACTTTGTTGCTCTTATCACACCATGTTTATGTGTTGGACATGCATACATCTTTATGCTATTGTGCTTCATTGAATACATGTTTGGATGATCATTTGCTTTGCTATGTGATCATTGTAGTCATTTCTTTATGACTGTTTTGGTGTATGATCAAGTTGTTCATATGTTTCACATCACGTTTACTTGATTGCTTTTTACTTGTTATACTTGTCCTTTTATCACTTGATTTACCTTGAGGGTTTAATGTGTTTTGTGCAAGCGTTTCAGGCTACAGGTATACATGTTCCAAGTTCATCATAGGTTTTAGATTTAGGTGTGAGTGAGTTTTGTCATTATTTCCAAACTCACGTTTACGTCTAGAGTCTGTTATAGGGTGTTTTGTCACGAAATAACCTAAGGGGCAGATTGTAAAGCTATGATTTACAACTATATTTTATATTGGCTTTATTCCATGACAAAAAGTGTTGTAACTACTTCAATTTATTTCCTTGTATTTTGTGGGATTTTATTATATTGGGTTTAGCATTAAGTTGGTGAAGAATCGAGCACGAATTGAAGAACAAGTGGATTTCGCGAGAAGCTTGCAAAAAGCTAACCCGTGAAAGTGCCACGTGAGAAGCATATGTTGGAAGCTGAAGAGTCATGCCAGCCTGGAAGATTTCGCGAGTGTCTTACGGGTAAGGCCTTCTTGCGAAGTACTCACAAAACATTCTGACTGGAGGATTTTTGAGTGTGACTTTCTTACCCTTCACCCATACTATATATATCATCATTACCCACAAAAGTATGAGAGACCATTTAGAGAGAAAAACCCTAGATAGGTTTTCTACAACACACACACCCATCTTTTAGAAAGAGAGCTACTCATCCTTAGTGAGAAATCATTCTAGCCTTTTCTCCTTCCCTCTCTAATTTTCATACCTTGAGAGGAGATTTTTACCCAAACACAACCCACAACTTTGTAGAGTGTAGAGAGTGTTTTGGAGTTTGGGAATTTTTGGGGATTTTCCAGAAGAAGTCGGTAAGGCTTGGTGGATGCAATCGGGCATATTGCGGGATTTGGAAAGCTAGAGAAGACATGACTCCGAGAAGTCTGTTGGTAGCAAGAGCTTGGAGGGCTCAAGTACATTGGATAGACTAGGCTTGGAGGATCTTTTGTTATTCTTGTTGGGAAATTTAGACCCCAGTTGATAAAATTAACAAGTTTTAAATCCAAGTTGTTAATTAGATTTATTATGAATAAAACTTGTTAAAACAAACAAACATCAATATCATGTCAAAATCATGCAGCGGAAAAATAAATAATACAAGATATTATGACCCAGGAAAACCAATGAAACCAACCAGTTTCACAGTAAAAAACCTAGGGGGAAACCTTCCCGAAGAGCAATCCAGAACAAACAGAAAAGACAATTAAGTCTTAGGCTCCTTTCTCACCCACACAGCACAAGTCTTTGGCCGTGAAGATGAAAAGGCACGTGTCTTAGTATGTCTACTAAAGGACATAGAAGAATTAGAATTCTCCTGAAATTGAGTTAAAAAGCTCAAAACTTTTAATAACTCTCCAAACAAAGGTGTAAGTCCTTGAGAGGAAACCTGTGACCGTTTGGACAATTGCTTCTGAGGATACAACTTAAAGCAATTAGGACGAATGCGTCCAAAAACACCACGATGGTGACAAACATGAGGCTTAACAAAGGATTTAGAATTAGCCAAATTAGTTTTGGATTTCATACCTTTATCACCTTTCTCATATTAGGGCACAAAGACAGTCCCTGATTTAGAAGTCGTTGAAGAGGAGGGGCTGGAGGAAACAGCATATCCTAAGCCAGTTTTATCAGAACTAGGCTTTTGAGCACTCAAGACCTCATCAAACTTTGCACTAGACATCCTCTCTATTTAAGTTCAAGCTTGACTAAGCTCAACCTCAAGATTCTTGACCTTCTCTTCTAATGAGGCGTTCTCCACAACAAGAGTCTCAACTAACCTTGTAGTCTCATCTAGTTTGACTAACAGATCAGCTTTTTCAGTTTTTACCTCATTAAGCTCTTTTCTACAAAGATGAGAAATCTTTTCAGATTTTATGAATTCAGTGCATAGCTTTTCATAGGCTTCCTGAATGGTCATCTTCTTGGGTACTTCATCATCAGAAGAATCCTCACTATCACTAGCACTCTCCACAATCACCTTATCGGTTGAAGCAGCAAAGGCCAAAACGTGACGACATTCATCCACAAACTCATCAGAAGAGTCATCCTCAGTATCACTCCAAGTAGCAACCAACCCTTTATCTTTTGACTCATTGGTCTTTTCCTTCATGAGGTAGTTTGGACATTCTATCCTCATATGACCAAAACATTTGCACTCATGGCATTGAATAAGGGGTTTCTCATTCTTGCCCTTCCTCTAGGATTTAGGTTTCCTAGGAGGTTTTCCCTTATCCTTTTTCCTAAACTGGAGAAGCTTGATAATCTCATCAGTTATGAAAGTCAGATCCTCATCCTCATCTTCATCTTCATCTCCACTTTCATCTTCATCTTCATAGTCCTCAATCTCTTCCTCTATACCCTTAAGAGCCAAGTTTTTGCTCTTTCCACCTTTTCCCATTGAGCCTAATCCCATCTTATAGGTTTGAAGGTTCCCTACAAGCTCGGTCAAAGGAATTTGATCAATGTCCTTTGCTTCTTCAATGGCCGTGATCTTGGCATGGAATCTTTCAGGTAAGGACCTAAGAATTTTCCTAACAATTTTGGATTCTGCTATAAATTCTCCAAGGTTAAAAGCAGAATTCACAATATCCATGAGTTTAGCATATAACTCATCAAAGGTCTCATCCTCCTCCATCCTTATTTCTTCAAAACTACTAGTGAGTGTTTGAAGCTTCACAATCTTTACTGTCTTGGTACCTTCATAGGTGGTCTCAAGAATGGTCCATGCTTCCTTGGCAACTTTCGTGGATGATATCTTCTTGAATTCCTCATTGGTCACCCCACAAAATAGAGCATTCAAAGCCCTACTGTTGAAATTTGCCGCTGTGATTGTTGCATCATCCCAATCCACCGGCGTTTCCTTTGGCTTAATCCAGCCAACTTCAACAGCTTGCCATACCTATTCACCTAGGGCCTACAAGAAAACTTTCATACGAACTTTCCAGTATGCATAATTAGTTCCATTAAATAAAGGAGGTATAAATAAAGATTGTCCTCTATCCATGACAATAGGGGTTAATGGATCACACTCAGGAAATTAATCCAATCAGAGTGAACCCGCTCTGATACCACTTGTTGGGAAATTTAGACCCCAATTGATAAAATTAACAAGTTTTAAATCCAAGTTGTTAATTAGATTTATTGTGAATAAAACTTGTTAAAACAAACAAACATCAATATCATGTCAAAATCATGCAACGAAAAAATAAATAAGACAAGATATGATGACCCAGGAAAACCAATGAAACCAACCAATTTTACAGTAAAAAACCTGGGGGGAAACCTTCCCGAAAAGCAATCCACTATAGTAAAGAAGTTTCAGATCTAGTACAAAACCTTTGTCCCTAGACTTTACAATCTCCGTAGATGAACTCACAACAGAAATCTTCTACCGCTTCAGAACCTCTGAACTCTTCAATATATGAACGCCACCCTTGTTGTTGCACGGATCCCAGTACGTGACTAACTCCTTTGCACGAATCCCAGTACGTGAATCACTCACCAACTTGAGGAAGAAGAATGTTGGTTGCAAAGTTCTTCACTTCATCAACAATGAAAATCAAGAAGCACTTGGTTACAAAACCCTAAGGCGTAAAGACACAGTAACTTCTTTTTGAGAGAATAAGGCAACGGTCACCTTTTGCATATGTTCTCCTTGTATTCTCTTATGTGACGGCCTCTAAAATAAGCCTTATATAGGTCTAGGGTTGTGAGAAAAGAAACCCTACACAAATACATAAGCCTGGCCCAAAAATAGAAATCTGAATTTCTGTAACCTCGACAGATAGCAGCTATCGAGGAGGTGTCGAGATTTAATGAATCTCAACAGATATGGCTATCGAGAAGGTGTCGAGGGGACAGAAGCTTTCTCGATCGATCAACCAGCTATCGAGAAGCTATTGAGATTGCGATAAGAATCAGCTGAAGATCTCGACAGATAGCCAGGTGTCGAGGAGGTGTCGAGCAACTATCGAGCTTTAAAATTCAGCACTTTCTCACTTTATTCTTGGACAGACTTGCATGGCTTTAACACTTGAACTTGAAACAAGGTTTCTTGAAGTATTAAAAACACCTAGAACTACCCAATTACAAGTAGAGTGTGTTTTGTCAAAGGATTAGCCAACTACATAAAATATGTCCTTAACAATTCTTGTACTCCAACTTTATTCTCTAGTAGATCTATCACTGCTTGGAGGGCGGCAGAGAGGTTTTTCGTCGAGTTCTTCGGTTTCTTCTTCGATAACATGTTTTAGTGTTATCTTGTAGTTGCATTTCTCTTCCCTTACTCTTGTGCTTTACTTTTATTGTTTGTTATTCTTGTTTATGTACTAGAGTAGTTATCGGTTTATTACACTTCATTTACTCTTGTTCTGCACTTAGATAAGTTAGAGTAAAAGCAATCTAGCCATATTTTTTAATTGGGGGTCTAAACAAGCTCTTGTGTTTTCACACAAATTCGAGCTTTCAGTTGCCATTTAGTATTTGCTTTCCTATATTTGATTTTCTTACTTTGTTATCATTATCATTTCCATATCATTATCTTATCTTAAAAAAAAAAAGGAAAAAAAAAAAAAAACACTCACGTCACGTTTTCTTATATTCCTAATGTTTTGTTCAAATATAACTTCTTATATTCACATTTTGAAGTCATATAACTCATACTAGCATGAAAACGTTTTGAACTTATATTAGAACTCATATTGAAAACATGAATATAAAATATGAGTTCTATTTGAACTAAAATTTTTAAATATGAGTTCATATTTTTAAACGTGAATTTTCTTATATTTCTAAACATTTTCTATTTGAACTCTTATTTCTAAACGTGAATATTTCAAAGAAAAAATATGAGTTCTATTTGAACTCAAATTAATTTTTGATATATTTTTTTAACAAAATATTTAGTTGAACGCTGACTTAGAGTTTAGGGGGGGGGGGGGGGGGAATCTTTTAACTCACATGAAAATTGTGCATACAAAATAGGACCACACTTTTCTTTTATTTGGTTAGTTTGATAATTGTTTAATATTTTCTCTAATTAATGACTCTTTTTTAAAGATTGAGAATGATATATATTTTTGTCTATTCTTTTTTTGGTTATTGGGTTTGATTAATTATTTTAGTGTATGTGTTTTAAGTGGTGCTTTGTCTTCCTCCTATTATTTTTGTTTGTTGTTTTTCTTACATTTAAGCCTTACTCTCTATTTTTTTTGTATTTTTTTAGGATGACATATCAACAATTTTGTTAGATTGCATGGCAGGCACATTGGATGAATTCGGAAGAGCGAAGTGGTAGTCAATCTATCAAGTAGTTGTTTTTTTTTTTTTTTTTTTTTTTTGAGAAAGTCTATCAAGTAGTTGTTAATGACCATTTTTTTGTAAATATCCTACTATATGAAATTTAATATTGTCCTTTTTTTAATGTGAAAAAATTGTGTCTTAGCATGATGATAAAGAATAATTATAATAAAACGGGAATAATAAAAATTACTTATCATGTATTTTTTTCCTTTTTTATTATTAAAAATTGGTCTTAAAAAATTACTTACCTACGATGTCAAGTGTGTAGTATTAAAGAAATTGTTTCCCCTATCCAATAAATAAGTAAATAAATAAATAGTTTCCAAGTAATGCTCACCGTGCATGTGATGAGAAACATAAGAATCGTGGAAGAAATCTATGAATTTGCTTTCATCTAGATTCGGAATGTGGTTATGGATGTGTACTAAGTGCCTATCTTTTAGGATTACTTTAGGATTAAATAACTACCATTTTTAAAAATTTAATTAAAAAATTGTGTTTACAGCATGAGAGTCTTTAGCATTTAAAATTTTTGTTATGGATGTGAAAGAACTAAGAGTCTTTAGCTACCTTTAAGAACTAAGTGGCTGCATTTTAGGATTTTTTTTTTCTTTTCTTTTTTAAATTGATAACTCTCATTTTTAAAAATATATATATATATATATATATATGATAATTGTGACACTCTATAACCAATATATCTTTTTATGTCATTATTACAAAGTTAACAATCGAAAATGAATAATCTATACTACTATTTAAATAGCTTTCCCTGTTTGGATTTTTCAGTTTTTATACCTAAAACTAGCCTTTGAGCACACGCTTAGAGGCTCTCTATTTTTTAGGTAAGAGTTAATTTAGGGCATTTATTATAATTTGAGATTAATATATTTTTCAATAAAAAAAACATTCAGGTAGGGAAATTATATTATCTGCTCAATAATAGAAACATTTTTGCAGGGAAACTAAAGCAGAAACAAAAATTTTAATCCACCTCTATAATGGTTATTATTAGCCTATTGGAGCCAAATTTTGCACTTAAGTGCTAAGAAAAAGAATTGAGACACGAAATGCAAGCACAAAGAAAAGAAATAATTCATGAAAAGTGGCACAATTAGTACTTGTCCAGATACCTAGTCCTTGAAAAGACTCACTGTATCCAAATGGATTAAGAGCCCTCATTCTTCCATGAGAAGCTTCTGGCCAATTTTATAAGATGCGTAAGCATCAATGCATGCATATTCAATTTGAGCTTCATTGAGCAATCTTGTCTCCCAATTGCTCATGCAAACATCTTTAGGCTTTCTCATTTCAAGCCCCACTATTTCCAAGGCAAGTTGTTTCAAGCTAGGCCCTTGAAATCGTCCTGGCCACTGTCTCTTTGCCCCCTCACCAATATCCATGCTTTTGCTACACTCTAGCTCATACTCATTCTTGAGCTTAGCTATATCTCTAGCAACCCCAATTCCCACAAAAGTGAAGTTGGAGTCCGTCAAAAAATTCTTGAGGGATTGGGGAATACTATCCATATAAAAGAGTTGAACAATTAGACACTTCTCATCTATGCAAAGCTGTAGAATTGCTGTTCTTTTGCTTGGATGTGGACTCCATTCAGTGTCTAAACCTACTACAGTGGATGTTCCAGCATATGTAGAAAGGATTTGGTGAACCCACTCGTCTGCCTTGCTAGCTTTGTCAGTGACTATTGTTTCTATGGTTTTCCCAGAAAAGTTAACAGAGTATTTTGAGGGGGTAGGATTAATAGGCATGCTTGGTTTTGTGTCAAGTGCAGACATTGGTAGCTCTTAATGAGACAAGAAAAGGAGAATATGGATATTTATAAATCTTATACCATTGTGATGGGACTTTCGTTTTGTATTTGTCGCAGTTCAACAACTTTTGTTTTTGTTTTTTTCTTTGCAAGTATGTTTTGCTACATTAATTTGACCCTTGATTTGTATCAGATTTGGGGCGTTTATAAGTCACTGTTTCAAGCATTTATGGAAATACAAAATTCTTAGTAAAATAATATCTGTATATGCATATATAAGCTACCCGATTCAGATAATTACAGCTACCTGCTCTAAGAGAAATTATTCAGTCTTTTTCATTTTAATTGAGAAAAAAATTTGTAGGATTATTTTATCTTAAAAGAAATTTAGCTTATTGTAAACAGGAAAGGATATAAACAGATATATATATATATATATATATATATAAAATAAAATAAAATAAAAAATCTTTTGGTGAATAATTCACGATACCAAGGGATGGAAGATTTGAAACCTAATTAAATGTTTCTATTTGCTAACAGAGGTTTTAAGAGAATTCATTTAGGAGATACTATTAATTGATATTTTTGACAGTTTTTTATATTTTCTATAAAAATTAGTATTGAAACTTCCCTAAAATAGTTAATTAATAAATGCGCTAATTAAGGATACTCATTAATCAGAACCATAAATTAATATAACAATAAGTGGAAACATTATTATTACTATTATATAATTTTTTTTTTTTTAGAATCTTATATTATATAATACCGGAATGTTTAAACTTTTCCTTTTTTTCAACCTTCAGTATCGAAAAAAAGGAATTAAGGTCATATCATATATGACTAAAAATGGTGCAGAAATAAATGATAATCATCTATGTTGACAAAATTTCTCTTATTGAAATAATCTTGATGAGATGTAATTACAAGTCATTAAATTTTGTTACATGATAAGATGTAATATATATGGTATGGCTTTTTTCAACATGATAAGATGACGTTTAATGTTCAATAAATAAATAAAAATATACTTCACCAGAATTAATATTACACGTAATTTAAAGTTCACATTAAATTAAATCATATGCTATATAATAAAAGCTGAGCTTAAAAGCCTTTGTTGCACCAAACAGCTATTCTCACTAATTAGTTAATTAATTTTATATAAATAAATAAATAAAACTCGTATTTTGACTAAGGGATAAGATTTAAAAATAATTTATTTGGAAAATAATTTGCTACAAACTAAGTTGCAACAACTCTGCAAAAATGCACACATGTCAATGCCTCAAATAGACACATTTTCAAGCTTATATTTAAATGAAATCTCCATTAATATTGTCAAGATTGAATTTTTTACCAAACAGCCACTTGACATATGTGCATTTTACAGGAGTTGTTGTAACTTAATTTGCAACAAGGATAAAATTTAGTTACAAAATCAATTATAGCCTAAGGCTATAAACTACTCTAATAAACTGACATGTGTAAAAAATGGCATGTGCATTGCACATGATTACTTAAATAAACTTAACCCTAGTTAACTATACTACTTATTAAAAAAAAAAAAAAACTAAAAAAAAACTAAAAACCTAAAAAGGACAAAATGTATAATCTCTCTCTCTCTCTCTATCTCTTTCATTGAAGAAACCCGGCCAGCTCCCAAAACCAAAGACCCAAACCCTCCTATCTCCACCGCTAGCCAGCCAACCCAAACCCTCTGTTTCCACCACCGGCCAACTTCAAATCAGTCTGAGATCCTTTCGCTTTTGTAGACACCTTAGAATAAATAATAGAATCTTTCTTCGGCCTTGTCTGTGTAAGTGATGAGAAGTTGAAGATTTGTCGAAGTTCTTTTTTGTTTTTCTTTCCCAAACCTTAATAGTGGAGAACTAAGGACTCTGATGCGTAGTTGACAAAAGTGAATTTTTTATGATGTAGTTTTGGAATAGCACAGATCCTCACATCTACATAAGTTGGATTTGTAGTTATTGAACATAGAGTTCGGATTATGGTACTTAGGTGCAATATGTGATTAGAATATACTGCAGGTTATCTCACCTATAGGATAATGTTCTTGTTCTTCATGATGATGAAACTTAAGTGGTTGAAATTGGACTCACATTGCCAATGGAATTCATGAAGGGTTAATGTGATTGATGACTCGTAAATACATAAACTGCCATCCTTTATTTGGTCTCAGTTTTGATTGCAATTTTGGATTTGGATTGGGAAGCATTTTCTAGTGAAAGTCTCGTCTTGTCATTATAATTTTTATTAACAACTTTATTGTGTTGGCCAGTGGTAGAGACAGAGGGTTTGGGTCTCTAGTTTTGGGAGTTGGGTTTCTTCAATGAAAGAGAAAGACAGAGAGAGAGAGAAAGAGATTATATGTTTTGTCCTTTTTAGGTTTTTAGTTTTTATTTTTTTAATAGGTGGTGTAGTTAACTAGGTTAGTTAGGTTAAGTTTATTTAAGTAATCACATGCAATTCACATGCCATTTTTTACACATGTTAGTTTATTAGAGCAGTTTGTAGTCTTAGGCTACAATTGGTTTTGTAACTAAACTTTGTCCTTGCAACAAATCCTTGCCCAATTTATTTAAAAAAATAAATTATATTCAAACTAAAATTATATTATTAAAAATTTCTAAACTTAAATCCACACAACTCACGTTTTTCGTTTTTTTTTTTTTTTTTTTAGTATAATAAAATTTGGGCTTAAAAGCCGTGGTTAGGCCAAGTGGCCACTCACTAATTAGCAAATTAATTTTATAAAAAAAAAAAAAAAAAAAATCTCACGTTTTGACTAAAGGATAAGATTTAACAATAATTTAAAACAAATTTAAATTATATTCAAACTAAAACTCTATTAGTAAAGTTTCTAAACTTAAATCCTACACAACCCATGTTTTAGTTTTAGTTTTTGTTTTTGTATTTGCATTTTTTCTTAAGTATAATAAAATTTGAGTTTAGAAACTGTGGCTGGGTCAAGTGGATACTCTCAGTAATTAGTAAATTAATTTTATTAAAAAATAAAATAAAAACAACCCATGTTTTGACTAAGTGGTAAGATTTAACAATAATTTTAAACACATTTAAATTTTATTCAAAAACTAAAAGTCTATTATAAAAATTTTCTAAACTTAAATCTTACATAACCCATGTTTTTATTTTATTTTCCTCAAGTTGCATGATTTAATAATAATTTAAAACAAATTTAAATTTTATTCAAACTAAAGGTCTATTTTTTTTTAAAAAAAAAAATTCTATAGTTAAATCCTACACCACCCACCTTTTTTTTCCTCAAGCTTCATCTTATTAAATTAATATTTTATTAGTATATTAAACAATAAAGCTCTTGACTAAGGATACAATTTAACAATAATTTAATTTAAATAAAGCTTTATCATCTAAGTTTTAGAAATTTAAATTCTATTCAAACTAAAAGTATACTATCAAAATTTTCAGAACTTTCAATCATGACTTTTCATGGTTGTGCCAAGTGATTACTTGCACTAATTAGTAAATTAATTATATAGTTTTTCTTAGGATATATTTCCTCAATTAAGGGACAATATTTAATAACTGTTTGAATTAGGTAAAATTTTATCATTTAAATTTCAACAAAGTTAAATTCTATTCAAACTAAAAGTCTTTTATAAAAAAATTATAAACTTAAATCCCATACAAAAACTCATGTTTTTTTTCTAAAAAAAGGGGATTTGGCTTACCTCTAGTAATTTTTTAACTGGACATGTCCTTTTGTTTTAAATATACAATGCTAAGTGGTAGTGTATTTTAATCTCCACATTTTATTTAGTTAATGGGTGACGTGGCAGTCTCTCACTAAAATAATAATAAAAAAAGATTCTGGTTAAAAAAGTACTTAAGGTAAGCCAAACCAAAAAAAAAAAAAAAAAAACTCACATTTTGACTAAGTGATAAGATTTAACAATAATTATGCTTTATATTTTGTTTTTTTACTCAAGTTGCACGATTTAACAATAATTTAAAACAAATTTAAATTCTATTCAATAAAAGTCTATTATAACAAATTTCTAAACTTAGCTCCCACACAATCCACGCTTTTGTTTTTATTCTTTCCCCTCAAGTTGTATCTTATTAAATTAATATTTTATTAGGATATTAAGCTACAAAACTCTTGACTAAGGGATAATATTTAACAATAATTTAATAGACAAAATTTAGTTACAAAATTGGTTGTAGCCTAAAACTAAAACTTCCTTTAAAAATTACTACATCTTTTGAAAATCAAACCGTTAGATTACATGTTCTTTATACTCTTGATACACATGTTAAATTTTGTATCAATTAGATATTACTTACTATATGATTTATAGTTTATATTTTATGCATAATTTTAAACTACAAAAACTTATAATTTAAACAATTTATTGATGACAGAACTATTGACCTTTAATTTTCTAAAAATTTTGCTGGAAAATATAAGAAGAAAATGTAATCCAATGGTGGATTTATCAAAATTCACCTCAAATAAAATGATATTCATTTCTATTTTTTTAGGTATAATTTTGTAACTAAACTTTGTTCAAATTTAATTTAGACAAAAAATTTTCACTAAGTTTTAGAAATTTAAATTCAGCTCCAACTAAAAGTCTATTATTAAAATTTTCAGAACTTAAATATATATATATATATATATATTCAGCCATGATTTTTTGATACAATCCCTCTTAACTAATAAGTCATCCCTATAATTAAATCTCACACAATACATCCCACGTTGTTACATTTTATTTTTTTTCAAACTACAACTTGCTCTTATGTTTTAATCTAATAAATTCATCTTACTTATTCTTCTCTGCTTCTGAATTTGTGTGTAGGATATTATGCTAAAGGGGGTTTATTATAAAGAAGGAAAATAAAGGACACCCATTTAAGTTCTTGGTTCTCTTATGTAAGTTCTTATTTATTTTTTATATTCTTAATTTTTGAACTCTTTTGTGTATGTTTTGATTTTTGGTATTGGTTATTGTATTTAATTTGTGAGTTTGTTAATTTTTTCCAAGGAAAAAATTGGTATTGAGGGGCTATTTATTATTATTATTGTTCGTCCTAGTTAAGGCATAAATTAAACATAGCCCAAATAGGAATGATCAAACTCATTCCATATCTTATATTAAGAAATTAACACAAATCATAAAGAGAATTTTAAAATATAAAAATAGATAAACACTTATATTATAAAGACTAAACTCTAAACAATCAAAACTTCAAGTAATTTTTTTTTAAATTATTTACTTATTTTATAATTTATTATTACTATTTATTTAATAATTTAGTTTTAATTATTTTAAATTTTTTTAGCTTAAATTTGAATCTTCATTACGCCATGCATTATACAGGAATAATACTAGTTTAAATAATATTAGGTGAACTGGTAATATGAATTAATATAAGGACAAAGTTTGGTTACAAAATTTGTTGTAACCTATGCCTACAAATTCCTTTAAAAAAAATTAACATTGCTACATATTTTGAAAATGTAACAGTTAGATTGCATGTTATTTACTATATGATCTATAAATTTTTTTTTTTTATGCATAATTTTAGACTATAAAACTTGCAATTTAAACAAATTATATAGCTATTAATCTTTGATCTTTTAGGAAATTTTACAAGCATGAAAAATATAAGAAGAAAATGTAATTCAATGGTAGATTTGTCAAAATTCATCTCCAATAAAAAGATATTGAATACAGTTCTAGCCTTAGGCTATAACAAATTTTCTAACCAAATTTTATCCTTAATATAATTACGTGAATTATATTAATTTTAATATTTAATTACATCTTATTAATATAAATTACATTGATGTAATTATATTAATAAATTAATTATTAAACACAATTATATTTTAAAATATTAGAGTGTATTTTAGATTCTGAAAACCTAAAAATACGGTGCATTAATGAAAAAGTGTGTGAGTAATAAGTATGAGTGATTTATTTTTATTTTTATATATAGATAGGATAAAATTTTAAGAGACCAATTGGAAACCTTTAAAAAAAATAAATAAACAAATTTTGAAAACTTGATTTTTTTTTTTCCCCCCTGAAAATTCAGTTACTTTATAAATGCAGTGCCAAACACACGTGAATTTTTCCATATTAGAGAAAACGATTTCATAATATTATATTATAAAACTAAAATTATAGAGTTTTAGTCAATTGCCTAATCACAAAATCAAAGGTGATTGCGTAGCGGACTAAAAAAGTTGGCATATGTCTCGTATGCTCAGAAAAATCTTCCAGATTCTCAACGTTAGCTTTCATTGCTGTTTTATCAGGAATTTTTCGGTGTCAACAATGATAATTTGTCACCAAACTGGGAATGAAAATGAAACAATCAATGAGATTTAACTGTCCTCGGTATTTAACAAGACAAGGACCTTTACTCCGAGTCGTGTATGATATGCACAACGTCTATTCTTTGCTGTGGGAAGGGGTGTAAACGGTGTGGTGCAGTGCCGTATTTTGCTACTGAACCTTAACGTGTAGGACTAGTTTCTCTTGATCCTTCACTACACTGCACCTTAATGGGGTTGGTGACCGCTTCAGTTCAGTACAATCAAATTACCGATTCTCTTAAAAACTTAAACCATTAGAAGATGATGGATTTGATAAATTAATCCTAAAATTCTATCACTTTCCTTTATGTGTGGGCTCAAACTTCCTTATAAGAGGTTAGACTCAAGTCACCAAACGCACGAGATTTTAAATGAGAAGTAGAATGAAAGAAATATGTATTGAACTCAATTACTTTTGCTTTGATGTCATATTAAATTACCGACCTTTTCAAAAATTTAAACTATTAAAAGATGACGATTTTAATTATTTTACCATATAATTCTAACTGACACAGTTTTTTGGCGATTTCTAAAAATATTAAGAGATGATCTCCACCACAAGGATTTGTATTCTCACCTCCACCGTGAAAAGCAATATGGTGACTGCCTGTGGCAATTAGTTTTGACCGGTGCTAGCTAGTGCAATCATTTGGTGAGTTGTACTCCTTTAGCGAGGGGTATGGAAATTAATAGTAAAAGAAAATATAAGTTAGTATTCTTATTTGGTTATGCAAAAAAAAGAAACATACTTTTGATATTGCCAATAAGTTACTTTTTCTATTTTGCATTTTATCAACATATCTTACATCTCATTCTTTATTTTAAATATATCATATTATTTTAATCTTTATATTTCAAAACAAACCCAATCAACCATCAAAATATATATATATATATATATATATATATATTTGTTTCTGTTTAAAGGAGAGAGAAGGTGTGAATATAAAATTGGTGAAAAGTTTTATATAAGCTACCTATATTTAGATAAACATGGTAGCTGTGGGAGGGGGAAGCCTGAAGAAGGAAGATCATCAAATAGGCTCGACCTGAGGAGCAGTTGGGCCCAACTATTCATCAGCTCAAGCCCAACACAATAAAGATAATCCAGATAGTGAAAGTAAGGAAGGCGGCCCGCCCGAGGAGCCCAAAAAGCATACGCTCCTTGGGAGACTTTAGACAAACCACCAAGACCATAGGATTGAAGGCCGAGGAAAGAAGTAGAGACATGCAAGCAATGAAAGGAGGAAGCTTCCAAATAAAGAACCTATCACCTCCACATTTAATTCACTGTACAAATTTAGCCTGCTACATTAATGGCAGAACAACCTCTAAACAATGCTCCCACAACATACATCCTACTCTACCACCACTAGCAAAGCAATGGTGGGACAAGTATCCAAGGAAAGATCAACAAACATCCAAGTGGAAGGTTAGGATGCAATCCCAATAGCTATATATAGTAAGGAAGATCAATCCTCCTAGAATGGGGATAAAAAAAATAAAAAAGAAATAGAAAGGAAAGAGAGAGGAATTAAGAATTCTATAACCAAGAAGTGTATAAAGCTAAGATCCATTGCTCCGCGGCCAGCCCAAGGAAGAACTTGAATAAAAATCCTTGTTTTTCTCTCTATTATTCTCTTCTTAAACTGTTGTCTTGGATTATTTCCTTTCTTAAAATCACCAAGTGAAGCTGTGAAGGATTTAAGGGTTGGCCTTGATAACCGATTTCTACAATTTAATTGCATCGGGCCTGCTTTTTAATATTTAATCATTTTTTTGTCCCGATCACATCATATGGTAAAGTGGAAAGATAGATATTTGCATGAAAATTTATTTGTAACACGATTTCATAACTTTAAAAAAAAAAATTAAAGATCAAGCTAAAAAAATACAAAATCCACAATCAAGAAACAAATTTTGAGAACTTTTTTTTTTTACAACTTATTAAGGTGGCTGATATAGTGATTAGCATAACATTATTTTCATATGAGGTTATCATTGACATCATTTTATTATACAACAATCACAATCTATAAACCTCAATTGTTACCCAAAAAAAAAAAATTTGACATTTGTTGCGTCATTAGATTTATTATTAAACAATTTTTTTTTCACAAACTTAGACATAATTCGTTAAAATGATAAGCTTTATATATAAATTGATTATTGACATTATACATAGGCCATAAATTATAAAAATGTCGTAACAGAAAATCAGAACTATGGCAGGAGAAAAGTCCATAAACAAATGTTCAGGAGAGAGCAAGTTGCAAATATAAATAGATGACCATCTCCAGAGCAAGTGGAATGATCATATACTTATATATATAATTTATTGGCTTTTCTTGCATTGCTAAAGGAAAACTTCCTTAATAAACCATGATATCTATTAATAAACCATTTTAGGACATCTATTAATAAACCATTTTGGAAAATGTTTTATGAAACATTGAAAAAACCGTAAAGAAAAAGCTAATCACTTCTTCATTTTTCCGTAAAAAAATTCTTAAAATTGTTTATTAATGGATGTCCTAAAGATATACAATAGTAAAACCCAATTTTATATATATATATATATATATATATATAGTAAAGATTCAAGGAGTGTGGAGAATGTAATTCGTAAGGAATGAATGAATGACTTAGTGTGCAGGGGACACTTTGTTTGCATTTGGATATAGATTAAAATTATAAATTATTTCACTATTCAGTTTATTTTTGTTACTATTTATGTGCTCCACTGCACTTTTTTGCACTATTCATAGAGCTCCACTGTACTATTTTAACAAACTTTTACCTTTATCTACAATACTTTCAGCAATAAATTTTCAGTTTCAGCAAAATAAGCAGTATCCAAACAGACCTTTTGTATGTGAAGTTTTCTTTGTGGGTGCATGACTGTACGTGTTGAGTGGTTAATTAGGCGTAGGTAAGCAAATTAAGATCTGCACACAAAATAAACGGATCCTAAAATGACCCTTCCTATATGACATTTGTACCATCCATAAATGATAAATCTCCATGAGTGTTGACGAGTTTTTAACAGAGAGCTTCTTTTAGTGATCAACAGTCAACGAATATTGCATTTAGATCTAGTTTATGTATTGATAGTAATTGGAGGGACCAAGAAAGTTGCTTCTCCTATTCTGTCCTTGCTTTTAAATTGTTACTTACATAGTTACATCTCATTTTACTTTTTTTTTTTTTCTTCTTTGGCCAGATTGTCTCTTTAAAATCTATTTACAGTGTTATTTTACATCAATTTGAAGAGTTCAACATGAATGCAGGGGGACAATTTATCCTGCATTTGATGTATACAACAGCCCTCTCACAATATGTGAGCTCCAAACATTGGTGGAGCTCACGTACTGTACTGTAAGTCACAAGACATCCTCTACATATACCAAATGCAAGATATACAGTGTTGGCTCTATACTATAAGCAATTGATGTGGTCGCTTAAGGTCTCAAGTAAAAAAAAAAAAAAATCCCCAAATTTTAACCAATAAAGTTATTTATTTCATTGTAATAGTACTAATTAAGCACAAATATTAGCCAATAAATAAAATAAATTTTTTTATCAAATGAAAAATAAACAAAAAAGAGAGAGAAATGCTACGTCTATAACATTTTTAGAACACTTTTACAATAAATTCTAAGTAGTAGGTTGTTATAGGTTGTTATTGAAGGCAAAAAAATAACTTTAGTGGTGAGTTTAAATTAAAACTAGTAGCAACTTAACACATAGAATTTGTTGTGAAAAATATTGTCAATGTAGAATTTCTCAAAAATAAAAAAAAATAAAAAAAAGTAAACAAAAAAATTCACAACATTTTTTACAATAATTGAGTTGACAATCGTCTAGATCCATCACTAATATCACTATTTTATTTACCACTATCAATATTCTATCACGTTCATTCTCAAAAAAATATTCTATCACGTTAATAGGTGTAAAAAGTTTTGTCAATTTTTTTGTATAGCTCTGTCTAAGTCTACCATTAACATCATTATTTTATTTATTATTATCAATCTGCCACATCAATAGGTGTGGAAAAAAAAAATTCAAAATTTTGTGTCTATAGAATTTCTAAATTTTTTTGATGTTCATGTTAATTAATAGTAATTTTACATTTAAAATAAGATAGTCATTTTTTTTCCCTTAAGCCCTAAATGCATCAAGTGGCTCCGTGAAGGTATACTTTCTTCTTGTTTATAAGAGATGATTGAAAAGCGATCTCATTATCTTACTCCAAATCTTTTTTTGGGAAAATGCTGATTCCAATATAAATTATAGTGGAATACTAAAAGTATAAAGATTTTATTCCATCCGAATCAAACGTGACTGTAGATTGTTTAAAAAAAATCTTTTTCCATGTGGGCTTAGAAAATTCTCTTCCGAGATTCTCAACGATAGCTTTCTTTATTGTTTACTCAAGAATCCGTCTGTGTCTACAACCATGATAATTTGTCAACTTTCGAACCCACCTACCTGGAAAACAATGAAAAGTTTTACGGACATATATTAGTAAATTTTTTTTTTTTAATTTACAAAAATTTTAAAAATTGTCAAAAAGTTTAATAGCTTTTTTCAATTTTTCATAAAAAATTTTCTAAAATGAGTTATTAATTTATGTCCTAAAGACATAGATTAATTGGACCCAACAATAAAACATCCATAGACCATGTTGAACCATCTTCCATAACAAGGAAAGGACCATGACTCCCAAGTTGCGTAATATGATTCTACAAAAGTTCTAAAACCACATATTTTAGGAAATTTTTGACATAATTAACCAAAAATACTATTGAAATAAATGTTTGAACCTAGAATAACCAAAGATAAATTTTGGCTACAAATTAAGTCTTATTAAAAAAAAATAACATAATTATATATTTTGAAAATCTAACACATTATAATTTCTCAATATTAAATTACAAGATAAGCCTCATATAATATTACATGTCATCAACATAATCACATGAATTTAATATTTAATTATTTTTATTAATATAAATAATATTAGATGTAATTATATATTAATAACTTTATTAGACATAATTGAATTCAATAAATTTATTAAATTTTAATAAAATTAATGTCAACATTAAATTTTGGTGCTAATATTTATAACCCTCAGGTTAAATATTAGATGTAAATTTTATATTTTTTTAAAAAAATCCATGTAATATTTCTTACGTGAATTGGTAATATCATGGAGTAATATTTATATTAGTTGAATTTTTTTTTTTTTTTTTCTGAGAATCAAATTAGATGATATAATTCTCAAAAAAAAGAATTATATATATATATATATACACACATACATACATACATACATACATACATATTGTGGGGCCTGAGAACTTGGCAACCCCGGTCCATTTTATATCCGACCCAAGGCCCATGCCGAGGAGGAATAAACGTCCGAGGATGGAGTGTGAAAGTCTAAATTGCCAGGAACCCTGCCAAGGATGACCATATCCTCGGTCAGCCGAGACCAGTACGTCAGCCATAGCAGCATGGTGGAGGAACAAGCTCAGGACAAGCTGTCATCTCCACATTAAGTGCGCTCACTTAACCCCCCAGCCGCATTAATGGAGATGTGATCTCTGGGCATGGCTGCCTTGGTTACTGCAACTCACAGGTGTGCTAGTAAAGTGGCTGATGGGATGGGCAGTCAGAAGGAAGGAGCGTGGATGATCAACAAGTGGAAGATAGAGGTTATAAAAAAGGACTATATAAGGAGGAGAAACAAACAGAAAAGCGGGGATCCCCTTGAGGATTCCCTGGGCAAAGGAGACAATTACCAAGCTCCTCGGACCGGTGCTGAGGACTGACTTTGGAGGGTAGTCTTAGTCCGCGAGCCTTTAATGGTGGCGAATGCTGCATTGGGCGTTGTCCGCTTGTTAGGGCCTGGTTCTTGAACCCACTCTCTACAAATTCATTGTACAGGGCTAGCTGGGCCTGAGTCCACTCTCTCAACAGTAGAAGTGCTCGAACCCGATCCCTACAATTGGCGCCGTCTGTGGGGAGAACTAGTGCGTTGGCAAGCGCAACGGTCAATGATTCCCACGCTGAAGGCCCGCACAAGGTTAGGAAGTTTTTCGTCGCCGCCAATGACACCGATCTCGAATCCCATCCAAAAAAAAAAAAAAAAAGAAGGGAAAAGGAAACAACAAACAAAGAAGCGTTTGCACAAGAAACAATCGTTGCAGAAAAGTAGAAGATTCAGAGAAAAGAAAAAGGGAGTCAACATTGCAGTATTTTATTAAGCAAAAAATAAGTACATGATACAAACAAAGGCCCAGACGGACTTATTCAAAAGCTAACCCTAAAAGAAAAGGGGCTGAGGCAGGCTTGCTTTAAGGCTACCAACAACCCTCGGGCCGGTATGGATGGTACCAGCGAGAAGAGAGGAGCAGATGCAAAAGCGCTCGAAGGCCCCGCCCCATCATGTTCTCTTGATGCTTCCCCAGCCTCACGATGATTGAACGTTGGAAGCGGCAACACCCGGGCACCAAACATGACGTAATCTTGCGAGCCTCCCTCGGCAGGTAAGCTGGGAGCGAGTCACCACGAGCTTGAAGGGCAGGCATGGACGCGCACCAGAGAAAAGCGTTATGTACTTCATGGACCTCCCTCCTAATCGCCAGGCACGATACCACCAAGATGACGCCCAAACCTTGCCGCGCCGAAAGTTTGACACGGACCACAGCAGCAGTGGCTCTCGATCGAGGGAGGAGGACCTTTGGCTTGCTTGCCCCCGCCCTCATCCAAAGCCATCCCATTCCGCCAAGCTCTGACCACAATCCGGGCAAGGCTATTGAAGGGGCTTAGAGGGCGGGAGAATCATGTTTCCTGTTTAACTAGAGGGTTCGTGAAGTGTGGAAGGACGATTCCCCCAGAAAGCCTTATATAGAGGGCGAAGGTCGGTGGGAATTGGTCCACCCAGAATTCGAAAGAAGAGTTACCAGCAACATTAAACCTGACCGAATTCCAAAGAGGCCGTCAACTGCTGGATTTGCGTTAATCCACGAGAACATTAATGAGGGCGCGCCTCGCACACCAAAGCGTCAAGCGCAGAACGCGAACAGTTAGAAGACGCCTCGTAATCGAAAAGGGCAGAAAATTGGAGCGAAGGAAGGGCTACCGCCACGCGTAAGGATAGAAACCCGAGCCACCCCTGTCCATGGCAGCGCGAGGTCAAGGGTCCAGGCCGAGGAATAGCCCATTTTCGGTGAAGCAAGGCCGAGGCCGTCATCATGCTAAAAACAAACTTCCCAGCACTGAGGACAAAATCCTTCACTCCAAGCAGAAGAACACCTGGGTACTAGACTGAACCAAGGTCTTGCATGGTCCATGGACTCAAACCTATGGGGAAATTAGCTACTTACAGAAGAACACAAGCGTTAGACAGAACTAAGGCCTTGCATGGTACTCGGACTCAAGCCTATGGGGAAACTAACCACTGCAAGGAGAACCTGGGTACTAGACTGAACGAAGGTCTTGCATGGTCCTCGGACTCAAGCCCTTGGGGAAACTAGGTACTTACAGAATAACACAAGCGTTAGACAAAACCAAGGCCTTGCATGGTCCTCGGACTCAAGCCTATGGGGAAACTAACCACTACAAGGAAAACCTGGGTACTAGACTGAACCAAGGCCTTGCATGGTCCTCGGACTCAAGCTTATGGGGAAACTAACTACTTACAAAAGAACAAAAGCGTTAGATAGAATCAAGGTGTGGCATGGTCCTCAGACTCAAACTTGTGGGAAAGCCAATTGCTTCACGAGACTAAGTCCTAGACAGAGCCAATGTATTAAGTAAAACACTAAAGTATAACAAATGAAAGGAAGCATCATTCGAAGAACTAAAAACGAACAACTGAATATATTGCAAAAAAGAAAATATATAGTTTCGTTACAATGTCGCCAAGACAAAAAGCGAAATAAAATGAAAAAGAAAACAAATCAGAGTAGCCCAAGCCATCAAAACAGGATAGCCCGACGAGATAGCCTACTTCCCCAACTCAGTAGATGGCTTGTCTTGAGGAGTCTGCTGGAGGGTTTCGACTGATACCTCGGGACCCTGGCTCGGAGGGGCTATTTCGGAGGACCCTTCCTTAGCATGAAGGATCTGAGGGACAACGAGTGTGGATTAGGAGTTAGCAGGAGGCTTCACCACATCTTGGGGCGCTTCTTAGCTACCAGTTCTAACCCCCTCCAATGCTCCATGGCGCTCAGTCTCCTCAACAGGCTTATCAGCTAAAGTTGAGTCCTCGACAGCATTGGTCTGACCTTCATCTGTCACTTATGAGGTGGAGCCCACCTCAGGAGCGACGGAGACAACCTTACGAATTGTGGGGGGATATTACACTCTCTCAGCCCTCCTAAGGTCAGACGAGGTCTCGACCCCCACTTGGTTGAAGGCCTCTTCCCAAGTCTGGGAGCAGAAGCGCCTGCATACTTCAAGGACTTGAGCCTTAAGGGCAGCCTCAGTCTTAGCCACTCCCTCAACAAAGGCCTCTTCCTCTGCTTGCTCTATGGAGCGCTCAGCGTCTATTCTCGCAAACACGGCTTCTTCTTTAGCACTCACGGCCTCATCCCTAGCGTACTCGGCAACGCCTCTCACCCCAATACCTTGACTAACTTCTGCTTCAGGTCGGCAATATTCCTCTTTGGCAGCCTACAGCTAACCCTTGACATCCCGCAAGCACTTTGTCTGGTCTTCGGCCTATTTCATAGCTCTGGCTAGGTCAGATACCGCGTTGTCTTTGGCATTCGTCATCTCCTCCAAACTCTGCACTGCCTTCTTGAGATCCGCCTCAGATTTCTTAAGGGTATTCGCGCCTTCAAGTAATTATCGCGCTCCTGACCCAGAGCTTTACCTTGGTTGCCTCCTCGTCCAACCTAAAAGCGGCCCGGATAGCCTGCCAACCGAAACAAATACACCGTAAGTTGGGGACTAAGTAATAAAATCCAAACGAAAGAACAATTATCAAAAGTCTTACCATGCCCAGGTACCTCTTAAGGTTACGGGCAACTTCTTACCTCCTCATACCCCCCAACTCGGCCATGTCGACGGGGAGAAGGAGGGACCTCTCCAAGGCATCGGCTACGTGAGCCCCCTCGCCCCCTCGGAAATCCTTGAGAATGGCGTCGTCCATCAAAGGCTTCCCGTGAAGCATAGCAACAGGCAGCCAGGCCTGGGGCTCGGGCTGCTGGATGACCTCTTTCCCTTTACCCTGACCACCAATCCTCAGCTACTTGGAAGGTCGGCGGGCTTCATCTTCCTCTTGGGAAGGGTGAGATCTCCCCCCATCCATTAGGTCTTTGCCCTTGGAAGACCTCTTCCTCTTCGGGTCGGAGGACTCGAGCCGAAGGTCCGAGATTGGCGGAATGGAGGACGACCTGGTCTGCGCAGGCAAAGGCTTAGGTGGGGGAGGAGGAAGCTTGGGTGTGGATGAAGGAGGCTTGGGTTATGGCTCCTTCGGCGTGCCCTTTCCTAGCTTGCCCTCAAGCAAGTCAAATAGGCTGGTTTGGGGTTGTCACTTGGAACCCATTTCGGCCAGAGTACCAACCCTTAGAGACAAAAGATCGGCTTCAGACAAATGGGGGTCCCCCAAGTCACCAGAGGGATCCTCGGACAGATAGGCTTGGTCGAATGCACCAAATTCGTCCTCGGACGAGCCCAGATCGACCACTTCTCCGCCCTTTTCCAAACTCTCCCCCTCAGCCTCTGCAGCTTAGTGGGACGAGGAAGAACCTGCCAACAGGACGCCCTTTGGAATGGAAGATCCCTCAGAAAATGAGATCCCATGCTCCACCACAGTGATTTGTCTAAGCCGAGAAACACGAGCCCTGATCACGTACTTCAAGGCCGGGAATGACTTCTGTGTCGAATCGTACCTGAGGATCTTGTGAGCAGCCCTGACTTGGTTGTCGCCCTTGTTCACGAAAATCTCTGCCCTGAGAACGAATTGCAAGTCTTCCTTGTTAACTAAATGGAAACGCCATTCAAAGGCGTGTGGATCTGCAGAAAGAAAAACAAACTCCTATCATCAACCGAGCAAAGCGGATTTACAAAAAAAAAAAAAAAAAAAAAAAGAAAAAAGAAAAAAGAAAAGACGCTAAACCCTCTCCTACTCTAAGTACCCTACCTAGCTCTCCCTCTATTGTCGGGCAATGGAGACCGTCGTGCCATTCCTCGGACACAATGAGAAAATCTGATTCACCACCTTACTGGACTCGGGGAGGCACTGGATAAGCCGAACCCTATCGTCCCTCGTCTTCATATAGTACGTCTTACCCCTCAGGTGTTGGAGGTTATAGCACCAGTTTACATCATGGTGGGTTAACCTCAACCCCATCTTCTCATTCAAGGCATCTAAACACCCTAGTATCCTAAATACATTAACGGCGCACTAGGTGGGAGTCAACCGAAAATGCCTAAGGTAACCGCTCTTTACTGGCTCCATAGGGATTCTCATACCTCCCTCTAAGAAGGTGATTATGGGAATCACAACTTCACCCTCTTCCCTCCTAATATACCAATCCCCTTCCACGCAATACCTCAAGCCCACGTTACTCGGTATCCTATAATCGGCGATGAACTTCTTCATCGCCTCTTCAGACTCAACTAACTTCTTAAACCTACCCATCCTTAACAACGACTAAAAGACTCGAGAAAGAGCGAAGGAAAAAAAGGAACCAGAGAAGAAATTTGAGCTAGAGAGAAAAAGACTTACAGAAATGAGGAAAAGCTCCTCGGACAGGCTTTTTGTGCTGAAAAAGGCATGGGCGTAATTGGGGATTTGACCGGATTCAGAGTATGTGCGCCAGAGTTCTTGAATGCAAAAATGAGGAGGAAAACCGACTCAAACAAGTAGTTATATCCTCAATTAAAGATAACCAAGCGGAGCTTCCCGCCCATAATGGCAGGAAATCTCCACCGACTGATTGCCATCACACTGTTGAACGTGGGGAGTATGGAGTCGCCAGAATTTAATACGGGTGTGCACCGTATATCGAGGCGCCAGAAACGTGCATTGGGCAGGCGAAAAGACTCCAACGCTGACGTAGGCCAAGGCTGGGCAAGTCATGACGAAGGCCCGAGGATATCAAAATCCTTCTCCCCGTCCGAGGATACGAACAGCAGGATTTTGAGGGGCTATTGCGGGGCCTGAGAACTTGGCAACCCCGGTCCATCTTATATCCAGCCCAAGGCCCATGCCGAGGAGGAATAAACGTCCGAGGATGGAGTGTGAAAGTCTAAATTGCCAAGAACCCTGCCGAGGATGACCATGTCATCAGTCAGCCGAGACCAGCACGTCAGCCATAGCAGCATGGTGGAGGAACAAGCTCAGGACAAGTTGTCATCTCCACATTAAGTGCGCTCGCCTAACCCCCTAGCCGCATTAATGGAGATGTGACCTCTGGGCATAGCTGCCTTAGTTGCTGCAACTCACTGGGGAGCTGGTAAAGTGGCTGATGGGACGGGCATTCAGAAGGAAGGAGCGTGGATGATCAACAAGTGAAAGATAGAGGTTGTAAAAAAGGACTATATAAAGAGAAGAAACAAACAGAAAAGCGGGGATCCCCTAGAGGATTCCCTGGGCGAGGGAGACCATTACCAAGCTCCAAAGTCCGTCCTCGGCACCGGTCTGAGGAGCTTGGTAATGGTCTCCCTTGCCCAGGGAATCCTCTAGGGGATCCCCGCTTTTCTGTTTTTTTCTCCTCCTTATATAATCCTCTTTTACAACCTCTATCTTCCACTTGTTGATCATCCACGCTCCTTCCTTCTGACTGCCAGTCCCATCAGCCACTTTTCCAGCACCCCTGTGAGTTGCAGCAACTAAGGCAGCCATGCCCAAAGGTCACATCTCCATTAATGCGGCTGGGGGGTTAGGTGAGCGCACTTAATGTGGAGATGACAGCTTGTCCTAAGCTTGTTCCTCCACCATGCTGCTATGGCTGACGTGCTGGTCTCGGCTGACCGAGGACATGGTCATCCTCAGCAGGGTTCCTGGTAATTTAGACTTTCACACTCCATCCTCGGACGTTTATTCCTCCTCGGCATGGGCCTTGGGCCGGATATAAGATGGACCGGGGTTGCCAAGTTCACAGGCCCTACAATAGCCCCTCAAAATCCTGTTGTCCATATCCTCGGACGGGGAGGAGGATTTTGATATCCTCGGGCCTTTGTCATGACTCGCCCAACCTTGGCCTACGTCAGCGTTGGAGTCTTTTTTCCTGCCCAATGCACGTTTCTGCCGCCTCAATATACGGTGCACACCCGCATTAAATTCTGGCGGCTCCATACTCTCCACGTTCAACAGTGTGATGGCAATCAGTCGGTGGGAATTTCCTGCCTTTATGGGCAGGAAGCTCTGCCTGGTTATCTTTAATTGAGGATATAACTACTTGTTTGAACCGGTTTGCCTCCTCATTTTTGCATTCAAGAATTCTAGCGCACATACTCTGAATCTGGTCAAATCCCTAATTGCACCCCCGCCTTTTTCAGCACAAAAAGCCTACCCGAGGAGTTTTTCCTCATTTCTGTAAGTCTTCTTCTCTCTGGCTCAAATTTCTTCTCTGGTTCCTTTCTTTCCTTCGCTCTTTCTCGAGTCTTTTAGTCGTTGTTAGGGATGGGTAGGTTTAAGAAGTTAGTTGAGTCTGAAGAGGCGATGGAGAAGTTCATCGCCGATTATAGGATACCAAGCAACGTGGGCTTGAGGTATTGCGAGGAAAGGGATTGGTATATTAGGAGGGAAGAGAGCGAAGTTGTGATTCCCATAATCACCTTCTTAGAGGGAGGTATGAGAATCCCTATGGGGCCGGTGACGAGCGGTTACCTCAGGCATTTTCGGTTGACTCCCACCCACTGCGCCATTAATGTATTTAGGATACTAGGGTGCGTAGACGCCTTGAATGAGAAGATGGGGTTAACCCACCATGATATAAACTGGTGTTATAACCTCCAACACCTGAGGGGTAAGACGTATTATATGAAGACGAGGGATGATAGGGTTAGGCTTATCCAGTGCCTCCCCAAGTCCAGTAAGGGGTTCAATCAGGATTTTCTCATTGTGTCTGGGAATGGCACGACAGTCTCCATTGCCCGACAACAGAAGGAGAGCCAGGTAGGGTACTTGGAGTAGGAAAGGGTTTAGCCTCTTTTCTTTTCTTCTTTTTTTTTGTAAATCCACTTTGCTCGGTTGATGATAGGAGTTTGTTTTTCTTTCTGCAGATCCACACGATTTTGAACGGCGTTTCCATTTGGTTAACAAGGAAGACTTACAATCCGTTCTCAAGGTGGAGATTTTCGTCAACGAGGGCGACAACCAAGTTAGGGCTGCTCACAAGATCCTCGAGTACAATCCGACCCAGAAGTCGTTCCCGGCCCCGAAGTACGTGATCAGGGCTCGTGATCCTCGGCTTAGACAAATCACTGTGGTGGAGCACGGGTTCTCATTTTCTAAGGGATCTTCCATTCCAGAGGGCATCTCATTGGCAGGTTCTTTCTCGTCCCACCAAGTTGCGGAGGCCGAGGGGGAGAGTTTGGAAAAGGGGGGAGAAGTGGTTGATCTAGGCTCGTCCGAGGACGAATTTGGTGTGTTCGACCAAGCCTATCTGTCCAAGGATCCCTCTAGTGACTTGGGGGACCCCCAATTGTCTGAAGCCAATCTCCTGTCTCCAAGGGTTGGTACTCAGGCTGAAATGGGTTCCAAGAGACAACCCCAAACCAACTTGTTTAACTTGCTTGAGGGCAAGCTGGGAAAGGGCAAGCCGAAGCAGCCACAACCCAAGCGTCCTTCATCCACACCCAAGCTTCCTCCTCCCCCACCTAAGCCTTTGCCTACGCAGACCAGGTTGTCCTCTATTCCGCCAATCTCGGACCCTCGGCTTGAGTCCTCCGATTCGAAGAGGAAGAGGTCTTCCAAGGGTAAAGACCCAGTGGATGGGGGGAGATCTCACCCTTCCCAAGAGGAAGATGAAGCCCGCCGACCTTAAAAGCAGCTGAGGATTGGTGGTTAGGGTAAAGGGAAACAAGTCATCCCACAACCCGAGCCCCAGGCCTAGCTGCCTGCTGCCATGCTTCACGAGAAGCCTTTAATGGATGACACCACTCTCAGGGACTTCCGAGGGGGCGAGGGGGCTCACGTAGCCGATGCCCTAGAGAGGTCCCTCCTTCTCCCCGTTAACATGGCCGAGTTGGGGGGTATAAGGAGGTAAGAAGTTACCCGTAACCTTAAGAGGTACCTGGGCATGGTAAGACTTCTGATACTTGTTCTTACGTTTGGATTTTATTTCTTAGTCCTCAACTTATGGTGTATTTGTTTCAGTTGGCAGGCTATCCAGGCCGCTTTTAGGCTGGACAAGAAGGCCGGCAACCAGGGTAAAGCTCTAGGTCAGGAGTGCGATAAGTACTTGAAGGCCGCGAATACCCTTAAGAAATCTGAGGTGGATCTCAAGAAGGCAATGCAGAGTTTGGAGGAGATGATGAATGCTAGAGACAGCAAGGCATCTAACCTAGCCGGCGCTATGAAACAAGCCGAGGACTAGACAAAACGCTTGCAGGATGTCGAGGGTCAGCTGCAGGCTGCCAAAGAGAATATTGCTGCCTTGAAGCAGAAGTTGGTCGAGGCAGTGGGGGCGAGAGGCATTGCCGAGTACGCCAGGTACGAGGTCGTGAGGGCTAAAGAAGAAGCCATGTTTACGAGAATAGATACTGAGCGCTCCATAGAGCAAGCGGAGGAAAAGGCCTTTGCTGAGGGAGTGGCTAAAACTGAGGCTACCCTTAAGGCTCAAGTCCCTGAAGTATGCAGGCAATTCTGCTCCCAGAGTTGGGAAGAGGCCCTCAACAAAGCAGGGGTCGAGGCCTCGTCTGACCTTAGGAGGGCCGAAAGAGTGTATTATCCCCCTGCAATTCGCGAGGTTGTCTCCATTGCTCCCGTGGCGGGCTCTGCCTCACAAGTGACAGATGAAGGCCAGACCAATGCTGCCAAGGACTCAACTTCAGCTGATAAGCCTGTTGAGGAGACTAAGCGCCATGGAGCATTGGAGGGGGTAAGAATTGGTAGCCAAAAAGCGCCTCAGGATGTGGTGAAGCCTCCTGTAACTCCCTAGCCACACTTGTTGTCCCTCAGATCCTTCCTGCTGAGGAAGGGTCCTCCGAAGTAACCCCTCCGAGCTAGGGTCCTGAGGTATCAGTCGAAACCCTCCGGCAGACTCCTCAAGACAAGACGTCTACCGAGTTGGGGAAGTAGGCCATCTCATCGAGCTATCCTGTTTTGATGGCTTGGGCCACTCTGATTTGTTTTCTTTTTCATTTTATTTCGCTTTTTGTCTTGGCAATATTGTAACGAAACTATATATTTTCTTTTTTGTAATATATTCAGTTGTTCATTTTTAGTTCTTCGAATGATGCTTCTTTTCACTTGTTATACTTTAGTGTTTTACTCAATACCTTGGCTCTGTCTAGGACTTAGTCCCGTGAAGCAATTGGCTTTCCCACAAGTTTGAGTCCGAGGACCATGCCACACCTTGGTTCTATCTAACGCTTTTGTTCTTCTGTAAGTAGCTAGTTTCCCCATAGGCTTGAGTCCGAGAACCATGCAAGGCTTTGATTCAATCTAGTACCCAGGTTCTCCTTGCAGTGGTTAGTTTCCCCATAGGCTTGACTCCGAGGACCATGCAAGGCCTTGCTTTTGTCTAACGCTTGTGTTCTTCTGTAAGTAGCTAGTTTCCCCATGGGCTTAAGTCTGAGGACCATGCAAGACCTTGGTTCAATCTAGTACCCAGGTTCTCCTTGCAGTGATTAGTTTCCCCATAGGCTTAAGTCCGAGGACCGTGCAAAGTCTTGGTTCTGTCTAACGCTTGTGTTCTTCTGTAAGCAGCTAGTTTCCTTATGGGTTTGAGTCTGAGGACCATACAAGACCTTGGTTCAGTCTAGTACCCAAGTTCTCCTTGCGGTGGTTAGTTTCCCCATAGGCTTGAGTCCGAGGACCATGTAAGGCCTTGGTTCTGTCTAACGCTTGTGTTCTTCGGTAAGTAGCTAGTTTCCACATGGGCTTGAGTCCGAGGACCATGCAAGACCTTGGTTTAGTCTATTACCCAGGTTCTCCTTGCAGTGGTTAGTTTCCCCATAGGCTTAAGTCCGAGGACCATGCAAGGCCTTGGTTCTATCTAACGCTTGTGTTCTTCTGTAAGTAGCTAGTTTTCCCATAGGCTTGAGTCCAAGGACCATGCAAGACCTTGGTTCAGTCTAGTACCCAGGTTCTCCTTGCGATGGTTAGCTTCCCTATAGGCTTGAGTCCGAGGACCATGCAAGGCCATGGTTCTGTCTAACGCTTGTGTTCTTCTGTAAGTAGCTAGTTTCCCCATGGGCTTGAGTCTGAAGACCATGCAAGACCTTGGTTCAGTCTAGTATCTAGGTTCTCCTTGCAGTAGTTAGTTTCCCCATAGGCTTGAGTTTGAGGACCATGCAAGGCCTTGGTTCTGTCTAACGCTTGTGTTCTCTATAAGTAGCTAGTTCCCCCAAAGGTTTGAGTCTATAGACCATGCAAGACCTTGGTTCGGTCTAGTACCCAGGTACTCCTTGCGGTGGTTAGTTTCCCCATAGGCTTGAGTCCGAGAACTATGTAAGGCCTTGGTTCTATCTAACATTTATATTATTCTGTAAGTAGCTAGTTTCCCCATAGGCTTGAGTCCGAGGACCATGCAAGACATTGGTTCAGTCTAGTACCCAGGTACTCTTTGCGGTGGTTAGTTTCCCCATAGGCTTGAGTCCGAGGACCATGTAAGGCCTTAGTTCTGTCTAACGCTTGTGTTCTTCGGTAAGTAGATAGTTTCCCCATGGGCTTGAGTCCGAGGACCATGCAAGACCTTGGTTTAGTCTATTACCCAGGTTCTCCTTGCAGTGGTTAGTTTCCCCATAGGCTTAAGTCCAAGGACCATGCAAGGCCTTGGTTCTATCTAACGCTTGTGTTCTTCTGTAAGTAGCTAGTTTCCCCATAGGCTTGAGTCCAAGGACCATGCAAGACCTTGGTTCAGTCTAGTACCCAGGTTCTCCTTGCGGTGGTTAGTTTCCCTATAGGCTTGAGTCCGAGGACCATGCAAGGCCATGGTTCTGTCTAACACTTGTGTTCTTCTGTAAGTAACTAGTTTCCCCATGGGCTTGAGTCTGAAGACCATGCAAGACCTTGGTTCAGTCTAGTATCTAGGTTCTCCTTGCAGTAGTTAGTTTCCCCATAGGCTTGAGTTTGAGGACCATGCAAGGCCTTGGTTCTGTCTAACGCTTGTGTTCTCTGTAAGTAGCTAGTTTCCCCATAGGTTTGAGTCTATAGACCATGCAAGACCTTGGTTCAGTCTAGTACCCAGGTACTCCTTGCGGTGGTTAGTTTCCCCATAGGCTTGAGTCCTAGAACTATGTAAGGCCTTGGTTCTATCTAACATTTATATTATTCTGTAAGTAGCTAGTTTCCCCATAGGCTTGAGTCCGAGGACCATGCAAGACCTTGGTTCAGTCTAGTACCCAGGTACTCCTTGCGGTGGTTAGTTTCCCCATAGGCTTGAGTCCGAGGACCATGTAAGGCCTTGGTTCTGTCTAACGCTTGTGTTCTTCGGTAAGTAGCTAGTTTCCCCATAGGCTTGAGTCCGATGATCATGCAAGACCTTGGTTTAGTTTATTACCCAGGTTCTCCTTGCAGTGGTTAGTTTCCCCATAGGCTGAAGTCCGAGGACCATGCAAGGCCTTAGTTCTATCTAACGCTTGTGTTCTTCTGTAAGTAGCTAGTTTCCCCATAGGCTTGAGTCCAAGGACCATGCAAGACCTTGGTTCAGTCTAGTACCCAGGTTCTCCTTGCGGTGGTTAGTTTCCCTATAGGCTTGAGTCCGAGGACCATGCAAGGCCATGGTTCTGTCTAACGCTTGTGTTCTTCTGTAAGTAACTAGTTTCCCCATGGGCTTGAGTTTGAAGACCATGCAAGACCTTGGTTCAGTCTAGTATCTAGGTTCTCCTTGCAGTAGTTAGTTTCCCCATAGGCTTGAGTTTGAGGACCATGCAAGGCCTTGGTTCTGTCTAACGCTTGTGTTCTCTGTAAGTAGCTAGTTTCCCCATAGGTTTGAGTCTATAGACCATGCAAGACCTTGGTTCAGTCTAGTACCCAGGTACTCCTTGCGGTGGTTAGTTTCCCCATAGGCTTGAGTCCGAGAACTATGTAAGGCCTTGGTTCTATCTAACATTTATATTATTCTTTAAGTAGCTAGTTTCCCCATAGGCTAGAGTCCGAGGACCATGCAAGACCTTGGTTCAGTCTAGTACCCAGGTGTTCTTCTGTAAGTAACTAGTTTCACCGAAGGTTTGAGTCCGAGGACCACGGGAGACCTTGGTTCTGTCTAGTACCCAGGTGTTCTTCTGTAAGTAACTTGTTTCACCAAAGGTTTGTGTCCGAGGACCACGAGAGACCTTGGCTCAGTCTATACCCAGGTGTTCTTCTGTAAGTAACTAGTTTCACCAAAGGTTTGAGTCCGAGGACCATGGGGGACCTTGGCTCAGTCTAGTACCCAAGTGTTCTTCTGCTTGGAGTGAAGGATTTTGTCCTCAGCGCTAGGAAGTTTGTTTTTAGCGTGATGATGGCCTCGGCCTTGCTTCACAGAAAATGGGCTATTCTTCAGCCAGGACCCTTGGCCCCGTGCTGCCATGGATAGGGGTGGCTCGGGTTTCTATCCTCATGCGTGGTGGCACCCCTTCCTTCGCTCTAATTTTCTGCCCTTTTCGATTACAAGGCGTCTTCTGACTGTTCGCATTCTATGCTTGACGCTTCAGTGTGCGGGGCGCGCCCTCATTAATGTTCTCGTGAATTAACACCGATCCAACAGTTGATGGCCTCTTTGGAATTCGGTCAGGATTAATGTCGCTGGTAACTCTTCTTTCGAATTCTAGGTGGACCAATTCCCACCGACCTTCGCCCTCTATATAAGGCTTTCTAGGGGAATCGTCCTTCCACACTTCACGAACCCTCTAGTTAAACAGGAAACGTGATTCTCCCACCCTCTAAGCCCCTTCAATAGCCTTACCAAGATTGTGATCAGAGCTTGGCAGAATGAGATGGCTCTGGATGAGGGCGGGGGCAAGTAAGCCAAAGGTCCTCCTCCCTCGATCGAGAGCCGTTGCTACTGTAGTCTGCGTCAGACTTCCGGTGCGGCAAGGCTTGGGCATCATCCTGGTGGTATCGTGCCTAGCGATTAGAAGGGAGGTCCATGAAGTACATAACGCTTTTCTCTGGTGTGCGTCCATGCCTGCCCTTCAAGCTAGTGGTGACTCGCTCCCAGCTTACCTGCCGAGAGAGGCTCGCAAGATTACGTCATGTTTGGTGCCCGGGTGTTACCACCTCCAACGTTCAATCATCGTGAGGCTGAGGGAGCATCAAGAGAACATCATAGGGCAGGGCCCTCGGGCGCTTTTGCATCTGCTCCTCTCTTCTCACCGGTACCATCCATACCGGCCCGGGGTTGTTAGTAGCCTTGAAGCAAGCCTGCCTCAGCCCCTTTTCTTTTAGGGTTAGCTTTTGAATAAGTCCGTCTGGGCCTCTATTTGTATAGTTAGCTTTAAAACAAGCCTGTCTGAGCCTCTGTTTGTATCATGTACTTATTTTTTGCTTAATAAAATGCTACAATGTTTACTCCCTTTTTCTTTTCTCTGAATCTTCTACTTTTCTGCAATAGTTGTTTCTTGTGCAAACGCTTCGTTGTTTGTTGTTTCCTTTTCCCTTCTTTTTTTTTTTTATGGGATTCAAGATCAATGTCGCTGGCGACGATGAAAAACTGCCTAACCTTGTGCAGGCCTTCAGCGTGGGAATCATTGATCGTTGCGCTTGCCAACGCATTAGTTCTCCCCATAGACGGCACCAATTGTAGGGACCAGGTTCGAGCACTTCTACTGTGGAGAGAGTGGACTCAGGCCCAGCTAGTCCTGTACAATGAATTTGTAGAGAGTGGGTTCAAGAACTAGGCCCTAACAAGCGGACAACGCCCAATGCAGCATTAGCCACCGTCGAAGGCTCGCGGACCAAGACTACCCTCCAAAGTCCATCCTCGGCACCGGTCTGAGGAGCTTGGTAATAGTCTCCTTTGCCCATGGAATCCTCCAGGGGATCCCCGCTTTTTTTGTTTGTTTCTCCTCCTTATATAGTCCTTTTTTACAACCTCTGTCTTCCACTTGTTGATCATCTACGCTCCTTCCTTCTGACTGCCCATCTCATCAGCCACTTTACCAGCACCCCTATGAGTTGCAACAACCAAGGCAGCCATGCCCAGAGGTCACATCTTCATTAATGCGGCTGGGGGGTTAGGTGAGCGCACTTAATGTGGAGATCACAGCTTGTCCTGAGCTTGTTCCTCCACCATGCTACTATGGCTGACGTGCTGGCCTCGGCTGCCCGAGGACATGGTCATCCTCGGCAGAGTTCCTAGCAATTTAGACTTTCACACTCCATCCTCGGACGTTTATTCCTCCTCGGCATGGGCCTTGGGCCGGATATAAGATGGACCGTGGTTGCCAAGTTCTTAGGCCCCACATATATATATATATATATATATATATACATACATACATACATACATACATACATATATATATATATATATTAGCTGATATTGAATTACATGTTATTGTTTAATGTCATCAATCCTACCAAAAATATGATGGAGTAAAAAAGTTTAATCAACATGATAATGTCTTAATTTGAGTCTCTTTATATGATTTAATTGGATTAAAATTTTGATAATTGTAACTTTTTAAGGAATTTATAGTCTATCATGGATATTCATTTATTGCAATTTATTAAAAATGAGTAATTAAATTAAACCCACCTATGGTTTGGGAAAAAAATCACTTTGCCTACCCATAGTTTGAAAAGTATCACTTAACCTACCTGTGGTATATTCTGTTTGTTTTACGTAATCCACCTCTGTTAAAATTAGGGGTTAATAGGTATTTTTGCTCAAATTTGATGTCTCTCTCATCCCAAAACAAAAAATAGCACAAAAATGCAAGAAAAAAAAGATTAAAAAGTGGAATTAGTCTCTCTCTCAATTCACATAAATCTTGAACATGAAGAACATAATCATTAAATCCAGAATTTTTTTTTTTTTTTTTTTTCACATTCCCAAGTTCTCTCAAATTTTCTCAGCAACCATATAACTATAAAAGAAATCAAACTCTTCAATCTTAGTCTTAAACACCCATTTGGCTCAACATAAATCACAAAACCCAGAATTTCTTTCTCCTTCCCAATCGAAAACAAATCAAAAGTTTCAACCTTTACATAGCAATATAAAGCTCAAACATCACAAACTACAATACCCAATATTTTTTTTTCCCTTTTATTTTCTTGGAAACCAAACAAAGAGAGAAAATTGAATAATGGGTATGTGTTAAACCTCAAAAAAAAAAAAAATGCTTACCAACATACAAGGATGATTTGGAGAAGAATTTAGAGAAGCCAGGTGTTTGATATGGCTGTGGTGAGATTGAGATTGTGAACCCATAACCAAATTCTCTAAAACCCAAAACCTCTATTTCTCTTTTCTCTCTATTGTGAACCCATAACCAAATCCACCAATAGCCACTAGCCACCGTGATTTCTGCAAAAAAAATAAAGCAAACCCAAATGCAAAAACCAACAAAACCTCCAAATGGGGAGCTACAACCCATTATAAAAACACATGTTTTCTCCCCCTAGCTTCGATATTGCAAAACTTGTGCTTTCTCCCCCTCCAAACACTTCAAACCACGAAGAACACGTTAATCTCACCACAGGTCTCTCTCTCAAAAAGTTTCTTAGTTTTGGGTGTTTTGATTCACGTTATGTTGTGTTTTGGGGTTAAGAGGTGTTTTTGTAATGACTGGACCTGAGGAGGGTTATGGAGATTGACGGAAACATACCACAGTTGGGTTAAGTGATACTTTTCAGACCACAGGTAGGCAAAGTGATTTTCACCCAAACCACAGGTGGGTTATGTGTAATTACCCCTATTAAAGATTTCAATTTGGTTGTCTTCAATAATTTTTTTTTTTTTTTTTTGAAACAATTGGAATTGTACCTAAATACCTCAATAACTTCATATTTTACTATCTTTTAAACTTATTTGTGAATATTGGATGTTAACCAATTTCAAGAGAAAATGGGTGGTGAATAATGTATTGGCATTTGGCACACCTAGTGGCACAGTGTATTAATTGGTGTATGTGTGTCAAGTGGATTATAATCCTTAGCCACTCTTTTTGGTAAGAAATTAAACAATATTAATTGACTCAAAGACACAATATTGATATTTTTACTGTTAAGTCTGGTTGAAAGATGTACCACCAAATATTGTAGATGTACTTCAAGCTGATTTTAACAGTCTTCGTTAATTAAAATGCATTGTCTTTCTTCTATAAAAAAAAAAATAACTGTTAAGTGTAAATTACTAAGAAGCATACTTATAATTCAATGATATTTTAATCAGTGCTCCTATAAATTTATAAAAAAAAAATAAAAATTAAAAAAAAAAAACCAGATATTTTAATCACATATTCACAATACATTAAAAAGTAGTCTTGCATATTAGAGTTTACAATTGGAAATCCATTGTCATTAGACATATAAATCAAGGGAGTAATATTTTGGGCAACCTTTTAATTTCTCCATTATCTATTTATGTATATATAATTGAAGCAGGAATCTTTAGTGTCTATTGTTTGTAATTGGTGTCAATGCGTATACAATTAATGTCAACTACTACGAGTTCGTAGAAGATCACAGGCACAAACAATAGGAATGGAAAAATAAATAGACCAAAAAGAGATAGCCACACACAAGAAAAGAATATCAAGAATTTATGTGATTTGATAACAGCCTACAACTGCAAAAGATGAGGAAAAATTTTACGAAGAAACTAGGGAGATTACATAACCCAAATCAAGTAGAAATAGGACTCCTATAGTGGGTAAAAGTAGACATGGCAAAACAGGTCAAAATTTCTTGACCCGACCCAAACTGATCCAGCAGGGACGGACCTACAGTAGGGCAGGGGGGGCCATTGCCCCCCCCACCCCCCCCCCCCCCCCCCAAAAAAAAAAAGAAGCTAGTATATATATGTGTGTGTGTGTGTGTGTGTGTTGAAATTTTAAATTTTCATCCTAATAGCCTCCCAATTAAAAAATAAATAAATAAATAAAAACTGGTATACGAATGCAATCTGAAAAAAATAACCAACAAACACATCCAAAAAAAAATAATAATAATAACCGACAAACTAAAAACTACAAAATAAAAAATAAATATATATGGACTGAAAACCTAAATTAAAATTCCCAAATTTTTACCCTAACCTCACTCTTCCTCCACTCAACCTCATCAATGCCTCCATCACTGCTGCTCCTGTTCTTTTCCTCAGATCAGATCTGGTGTTGCTGCTGCTGCTCCTCCTTAGATCCTTGATCGTAGTCACACACGAGTCTGGTAAATCTAAGAAATTTCTCTCCTCTCTCAAGTTCATATTTTTGTTATTTTGTCTTTACTATATTGCTCTGCCTTAGCCGGTTAGTCCTCTGCCCTCTGCTTTTTATTATGAACTGTGGTGTGTTGATTGTTGTGTTTGTGAGTTGTGGCTTTTTATGGATTGGTGTGTTGTGTGGACTGTAGAATAGTTTGTGGCTTTGTATTGACTATTATGTAATTGCGGCTTTTTGTGTGGACCGGTCACCTGTGTTTGAGTGTTTCAATGTTTGTAACTTTTTTTTTGTTTTGGTTTTATCTATAAAGAAATAAAGTGGGACCACTAGGATAGTAGGACGTGAGTACTGAATTGTGATTGTGAATTTGTGAGACTAGTCTTTGGTAAGTCATAAGTGATTTTTTTGTATGTTATACTTTGTCGACATTTTTATAATATCAAATGTTTAAGAAACACTTATTTTATATGCAGTATTTTGTTGAATATGAAATAGATGTTAGTTTTTATTTTCATTTTTAAAAAAAATGTTTTAAGCTCCCCCCCTCCCTAGGTTCGAATCCTGGTTCCGTCCCTGCGATCCAAAAAATACTCAACTTGAACTTGAATTTTTTGATCCGAAGCAAATACGGGTTGACCAGTAATCTGATTCGATTTTTTTGACCCACAACCCAACCCGCAACCCAAACCATTTTTTAAAACTTTTTTTTGGTAAAAAAAAAAAAATTAAGACAATATTGAATTAGTTGTTTATTGTGAGCTTTAAGGAAACAATTGAGATCTTTACATAACTACATGCGAATGAATTGAAAGATAAATGGCTGAGACATTCTATAATTAGTAAATATTTTTAAATATCAAATAACAAAATACATACCAAGATAATCTGGTTATAGTAGAATTAAAAAGACTGCAAAGTATCAATGAAATTAACATAAATTTTGAATGCTTAAGCCTATTTTTTAACAATTCATATCTAAAAAAAAACTACATTTCAAAATAAATTATGATATATCCTAAAGTGTGTGTTGCTTAACAATAACATGATATTTATAAAAGAGACCGTGTATAAATAAGTAAACAATCAAACTTTAATGTATATTTTCAAGTTAAAAGAGAGTGTCAAACACAATTGATAATAGATTATAAAATTAATTTTCAAGATAATAAATTTCTTATATGCTTTTATTTATTGTCAAATTAGTTATCCAATAAGGTATTTGTAATTTTGTTTTATGTTTTGAGATGTTGATATTTTGTAGAAATGAAACTTATGTATTTGTTTTACTTATCCTTTGTGCTATTTTGTTTTGGTTAGTAATGTTGGCATTTGTATAATTTTAAATTATTAAACAAGTATTAATTTGTTTAGTTGAGCTCATTCTTGATATGAGTGAGAAATTTAAAATAATACATTTTACATTAAGTAATTTGCAATGTGACTTTCCAAATGGCAAAAATACATGTTATTTTCTTTTAAAAAAAAATTTATGTAATATGGATCAATCCGACCCAACCCATAACCCAACCCGACCCACTCGTTTTCCATGTCCAAGTAAAAGACAAAGTGTCACACATCACACATCAGGAATTATAAAAAAAGAAATCAATTCCTTATTTAGCTAGTTTGTATTATACATTGAGGGTATTGTAGATATTGAAAACCTTAAAATACTACTGTGTGATTTTTTTTTTTTTTTTTTAATTTACAAATACAATAGAATTTTAATCTATTATCTCTATTACATGATGATTATTCTCATCATAAATCTAAGAAATCAACTTATTTTTAGTATAAATATGGTTAAGCATGTAAAATTGAAAACCTGATTTTTGTTTTTATGTTTTTAAAACGCAATTTTTTTATGGGTTTGCCTTACCTCCAGCACTTTTTTAACTGGACATATCATTTTATTTTAAATATATAATGGCAAGTGGTAGTAGGTTTTAATCTCTGCCTGTTATTTAGTTAGTGGATGATATGTCAGTTCTCATATATATATATATATATATATATATATAACTGAAACTTCTGAAATTCTCACAATTTTTCATGTCAACACAATATTTTAATAAAATTATCATTTTATTTAAATAAAATTATTTTTGTTTAGTCCAAACTTAATAAAAAGTGAAACTCTATCTCTCTAACAAGTCCAACTTAAACTCAAACACATCATTATCATTTTTTTTAAATAATATTATTTTTGTTTAATCCAAACTTAACAGTCAAAGTAATAATAATCCCTTAAATTAAAATTTGATAGGTTTTTTAAAAGAAAAATTAGAAAGGGATAATGATAAGTTAATGAATAATAATCATAACCTAAAAAATAAAACTAGGCAAAAAAAATTAATGAATTTTGTAGGGAAAAAGTAATGAATAATTTCATTCCAAATTATATAGATTTGATATATTTTAAATTAAAAATTTACCAAAAATGATAACCTTGGGAGATTTAAAAAATATAGTGGTTGAGAATTTGAAAAATATATTTGCTAGAAATGAATAAATGAAAAAAATTTACACAATACTTGATTTTTTGAAAGTAAATTACTATACAAAAAGGAGAAAAAAAAAAAGATAAAGATAAATCACTCCATAGTCTACACTCTAAATACTAATTACTAACTTAAATATTTATAATCCACTTAATAATATAAAATTTACCCAAAAAAAAAGTGACAAAAAAAATTACCTAGTACTTGATTTTTTGAAAGTAAAGCACCATACAAAAAGTTATAAAAAAAAAAAAGGGGGATAAATCACTCTACAGTCCACAATTTAAATACTAATTACTATCTTAAATATGTATAATCCACTTAATAATATAAAATTTACAAAAGTAAAAAAAAAATACCCAGTACTTGATTTCTTGAAAGTAAAGTACCATACAAAAACCAAAAAGTTTAGAATTAATGAATATAAAAAAAATTTAAAAATATGGACAAGTTACATTTTCTACCTAATAATATTCTTACAAGACTTTATAAAGAGTTTAAAAATAATAATAATAATAAGAATGACTATCAATAATATTTAAGTTATATAGGTAATAATTATATTATGCATTTTAATATATATATTTTAAGTATATTCATACATATGTATAGAATTATAAGCTAGTTAAAACAAAAGAATATTCCAATTTAAAAAGTACTGAAGATAAACTAAACACTTATGTCAAACACACGTAAATTTTGCCTTGTTACTTGTTAGATATATATTATACTTATTAAACTAAAATTGTAGAGTTTTAGTCAATCGCCCAATTTCACCAAATCAAAGGTGATTGCGTAGCGGCCTAAACAAGTTGGCATATATGATATAACTCGTATGGTTTTAGAAAAATCTTCGAGATTCTCAACGATAGCTTTCATTACTGTTCTATTAGGAATTCGTCGGTATCAACAACGATAATTTGTCACCAGAAAAAACACCCAACTGGAAAAAAAGAAAAAAGAAAATAAAAGAGTGAAACAATCAATGATGTTGAACTGTCCTCGGTATAACAAGACAAGGACCATTACTCCAAATTGATGCGCACAAAGTCTCTACTTTTGACGTGTTGGTTATGCACACCAAAACAAGAAAAAAAAAACAAAAATTTGAATAAAAAACAATCTACTTTTATATTGCCAATAAATAACTTTTTCTATTTTGCATTTATAGCACATCCTAGGTACCATTTTTTTAAAAAAAAAATTTCGGACACATTGAGTTTATTTGAGAATAGTTTATTTATCTAAAACTGAAATTTTTTTACTAAAAGTAGGTAGATAAAACTAAAAACTAGCTAAAATAATTCAGTGAAACTCATGAATAATACCAAAAAGTGTAACAAAATCTATGAATAGTAGTAACAATAAGCTGATTAGTAACAAAAATAAGTTAAATAGCAAAAAAATACTGCATTTTTCAGCCAATGTCAAATGCAACTATCATATTAAAATAATCTTTTTCTTTTTAAACAAACCATATTTATATAATTTTCTTTTTTCCTTTTTAGAGGAATTTAAAGGAGAGAGAAAGTGTGAATGAAATATTGGGTGAAAAGTTTTATATAAGCTACTTATATTTAGATAAGCATGGTAGTATATATTGTGCATAATTTTATGCAAAATAGATAACCAGATAGAGCTAGGTTTTTTTTTTTTTTCTGTTTTTAGTTATAGTGTTATTTATTTTGCATTTTTATGGGCTTTGACCAAATGAGAATGCCCTTAGATGAAAGTAATCTTTGAACCCTAGTACCTCTATTAAGTTCTCTTAGTAGTTCAATGGTTGAACACTTATAACAAGTATCAATTAAGTTACAACTAATAGCACCTCTAAACTGTGCTTGTATTTAATAAATTGCAGTAAATAGTGTTTTAAACTCTTGGATTTATTTCCCAAAATAGTGTGTTGTAGTCCTAAAAAAAACTATATATTTCAAACTTTTGCTCAAAGTTGCTTTCGAAAGATCCATGGTGAAATTGCTAAACATTTGGCAAATTTTAACTGAAAGAGTCTTAACTACTTTAAAGTACTTTTGAACCATTCAAAATGAGACTCTATTCCACAACTTTTTTTCCTTGGCATGTTACTTACATGTTACAATCTTAATCGAGGAATTATTTAAAAATACACCTGATATGATGTGATGATTCACAAAAATAAAAATACACTATTTAATATAAAAATAAGAAGAAAATGTCATATAGATTTTGGCATGTTACTTACATGTTACAATCTTGTTCGAGGAATTATTAGGGGTTTTTTGAAATACACCTAATGTGATGTGATGTGATGATTTACAATAATAATAAAAAAACATTTTAATATAAAAATAAGATGAAAAGGTTAGTTTTTATATAATGTTTTGTACTTATGGCTCTGGAATATTGCTTCAATATAATATTATAGAAATATTTAATAATCTTCCATCCCGATCACATCATCTGGTTAAGTGGAAAGATAGATATTGGCATAAAAAATTTATTTGTTACACTATTTCATAACTTGATTGTTACACTATTTGTCTATTTCATAAATTTTTTTTTTTTTTTTTCAAAACTAAAGATCAAGTTAAAACAATAGAAAATCCACAATCAAATTTTTTTTTTAAATTCATAAACTTTTTGTTCACAACTAATTAAGGCGGCTGATAGTTAGTTGTATAATATAACATAATTTTCATGTGAGGTTATCATTGACATCATTTTATTATATAACAATTACAATCTATTTTTTATGTTAATAGATTTATTACTAAACAAACTTTTCACAAACTTTGTTGTAAACTAGTGTGTGACCTCGTGTATATATACGGGTATAATTACATAGTTCAAATTATACATTTTTTTGAAAAGATGTTAAAATTATACATGATATTAACTTATACATTTTTTTAAAACCATACATTTCTAAAATTTGTAATGGTTTCTCATTATATATATATACACACACACACACACACATGATTTAGAATTTAATTAGATTTAGACTCTTCAATTTTGCATCCAATAATTCACTTGCTACAAAAATTAAAAATTTAGATGGATATGTGGCGTGTGCAAATTTAACATCTAATTAGATTTAGACTATTTGATATTGAAATCTAATTAGATTTTTTTAAAGCTTTCATTATATATATAGAGAGAGAGATTAATCATTGACATCACTTTTATTATTCATTAACCATAAATCGTAAAGTAATAGAAAATCAGAACTATGGCAGAGAAAAGTCCATAAACAAATGTCAAGGAGAAAAACCACGGCTATGCACAAATATAAATAGATGTCCATCTACAGAGTACAGAGTAAGTGCAATCATACACCCACTTTTATATCTATTAAAACTCTAATGGACTTTCATGCATGGCTAAAGGAGAGCTTCCAACCCTTCTTGCTCTTTGCATCCATCTTCCTAGTGGAGTTGCTGAATATTTTCTTGAAGTTGAAGTCAGGGAGAAGAAAATCCAATCTCCTACCAAACCCTCCAAAGCTTCCAATCATTGGTAACCTTCACCAACTTGGCAACATGCCTCATCTATCTCATCAGAGTCTGGCAGAAAAGTTTGGGCCAATTATTTACTTACAACTTGGTGAGGTCCCAACGGTTGTGATTTCATCCGCTAGCCTAGCCAAGGAGGTATTGAAAACCCATGATCTTGCACTATCAAGCCGTCCAAAAATCTTTTCAGCCAAACACCTCTTTTATAATTGCACTGATGTTGCTTTTTCACCATATGGTGCTTATTGGAGGCATATTAGAAAAATATGCATACTTGAACTACTAAGTGCCAGCAGGGTTCAATCATATAGCTTTGTTAGAGAGGAAGAAGTAGCACGTTTGGTATGTAGAGTTGCACAGTCATATCCCAGCACCACCAATCTATCCAAGATGCTTGGACTATATGCAAATGATGTTCTTTGCAGGGTTGCATTTGGGAGGGATTTCTCAGCAGGAGGAGAATATGATAGCCATGGTTTCCAAAAGATGCTTGAGGAGTATCATGTATTGCTTGGAGGATTTAGCATTGGAGATTTCTTCCCTTCCATGGAATTCATACACAGCTTAACAGGCATGAAATCAAGACTGCAGAATACTTTTCAACGCTTTGATAAACTCTTTGATCAGTTGCTGACTGAGCATGAAAATCCCAAAAGAGAAAAAGAGGAGCATAAGGATCTTGTGGATGTTTTACTTGATATACAGAGGAATGGCTTTCATGAAATGCCACTGATCACCACAGATAATATCAAAGCTATCATCTTGGTCAGTGAGAACTTTCTCTTTCACGTTGCATTTAATTTTGCAAAGGTTCTCTTATGCCATGTTATCAACCACATCATCCCTTTTTAAAACAAATTCTCCTCTTTCTTTCTGGTAATATTAAATATATAGATATATTAATATTTATACAATATATAATAGTGACGGCTTAGTAATTAACTTTACTAATCTTATACGTCTTCCAACAATTCTTCTTTCCCATAATTCTTTAAGTTACCATTACTCTCCAAATTCATCTCCCTTTTTTTACTCTTCTTCCCTCCATCTTCTTTTCTATAAATTTCCTATTACTTCTTATGCACATCTCTCATTCATTCCATGTTCTTCTAAAACAAAAATTGTAATTACTCTCTCTCTCTCTCTCTCTCTCTCTCTTGTTGGTGGATTTATTATTGTTTTGGCCACCTTTGCGATGATATAGAAAGTAAACAATAAGGTTCTCCCTTTAAATCATTTTTATTAACACCAATTATAACATATCATCATATGAATCCATCATTTTTATTAGTACCAATCCAAGAGAAGAACCAAGAATTTTTATTTGGGAGGCCAAATTGTAATACTAATATATATATATATATATATATATATATTAGTAAGCAAAGCTCAGAGAAAGTTTAATTAGAATTTGAAATTAGAATCTAATTTTGCGCCATATGTCTACATTTTTTTGAGGACTATATCATAATTATCCACTTAATTTTGTGTTATATGTCCACTTAAGTTTTTTAATCTTTGTGCCAAGTGAGCTAATGAGTGGAAAATACTAAGAAACTAATATTAATGAACTACAAAATTTAAAAAAAAAAAAAAAAAATCAATCAATCACATATACTTAATAAAAATCATTACACACTAAAGATCACCACACATTCCATCTTATTAAAAATTAGAAAATAAATGATCGTAAGTAGTACTAAATTTAGGTAATAATTTTAATATGTGACTAATTACGTTTACATTTTAAAAAAATTGATTAATTATTTATATTTTTATGATAAAAACTGTATTTAATTTTAAATGTATTCATACGTATGCATGTGTTACATGCCATTTTTAATAATAATTTCACTAATTATTTATATTTTTATAATAAGAAGTATGTTTAATTTTAAATGCATCTATGCATTTCCATAAGTTATATGCTAGTATATATAGTAGTCAAAACAAATTACCCCCCCCCCTCTCCCCCCCCCCCCCCCCCCCCACACACACACACATATTTACAAACCTTTATGTTTAATACTAGAATAAGTCATTATTTATAAATATATCACCCATAAAATTATGAACTTTTACGTATATATTTGTTAAATATCTTTTAAGGAGAATCATTTGATATTAGACATATACAAAAATATATAGTAATAAAAATTAATAGCTCCTATCCAAATTCTGCTCAATGACAATCTTTCATAGAATAAAATTCATCTTTTATCATTTCCATAGTGACATTTTGAAAGTTATCATTTGTCAATTCAAATTACTAGATTCATGGTTTTAAAAACCGGTATGGTCAAAGATCCATTTTACACCTCATTCCCAATTTTGATTGGTTTTAGGGGTTTTTATTGGACTGGATTGGCGCCCTATTCCTAGTTGGTCTAATTTTTGAAACTATGACTAAATTGCCTACTAAAGTGAATTACAAAATTTCAATGGAACCAATGAAATATCAAAGACATGAATGATTCAAAACTTTAACTAATGCACAAGCAAAATTTTACAACAAAAAATGAAATTGAGGAAAAAAAGAAGCTTGTCTCTATAACTATTAGATTGATTGGCCAATTATTTTTTGGGAATCTCATTTTAAGTGTGTTACAAATTAAACCATATAGTTTTAAAAGTAACAAATTAAAACATGAAGTATTAAAAGGTAACAAATTAAACCTTATAGTTTCAAAAATAATAATTTAAATCTTGAGTTTTCAAAAGTATCGAATTAAACCTTGAACCTATATTATATCTTAAACACGATGCGTTGAAGTTTAATTTGTTATTTTCAAAAGTCTTGGAGTTTAATTTGTTACTTTTGAAACTGTAAGGCTTAATTTGTTATTTTTAAAACTTCAAGGTTTAATTTGTTACACCTCATAAATTATAGGGCTGAAAGTATAATTTATTTGTTTTTAAGAACACAATTAAACTGTGTTAGGAAAATTTAGACCCTAAATTTGATAATGCAACAGATTAATCAATCAAATTCCAATTATGTCCAAATATGTCAAATTAACTAATTATAAACCAATATGAATACAAATCATCCCTAATCACATAACAATCAAGGGGAAAACTAGAATGCGGAAAATTTCCCCCAAATGAAAAATCCACTATTGCAAGAGAAGTTTATAATCTAAGTAAAATATTTACCTAGACTCTACCCCTATAGAACAAATTACAGGAAAAAGAAAACCTATGATTGCTTTAGAACCTCTAAACTGTTCAACAACATGGATACTTCACAGATGATACACACCTCTACTTTTTTACAAGAACCTTTGAGCGACTTCAAGAACCTTTTAAAAATTTTACTCCACAATAGTAGCATTTGGATAAAAATATTGCTTCAATTTCAATATTGAAAAACACTGTCTTCAGTTTGCTTCTAAAATTCTAGTATTGTAGTGAAAGAGGGAGAGATTAGGTTTTCTCACTCTTATGACCATAATGGGTGTCAGCTCAATCCAAAGGAAATTATAAGGATGCTTTACAAAATTATTATGAAGTTATGTGACTAGAAATTGATCCCCATAATAGAAGTTATATTCAACTAGTACTGTTTGAAAGGAGAAAAATATATGTAAATTAGTATAATTATTAGTAGAAGCATATTCAGGATTTCAATAGATACTGTACAGAGTTTGGCTTTTTCGATTATTTCTCATCTATGTAATGTAATAAAGTACTAAATGTTTCAAGAGGCACGTCTGTCTGTCTGTCTGTCTCTCTCCCTCCCCCCCCCCCAAAAAATGTGTCCTTATATAGCGCACAAATCCCAAGTGATTAGCTAATTAAAGGGGTAGACAAATAATAAAGTCTCACGATTCTCAATCGATTGACAACCTATCTAGACAATCGCAATTGATCGACAAGTAGTTGACATAGGTGTCAAGGACATAAGTAGTTCTGCCCTTGCATCAATCATTATATCCCACCTTAGTGGTTGTGAAAAAAAGATTATGAAAGCTATTGTATCCATTAACTTATTGCTAAGTTTTAGCATGAAAATTACACTGATTAGTATCATTGCTGCAGGATATGTTTGTTGCAGGAACTGATATAACTTTCATCACCCTTGACTGGGGAATGACAGAACTTATCACGAACCCCAAAGTCAAGGAAAAAGCACAAGCTGAAGTAAGAGGCATCGTTGGAGACAGAAAAGTTATTTTGGAGAGTGATCTGCCTGAGCTGCACTACATGAAAGCTGTAATTAAAGAGATCTGTCGATTACATCCTCCTGCTCCAGTATTACTCCCAAGAGAATCCATGGAAGATGTGAACATTGATGGGTACAATATTCCAGCCAAAACTCATTTTTTTGTTAATGCCTGGGCAGTAGGGAGAGATTTAGAATGTTGGGAAAATCTAGACATTTTTGAACCAGAAAGATTTATGGATAGCCCAATTGACTTCAAGGGACAGCATTTTGAGCTCATTCCTTTCGGTGCTGGTAGAAGAAGCTGCCCAGCTATCACATTCGGAACAGCAAGTATTGAGCTAGCTCTGGCTCAACTTCTCCATAGCTTTGATTGGGAGCTTCCCCCTAGTGTTAGAGCTAAAGATTTAGATATGACTGAGGTTGTTGCACGTGCTCAGAGACTCTTCTATTTTTTTGGATAAAAGTTAATAATTTCCATCTATTATAATTTTTTTTTTCAAATAAATAAAAAAGATAAACTTTAGAGATAAACAGTAATTGTAATTTCCTTTTTGAACGTGAATGGAAAAAATCTTAAATTTTAGGAATTCTCTTTTTGAATTCAAAATGAAATTTGTTATTTGACATTTATGACTCTATTTCTAAATGAAGTTATACTTCATTAATGAGGGCATTTTTGAACCAAATGAAAGTCCAGTTGAAAGAGGAAAATCCTCTTATATATATATACTAACCTCATAGCACGCTTTTTTTCTTTTTTTTTGTCTACTATCGTAATTTTCATTTTTTAAAATATTTTTGGATAAGTTTGTTTTAAAGACATAAATTAGTAGTTTTCTAAAAAAATAAGAAAAAAAGACATAGATTAGTAGGAGAGTGTCTTATTTTGTAGGCATTTTAAGTGGAATTGGAGATATATTTTTACCAGATTGTCCTCAAGTTTTTTTCCCATTAAACCTAAGGTTTAGGGGTATTTTTAAACTGCATAAAAATCCAGTTTAAAGAGAGGAATCCTCTTATAAATAGTATAGACTAGACTCATCACACGCGCCTTGTGTGTGCAATAAGGTTCTTTTTTATTTTGGATTTAGTGAAATAATGTTTAAAAGTGAGATAAAGACAATGTCCTAAATTTTAGGATCTTGATAAAAGTTTGAAAGCCTAAAACTTATAAACTTTTTTAAAAATAGTAAATTACGTACTCTTTTAACCAATTTGTTTTTTTTAATTTAAAATTATTCAACTAAAAGATATAGGTATTTTAGAAAGTTTAAGAATTTGTGTGAAGATATTTTATAATACACAGACACATCAAAAAATCTTAATGGCTTCGTACCATATCGATGGTGAAGCCTTGATATGGTTCTAGGATGCAAAGGAGGTAGGACTGTTTACAAGTTGGGAAGCGTTTGTGAAAGTATTGCAAATCAGATTTGGCAATACAGCATACGACAATCCCATGAAAGCTCTCACCAGGTTAAGGCATAATGGTTCAGTTGCAACTTACAAGGGTCAATTTGAATCACTCTCAAATCGAATCAAAGGTTTATCTGAAAAGCAGAAGTTAAGTTGTTTCTTAAGTGGATTGAAAGATGAAGTGAGACTCCCTATTCGAATGTTTAATCCAATGAATCTTAATGCAGCCTTTGGGTTAGCCAAAATACAAGAAGAGTATCTCTTAACTGGGAAGAAAAGTCTTAAAGGGATCCAAGAAGTTAGAAGACCTTCAATTCTTGGATCACCTCCATCAATTTTGGGAATGCCTAAGGGAGATTTTAGATCAGAGCAGTATAAACCCAAGATTCCAATTCACAAGATTACCCCAGTGCAGATGGATGAAAGAAGGAAAAAATGATTGTGTTATCTTTGTGATACAGTGGAAGCCAAGGCACAAGTGTACATCTCCTAAGCTCTTTCTAACGGAGTGTTTCCAGCCTTGTCCAGAGCATTTGCAAGGGTTTCATCTCGAAGAAATAATTGAGTTCGATGCAGCTGATAATTCTGTGTTTGATATTGATTCAAGAATTGCAAGCCAAACACCAGAAATCACTTTGTATGCATTAATTGGTCAACCATCACTTAAGACCATGAGAGTCCTTGCACGAATCAACAATCACTAGATCATCATCCTTATTGATACTAGTAATACCCACAATTTCCTTGATTCCTCACTCTTGGAAGCTTTGAAGCTTCCAATGTCATCAAGAATAGGGTTTGCTATCAAGGTTACAAATGGAGATATGATCATGACTCAAGTAACTTATGCTGATGTGCCAATCAAGATGCAAGGGAATTCTTTTGTCTTGGTGTTGCATTTAATTTCCTTGGAAGGTTGTGATATAGTACTTGGTACTCAATGGCTCAGCTCCTTCGACCTCATTCAATAAGACTTAAAATCCTTGACAATGTAGTTTATGTATATGGGAAAAAGGTTCTTTTACAAGGGTTAAGACCTTCTAGCTCTTCCTTGCAAGAGAGTGGCACTTTCCTCAAGTCTTCAATTAGGAAAGGCTTGGTTCTGCAGATTATTGTACCAGACACTGCAACAAATCAAGACCATCAGTTTGCAAACATTACTCATCTACTAGAAGAATTTGCACAAGTTTTTGAGACTTCAATGGGGTTACCACCTTCCAGAAGGCATAAGCATCAAATCAATTTGAAGAATGAGACGCAACCCATCTATGAAAGACCATATAGGTACCCTTACTTTCAAAAAACTGAAATAGAAAAGATAGTTAAGGAATTACTTGAAGTAGGTTTTGTTAGGCCTAGTCAAAGTCCTTTCTCTTCTCCTATTTTATTGGCGAGAAAGGCAGATGGTATTTGGCATATGTGTGCCGATTATATAGCCCTTAATAGAGAAACCATCGAGGATAAGTATACTATTCTTGTGGTGGATGAACTGTTAGATGAATTAAGTGGTTCTACCATTTTTTCTAAGCTTGATTTAAGGTCAGGCTATCATCAAATCAAGATGAAAGAATCTGATGTGCATAAAACAACATTTCGAACTCATGAGGGACATTATGAATTTTTAGTAATGCCCTTTGGGTTAACTAATGCACCATCTACATTCCAAAGTTTAATGAAATGTTTAGACCTTATTTGAGGAAATTCATGCTTGCCTTCTTTGATGACATTCTAGTCTTTAGTAAGGATCTTAATACTTATTTACAACATTTAAGGAAGGTCTTAGAGGTGCTACAAAACAATCACTTATATGCAAAGAGATACAAATGTAGTTTTGGGTATGCTGAGGTAGAGTATTTGGGCCATTTGATTTTTGGTCAAGGAGTTAAAGCTAATCTAAAGAAGACTACAACTGTGGTGCAATGGCCTGCACCTACTTCAGTTAAGACCTTAAGGGGATTTTTAGGTCTTACAGGATACTACAGGAAATTCATAAAGGGATATGGTCAAATTGCAGCCCCAATCACTGATTGCTTAAAAAAGATGCCTTCACTTGGCATGCCAAGGCTCATGTAGCCTTTGATTCACTTAAATCTGCAGTGACTAACCCTCTAGTCTTAGCCTTGCCTAACTTTACTAAAGATTTTGTGATAGAATGTGATGCCTCAGGGGCTGGTCTAGGTGTTGTACTGATGCAAGATCAAAGGCTGATTGCTTTACATAGTCAAGTATTGAAGGGTAGAGCTTTGCATCTTTCTACATATGAAAGAGAACTTCTAGCCTTGGTGGCAGGAATCAAAAAGTGGAGAGCTTACTTGGTAGGAAGAGCTTTTGTGATAAAAACTGATCAACAAGCTCTCAAGTGTCTATTAGAACAAAGGGTTGGTACACCAACTCAACAGAAGTGGATATCCAAGCTTATGGGTTATTCTTTTATGGTTGAATACAAGAAAGGTAAAGACAACAAGGTTGCTGATGCTCTTTCTAGATGGGAAGAAGACAAGCAAGGCATCTTGTTTTTAATCTCTTTGCCTGTGCCTGGCTGACTTTATGACATAAAAGCTAGCTACGCTCAAGATCCTAAATTGCAACTCCTATTGTATTCCTTGCAAGATAATAACTTTAGTGACAACAATTTTCGACTGCAAAATGGTGTAATTCTATATAAAGGAAGAGTTTTGTGGGTGATAGTCCTCAAATTATATCCCTGGTCCTTAACCATGGTCATAATAGCCCTTCTGCTGGACAATCAGGGTATTTGAAGTCAATATGTAGACTAAAACAAGATTTCCATTGGAATGGTATGAAGGGATATCTTAAGAGACATATTCAAGAATGTGACGTGCGTTAAAGGATGAAAGCTAAAACCATCTCTCCTGCAGGTTTGCTACAACCTCTCTCAATACCATCCAGGCCTTGGTCTGATACTAGTTTGGCTTTCATAAAGGGGTTACCAAAATCTAAAGGATTTGATGTCATTTTGGTGGTGGTAGATCACCTAACCAAGTATGTTCATTTCCTACCTTTAACACATCCTTATACTACCAGCAAAGTTGCCAACGTGTTTAGCAGCAGGTGTTTAAGCTTCATGGTATGCCAAAAAGCGTAGTGAGTGACAGAGATGCCACATTTACTTCCACCTTCTGGACTGAGCTGCTCAAATTACAAGGTACTACATTGGCTATGTCCTCTGCCTACCACCCTCAGTCAGATGGTCAGACAGAAGTTGTAAATAGATGCCTAGAACAATATTTGGATCCTTTGTTAGTGACAGACCATATAGGTAGAGTGAATGGTTGGCTTTAGCATAATTTTGATTTAATACCAATTTTCACACTGCCATCAAACTTACACCTTATGAGACTCTTTATGGCATTCCTCCTCCCAAGCTCATTGATTACATTCCTGGCTTAATTAAGGCTAAGGTTGTGGAGTCTTATATAAGCACTAGAGCTCAAATTCTAAAAGTGTTGAAGCAAAACCTAATCATTGCTCAAGAGAGAATGAAATTTCAGGCTAATAAACACAGGAGTGAGAGGTCATTTGAAGTGGGTGATTGGGTTTACTTAAGACTTCAGCCTTATAGGCAATAGTATTTGACCCATTGAAAGAGTTGGAAGTTGTCTCCCAAATTGTATGGCCCTTTTAAGGTGATTAAGATTGGCCAGGCTGCTTATCAATTGGACCTTCCTCTAGAGTCTAAGTTGTATCCTATATTCCATGTTTCATTGCTCAAACCCAAATTGTGCCAACATACTTCTCCTGTGCCTACTCTTCCTCCTATTGATGTAGAAGGTCTTTTGTCACCTGAGCTTATAGCTATGTTGCAGCAGAGATCTAAGCAGCTAAGGAATAGGATTATAACTGAAGTTTTGGTTCAATGGCATGACACCACCACTGAAGATGCTACTTGAGAATCACTACATCAGTTACAGAATCAATACCCTCACCTTGTAGGCAAGGTTCTTTAAAGGTGGGGAGTATGTTAAGAGCCCAAGTCACTGGCCTCGTTAGCAACAAGTGTAATTAGCTCATTGTAAAAGATTAGAATTGTTATATGTGCTTTAGCAGTTAAAAATAGTTGTTAGAAGTTAGTTACAAGTACAGCAAGTTGTTAAGTTGTTAGACCTGTTAGTTGGTGTGATTGCATTAACAGTTTGAATATGGATATAAGTGTAATCAAGCAATGAGTAGGGACATGAATAAGAATAACCAGCTTATGCTAAACTCTCTCTCTCTCTCTCTCTCTCTCTCTCTCTCTCTCTCTCTCTCTCTCTCTCTCTTGTTTCCCTTATTTCTCTACCTTTCTCTTACTATAAGGCCTGGCTGTCTTGAATCAGTCACATAGCTTAGAGTTAGAATTAGGATTCTAACATTTGTTAATAGTATATATATTATTTTTATTTTTTTAAGGGCAAGGAAGAGAATCATCCACATAACCCATTAGTATTTTATTTTTATTTTTTAATAAAAAAAAATAAACTTTTTAGTGTGTTGGGTCCCAAATAATATTATCAGTGTGTTAGGTCCCAAATAATATTATCACAAATATTAGCAATCTAAAATAGCAATCACACACAATAACACAAATATTTACGTGGAAAACCATTTCTCTTTTAAGGGAAAAACCACGAGACAAATTCCGAATAATTTCACTATTATCAAATCAATTACAATAATTTTTGTGTATGCCTCACGGCTAAAGAAAATAATCTCTCTTATTTTTCTTTGCTCTCACACACACAAATTATCTTTCCCAAAGGCAACAATCCTTTTTTCTTTTCTTTTTTCACTATGCGGCACCTACCCTTTTTTTTCACTGTGTAGCACCTACCTTTCTTTTTCTTATGCGGCACACAAAAAAAAAAATCACATATAACCCTTATTTAAATAACCTTAGCCACCACACCATCCTTGTATCACACAAATATAAAAAATCCACTTGAACTAGAATACTAGTTGGCCACGAAATAAAAACAAGCCCATATGTGGGCTTTTACTTTGTGGGTTGGACCATGTGCTTTATGCACCCAACAATCTCCCCCTCTAGCCCACTATTGGGAGGAGATCTTCAATCTTGCTCTTCAGTTCAAATCCATGTCGGTCAAGCCAACTTCAAGCTTGACCTTCTTCATTATCTTCACCAACACTAAGAACACCTCATCAATGTCAATACCTTTCATTCTCAAAGAATTCATCTCTTCTTGGATTTCTTTAATCCAATCCCCTAGCTCCCCTTCATCATAAGCCCAATTATTCTTGAAGCTAACAATATGATGTTTTCCAGTAGTCCTCTTCTCAAGAGGTTCAACAATCTCTAGTGGAGGATATTGCTCCCCCTACTCAAGACCTCTAGGATCTTTCATTTCATTATCATCCCATGTAGCCTTAGCATCTTCATATTTTTCATCACCTACCACTTACTCTTTTGAAGCACTATTAGGCAATGAGAATTTCACCCTCTTTGTTTCAACACCATTAATCCCAACATTCATCTTTGGAGTCTTCTCAAAATTTTTAATCTCATTGAACTTCTTCTTACAGGTCTTCACACGAGTCCTGTACAAACCGCAACATGCATGTCCTCTTGTAACAACCAATGGCCCCTTAGTAAGTTTCTATCTTCCATTACCAAGATAGTTACAATAACCCGCTCGATCCATAGCCAATGTAGAAAACACATTCATCCTTAAATCTGGAACATGTCGCACATCCTTCAACATCATAGTGCTACCAACATTGGTTTCAATGCACACATCACCAATTCCCACAATTTTTGAGTAACTAGAATTACCCATCTTCACTGTACCAAATTCTCCTGCTTTGTACGTGGTAAACAACCCCTTCGTAGGGATAATATGGTGGGGGGCTGCAAAATCAATAACCCACTCAATATCATTATTAGCAACATGCTCACACTTTTGCTCTTCAATAGAGAGCACCACAACATCAATCCTGCTTTGTACATGGTAAACAACCCCTTCGTAGGGATAATATGGTGGGGGGCTGCAAAATCAACAACCCACTCAACATCATTATTAGCAACATGCTCACACTTTTGCTCTTCAATAGAGAACACCACAACATCCTCATCAATCACAACAGCTGTAGTATTTTTCTCACTATCATTCTTTTCATATTCTCCTTTATTTTGTTCCTTATTCCAATGCCAACAATCTCTTCTTAAGTGACCCTTTTTCCCACAATGGAAGCATTCTCTATTTTCCTTGAACTGAGATCTATTTCTTGATTGTGACTTACCATTGAATTTCCGATCATTAGGTCCTCTGCTTCTACCTCTACTCTTTGTTCTCCGTGACAAAAGCTTGATCTTGTGCATTGTCTATATTTGCATGTCTCCTGCGAACATCTTCACTTAAAATCAAATCTCGAATATCATCATATTTGAGTTTGCTTTTCCCTACAGAATTACTCACCGCCATTCTCATGGCTTCCCAACTATTTGGTAAAGAAGCTAAAAGTATCAATGCACGAACCTTATTATCAAATTCAATTTCCACCGTGAATAATTGATTAGTGATTATATTGAACTCATCCAGATGCTGCGCTACAGGAGTGCCTTCTGCCTTCTTCAAATTAAATAACTTCTTCATCAAATACACCTTATTGTTAGCCAGTGGCTTTTCATACATGCTAGACAAAGCTTTCACCAAATCCACTGTGGTCTTTTCTTTCACAACATTGTGCGCTACTGATCTTGACAGAGTTAATCGAATAACTCTCAATCCCTATCTATCAAGAAGATTCCAGTCTTTATCCTTCATAGTTTCAGGTTTCGTCCCCAAAAGGGGGATGTAATTTCTTCTCATAAAAATAATCTTCAATCTGCACCCTCCAATACGCGAAGTCTGTTCCATCAAATTTCTCAATTTCTGAGCCCTTGCCTTCTTCTCCAGCCATCGCTTCCACTCTAAGCTTAGCTCTGATACCACTTGTTGGGTCCCAAATAATATTATCACAAATATTAGCAATCCAAAATAGCAATCACACACAAGAATACAAATATTTACGTGGAAAACCTTTTCTCTTTGAAGGGAAAAACTATGGGACAAACTCCGAATAATTTCACTATTATCAAATCAATTACAATAATTTGTGTGTATGCCTCACGGCTAAAGAAAATAATTTCTCTTATTTTTCTTTACTCTCACACACACAAATTATCTTTCTCAAAGGAAACAATCCTTTTTTCTTTTCTTTTTTCACTATGCGCCACCTACCCTTTTTTTTCACTGTGCAACACCTACCTTTCTTTTTCTTATTCGGCACACCAAAAAAAAAAAAAAAATCACATATAACCCTTATTTAAATAACCCTAGCCGTGTGGGTTCCAGTTAACTCAATTGGTAAAGTCTCTGACTCTTGTATAAGAGATCTAGGGTTTAATCTCCGTTTACACCAAAAACTAATTGGTGTCTTGGTCTGATGATAAAGAGCAATCATGCCATAAGTTGAAACTCTCTCTCAAAAAATAACAGTAACCGCCACATCATCCTTGTATCACACAAATATAAAAATCCACTTGAACTAGAATACTAGTTGGCCACGGAATAAAAACAAGCCCATACGTGGGCTTTTACTTTGTGGCCTGGGCCATGTGCTTTATGCACCCAACACAGCGTGCGTGGACTCCTTGAAACCACATCAAGTGATAGGAGAGAAATCTTTGGGATATTTTTAACGAGTAAGAGTGAAGGAATCATTGGGATCTTCTTGATTTGGTGAGGATTTGGAACTGTAGCAGCTGGAGAGAGGAGGATTCTTCGGTCGGTGGGGATTTTTTGGGTTCTGATATTCCTTTTGCTACTGCGGATGTATTAACATTGTCATCTATACGATTTGGTGTCGGGGTTGCTAAGGAAATAATAAGATCGATAAGATTTGAGAGCCTGATAGTGGTGATGGGACTTTTGCTTTAACAATGAAGATTTAAACACAATATTGTATTGTTTTTCTAATGAACCGAATCAATCATATCTTTTTGATAAATAAAACAAATCGACAATGAACAAAATTGTGTACTGTGTGTATACTGTATACATACACATGAACAGTATCTTATTATGTGACACTCTTAAAGTAAGTAAACCAACTTAATTATTACTAGTATAAATATGATGAATCAAGAAGTTTGTTAAATTAATATATATGTGGTAATTACTAGTAAGCAAACCAAATTCTTGCTTATATATATGTGGTAATTTGCTTACTTTGGGTGAAGCTTTCTTTGTGGGTGCGTGACTAGTGTACTTTGCTTTGAGTGGTTACTTAGGCGTAGGTAAGCAAATTAAGGTGTCCACGAGTGGTTACTTGCTATGTGACATTTATGTACATGAGTGTTGATTAGCTTGTAACAGAGAGAGCTTCCTTTTGGTGTTGCTCTCTGTACATAAGTGTTGACATTCACGTCTGATTTTTTAATTTTTTTAATTTTTTTTTTTTTTTAAGAATCAATTTTTCTAGTAAAATATGTATCCCACTCTTCATTTACAAGACCTTCTATTAAAATATTCTAAAATATAATTCCTCTTTATATATTTTACCACACTCCCCAATGTCCAATTCTCTCAAGTCTCCCCCTAGGCCACCCACATCTATCAAATCTTAGCTGGATTGAGATCTTGTGCAATAATTAGGGTAATTGTGTCATACAATTACCACATTCATATAAGATGTAAAAGTTGATAAGGTAAAAATAAAAAAATAAAAAAATAAAAAAATAAAAAAAATAAAAAAATTTTAAAAAATTATCTAATTAACTTTTACATCTCACATGGAGTGGTATTGTATGGTGTTATTGCACCGAATCCAAATCCCCTCAGTTAACGACTACTGCAACTACACGGATCTGTCATTGTAGGTGACACCCCATGCTAGAGAGAGAGAGAGAGAGAGAGAGAGAATGGAAGAATTACAATAAGTTACAATACTTTATATTTTTTAGTTTTTTAAAATTTTTTTTTAATAATGATGGATATTTGAGTGTAAGATTTCTTTTGTATTGTGATGTTTAACTATAGTGCTATTTTACATCAATTTAAAAGGGTTCAATGTGAATGCCCTCATATAACCGATAAATGCCATACTTCTTACACAAAATTATTACTTTTATGAGGTGTGAAAAGAGATTGACAGATACCTTACTTCCAATTTCTTTCCTTGGAAAAGCTAATTTTCCAACTCAATAAAATACTAAAATTATAGAGTTTCTTCAATCGGGAATTTTAGTCCATAGCCTAATTTCATCAAATTAAAGAAGATTGGCAATTTGGCATAGTCATCTACCGAAAAATGTTAGTGCCACGAAAAGTAAGCACGTCTTGCCACAATTTTTTCATATAATGAATTTGTGAGTAAGAAAAAAAAAATAGTGAATTTATATAAGTTCACAGCTCATTAAATGTGCATAAATTATAACAAAAGTTGTGTTATTTGATGTAGTCTTAACACTGTTGCAGCCTACCAAGTTGGCACCACTGTATGTGTTTAGAAAAATCTTCTTCGAGATAGCTTTCATTATTGTTCTGTCAGTAATCTGTCAGTATCCTTAATTAACAATGATATTTTGTCATCATTCAAAGAGAAGCCACCCCATCTGGAAAAAAAAGAATCATCCATGTTGATCTGTCCTCTGTAACTAGACATGGACCATGGGTTCTAAAAAATATTTAAGACCATAAACTTTTATACCATAGTTTGCCGATTCTATCCCATCGCTAGCTATGAATGGTGGACAAAAATTGAAGAGTCTATGTGAAAGTAACCGTTAGTCAATTATATCATATATATAGAATAATTGGTAAATATTAAATAATACAATGAGTAATATGAGAGGAATCTTTAAGCCCTAGTTACAGTAAATAGTGTTTTAAACATCTAGATTTAATACACCATAAAATGTGAGTTGTAGTCTTAAAATCTCAAATTTTCGACTTTTGAAAAAGCTGTTTTCAAAAGTTCTTTTAGTGAAATTGCTGGACGTTTGTCAATCTCAACTAAAACAGCTTTTAACTCCTTTAAAGTACTTTTCGACCCCTTCCTTCAAAATGGGAGTCTATTACTCAAATTTCTTTCCCTTGCATGTTATTTACAATCTTGATCGAGGTATTATTTGGGATTTTTGAAATACATCTTATGTGATAATTCACAATAATAAAATCAACTTGTTTATTATAAAAAATAGGACATAAAATTCAAAAAAAAAAAAATTGTGAAAAAAAAAATAGTTTTTATATTAGGTTCTTTGTATTTATCGATATGAAATAGTACCCTCAATAATATTGGAGTACTTAGATAATTTTCCATCTTGATCTCATCATGGTTAAGTGGAATGGTAGAAATTGGCATGGAAAGTTTGTTCCGCTAATTTCCAAAGGAAGGCCAATCAGATATAGAATCTTTTTTTTTTTCTTCTTTGGGGGATCCAAGGATGGACCATTGATTTATTGACTGAGCCAAAGATAACGAAAGAAAACAAATAAGGAGAAAGAAAAAAGAGTTAGGGTTCTACTTTCTACCCACTAAATTCTCTCCAACTTACTCATTTTCTTCTTAGGATTTTACACAATTTGCACATTTGTCCATGTGTGATTAGATTACATTATTTACACACAGCCCACCACTAGAACTTAATGAAAAATAACCAAATTATCACTTGTCACGTGTCTAAGTTGTGTCAAAGTGTGTAATTTTAGACTTTTTGTTTCACTTAATTTTTTGCAACACAAAATCATAGAGAAGAATAATAAACTATAGATCATGCTACAAGGATAAATAGGTTCTGTTACAAATACAAAATCAACCATCAACAATATTTGAGACAACAAATTTCATAATTTTTTTTAGAACTTGTTGATAAATCATAATTAGTACTTCACTTACACATAAGATCATCACTATTATTATACATCAATCTCAATCTATCACCTCAATAGTTATTAAAGAAAAAATAATTGTCAAAATAATTTGTTGTGTTATTAGACTTATTGACCAATTTTTCACAACCCTCTTCGTAATTTGCAAAAATTATAAGTATTAAGTATTTTTGTTTTTAATGCAAAATTATGAGCCACCAGTATTGGCCTCTGCTGTTGCTGAAATTTTATCACAAATATCTGGAGAAGAATCGTCTTCAAAGCTCAAGTGGGAAAGCAACACTTTAACCCAAAAAAAAAAGTTTTTTTTTTTTTTTTTTTTTTTTTGCTGAATAGATTATATGTATAAAATACTATAAATTATGACTACAGCAACATCACCGTTTATAAATGTCAAATTTCTGGCCCGTATTTTGTTTTATGTAAATCTCCTTTTTACCCCCAAAAAAAAAAAATCACCTTTTTATAAATAAAAAAGTAATTGTAAATCAGAACTATGGCAGAGAAAAGTCCATAAACAAATGTTATTGAGAAAGCACAGTTGCAAATATAAATAGATCACCATCTATAGAATAAGAGGAATCATACACTTGCTTTTATATCCACTAAGACTCCAATGGCTTTTCTTGCATGGCTAAAGGAGAGCTTCCAACCCTTCTTACTCATCGCATCCATTTTCCTAGTGGTGTTGCTGAATATTTTCTTGAAGTTGAAATCAGGAAAAAGAAAATTCAATCTCCCACCAAATCCTCCAAAGCTACCTATCATTGGTAATCTTCACCAACTTGGCAACATGCCTCATCTCTCTCTCCAGTGTCTTGCTCAAAAGTTTGGACCAATCATGTACCTTCAACTTGGTGAGGTCCCAACAGTTGTGGTTTCCTCGGCTAGACTAGCCAAGGAAGTAATGAAAACCCATGATCTGGCACTGTCAAGCCGTCCACAAATCTTTTCAGCCAAGCACCTCTTCTATGATTGCACTGATGTTGTTTTTTCCCCATATGGTGCATATTGGAGGCATATTAGAAAAATATGCATACTTGAACTACTAAGTGCCAAAAGGGTTCAATCATATAGCTTTGTTAGAGAAGAAGAAGTAGCACGTTTGGTATGTAGAGTTGCTGAATCATATCCCAGCACCACCAATCTAACCAAGATGCTTGGACTATATGCAAATGATGTCCTTTGCAGGGTTGCATTTGGGAGGGATTTCTCAGCAGGAGGAGAATATGATCGTCATGGTTTCCAAAAGATGCTTGAGGAGTATCAAGTTTTGCTTGGAGGATTTAGCATAGGAGATTTCTTCCCTTCCATGGAGTTTATACACAGCTTAACAGGCATGAAATCAAGACTTCAGAGTACTTTTCAACGCTTTGATAAACTCTTTGACCAGTTGCTGACTGAGCATGCAAATCCCAATAGAGAAAAAGAGGAGAATAAGGATCTTGTGGATGTTTTACTCGATATACAGAAGGATGGCTCTGATGAAATGCCACTCACCACGGATAATATTAAAGCCATCATCTTGGTCAGTGAACACTTACTCTCCCTTAATAGCCATAAAGTCCCAACTTACAAATTGCTGTTGAATAGTTTTGAGTAATGTTAGATAAATAATTTCACATCCAACCTACTTGTCATTGAAGCAATATCACTTCCATATGAACTCACATTACTTTTATTAGCACCAATCACAAAATGCTACTTCAGTCTCATCTTATTCATAAATTACTGTCATGACATGTTGTCATAGGAGAAATCACTTTTACATATTAGCACCAACCATAACATGTCACTTCACTAATTGTAAAATAATTTTGTGATTTAAGACTTATTGGAAAGTCTTGGCATGCATGTTACACTGATTAGTATTGTTACTGCAATTGCAGGATGTGTTTGCTGCAGGAACTGACACAACTTTCATCACCCTTGACTGGGGAATGACAGAACTTATCATGAACCCTAAAGTCCTGCAAAGGGCACAAGCTGAAGTCCGAAGCATTGTTGGGGAGAGGAGAGCTGTTTTGGAGTGTGATCTGCCTCAGCTACACTATATGAAAGCTGTCGTCAAAGAGATCTTTCGATTGCATCCTCCTGCTCCAGTATTAGTCCCTAGAGAATCCATGGAAGAAGTGAACATTGATGGCTACAATATTCCAGCCAAAACACGGTTTTTTGTCAATGCTTGGGCAATAGGGAGAGACCCAGAATCTTGGGAAAATCCGTATGTATTTGAACCAGAAAGATTTATGGGTAGCACTGTTGATTTCAAGGGACAGCATTTTGAGCTGATACCTTTTGGTGCCGGTAGAAGAAGCTGCCCAGCTATCACATTTGGAACAGCAAGTGTTGAGCTTGCTCTGGCTCAACTTCTCCACAGCTTTGATTGGGAGCTTCCCCCTGGTATTACAGCTAAAGATTTAGATATGACAGAGGTTTTTGGCATCACAATGCATAGGATAGCTGATCTGATTGTGATTGCCAAACCACGCTTTCCCTTGGACCATGCAAATGATAATCCAAAGATTTAGTCATCTGTTCATCCATGCCAAAAGAGGAGAAATACAAAGTACTCTGCCAAACAGGAGGAGAAATAGATATTGACTTTCCTAATCAATATGTTAGAGCAAGCAGGGGAGGTAGCCCACAAGGTATTATGGAATAAAAATATCTGATGTCTTGCCTTAATCGCATATAATGCATTTTCTACATTTGAAATTAGAGCAATACAGGACAATTTTTTTTTCAAATTTGTTAAGGTGCCAAGATGTGAGCTTGATAATGAAACTTCAATCCTATGTGGACATTACTTTATTATGCATCAATCATAATAGATCATGTTAACTTATGAAAAATTTGTGTCCTAGACTTAGTGAAATAAGGAAACTGGTAATTCTTGAGCTTGCATCTGCATATGAACCTAAAGGCCTGAACAATTCCATTGATTCACACGGTAGTATATGTTAATCACGTAAGGAGAAAGAATTTAATTGTGTTACAGAAAGTAATGATCAAAAATCAAGTCAAGCACTTATTGTCTTCCAAGCTAAAGATGTACTGGATGAAGAAATGTAGACACTTTGGTAAGCTAACACCAGCAATCATTGATCTTCAACCCACAAACACACCTTCATTCCACTCCACTCTAATGGAGGGAGGAGGTGCTTTTTGAGATAAATCTAATTGGCACAAGGAAATGAGGACACATAGTCACCAAGTCATGGACTTTAATTCAATAAGTCATTTGCGTTCCAACCAGCAACAAGACAAGCCCTAGCTTTTCATGGTTCAAAGTGAGTACAATAAATCAGCAAAAGCTAGCGTCAGCATCATCTTCTGGTTTGGTAGAATGCTTGGTGAGATTGTGAATTGGGCAACTAGCATGTATACTTTAATGCATAATAATAGAGCTGACCGTCAACCTACCACTACCCTCCTCCTTTTCCTGGGCTTGGGATTGGCTATGAACAAAATATATAACACTAAGCACAGAAACAGACACCAAGTACAAACAATGCCTTATATTTTATTGATCTATAGCACTGAATTATATATTTTTCCATTTGAATAAAAAATAAAACAAGAAGTCTCAGTCAATTTATTTTCTCCTTTTATTATATTTTTCTATAGGAAAAAAAATAGATTAGATTGTTACCCAAGAAATTCGAAGCCCCTGCCAATTCCAGAAAGTTTAAAAGGTTGAGGACCTTCTCTGATAAGTCATAAGATCCTGCGCCACACAAGATGAAACTCATTATATTATTCACCAATTCATGTTTGATCGACAGAAAGCAATAAGAAAGAAAAGGGAATTTATTACTAATCATAAAAATAAGAAAGAACCTGAAATAGAATCATTATAAAAAAGAAGTCCCTTGACCACTCATAACAAATACTTCCTCTCCAGTATTATACATTAGTTCACAAGCAGCTATAGAGATCTGCCAGTGTAATATAGTCCAGAATGAGAGGTGATGAAATAGTATACAACATTCTGTTTGTTACACTTATTATTATATTCGAGTATGATTCTTCAACATCTAGTCAACTTCTAAATGACTTACCTCTGTTGCTTGTTTAGGTTGGAATTCATGTTATTCCAAGAACATGAATTCAAACCTAAACAAGCAACAGAGGTAAGTCATATAGAACCTGACCAAGGTACAGCCACTGTCTGGAGAGAGATCACATGGTTTACAACAGAATTGAATATAAAAAAATAAAAATAAAAAAACCTGCAAAACTGGAAGTATACATTATACTTGCTTATCCCTTATATTAGTGTTTCATGCTCAGTGATGACTCAGCCTCTTTATGGCTTTAATGGATCGCTAAGATCTCTCCATAAGATAGTTTTTGTGAAGAAAATATAAGCCTTGACTAGTGCAATCTTCATAGGCTAAGAAATTAACTTCTATCACCATTACTAAAAGCCTTTTCAGCCAATGGTTTAGCGCTATTCAGACATTCCTTGAATTTCAAACAGTCCCGTCAATTCCACATATTCAATTCTAAATATACTATTATATATATTCACGCAATACAAGAATAAGCAAGGCCTGTGTGAAAAGATGGGGGGACATAATAAAGCAGACAACATAAAATGCTAGTTGTTATATATTCTTGAATGTAATGATTTGCTGAGAATAACGAAACATAATCTATACAAAGTCCAAGCCTCCAAGGAAACTTATCCTAATAATTCAAAGGAGGCTCTTGGGCATGAGCATAAAATGCTAAACCTGTCAAGGGTGAACGCACCTAGATTACCTAGCACCTGGTTTTGGCGGGTGGGGTCAGTTACCCATAAGTCTTACTAGTTAGAGGTGACTCCAAAGGGATATTCTTTTGAAAGGTTCCCTATTTTATTAAAACCCCAAAAAAGTTTCAAAGGAACTACGTTTTCATTATAGTCAAATATGGCATATTCCATGTCATACAAGCCTCCAAACACCAAAATTACTACTATCTTGATGCAAGTGAGACATGATATTGATGTTAATCAATGAACATTCATGATGTGATCCTTTTTTTATAAGTATTCATGATGTGATCCTTTACTACTGATGCATTAAAAACAAAATCAAGTAGGGAAGGCAGGATAGAAATAGTTGTTCAATACCGATCACAAAAGTTGTGACATGCCGCGACTGAGTTCCAGCGTCAAGCTTGTTATCAACATCAAAGATGGGAAAACAGGTTGAGCCTTTAACCCATGCCTTCAAAAGAGGGAAAAGGAAATGATAATTCAGGAGTCCTGGTAGAGACATTATTCTTTGCAATAATGTCCTAAGAAAAGGAAAAAGGAATAGAACATAATACAAGAGTAAAAAATTGAGAGAACCAGTTTAGCAATGAGAAATATTTACATTAGACTAATTAATCTACCACAATAATTGGATAAGATGCGTGCAATATATGGTCTTTACCACCATTGCAAGCTATCACAACAATCACCAAATAAACTATAAAACACATAAAATTTGTTGAATGATATTGCATGTTTATGTGGAACTGATAAGCATTGAGCCAAAAATAATATTCAAAAACAAAAAGTGAGAGTAGACCTGTCCACCATTTTGTGTTCAGTAGAGGGATGAACATCAAGTGGGGTTTTGTTAGATAGCTGAATTGCATACCCAGCTTCTCCAGGTGTAGGAACTTTCAGTTTTTCTTCCCTGACCTATGGAAAACAGTAAAAACTTGTTCCTGAGCCTTGCAATTTGAATTCATTTGGAAAGAGGTGCTTTGATCACCTCAAAGTGAATAAACTGCAATTGATACAAAGATCAGCATAATCAATTTATCTAAATGATGGCTGCAAAGTTAGGCCTCATTGGCCAAGATATGGCCCAAGAAAGACAAACGGGTCTTTACAAATCTCAAATTATGCATCTTGCTCAACCTCATTTACAATGGATATAGAGTCAGAATGTTAAGTGAAGCCCCAAAGAACTGAAATATTAATCTTAGAGATCATACATGTCAAAGCACTCACACCTTTCATGAACTCTTAACAACCAATGATTTGCAAATAAATGTCTGGTCCAAGATTCTTAATAATTAATTTAAAAAATGAGTATCTAAACAATCTTCTTAGTAATTATCATTAAATTTCATTATAATCGAAAATCATTTCTGAAAATACTACAGTCTACCTATACATGTGGTGCCTTGTTCAGATGAGAAGGGCATTGCCTATGAATTTCCTGGGCGATTGTTTGACAATACTGACATAGTGACATATATCATCTTTTATGTTCATTTCTACATGCCAGCACATGCTAAAGTCAACACATTTGGAGAGAAAATCCAGATTATCCCATTTTCTTTCACTTGTTAATTTTCCTATCTATTGGAATCTTCCCAAGCAATGTGATATAGTCTATAGATTACAGAACCACCACTTAATTAATGGTGACTTCAATTATAAGCAGACCCAATAAATTCAATTTTAGGCAGGTTCATGCTAGTGATCAAAACCATAGTTCACTTAAAGCAAGACATTGCAATCCTTAAAAACCGAAGTGCTCAGTTAGCAAAAACAACATTTAGTTTCCTTACTAACCAATCTACTCCAGGCCCAAAAGAAAGACATAAATGCTGTTACTTCGGGATTCAAAACACCAGAACTTCCCATCTCTTCCTGGCAGCAGCCATATCTTTCATTTAGATAGTACTCCAATGCTGAATTAGATACAAAGACAACCCACATTAGAAACAATGAGCAATATAACAACCAAAAAAGGTCCATTAGTTACTGTGAAAATATAGTAAAAGAAAACTCAATATTGAATCCTAAGCCTTCCATAATTCACAGCATATTCTCTCAGTCAAGCTGATAATTTGTCATCAACTAAACCAAAAACAACCAAAAAGACAGAAACTTTAACTTTGTTTTCTTTTCTTTCATCTTCTTAGAAACCAAACATAGGCAAAAACAAAACACCCACAAAAAAATAAACGAAACCCATTAATCAGAACAAGGAAAAGTTGGAAATTTTGCATACCAAAAGGTGGGTTTTGCGAGAGGGTCAGAGTTTCAGAGAAAATAGTCTAAAAAAAAAAACGCAAAAGACACTTGAAAATATAAAGTAAGGATATGCTTATCCAGGATAACGTTCTGCTCGGAACAGCATTAATCCTGGTAAGAACCACTTCCTTTTGGATTATTTTTTGTTTATTGCCACAGAATATATATATATATTTATAAAATGATTTTTTATTTGGATTTCATCATTTTACGTACTAAATTATGCTCACACAAATTCTTAAACTCTCTAAAATATTCATATTTTTTAGTTAAATAATTTGAAATTTTACAATACAAATGGGTTAAAAGAGTAATTTACTATTTTTTAAAAAGTTCCAAAGTTTTATTTTAAATTCAAAATTTCAAACTTTTATCAACTCTCACATAAAAAAATATCCTAAAAATTAAAACATTATTCTATCTTACTTTTAAACATTACGTAAAAAATACTTACAATTATTTTATATATATTTTTTAGACAGATGAAAAAAAAAAAAAAAATCCTTGTCGCATGCACAAAGCGCGTATGATGAGGTTAGTGTGTGTATATATATATATATATTTCATTGATAAAAAATTTTCATTATAATAAAGGCCAAAAAATAAACAGAATATTTTTTTTTTCAAAACAAATAAGTCTTAGGTGGTCATATTTTGTGTTTGTTTAGCTAATTTATAAATCGTACACTCAAACTTTAGCCTATTTTATTTTCGTTTTCGTTTGTATGATTTATTTTTTTTTCAAATAACAGTCAGTTTATTTCAACGAAATTGCCTCATTTTTTTGTGTTTGATTATGATGTTAAAAATTAGTTTAAAAAATACTATTTTTTGTAGTTTGACTAGCACTAAAAATTACTGTATCAATATTTATTGTTATTAAAACAATTATATGAAAAACATTTTCTTTTTTAAACCATTGAAAAGCCTTAAATTGGAAAATATACCCTAAATTTGCAATCCATGCAAAAAGTTAGAAAGGAAACTAATTGATTTGAGTAAATAATGTAATATGATACACAAAGTCAACTATCAGTCTATGAAGAGAAAGTGTGGGCAAAGAGCTTTTGCAGAGAAGCATGTTTGATTCCCTTATTTAGGTTGTGGTTGTAAGAAAAATATTAGAATAGGTTTTAATAAATGTCAAACAAGTTTTTTGTGTGATTGTTGAAATATTTTAAGAGTAAGTCTAGTGGCACAAATTTTTCCACAATTTTGCCACAACTTTGCTATGTAGCGACTCGTGAATGATACAATCATGAACCTACATAGACCCACTATTTTATTTCCACCACTCACGAGTCGCCATATATCAAAGTTGTGATAAAATTATGGAAAAGTTTGTGATACTAAACTTACTCATATTTTAAATTTAAGAGGGTTCATCCGTCATAATTTTTAGAGATCTTGGGCTATTGATTTACTAAAGATTTTGATTTTGATTTTTTTTTTTTTTTTTTTTAGAAGGTAACATTTCAAACATATGGAGTCCACTCGATAATGATTGCTCTTTATAATCATGCAGGTTAATACACCAATTGATTTTTTATATAAGCGAGGATTGAATATTAAATCTCTTATTCGATGACAAAAAAATTTACTAGTTAAGCTTACTGCAACTTTTGATGTTTGAGTTTGAGTGTGAGATGAGGTGGCAAGAGGTAGAAGTCAAGCAACCCATGCCTTCTAAAATCACTTCACAAGATTCTTCAAAAAATATATAATAAAAATAAAAAATCTCTACACAAAAGGTAAAGGTCATGCCCACTAAAATTTACATCACTACTTTGCTAAAATCTGCCTTGAAATCCATCTTGTTCTATTTTTCAAAAGCATGGGACCTCAACATCCTGCCGCTCATGGTGTTTCACGATTAGTATTGGAAATGAACGTGTGAAACCATATATTGGATTACTCTAGTGCGACACGAAGCCGCTGACACCGAGTCGGCTCCTACGCCGCTAGCTATGCCCTGCTAGGTCCCCCTGGCACGGTTGAGGTTCCATAGCGCGTCATGAGCACGGGGCTAAGGGGCGGTTGAGCAACTCAAGCGAACCGCCCTACCTTACTTCAACATAGGGACAAAAGGGAGATTTTATCCGATTTCCCTTGGACAATAGGCACACTCATCTTTCCTAATATTTTTGTCGGTAGCTCCGTTAAATTTAGATATATATATGTGCTTATCCTACTTGACTTGTTATAACTTATAAGAATTGCCCCTAACCATCAAAGTCTCACTAATTGTGTCCCCATGTGCCTGCTTCTCTTTCTTACTGTACTCATTAATAGTCAAGGCATTGGACAGACCATCAAATTTAATCTCATCATTTTCATAGAACAATATAGTAATAAGCTAACTTTTTAACTTTTAATATTAGTCCTTGAGGCTAATTACACCTGTCACCCGGTGTTGTATTTGTACTAAATTTCAATCCAACTCAAAGTTGTGACTTGTGAAGACACTAATATGATGATTCTCTGTGGGAATGGAAAATAATGACAGCTTGGGTCCAAAATGTACCATGCACTAGATCTAGATATTTTTCTTTTGGGGTCGGTCCAAGGATGAACCATACTCTACTGACTGGACCAAAGATAACAAGAAGTCGAAAATGAAAGGATAAGGAAAAAAGAAAAAAGAACAAGTTTTCATCCACTGACTTCTCAATAATTTTCCACACAGTAACTTCACAAATATCTTCTGCACTCTGCAGCACAATCTACGGGAGAGGTAAAAATAAAGTGAAAGTTTTACTACAAAATTGATTGTAGTTTTAAGATACAGCTTTACTCAATATTTTTTTATTGAATGTGAATTTTAACAAATTTATCATTGGATTACATCTTTTTTTTATGCCCTCCATATTTGCAAAATTTTTATAAAATTAAAAATCAATAGTTATGTCATCAATAAAGTGTTTAAATTGCAAATTTTTGTAGTTTAAAATTATGCATAAAATATAAGTTTATAGATCATATACTAAATAATATCTGATTGACATAAAATTTAACATGTGTGTTAAGAGTGTAAAGAACATGCAATTCAACGGTTAGATTTTTAAAATATGTAGTAATATTTATTTTACTAAGTAAGATTGTAACCTTAGACTTCAACCAATTTTGTAACTAAATTTTGTACTTAAAAAAAAACTAAAAGATCAAAGTAATAGGGTTAATAACTTAATAATTAATAGGAAGTGCAATACCAGGTATCTAAAAATTTTCATTCTTTTCATAATTTACTATATAGTGACAAATTCTGATGGTAGTAATAGGATTTTTCATCATGAAGAAAAACTGTGTGACCGAAAAGCTTGTAATAGAAATTCAGAACTATGGCAAAGAAAAGTCCAAAAACAAATGTTTTAGAAGATAGCAAAGTTTCGCTACAAACTTAGTTTGGCTACAACTCTAGTCAATATCTTTTTATTAAATGTGGATTTAGAAAAATTTATCACTGGATTAAATTTTCTTTTCATATCCTTCATGCTTATAAAAATTCCAGAAGATCAAAGATCAATAACAATGTCATCAATCAAATATTTGAATTTCAAATTTTTGTAGTATAAGATTATGTATAAAATAAGCTTATGGATGGAATAATAAATAACATCCAATTGACATGAAATTTGACAAGGGTGTTAAGGACATAAAAAACATTCAATCCGACGATTAGATTTGTAAAATATGTAGTCATGTTAATTCTTTTAGAGGAAGTTGTAACCAATAGCTACAAACAAGTTTGTATAGCCAAACTTTATCTTTTGGAGAAATCACAGTTTCAAATATAAATAGATGACCATCTGCTGCATAAGGGGAATCATTTACTCTCTTTTATGTCGATTAAAACTCCAATGGCTTTTCTTTCATGGCCAAAGGAGAGCTTCCACCCCTTCTTGCTTTTTGCATCCATTTTCATAGCGGTGTTGCTGAGTTTTTTCATGAAGTTGAAGTCAGGGAAAAGAAAATTCAATCTCCCACCAAACCCTCCAAGGCTACCCATAATTGGTAACCTTCACCAACTTGGCAACATGCCTCATCTCTCTCTGCAGAGTCTGGCTAAAAAATTTGGACCAATCATTTACCTTCAACTTGGTGAGGTCCCAACAGTTGTGGTTTCCTCAGCTAGACTAGCCAAGGAAGTGATGAAAACCCATGATCTTGCACTATCTAGCCGTCCAAAAATCTTTTCAGCCAAACACCTCTTCTATAATTGCACTGATGTTGCATTTTCCCCATATGGTGCTTATTGGAGGCATATTAGAAAAATATGCATACTTGAACTACTAAGTGCCAGCAGGGTTCAATCATATAGCTTTGTTAGAGAGGAAGAAGTAGCACGTTTGGTATGTAGAGTTGCAGAGTCATATCCCAGCACCACCAATCTATCCAAGATGCTTGGACTATATGCAAATGATGTTCTTTGCAGGGTTGCATTTGGGAGGGATTTCTCAGGAGGAGGAGAATATGATAGCCACGGTTTCCAAAAGATGCTTGAGGAGTATCAAGTATTGCTTGGAGGATTTAGCATAGGAGATTTCTTCCCTTCCATGGAGTTCATACACAGCTTAACAGGCATGAAATCAAGACTGCAGAATACTTTTCAACGCTTTGATAAACTCTTTGATCAGTTGCTGACTGAGCATGAAAATCCCAAAAGAGAAAAAGAGGAGCATAAGGATCTTGTGGATGTTTTACTTGATATACAGAGGAATGGCTATGATGAAATGCCACTCACCACAGATAATATTAAAGCTATCATCTTGGTCAGTGAGCACTCTCTTTCACTTCCCTCATTGCTATGAGTCCCAACTGGTTGAATATAAACCTTCTTTAAGTTTTTTTTTTTTTTTTTTTTTGATAAAAACCTTCTTAAGTTTTAGCATACAGATTACTCTATTCCTCACTTAAATTAAATTATTTGATTGCATGGCAATAAATGATCAATTCAATCATGTATTGAATTTAATTGAGAAACCTAAGGTATAACACTAATATTGTGTTTGGATACTTGAATTTAAATTTGAATTTTAAAGTGATGGATTTGAAATGTCTTAATTCCAAATCCATAAATATTTAATTATGTCATATGGATTTCTAAAATTCTATGGGTTTTGAACTGCAGGATATGTTTGCTGGAGGAACAGATACAACTTTCATCGCCCTTGACTGGGGAATGACAGAACTTATCATGAACCCCAAAGTCATGGAAAAAGCACAAGCTGAAGTAAGGAGAACAGTTGGAGACAGAAGAGTTGTTTTGGAGGGTGATCTGCCTCAGCTGCACTACGTGAAAGCTGTAATTAAAGAGATGTATCGGTTACATCCTCCTGCTCCAGTATTACTCCCAAGAGAATCCATGGAAGAAGTGAACATTGATGGGTACAATATTCCAGCCAAAACTCGTTTTTTTGTCAATGCTTGGACAATAGGGAGAGACCCAGAATCTTGGGAAAATCCAGATGTTTTTGAACCAGAAAGATTTATGGGTAGCCGTAGCACTGTTGATTTCAAGGGACAGCATTTCGAGCTGATACCTTTTGGTGCTGGTAGAAGAAGCTGCCCAGCTATCACATTTGGTACAGCGAGTATTGAGCTTGCTTTGGCTCAACTTCTCCACAGTTTTGATTGGGAGCTTCCCCCTGGTGTTACAGCTAAAGATTTAGACATGACAGAGGCTTTTGGCATCACAATGCACAGGATAGCTAATCTGATTGTCATTGCCAAACCACATTTTCCCTTGGTCCATAATGATAATCCAAAGATTTAGTCATCCTCCTGAGCCCTGGCACCGTCAATCCATGCCAAAAGAGGAGAAAGACAAAAGGCACCCTGTCAAAGAGGAAGTTGAGAAGACTTTCCTGATCAATAATCTAGAGCAAGTGGACAACAGGTACCCCACAAGGTACAATGGAATAAAAATGTCTAATGTTTTAATCTCATATAATGCATTTTGTATTCTGAAATAAGGTAATAGGTTTAATGTAATCCTTGAGCTTGCATCTGCACTGCATATGAACCTGAGGGCCTGAAGGAGCAATTTAAAACCGTTGACATCCAAAAATTAGCAATTCCCTGATCAAGAAAAGGTTGGGAGTTGCAAGCAACAAAGGGCTGATACTTCACATTGCAATGAAAAATGTCAACATATGTTCATAATAATGATACTAAAGTCATATTTCGCATGTGTTTGCCTAGAAATTATTTTGCCTTTTGCCTTTTTGGCTAGGTTCCACGGCATTGTTCACAACCCAGCCAAACTTGTGAAAAACGGGCGTAAGTAGTAAATCTGAGTCCCACAATACTATTTATAGTTTAAAAATTAGTTTGCTACATTTTCAGTAATAGGTTTTCACTTTTTAGCAAAATAAGCAGTATCTAAACAGACCTTTCATCTCCCAACTTCCAGGAAAAAAAAGGAGAGAGAGAGAGAGAGAGAGAGAGAACAAGTTCCTGAATTTTTATATTTTAGGCAATTAGATACATTTGATTAGGCAAGGATACATAATTAGACAAAAAAAAACTTTCTAATACACATTACAAGGAGTAGAAATGTTACATTTTAGACTGTATAGCTAGAACTCCTTTTTACAAGCCAGAATGATTTTAACAAAATTTACGGAGACAACCACTGTTTGATTAATTCCGCAACAGAACGTGGTAGAATACGCTCAAACATAACACAACCAAAAAGCATAAAAAAGATGCACAGTGAGGAAATTTAATATTGGAAAGCATGCAAGTGTAACTCGCTTTGTAAAGCAGTTTTTTGGTTTTTCCAGGGGGGGGAAATTGTGATATTGGGCAACTCATCTTCATATGGTGCTCTCTCAATATTTCTATCGAATACATTTTAACCCAGCTACTGAACCTCAGGGAGACCTTATATCCCGAAGATAATGACCTACTTGCTGAGCACCAATAAACAAGGCATCAGCAACAAGAAAGACCCCCACCTGTGCCATAAATGATCATATTAGTCTATTCAGATAAGGGGCTAAAGAGTAAAAGGAAATTTATATATTACCAATTTGGGGAAGAGAATAATTACCAGACGGGCAGAAAACATTAGTCGGTAACCCCAACCTTCTTTTGCAGCTGCATCTCTTTGTTGATCGGTAAAACTGAAGACATTAACGGAATAGGTTATCAATGCTGTGTGTTAAAATTATAATAAATGAACAAGTCCCTTGATTCACACAGTGATATATGTTAATCACACAAAAATAGAGAATGTAATTGGGTTACAGAAAGTAAGTCTCACAAATCAAGTCCAAGCACTTATTGTCTTATAAGGTAAAGATGTACTAGATGAGGAAATGAAGAAAGATTTGGTAAGTTAACACATACACTCAATAGATCTTAACCCACAAACATACCTCCACATCACTCCACTCTAATGGTTTGATGAGGTGCCTTTTGAGCTAAAGCTCTTTGGTTTGGCACAAGGAAATGAGGACCCACAGTCACCAAGTCATGGACTTTAATTCAGTAAGTCATTTGCATAGACATCACATTAAGATGTGTGGCTGGCGCCAACCAGCAACCCAACAAGACCTAATTTTTCATGGTTCAGAGTGAGTACAACTGATTTGGTAAAAATGCCAAATCCAATCTACAGGCATTTACTGGATAATGCATCTGAAAACTGATGCAGAAGCACAACCAGAAATTATTTCAATATCTTATTTTCGATTTCATTGGATAATTTTATATTTTAAGTTTTTATTTGCTTAGTTTGAGTTGTGATAGAAATTAAATTCCATGTTCTCAAGTAGGGATTAGTTTGGATTAATATTTGAGTTCGGCTAGGATTTATTGTATATCTTTATCTCTTATTTCCTGGAAGCTCTATAAAGGTCCAGATGGTTTATTTAGTATTAAGACTATTTAGATTATTATTATTAATCAAAGATTTCTTTGCAAAAATGCTTTTGTGTTTGTTGGTGATTCCAAACCCTTAGGTGGTGAAGCCTAAGGTTTACCATGGGACTGTTCTAGGTATTGAAGCCTAGGCTGTCCTGCATCAAAGACAATGTTGAAATCTGCAGTGGTTAGTGCTGACATCATCTTCTGGTTTGGTAAACTGCTTGTTGAGATTGTGTGCCGGGAAACAAGCATGTATGCTTTAAAATCCTTAATGTATACTAAGGCCTTATATTATATTGATATATAGCATGGAATTTTCTATATTTCCGTTTGAATAAAAAAATATAAAGAAAAATTTCAATCAATTCATTTTCCTTTTATGATACTTCTCAAAAGAAAAAAAAAAAAATTAGATTGTTACCCAAGAAACTCTGAAACCCCACCAATTCCAGCAAGTTTAAATGGTAGAGGACCTTCTCTGATAAGATCCTGCTCCACACAAGATGAAACTCATTATATTCTCAAATTCATGTTTGATTGACAGAACATAAGTAAGAAAGAGAAGGGTATCTATTAATTATCATAAAAAGAAGAAAGAACATGATATAATATCACAATATTAATAACATCAAAGTCCCTGGACCACTCATAACAAATACCTCCTCTTCAGCAGCCTCCAGGCCCCCTTGCACCCAGAAAAGGTTTTTGTAGCCAGCATTATATAGTAGCTCGCAAGCAGCTAAAGATCTGCCAGTATATTATAGTCCAGAATGAGAGGAGAGACAAAATAGCAATAGCATTCTTTATGATACACCTATAATATTTGTGTTTGATTCTTCAATATGTAAAGGTGATTTGCATCCCTCAATAATTTATCTATTAAGTATATGTAGGACACCAAAACCAACTATGACAGTCAAAGGTAGGGCTATGAGTGGAACCCTTCTGCTTCTCACCCAAGCTGGAACATATGTTTCAATTTAGTGACAAGTGCTTTGAGCCAGTCCAACAACATAAATTCCCACCAGAACAAGCGACAGAGGTATGCTATCTAGAACCTGACCTAGGAAAAGTCTCTTTCAGGAGAGAGATCGCATGGTTTACAACTGAATTGGCTAAAAAAACTGCAAAACTGGAAGTTCACTTTGTACTTGTTTATCCCTCATATTAGTGTTTCATGTTCAGGGATGAGGATGACTCAGCCACTTTATGGCTTAAAACAACGACAAAGATCTCTCAATAAGATGGTCTTTTAGAAGAAAATATAAGCATTGTCCAGTACAATCTCCATAGAATGAGAAAATAACTTCTATCACCATTACTTAAAGCCTTTTCAGCCTATAGTTTAGCATTTGGACATTCCTTGAATGTCAAACAGATCCACCAGTTCCATATATTTATACGACTGAATGTTATATATTACACACACACGCGCACGCAATACAATAAAAAGCAAAGGCCTGTGAAAAAGATCGGGGACATAATAAAACTGACAATATAAAATGTTTGTATTATATATTCTTGAATGTAATGCTTTGCTGAGCATAACAAAACATAATCTATAGAGTACAATAACGTCAAATATTTTATTGGAGATGGTCCCAGAGTACAATTTCGGCATGATGTTTGGCGTGGACCCAACCTTTAAAGGTGTTATATCCAGATCTCTATTCTCTAGTAGTAAAGAAGAATGTTATGTTTGTTCTTGTTTGGAGTTGTTGAATGAGGGAGAGAGAAGTACATGGAAAATTCATTTTGTATGTGGTTTTAATGATTGGAAACTGGAATCAGTTGATTTGTTCTTCGATATCTTCTATTCCAACATCCCAAAAGGTATGGGCCCTAGTAGGTTGAGATGGTAAGTTTTATGTTCACTCCTATTACGAGGCCTTGAGAGGCTCCTATAAAATGGCTTTTCCATGGAGTGTATGGTGTACAAAGGCTCCCAAAAGGGTGGCATTCTTTGTCCAGCAACAAGGAGAAAAATACTTACATTTGACAACCTTATGAGGAGGGTTATAACCTTGGTTAATAGATGTATGCGCAAGTGTAGTAGTGAAACAGTGGATCGCTTACTAATTCATTGAACTACTGCTAAGGAGATGTACTCTTTTGTATTTACCATGTTTGAGGTTCATTGGGTGCTTCCTACCAGAGAGAGTTGTGGATGTACTATCTGAGTGGAAGATTTGTGTTACTACTCATGGCAACCTGTTTGTTTAGAAGATAGTCCCACTGTGTCTAATGTGGGTGATATGGAGGGACAGAAATAACCGCACTTTCAATTGTAAGGAGCTTTCAACCATGGAGTTAAAGAATTTATTCTTGAGACTGCTATTTTGAGAGGTCTTGTACTCTTGGAAATAGTGAAGAGCATTCAATGTAGATTTCAAAGGCTATCTTTCCTTTAGAGCCTAATTTTTCTCTGTTGTAATATTTTAGGAAATTTGAGTACACATCCTGTGTGCTTAAGTTTTTTTCTTCTCAAAAATGTTATTACTTGACAAAAAAAAAAACAAAGCATAGTCTAATTCAAACTGAAAAGAAGGAATTTCCAAATGCTTAGTGTTAAAATCACAACTGCAATTCTCTCCAACAAGCAGAAATAGTAATGACTCTGTATTAACCCACTAGTATCTGAAAGTCCAGAGAAATAAAAAGCTCACCTCAAACCCTTCTGGCATGCAACAATAAGGTCTGTATCCTTTGGATACTTCTCCACAACCTTTGACAAGAACTGGCTGTTAAAGAAAGGAAAAAACAATAATAAGCCAAGCATTGTATATAAAATTAAAGGGTAAAATACTATTTTGGTCCTCACACTTTACCAAAAGCTTGTTTTTTGTCCCTAAAATTTAAAAAGTTATTTTTCATCCTTAAAATTTGTAAAGAGTTTTTTTAATAGTTTCTAGATAAAGATAGGGATAAAAACAAATTTACTTTTCCAATAGTTTAGGGACAAAAGAAAATTTTGGTAAAATTCAAGGACAAAAGGTAAAAAATTTTCAATAGTTTAGGGATGAAAAAATGAATTTTTGAATAATTTAGGGACAAAAAACAAACTTTTTAAAGTTCAAGGACAAAAAACAAACTTTTGGTAAAATTTAAAAACCAAAATAATATTTTACCCAAAATTAGATATTAAGGAATACTTCCTGACATACTTATTGTAAGACAATGTAGGCACACCGCTCCACCAACCTCCTACACAAACATAAGTCAAATTTAGCAAAATCACCAGCACAAAGTCCAACCCTCCAAGGAAACTTATCCAAATAGTTCAAAGGAACTAGCATTTCATTATAGTCAACAGTGCCAAATTCCATGTCATACTAGCCTCTAAGCACCAAAATTAGTACTATCTTGATGCCAGTGAGACATGATAATGATATTAATCAATAACCATTCATGATGGAATCCATTATCATTGATGCAGAAAAAGAAAAAAAAAATCAATTACAGAAGGCAAGTTAGCAATAGTTGTTTGATACCCATCACAAAGCTTGTGATCTGTCTGGACAGAGTTCCAGCGTCAAACTTGTCATCAACATCAAAGATTGGAATCCAGGTTGAGCCTTTAACCCATGCCTTCAAAGCAAGGAAAAGAAAATGATAATTCAAGAATCTTGATAGAGCCATTCTGCTTTATAAAAATTTACTAAGAAAAGGAAAAATGAAAAGAAAACAGTACAAGGGAAAAATTTTTAGATAACCAGTTTAGTAATGAGAAATAGTTAATAAGAGCTAATTAATTTACAACAATAATTGCACAAGATGCCTGAAAAACATGGTATTTATCACTATTGCAAGCTATCACAAAAATCACCAAATAAACTATAAAATACATAACAGATGTGGAGTGATAAAACCCGTTCATGCAGAACTGATGAGCAGTGAGCCAAAAATATTATTCAGAAACTTAAAATTGAAAGTAAACCTGTCCACCTTTTGGTGTTCAGTAGAGGGACGAACATCAAGTAGGGTTTTGTTAGTTAGCTGAATTGCATATCCAGCTTCCCTGGGTGTAAGAACTTTCACTTTTTCTTCCCTGACCTATGACAAACAGTAGAAACATGACATGGAATTCCTGAGCCACACAATTTGAATTCATTTGGAAAGAGGTATTTCATCACAATCATAGTGAATAAACTGCAATTGATACAAATATCAGCATAATCAATTTATCTAGGTGATGGCTACAAAGTTAGGCCTCACTGGCCAAAACATGGCCCAAGAAAGGCAAAAGGGTATGTACAATCTCAAATTGAGTATCTTGCTAACCACTTTTACAACAGATATAGACTCCGAATGTTAAGTGAAGCCCCAAAGAACTGAAAACTATTAATCTTAGAGATCATATATGTCAAAGCACTCATACTCTTCACAAGCTCTGAACAACCAATATTTGCAAATAAATATCTGGTCAACGATTTTCAATAATCAACGTACAAAATAAGTATCTAAACAATCATCTGCACACCTATCATTAAATTTCATTATAATTGAAATCATTTCTGAAAATATTACTGACTGCCTATTTAGCAGTGACTTGTTCAGATGAGAAGGGCAGTGCCTAGAATTTTCCACTGTGATTGTTTGACAAAATTGACCTATACAATCTTTTATGTTATTTTCTACATGTCAGTACATGCTAAAGTCAAGAGCTTGCACTTTGAAATAACATAGAAAAGAATTGATGTATCAGGGATGTTATGTGGAATATGATTACTTATCAGTAAAAGAAATTAAAATGTTATATGGAACCTGATTCTATTGAGAGAATTCAAATTCTCCTTTTGTTTTTCAACTAGTTAATCTTCCTAAAAATTGGAATCTTCTCAAACAATGTAATATAGACTATAGACCCATCACTCAAGTAATGGGGATTTCAATTATAAGCAGACCCAATAAATTCAATTTTTTGGCAGGTTAGTGCTAATGATTAAAACCATAATACACTTAACGAAAAAACTTAAATATAGTTACTTAGGTGTTGTACTTGAGGTTCTCTAATTTAATTTAGCCACATGGCTACATTGACCAATGCAACACGAAAGTTATTATCTCCCCAAGGACAACTAAGTTCAACTACGTGGCTCATTGGCCAATGCAGTCACAAGGTTAAATTTATTTGTACAGCACCTTAGAAACTGTAGCTAGGCTCTGTCATTCACTTAAAAGCAAGACATTGCAATTTTTCAAAACCAACGTGCAACTTAAATTAGATTCAGCTAGTTTTCTTACTAACCCATCTACTCCATGCCCAAAAGAAACATAAAAATGCTGTTACTTTGGGGTACAAAATACCAGAGCTTCCCATCTCTTCCTGGCAGCAGCCATATCTTTCATCTGCTTCAATTCATAATCTTCACCATCGGCTTGCATTCGAATAGTACTCCTATGCTGAATTAGATATAAAGATAACCCACATTAGAAACAAGGAGCTATATATCAACCACAAAAGTTCCATTATTTACTGTGAAAATGTAGTAAAACAAAACTCAATATTGGGTCCTAAAGTTTCCACAATTCACAACTATTTCACTGACACGCCAAATTCTCTTAGTCAAGCTGATAATTTCTCATCAAGTAAACTAAAAGCAATCAAAAAAGACACAAACTTTAACTTTCTTTTCTCTTCTTTCATCTTCTTAGCAACCAAACACAGACAAAAACAAAATACCCACAAAAAAATAAATGAAACCCATTAATCAGAACAAGGGAAAGTTGGAAAATCTGCATACCAAAAGGTGGGTTGTGCAAGGGGGACTGAGTTTCAGAGCAGATAGCTCTAAAGAAGTGCAATAATGGTGTGTTCTTTTAGATATGTTGGAGACTTTTCTTAGGTGAAAATTAGAGAATGAAATGGTAAGAGAAGGAAGTCCCAGAACTTCCATTGTGACTAGTGACTTGCGACTTGGAGTGACAATTGTTTGTGGGTGAGACAGGGATAGTGAAACAAGAAGTGTGGGATTTCAGGTTTGGTGGAATTTGCTTATCCATTACAAAACTGACACGATAAAAAGTAAGGAATTTGCTTATCCGGGATAATGCTATGCTCGGAACAGCATTAATCCTAGAAAGAACTCATTTTGTTAATTTTATTTTATTTCATTGTTATTATTTTTATTTTTATATTTTTAGCTACTTATTCCACTTTTTTTTTAATCCGATATAGAATTTTATTTTAACTTAATTTAAATGTAAATGTGTTTAAAACTTCCTATTAGAAACTTGAACTCCAACCCTTATTCTCCCATCCCACAAGAACTTTTATACTTATAAAATAACAATTTTGTTACTCATTTCACTTCTAAAGCGCTATTTATTTCACTACATGCGGTATTCAAGTAGTGGGCTCTTTGGCCTGAGATGTAAGGTAAATCTCAGGTCTTACAGCTCATTTGGATTGAGAGAGAAGGGAGGGAAAGTGTAGGGAAGTAGAGTAGAGTTAGTTGATATAGGCTAATTTTTGGTCATTTTTACTCTACTCTATTCTTCTCTCCCTTTCTCTCCCTCAATTCAAACAGACCATTAGGTTTAATTTTACTAAACTATTACTCCATGGAATTTTTGGGATGTCTCATAAATAAGGAGTGAAATAATCTAGTTAAAGATTGGATCATCACTTCCTTATATATAAAATAAATCAATATTTATTCCGATTATTATTATTATTATTATTCAAAAGATGTTACAAAAGCCAAAAATATATTTTGTTTCTTTTGGATTAATTTTAGTAGATTTTAATAAATATTTTTCATTGGTAAAGATTTTTCACTACCGAATATTGAAATTTCAGAAAATACTGTTTTGTCAAAAAATATAGTTAAACTTTGAAAAAATTAGAATTTAAAAAAATTATTCATAAATAAATAAACTAAAAAGTTAAAAAGAAAAAGAAAATCCTATTATTATTTGTCTTGGATCTAATATTATTTGTCTTGTTGTGAGAACAAATTCCATATATATATATATATATATATTGGCAGCCAGATAAACAAATCACAAATCCCATTTTGTGAGAACCAAATCATTTGATTTTCATGAATTCATCAGAAAATTGTTTGTCCAAATTCACCAAATCAAACGTTGAAAATATAAAGTAATTTTTTTTTTCAAAACAAATAGAACCATTTTTTTTTTGGTTGAAATGGTCGTCATCAATTATGTTTGTTTGGCTATGGGTTCGTTTGGTTAGACATTTTGAGTGATTAAAAGAGCGTTTATAAAATTCAAAACTCTGTTTTACAACCACAACTCTTAATAGTTTTTTTACAAATGCTTATTTTAAACTAAAAACACAGTTTAGCTTGTTTTCATTCCATATATTTTGGATTTCAATTAAGTCTTTCAATGTTTATTCCTTTTTCTGTGTTATCGTTCTGTCTACCTCCACTAGATGTAGTTTTGTTATTTTTCAAATTTCAATTTAAAAAATTTTGGGGAGATAATGTCTAGGGGAAGATTTGTTTTTTATTATTTATTTTTAAACGTATGTCTAGGGAAGATTCTAATTGAGTAATTAATCAAATTTTAAACATAGACATTCCACATAATTTAAAAGCCTAAGCTTATTGGTTTGTACCGATTATGTCATATTAAATTATTAACAATTCTTTTTTCTCAAAAATAAAATTTATTAACCATTCCATCCTATTATTATTATTCAACATGAAATTTTACTCATACGTATATAACTAGTCACAAGAAAAATGAGTCTATCATATATTCATATTTCATATTCACTAATAACAAGAAATTCCCAATCAAATCAAACAAAGTGCGTTGTTCTCCAAAAAAAAAAAAAAAATCCAACAAATGTCTTCACATTTCTTTCACAACATATGAGATCGAAATATATGAGATTTACATATATTGTAAGACGGATATATTATCAAATAATTTTTCTATTTGAAGGCAGTAGTGGCCAATCACAACCCATGTTGGTCCAAATCTGCCGGATTTAATTAGAATCTACTTTTTGATCAAAATTTTAAACTTGTTTTTTTGTTTTGTTTTGTTTTTGGTTCAATATCCCAAATTTAAAAAATATGTAAAATTCTAGACTCTAGCGGTCTCATCAGTGCTAATAAACCAATTATGAGATGAATACATTTCATTAATCTTGGATGGATCTGTGCATTTAGTTTGTACAATAAGAAAAAAAAATTATATAAATATATATATATATATATAAGTTTTTGTCCCTTAAGGATATCTCTCATAATCTTAATTAATTTATTACTTTGGTTAAGTTAAAAGGGTGAGATTTGGTTCCAGTATTCAGTTACACTCGACCCGTTAAAATTATAACAGATGTTCACTTTTAAACACATGTCACCATCTTAATGAATTCAATGTACTATATGCACTGAACCTATGTCTCACTCAAGTTTTTTTTTTATTTTTTTGTTAGGAACTATGCCTCACCCAAGTTAAGCTTAAAATAAGCACCAAGCCGTACTCGTACTAGAGTCTAAACGTGAATCGCTCTAAGCCGTACTAGGAGTCTAATCAGCACCAATCCGTACTAGATGAGATGGTAAACATATGAATGAATAGAATAAGAGCTATTTAGGTAAATAGAGACTTTTTTTTTTTTTTTACACTCAAATGATAGAAACTAGAAAGTAAATAGAGAATTATTTCTCCTCAATATATATATATATATATATATATATTTACTAAGAATTTAGACTGCAAAAAAAAAAAAATTTAATTAAATAGTTGATATTAATTCAATTTAAAACTAATACCAAACTCTAGAGTTTATTATATGTAAATTACTTTTTTTGGGTAAGGAACCCAACCAGATAAAATTGTCATTTGCTTGGTAGGCTTTTTTTTTTTTTTTTTTCTTCTTCACTTAAACATGATTTGTAAGTTTGAGCTAATTTGAGCAGTCGAGTTTGCCAACATTCTTATAGTAAAATCGATCCTCACTTCTTCAGATTCTTGAGAATTGAAGTTTGCTGACCTGATCCCTCAAGTTTTAACATGCTACTCCGACCACGCTCCACTATAAATAAGAAGGTGAAAAAAACATGAACTTCTTCTTGGGCATGTTTGGTCAACTTTTTATTTATTTTTTATTTTTTAGTTTTTGGTTTTCAAAAGAATGAAAACTGTTTTCTAAAAATTGGGATTGAAACCAGTTTTCAACCCACAATTTTGACATCATTTGTGTTTGGTTCTTATTTTTGAAAACAAATTTTCAAGATCTTAAAATTTTTTTTTTTTCTTCTTCCCCTCATCTCTCTAAGTCTTCTTCGCATATTTAGTTTGGCTCCTATCCAATGTGGTTGATTGTGAATGCTGAAAAAGAAAAGTTAGGGATTCTTGTAAAAGTGAGAGGTAACTAATCATGATTTACCACATAAAATAGTTATAAAAATGAGCGTAAAATTAGTTATTATAAAATGAGGACATCTATCAACGCCTCCTTTAGAATGGGAAGAAGACTTTATGGTAAAGTACAAAGAAAAATCTTAGAGAAAGTGAACAAAACAAAAAAAATGTAAAATAAGAAGCAAAGATTTTAGAGGAAACCTGAAGGAGTGAACTCAATAACAGCTTAGCCTCAGGCAAAACTCAACCGATAAGGTTCAAAGTGCAACTTAGGAAGTAAAATAAAATAAAAATAAATAAAAAATCACACTTTCTAGCCATCCCTACAAAAAAGATTGAGGTTTGAAATTGATTTTATTTATTTATTTATTTATTTATTTTTATCTCTTGATTTCAGTTTTGTTTCATTGAGAGAGAAATAGAATGATTTTTTTTTAGCTTCTATGTGTGGGAGATTAATGGGTTCTACACTTCTGAACTCCCATAAAGAATTAATACAAACAGTTAGTCACACATTCTATGACGAACAATTAATTTTTAGTTATTGGTTAATATTTGGAACTTTTTTTTTTTTTTTAGAGAGTTTCAACCTATGGTGTCCACTCCTGATGATAGCTCTTTATCATCAGACCAAGACACCAATCAGTTTTTGGTGTAGGCATGGATTGAACCCCAAATCTCTTATACAACCATCAGAGATTTTACCAGTTGAGCTAACTGGAACCCACCAAAGAGAGGGGTGCAACACGAGGACTTCCCAGGAGGTCACCCATCGGTTAATATTTGGAACTAATTAACATTTTCACACCTAAAAAGAAATCTCAAATTAATATGGGTAACACACCAACTCATTTACTAGCAAACTATGCTTTAGTCATTGCTAATTTCATAATTCGGATTAAGGAGAGTTAATTAAAATCCATGTTCCAAAGAAAACGCATTACTTTCCTTTTCTTCCAATTAATACAATTAACTAATCCCTCGTCAAAAAAAAAAAAAAAATTAGTCGGTCAAATGGGGAGGAAACTTTTAATTGTGAAGCCAATTTATGATTGGCTATTTGGTTAAATCACATTTGAATGCCGTACAGGGACTATCTCTTCCACCCAAATAGATTCTCAATTCAAGGTCCCAACCAGGATCTTAAATTCCGACGACTTTTGTAATTGCTTCTTCTTCTTTCTTAAATTTTTTTTCCTTTTTTGACTGAGTTGCTAATTGCTTGTCCCTTTTTTTTTAGAGAGCGCATGATTCCACATATAGTTATAAAATATAGTCAACTCAACATGTAGTTATTTTTATATATGTGAATCACTCGTAGTTGAGTCCCACCGAAACTCCTAACTGGGGGAATGGTTACTTCCCGCCCACATTTCAAATCTAAGTGGCCCTACTTGCCAATAATAGGATCCCAACATTTTACAAAAACTCTAGTTTGTGAGACCCGGACAAGATCGACCGGTCCAACTGGATTAACTGGAAACCAAACTGAAATTCAGTTTTTGGGTCATGCAAAACCGAATTTCAAAGAAATTATGTGAATTGCAATAACATTGGACGGTTTGGGTAGAACTGGTAGGGGTTTAATCACAATCCAAGCTACCTTGAAAAATTGGGAAAAAAAAATCAATAAAATGTACCATCATGTTTATATTTGAAGTAAACTTTAATAGAATTTCATACTACTAAATTAATTAATAAACTTTAATTACAGCTTTTATTTTATATTATATATAACTAATATTCATAAAATTTTATTATATCATATATTTTAAAGTCATCTCTAAAAGGGAATATATACAACTATATATAATTAAAATCCTTTAAAGATATTCATAATTTTATACTTCAAAAATTAATTAAACTTTTAATTTTTTTTCGTGTTTTATTATTTTATTAACTTTCTTATTTAATTTCTAAAAATATGTTCGAAAATCATTTAATTTTTCCAAATATAAATTTCTTAGTCAATTTTGCTAATTTTATAAATTCAATATATATCTATATTTTTGTTTTTATTAATTATTAAACTAATTATGACATCATCACGGTTCAACCTTAGTTGAACTCTGGTCTAACTTTAAAAACCTTGAACCTCACCTTTTACCGGTTTTTTGAATGGCCTAGGTCTGAAAACCATACCACATAAACAATCACAATTTTTGCCACAATTGTTTATGCGGCAAATTGTAAGTATTAAAAAAAAAGGAGATTTCATGTTCAAGTGATAAACAACCTGTCATAATATGCTATGTAGGATAGTTATGGTAAAAGTTGTGACTTTTTATGTATTACTAGCTAGAATTACTATTTTATGGGATTGTGCCTGTATATCTTGCATTGCCGTTCCATACTGTTACGTTCATTTAGCAATGGGTACCTCTTCTTCCTTGTTCCAAAGCTATTACATTTTCTTTGCTTTTCTTGCACCCATTTTGTTGTTGTTCTTACTTATCAAACAAAAGAATAAGCTTGTTCAATCAAAGAAGCTCCCTCCTGGTCCTAGTAAGCTGCCTCTAATTGGCAACCTCCACCAACTTCGTGGCTTACCACATTGATCACTTCAACACCTTTCTGATGAACATGGACCCCTCATGTTCTTGCAGCTAGGCTCAGTCCCCACTCTAGTAATCTCCTCAGCTGATATAGCAAGAGAGATTTTCAAAACCCATGATCTTGTTTTTTCAAGCAGGTCAGTACTATATGCTGCAAAGAAGGTTAGTTACAATCTCTCTGATGTGGCATTTGCTCCATATGGTGAGTACTAGAGGGAGGTCAGAAAAATCGTAATCTTGGAGCTCTTTAGTGCAAAGAGGGTCCAAAGATTCCAGGTTGTGAGGGATGAAAAGGTTGCACTTATGCTTGATTCAATTGCTGTTTCGTCGGGTCCGGTTAGTTTAAGTGAATTGACACTCTTGCTAGCAAATAACATTGTGTCATGTGGCTTTCGGTAAGAAGTATGATTGCGGAGAAGATAAAAGCAAGAGATTGCATGAGACTCTTCGTGAAACGCAAGAATTATTGGGAGGGTCTTATATAGCAGACTTCTTTCCATGGATGGGGTGGCTCAACAAGTTTAATGGTTTTGAAACTAGGCTGGAAATGAATTTTAGAGAATTGGATGAGTCATATGAGGAAGTCATTGCGGAACACCTTGATCCCAGAAGGCCTGAACCTGAGCGTTTTTTTCCCAATGCTTTCCAAAACTGCGTAATAGGTCAACCTATAATAATGCTTTTAGAAACCACTAGTATAGGTTGACCTATTATCAAAACTGCTGTTATGCCTCCTATAGCAGCGGTTTTCGAAACCGCTATAGGTTGACCTATTATGGTGTTTCACAAGCGCTGCTATAGGGTTGAATTTTTTTTTTGGTTTGTAAACAGCCTATTACCGCAATTCTAAACCGCAATGCTTTAAAAGCGCTGTAATAGGGTTTATCTAGAAGGAAAAGATTAAATCCTATCTCAGCGCTTTTAAAAGCGCTATAATAATCGAAATACCTCCGAACCTAGAAAAATGACCAAACTACCCCTCGAAACCTAAAAAATGACCAAAATACCCCCGATGCCTACAAATGACCAAAATACCCTCGATGCCTAAAATAAGACCAACCTAAAAAATGACCAAAATGCTCCCGTAAACGTAAAAAATTTCTAAAATAAACCACAAAACCTAAAAATGACTAATATACCCCCAAAACCTAAAAAATGACCGAAATATCTCTAAAACATAAATAATGTCCGAAACACTCCTAAAACCTAAAAAATGACCGAAATACCCCCCGAAGCCTAAAAAATGACCAAATACCCTCTAAACATAAAAATTGACTAAAATACCCTTAAAGCCTAAAAAATAGCCAAAATACCCCTGAAATTCTCCCGAAACTTAAATGTGACCGAAATCACCCTGAGACCTAAAAAATGATCGAAAAACCCCCTAAACGTAATAATTGATCAAAATACCTCATACACCTAAAAAATGTCCGAAGGTATTTTGGTCTTGGGGTATTTTGGTCACTTTTTAGGTTTCAAGGTTATTTTGGTCATTTTCTAGGTTTTAGGAGTATTTTATTAATTTTTTAAGTTTCCATGGTATTTCGGTCATTTTTTAAGCTTAGGGAGTATATTGGTCATTTTTTAATGCTTAGTGGTAATTTGGTCATTTTCCTAAGTTTCCATGGTATTTTGGTCATTTTTTACGTTTTGTGCGTCTTTCAATCATTTTATAAGTTTATGGGGTATTTTGGATATTTCTTTATGCATAGGGGGTATTTTGGTCATTTTTTAGGCTGGAGGTATTTTTGGTACTTTTTTAGGTCTCTAGAGTATTTTGGTCATTTTCAGGTTTCAGAGGTATTTTGGTCATTTTTTAGATTTAAGGGGTTTTTTTGGTTATTTTATTAAGCTTAGGGGGTATTTTGGTCATTTTTTAGGTTTAGGGGGTATAAATTTTGAATGGTTCGATGTGGAGCAAGTGGAGGATCGGGTCCATCGATCATGTTGCCTCCATTTCTCGTCACTTTTAATGTTTTGAGGGTATTTTGGTCATTTTTTTTGTTTTGGGGGTATTTTTGTCATTTTTTAGGTTCCAAGGTTATTTCAATCATTTTTTAGGTTGTAGGGTATTTTGGTCATTTTTGTTGGTTTAGGGGATATTTTGGTTATTTTTTAGGCTTAGGGGGTATTTCAGTCATTTTTTAGGCTCAGTGGGTATTTTTAGTCATTTTTTATGTTTCGGGGGTAGTTTCAGGGGTATTTTGGTCAAAAGTACTGTAACTACAAATTGTACTTGTAATTTCAAAAGTGCTAACACGCATGTAATTTCAAAGTTAATAATATTCTAGCTTTCAAAATTGTACTTATAATATTCTAGCTTTCAGATTTCAAAAGTGGTGTAATTCCTTTTTTTTAAGAATTATTATTTTTGAAAGAGCTATTACGGCAGTTTTAATACCGCTGTAATAGGTCTTCACCCAGTTATTACCTATTAGAGTGGTTTAAAATCGCTGCAACAGGTGTTGACGTTGGCATACTTATTATGACAGTTTTGATAACTGTCGCAACAAGTTTGCATTTCACCATAGTAAGTCTATTCACTTATTGCAGCGATTTTAGAACCGCCGCAATAAGTCTAAATTTTGTCACAATAAAATTTTCAAGATTCCCACTCAACTTTTCAATTCCCATACAACCCTTAAACAAAACTTTCGGTCTCTCACTCAAATATCAAAAAAAAAAAAAAAAAAAAAAACTAAACCTCAAGGGTTGTTTGGATTTTGTGAAAACTGAGTGATATAACTCAGTTTTCATCACCCATAACTCAAAATATGTGGAACCCACAGAAGAACCTTTGTTTGGGAAGATTTTTGAGTAATGTTTTCATCACTCAAAACTCTAAAAATCTGAGTTATAGTGATGAAAACTGAAAACACATTTGAGATGTTATCAAGTGATTGAAAACTGAATTCAATGGCAAAGTTGTGAAAAAATAAAGTGCTAGGATCCACTATTCCTGCTCAAATCAGACTTTACTACTTTCTCTCACTGGTCATTTCTCCACTTCTTCTTTCTTCTTCTTCTTCTTCTTCTTCTTTTCGTTAACAGTTAACACCAAGAAGCAACTGAGTTTTACTTTCTCCTTCTTCTTTTTTCTTTTTTTTTCCTTCTTTTCACCATTCTCATTACAGAATTTTTTTTTTTCTTATTCTTTCTTCTTTACAGATCCTTTTCTTGGTGGGTTTATGGGTTAAGATCGGTGGGTTTATGGGTATTGTGATTTTTTTTTTGCTATCTCATTCACATTACTAAAAAATATGTGGGTATTGTGATTCTTGTTTTAGTTATGATGTTGAGTTTCTACTGGGCATAGTGTGGTGTTGAGTTTTAGCTATAGATTTGAGTTTCTACTTCTTGTTACCGTTCCAAAGTGGAAGAGAGGCTTGAAATGGAAGAGGCCTAGAAAAAAAAAAAAAAAAAAAATAGAGAAGGGACCATTCTAACTTAGCATAGTAAATGGGTCCCACCACTTTGTGTAAAATTTTGAGTTATAGAAAACAAAATAAAAAACCAGACAAGTTTTAATTTGAGTGAGGGAAAAAATAGAAATAGAGATATGAGTTATGAAAACTAGGGCTGTCCATGGGTCGGGCCGGGTCGGGTTTGTGCCCAACCCGGACTCGACCCAAATAAGGCGGGTGGATAAAAATTTGGCCCAAAACTGATCCAGAGATCTGGTCGAATTTTTCGATTTGGATCTCGTCGATTTCGGATTGATTCGGGTCGGTCTCGGGTTTATCACTAGGGCTGAAATCTAGCCGGATCCGGCGAGATCTAGCCGAAATCTAACCAGATCCGTCGAGATCTAGCTGAAATCTAGCTGGATCCGTTGAGATTGTATAGAAATATGGCCGGATCCGTCGAGATCAGACATAAATATGGGCAGATCCATCGAGATCTAGCCTAGATTTCGTCGGATAACGACGAGATCTTGCTAGATCTGGTCGAAAATTCGTAATACTTTGCTGGAAAGGATAAAGGTTCAGTTCGGGTCGGGTGTCACGGGTTTTGAAACGAAAAACCAACAACCGACCCACGTGGGGTCGAGTTATCGAGTTCGGAACCCGTGTCTGACCGCTAGAGTCGTTGGATCGGGTGGCAGCGGGCGGGTTTGCCGGGTTAAGCGGGTTGCCGATTCTTCTGGACAACCCTAATGAAAACTGAGTTTGAGTTATAAGTGATAGTGTTTCCACCATCCAAACAGGGCCTCACTTTCTCTCACTCTCCCTCTCACTCCCTCACCAATCGGCCTACCCATTCCATTGCCATCCAACCTGACCGTCCTCCTCACCATCCATCCCGTCGCTGGTCTTACCCACCAGCTGCCCTCACCGTCGTCCTCGAACTCCTCCCGTCCCTCAACCACCTAACACATCCCTGATGGCATAGCTTCCCCTCTATTTTTTTTTCTTTTATATGAAAGAATCCGTTTTACATGCATCCCCTTTATTTGTTTATGTTTTTTTTTTTTTGGCTTCTGGGTATAGATTATTGTTTTAGGGAAAGTTTAATTCTTTACAAATACAATATGGGTATTGGTCTATTTATACATATCATGAATTGATCGAAAACCAATTTTTTGTTTTTTCTGGTCTTAATTACAAAAAAAAGGTCCTATGGCCGCGTTTTTAAAACGCGGCTATAGGTCAGAAAAACGTGGCTATAGGCCAATTTGGCCTTTAGCCGCATTTTTAAATGTGGCCTAAAACACGTGACTATAGGCCTGAGGGGTCTATGGCCGCACTTTCTAAACACGGCCTAAGGGCAGGACCTACGGCCGCGTTTTAAATGCGGCCATAGGTCCTGCCCAACAGGTACAGACTACTATTTCAGCCGCGTTTAAAACGCGGCTATAGGTCGCAACTATAGCCACGTTTTTTAAATGTGGCCATATCTGTGACCTATAGCCGCATTTAAAACGCGGCTAAAACCCCCTGAATATTTTTTTTTTAATTTGTCTATAGCCATGTTTTAAAAACGCGGCTATAGGTTTTTTTTTCCCCTTCTAGGCCAGATGACGAATGTAAATACAAACGCTACTATATGTTTGTCAAACGCTACTATAAAAACCTGTCACACACACAATTCCAGCTTATTATTCTAGTAAAATTTCGGCTTGTTGCATGCAACAAAATAACAAGCTAGAATTCGAAAGGAATATCAAGCTGGAATTTTCTCAAACCTGTCACAATTTCAATCAATCTTTAAGGAATACGGGAAAATTATCAATCTTTAAAATTTAAAATTTAAAATAATATTAAAATCAAAAACCCTTTATCAGCAACAAACATCCTCTTGTAAGAGCAACAATCAGCTTTACTTTACAATGAGAACATGGTAATGCATCACATTCCAGGCATACCATCCCTATTTGTGATATAATAATGCAGAAAACATATAAAAGAAGTATAGTGATAATCTCAGTACACTCTAATCTCTCCAATTACGCCACCAACGTAACAAATCCTAAAAAAAAGGAATTGCATGACGCACAATGCAGGGGGAATTAAAAGACAGAGAGAAGATGAAGGAAAGTACAAAAAAAACCTTATAATTAAGGTGTCCCCGTCTCAAAGATGCATCACATGAGTGTTCAATTCAAACACACAAGATGTTTCACTTGTGGCTTAGAGACAAACAAATAGAAGAGAGCGTAATGGTGTGTATAAAGCAATTCAATAGTTGTTGCAGTTACCCAAAAGAACAGAATTAACAACTATGGTTCCAATCACAAAATGACTAATATAGAATTAATCAGAGTATCAGACACATCAATTTTATCCACCTCAACTTCAAGCAAAATTCTTTTTCTCGATAAGTAAAAGAAATTTAATTGTAACTAAAATACAAAGCTACAAAGAGAACTGGGTATATCAGCAATATGCCCCATTATTCATCTACTATAAAGCCACACATATCTTTTGGTCCACCCTGTCAAAAGACATCCAAAATAGAAGGGACCCATTTCAAGCTGAAGAGGACGGCCGGGACCCACTTATAAAAACATCCAGCTCACACTTCACAAGGCTCACAACCCCATCCCCCATTGCCTTGCTGTAAATAAAACCATACTCAACACAACCCATCAAATTCTCTTGCTTAAACCGTCACAAAAACAAATCCCTTTAGTTTTCAATTTTTAAATTATTATAATTGCTTTCTTAATTAATATCTTATTACCAAGTCGTAAGCATTTGTTTTAGATTTCCCAAACTTCTCAACTACTTTATGACTAATGATTCACTCACCATTAAACTTGATGATTTTTACCATCAAAAGAATCAAAACTAAAACAGCAGTGGACATGGACATTACATGAACTTGGTAATGTTATGAATCAAAACTAAAAGAATCAATACGTACCTATATATTTATTCATGTACATGTTCATTTAAAATTTTGACTATTTGTTAATAAGTTATGCAGAGTTTTCCTAGCATGATGGAGCTTTTAGTTCATGGGTAGCTCTATTCATCTCTCTAGGAACCCAACTGCAGGAGGGTGCTCTGCACTTGGTCACCGGGTTCCTAATACCATCAATAATTGCCTTAACCACCAACTTGGATTTTTTTCATTTCTTTGGTTTTTTTCACTTTCTTGCTAACCAATCACACAATCCATAGGAAACCCAAATTAATCTCTAATTCATTTTCTTTTCTTTTTGTGAACTTTCTTGCTAACCAAACACAACACTAAAAACACCCTTCTTATACAAACAACAAATAACCTAGAAAAGCAACAAACATTTGTGTATTAAAATACACAGATCCAATGGTGTTGGTGATGTCTCTTTTTATTTTACACAATCACTTTTCAATTCTCACATCAAATTATCTATTCTAAAAGCAGTTTCAATAAAATTTATAGTATCCTTAACATTTTTTGAATTAAATTCAATATAGCTATATTAATGAATTTGATTGCACAAATTTAAATTCAATATAGCTATATTAAATTCAATATAGCTATATTGTAACATATATTCTTTTTCAAATTTTCACCAAAACCCAAATTTTCACCTTCGTCAATCTCACCAACTAAACAAAACCCAAATTTTCAACAGAGACACAACCTTAAATCACCGCGAACAACATGCAGCCAAACAGTAAAACAAGACCCAATTTTAAACTTTTTTCAAACTCACCAATCACAAAGTCTTCCAAAACTCAAAGTCAGTCCTCGGCGATCCTTGTGACCCAAAAGATTAACATCATGAGAGACCCACATGCAAGCGAGAAAGTTAAGGTCAGCCATGGGTATATTATAGAAAAAAAATGCTATGAAAATCAAAAGCCAGAGAAGATCGTACCTTGCAGAATCGGATTTGAGTCTCTCTTAGCTTTGTCTGATTTCACAGAGAGAGAGAGGGAGAGAGACAAGACATGGACTTTGCCTGTGCGATGATAGTGGGGTGTGAGGGCTTGAGATCGGATATGGAGGCTTTGGAGGGTGAGGGTTGAGATCGGAGATGGAGGGTGAGGGTGAGAACGGAGATGGAGGGCGAGGGCGAGGGTTGAGATCAGAGATGGAGGGTGAGGCTGAGAACGGAGATGGAGGGTGAGGGTGAGGGCTTCAGATCGAAAATGGAGGGTGAGGGTGAGGGTTGAGATCGGAGATGGAGGCTTGTTTGTAAGAATTCAGATCGGGCTCTTGAGATGGAGGCTTGACAAAATAGTTTATATACAAAGCCTAGAGCTGCGTTTTTAACATGCGGCTATAGGCAAAACCTGAAGCCCCGTTTAAAAAATGCAGCCCAATCCCTGGCTAAAGCCGTGTTTTAAATGCGCAGCTTCAGACCATAGTTAGAGCCGCGTTTAGAACACGCGGCTTCAGACCAAATTTAAAGCCGCGTTTATAAAACGTGGCTTTAGGAAAGCTAGAGCCACATTTTCTAAACGCGGCTCTAGTTAAGATATATATATATATATATATATGTTTGCCAAAAAAATAAAATAGGAAGGGCCTAAAGCATCGTGTTTTAAACGCGGCCATAGCTGGCTGCCTTTAAAACGCGGCCATAGTTCAATAAAACGCGGCTGTAGATGCGTTCTATGGCCCCGCGTTTAAAACGGGGCTTCAGGAAGAGTCTTTAAGTCCTGTTTTATAAAAACATGGCTGTAGTACTTCTATAGCCCCGCGTTTTGTAGTGTAAATTCTCAAGAAGCAAACCACTTGAGATATACGATTTTATAGGATTGTTGAAAGGGACAGAGTTTTGGCTTTTGTGGTTCATAATTCTTGGAAAAGAAAGGAGGTGTGGACCATGGCAAGTTGATAACTTGGACATTGTTGTGGTTTTTTTAAATTTTTATGATGGATAGTGATGGAAGTAGCTTAAGTGCACCACCAATACTTGAATTCGGACCTACATGTCTTAACTCAGAGTGTATGGTCACAAATTCACAATTATTCAATTTATTTTCCATAGTGGCAACAACCCACTTCAGAGTACAAAAAACAAAAAAGGTTCCTTCACAAAGGGCCCTCCATAAGTCAAAGTCTAGCTTTGTTGTTTGTCACCAAGGGCTGGTGCTGCTGGTTGTGAATTTTTGTTGTTGTTGTTGTTGTACATGCTAATATGCATTATGCTTCTATTGTACTAGTTGTATTGTGACAATCGATAGCTGTTGGCATTGTACTAGGAATTGATGCAAAGTCCAGGATGTTTTGGTAGTTATTGGCATATTCTTAAAAAGCACTTACTGAGAAATATTAACATGGGTTGTGTTTGTTTGCTTCATGTTAATAGAAAGTTGCAAGGTAAATTCAAATGTTAATAAAAAGTTGACCTCTTAAGAGTGTGCCACCTCAACTTTGGGGCCTCCAAAATTTTACACCTCACCAATATTTTTAATTTTTATTTTTAACACGGTATTTTAGTTAATATTTTACTTTGTTTGAACGACCTTGATCCCGATAAAGCACTCCCCCTAACTTCATCAATCAATTTTTATTGAAAGAGACTTTGTGATTTAGAAATCTATGGTTATGGCTGAACAGGGGCTGAACAGGATCCTCTCCATTTCAAGCCGGTTAAGATTTAATTGTACAACTTAAATACTTTTATCTCTAAATATCCCGATTAATACCATGGATACTGCAATATATCTTTCAATATACAAAACCATGGCTTAATTAATGGCACATAGTTAAATAGTAATGCTGTCATGACATATGGTACTTAAAGCATGTTAGTTTTCTGGTTGTGTCCTTTAATCATATTTTAAAGGTTAGATGTATATGATGTGCAGGAACTTGAAAGAACTTTGTCTTGGAGGAACACTGCCAACTGATCTTACAAAAGCTAGTCCACATAAATATCAGGTGGATGTTTTGACTTCATTTTTTATCATGTGCCGTTGTCTTTACAAAGCTAGTCCATATTTTTTTGTGTTTTTATTGTCTAATTTTTACTTTAGATTGAAATGCTTGTTCAAAAGATTGAGTAGAAAATCTGCCCATCCTTTTTTCATGTGCTTCAAGAGATCCACAAAGCTCATCTAGTGTAAGATTTGATAAGTCTTTAGCTTCTTCAATTGCATCAACCACATGTTCATATTTTATTGACAAACTTCTTAGAGAGGAGAAAGTAACGGTGTTTAGGTATTTAGGGACAAAGTTGTCTTTTAGGGACTAAGTTGGTTAGTTTTGAGAAGTTTTAGACCTAGTTAGTATTAGCTCAAACCTCAGGGTAGTCTTCTATAATTTACCCTAATTATTTTAATCATCTATTGATGTCAAAAACTTTGGTATTACTAGATAATCTCCCAACTTAAAGGTAATTTCTTCTATTTTTTAATTAAATATTTTATTGTCATTTCAATGATTTTGGTTAAATCACTTCTTTACTTGATATATTAATTTTAATTAATCTGTGCATAGCTTAGACATGCTAGTATGCTACTAGTATATATATAACCTTCTTAGAAGTAACTATGATGCAATTATACAAATGTGCAAAATGTTTTCTGTATAAAGGTTTTACGACCACAAGCTTTCTTCTCAGTATCGTAGAATGGAAGCCATTCATGCCAATTCCTTGAAGCCCGCACCCATTTCTTACAAATATATAAAAATAAAAGAGAGAGAGATTGAGGAACCATAACCTTGCATTGAAGATTTGAGATAAGATTTTTAAAATGGATAAAATTTGTCTATAAAATTGGTTGTAGTATAAGGCTATAATTCCTACTAAAAAAATTAACATGACTATATATTTTGAAAAACTAATTGTTGAATTACATGTTTTTTATATTGTTAACACACATATCAAATTTCATATTAATTGGATGTAATTTACTATTTGATTCATAAATTTATTTTGTATGCATAATTTTAGACTACAAAAACTTAAAAATTAAAGATTTGATTGATAACATGTCGATCTTTGATATTCTGAAAATTTTGCAAGTATGAAATATAAAAAAAAAAAATATAATCCAGTAGTAGATTTATTAAAATTCACATCCAATAAAAAAAAATTTAAAAGTGCATTCGGCAAGTATTGGCTTTTTGAGTTAATGTTAACGGTCTCACGCTTAAAAAAAAAAAAAATAAACAAAAAGCAGAAATTTTCTCTCCATTTTTTTTTTTTCAGTTTTTTTTATAATGCTTTAAACAAAAGTAAAGCACATCCAAGTATAATACCAAAAGAAAATATGAATTCTTTTGAGTTTAAAATGCTACTCCGACCACTCTCAACCATAGATAAATGGAGTTTGATGACTAGTTTTTTTTTTGTTCTTTTGACATTGGTAACAGCTCATCCTGTTCTGTTAAGGTTATTAAGAAGGAGGCTGGGTGCCTTATTGTTTTGTAAGTACTTTCTTTTTGAATAAAATTATTCATTCATCCCAAAAAAATCTTTTCACCAAAAAAAAAAAAAAAAAAAAAATCCCAACAACCTTTTCAGTCACTTTATTACAAAGAAACATCTCGAAGTGAATACCTTTCACTCCCATACTGTCAAGAGTCACAAAAGAAAAGGAACCGGAGTTAGGATAAGATCTCTTTGAATCGACAATACACATGGCTCCACATCCTTATAAAATACTAATTGGACAAGTCAAATCCGAGTTCTGCCGACGCGTTAGCTGGAACGTATACCTCCCTCAGCTTTTAGGGAACGTCGAGGCTTGAAATCTGTGTCCCCCTAGTTGGATTAGGACCTCAACATTTAAAGTGAATGAAAGAAGAGAATTCGTTATCCAATATAGGTTTTAGGGTCCTGAGGGGCGAAAAAATGAGAAAATAAAAAAGTGTGGGGATGAAAAAGTGGAAAGATATAAAAAATTTTAATTTTTTAATTTTTTTTGTTTGGTTGAGAGTGGAAAAGTGAAGGGATGAAAAAAGTAAGCTTGTATAAATTTACTTATATACCATTATTAAAAAAATGATACCCAATTAAAACCAAAAAAGTGAAAAAAAAAAAATCACATCTAAACATAAAAACAAAACAAAACCAAAAAAAACACAAAAGAAAGCAAAAGAAAAAAAAAAAAGAAAAAGAAAATATATATATATATATATATATATATATATATGAGCAAACTACACTGGATGCCTGCCCAGTGAATCAAAAGAAAGAAGGAAAAAAAAAAAAAAGAGGTAATGTCCGAGGAAAAAAAAAAAGAAAAAAAAGAGACAACATGGAAGACGGAAAAAAGAAGAAGTGAAGAGCTACGTATATGAAGCTCATGCGCAAGTGCATATGGACATTTTTGTCCATTAACAGCTTTATTTTTTCCTTTCAGCCTTCTCTCCATTTTGGTGAGAAAACTTTTTAGTGAGTTCAGGGAGAAAACATCTGAGCCTCACTATTTATTTTTCTTCATTCCCACTTAACCAAATATATTCCAAAAAAGTTTTCATTTCTATTTTCTCTCCAAAATTTTACACCCACCCTATTTCATTTCCAAACAAATACACTCTCAGACCAATGATTAGTGATTACATTATATATGAATTGCCCACATCTTGCTATTTTGTTCTGTATATGTAGTTTCAATGGGACTATATTATTACATTCATGTAGACATGGTTGCCTCCTCTTCCTTGTTCCAAAGCTATTACATTTTCTTTGCTTTTCTTGCACCCATTTTGTTTTTGTTACTGATCAAACAAAGGAAGAAGCTTGTTCAATCAAAGAAGCTCCCTCCTGGTCCTAGTAAGTTGCCTCTAATTGGCAACCTCCACCAACTTCGTGGCTTACCACATCGATCGCTTCAACACCTTTCTGAAGAACATGGACTCCTCATGCTCTTGCAACTAGGCTCAATCCCCACTTTAGTAATCTCCTCAGCTGATATAGCAAGAGAGATTTTCAAAACCCATGATCTTGTTTTTTCAGGCAGGCCTGTACTATCTGCTACAAAGAAGCTTACTTACAATCTCTCTGCTGTGTCATTTGCTCCCTATGGTGAGTACTGGAGGGAGGTCAGAAAAATTGTAATCTTGGAGCTACTTAGTGCAAAGAGGGTCCAAAGTTTCCAGGCTGTGAGGGATGAAGAGGTTGCACTTATGCTTGATTCCATTGCGGTTTCGTCGGGTCCGGTCAATTTAAGTGAATTGACACTCTTGCTAGCAAATAACATTGTATGTCGTGTGGCTTTCGGTAAGAAGTATGATTGCGGAGAAGATAAAAGCAAGAAGCGTAGATTGCATGAGACTCTTCGTGAAACACAAGAATTATTCGGAGGGTTTTGCATAGCAGACTTCTTTCCATCGATGGGGTGGCTCAACAAGTTTAATGGTTTTGAAACTAGGCTGGAAAAGAATTTTAGAGAATTGGATGAGTCATTTGAGGAAGTCATTGCGGAGCACCTTGATCCCAGAAGGCCTGAACCTGAGCGTGAAGATCTTGTTGATGTACTGCTTCGAGTTCAGAAGCATTCAAACCAAGCTATTGCCCTTGGTAGTGACCATATCAAGGGTGTTCTCTCGGTATGCTCCTTTTACTTTGCTTATGCATCCTATTCTTTTCCAAACGTATGAGGCATGTGCAAGAACTTCTAGTTAAATTAATGTGTTTTCAATCAATATATCCAGAGTTTAAATCATTCATTCTTATTTAAACTTTAAGATTTAGAGAGGTATTGTTGCGCCTTATAGATGGATGATATCTTATTTAATTATTATATTTTATTCGTGGCTACATGTTATATTATATAATATGCATGTTACTTTATAAATTTATGCCAGCCTTGGTAGAAACCATATAGAAAATTTGCAATTCTAGGGCAATCCGTGACATTAATTTAATTTTATATCTTACTATATAAACTTTTGCCATCCTTAGTAGCCATAAAGTATATAGCAAATTTAGTATTTTTGGGCAATACAAGACATGTTGCTTTATAAAATCCTACCCGTCTAAGTCATAAAGTCAGAAATTTAATCATCAATAAATCCAAAGACAAAACAAATTTTATAACCATTTTCACATGTTAAAATGGAAGCTTGTGATATATATATATATATATATTTTTTTTTTTAGTAAAATGGTAGTTTGTGATTGATAATGTACAATAATGCAATTTTAGTGGTGGTCTCATTGAAAAGTAATATTGCTCTCATCTATCACTTCAATAAATTGTGAAAAAATTGTGAAATTGTTGTGTCTTTTAACTGTGTTGGTTTGTAATTTTTGGACAATACAGGACATGTTCCTTGCAGGCACTGAGACATCTTCAGCCACCCTACTTTGGATAATGGCTGAGCTGATAAGGAATCCATTTATAACGCAAAGAGCACAAGCTGAGGTGAGAGAAGCTATAAAGGGAAAAGCAAAGGTGGAAGAAAACCACCTTCCCAAACTCGTGTACCTAAAATCCATTGTAAAGGAGGGATTGAGACTCTATCCATCAGTCCCATTAATTCCAAGAGAAACAATAGATAGTTGCATGATTGAAGGGTACCATATTCCAGCGAAGACAAGAGTGTTTGTCAATGCAAAATCAATAGGAACAGATCCTAAATATTGGAAGAATCCAAATGAGTTCCAACCTGAGCGATTCTTGGACTGCTTAGTTGATTTTAGAGGGCAACACTTCGAGTTTTTAACATTTGGATATGATCGTAGAGGTTGTCCTGGAATGAACTTTGGAGTCCTTTTAATAGAGCTTGCACTAGCAAATCTCTTGCATCGTTTTGATTGGGAACTGCCTGATGGGATAAGAAGACAAGATTTAGATATGGAAGAAGCAATTGGTCTTACAGTACACAAAAAAGTTCCACTTTGCCTTGTAGCTAATCCTGTGGCTTTGTAGTAAACAAAATGCAATCTTTATGTCAAAAAATTAGGGCACAAAATAAAAGGCACCAATAATATTGTGTAATAAGCAAGTTCTGTGTGACTAAAAAACCAGTCTCTCAATTGGTTCCTAGTTAACTTGGTCAAACCGAACGGTTAGGTCTGTGACTAAAAAACTAGTCTTTGAATTGGTTCCCAGTTAACTTGGTCAAACCGAACGGTTAGGTCTGTTTTTAAAACTATGGTCGTACCTCAAATATGTTTTACAAGGTCTTCTCAATTTTCATTTGCTAAACTGAAATCAGGTCAATATTAAATATTGTACAATAAAAATTGTGACATACATATGGGAGTGTGCTCTTCTTATAATTTTGATGGCTCTCTCTCTCTCTCTCTCTCTCTATATATATATATATATATATATATACACGTGTGTGTTTTTTTCTCCTTATGCCATGTGAAAACATTATGTTGAATTTGCAACTGAGAAAGAAGGCATGAAGCAAAGCAATGCAGAAACGAAGAAAGAAGAATAGCACAGATGCAGTGATGATCAAAACGACAGAGCTTATAAGCAAAAGAAGAAAGGAAAGCTGAAAGCAAACGACAAACGTTTCACTTAAATGAATGGTACGTGAGAGAGTAGGCACGTGAGAATGAACAGTGCTGTACAGCTGTAATATCAGAATTGGTTAGTTTGTTAAAAGTTAGTTAGATTAGCTTAATTCCCTCCTTACTCTGTGACCGTGTATATATAACAGAGTCTTAGTGTAAATTAATCAATTTTATTCATTCCAATCAATTGAAGAATAGTTTTTTCCTCTCAAAGCAGTTTCTGGAACTTTTCTTGATATGGTATCAGAGCTTGAATAGCTCATCAATGGCTTCCGCATCTAACATTGCTTCAGATTCTAAAACTCTTCCAAACACTTCTGATACTACGAATTGTAGATCATCTAATCAAGCTCCTTCAATGGATGATGTGAATATCAATCCTTTGAGCCCTTATTTCATTCCACCATCAGATGTTGTTTTGGTCTCCCAACCGTTGATTGGTCCAGAGAATTATCTCAGTTGGTCAAGGGCTATGTTTCTATCTCTCAGTGGTAGAAATAAATTTGGCTATCTTGATGGTTCAATTTCCACACCTGCTCTCTCGCATCCTCTGTACAATGCATGGCACAGAGCAAACACCACTATTCTTTCATGGATGGTGAATTCCTTGAGCAAGGATCTAGCTACCAGTGTCATGTACATTCACACTGCAAGGGAATTATGGATCGACATGTGAGATAGGTTTTCTCAACCAAATGTTCCAAGATTCTTTGAAATTCAGAAAGAAATTTCGAAGCTTTCACAAGGTTCTTTATCGGTAAGTTCCTATTTCACAAAATTTAAGATCTTGTGGGATGAACTTGTGCATTATCAATCCTTTTCTACCTGTACCGTGTTTGCACTTGTGGTTCTCAAAGAAATCAACTATGTGCTCAGCAAAAGGATCAAGTTTTTTGATTTCTTATGGGACTCAATGACAGTTACTCTACTGTTACTAGTCAAGTCTTGATCACTGAGCCATTACCTGCTTTGAACAAGGCGTATTCTTTGATCTTGCAAGAAGAAAAACGCAGGCAAGTTGGTCAAGTTGATTTGGTCATTGAACCAACAGCTCTATATGCTAATAATTCCAACTCTAAAGGGTTTCAAGGTCATCAAGGATGGAATCAGGTTCATCAAGGTTGGAATCAGGGTATGACTCATGGCAATCAGGGCATGAATCATGGTAATCATGGTGGAAAGAATGGTAATTCAAGGAAGGAGAGGTCTGTATGTACTTACTGTGGGATTGTTGGTCATGTAGTTGATAAGTGTTACAAACTGCATGGGTACTCTCCAGGATATAAGCAAAAGGGAAAGGCATCTGCTAATTAGGTTTCTAGCAATGGCAGTGGCTCGGCTGGAAGTTTCTTCTGTAACAATGGTGTTTTTGGAAATGTTGCCTCTCAACCTATGCAAAACTTTCCTCAACCTGATTAGACTCATTATGCTCCACAATTGACCATGCCACAGCCTCAATTCAATGCACCTCAGTGTCCTATCACTCAGAGTCAGTGTGAGCAGTTACTTTCATTCCTTGCCTCTAAGTCCAATGCCTCTCAACCTTCTCACCAAGCTGCCTTAGTTCTGTCTCCACTGAGTGGTGCTAATGCTGCTACAGGCCCTAGTTCTTCCACACCTTACCTTGCCAATTTTTCAGGTAACCCTTTCTGGCTGCCTCCTAATTTTTCCCATTCCATTTTTTCTGCCCATATAGTTGATAGGAATGCTCATAAAGCAAATGAATGGATCATTGACACTGGTGCTTCAGACCACATGGTCCATTCAGTATCATGTTTGTCCTCTATCACTTCCACCATTAACACCTTTGTTTACTTACCCAATGGAGAAAAGGCTTTAGTTACTCACATAGGCACAGTTTACATCTCAGATCAACTCACTCTTTATGGAGTTCTTTGTGTCCCTTCCTTTACTTTTAATCTCATATCAGTAAGCCAACTCACTAAAACTTGTTTTTGTTGTCTTGTATTCTTTGGTTCTTTTTGCTTTATCCAGGACCTGGCCAATTGGAACATGAGTGGACTGGGTAAAGCATCAAAGGGCCTTTATCTTCTGCAACAAAGTCTCCCATCATCTTCTACTTTTGCTGTCTCTTCACAGATACCTATTTCTTTTCCTTCTGTTAATAACAATTCAGTCAATAATGCTGATTTGTGGCATTTTCGTTTAGGGCATCCTTCTTATGCAAAATTGTCATTGCTAAATAAATTTGTATCTGGTTTAAACTCTAATAAAATTGCCTGTTGTGACATTTGTCATTTTGCCAAAAAAAAGAGATTATCTTTTCCTAATAGTACTCATGTCTCTCATTGTCTATTTGATCTTGTACATTGTAACCTTTGGGGACCTTTTTCAGTTCCAACTATTGAAGGTTACAAATACTTTCTTACCATTGTGGATGATTACTCTAGATGCACTTGGGTTTATTTACTTAAATCTAAGTTAGAAACACAAAACCTTATTGAACAGTTTTCTAATATGGTTGAAACACAATTTGGTACAAAAATCAAGTGTCTAAGAAGTGATAATGGCACAGAGTTCTTTATGAAGGATTTTTTTAAATCAAAAGGTATTTTGCATCAATTAACTTGTGTTGAGACTCCTCAACAAAATGCAATTGTTGAGAGGAAACATCAACACATTTTAAATGTTGCAAGAGCCTTGAGGTTTCATTCTTCCCTGCCTTTGAAAATGTGGGGTGACTGCATTCTTACTGCAGTCTACCTGATCAATAGGCTGCCTTCCAAACATTTACAGAACAAAACTCATTTTGAAATGCTTTTTCAAACATCTCCTTCATATGATCATATCAAAACTTTTGGTTGTCTATGCTTCACCTCAACTCTTTGTCAAAACAGACACAAATTTGCACCAAGAGCAAGAAAATGTGTTTTTTTAGGATATCCCAGTGGTATTAAAGGGTACAAGGTCATGGATTTGGCAACCAATTCTGTTTTTGTCTCTAGAGATGTGATTTTCTATGAACATCTCTTCCCCTTTGCTTCTGGTCCTTCTTCTTCCTCTCTGCACCTAAATGATTCTCACTCTTTTGATTCACCTTCATTTGTCTTTCCTCTTTCTGTTCCTGATTTTTGCATTTCGGATTCAAATTTTTTAAATGAAAGTAGAGTTGTACTCCATGATTCTGCAAACACTGTTTCTGCAGATCAGTCTCCTAGTCCTATTTCTAATCTTCCATCACCTTCCGCACTTCCACTTGTCACTCCTCTTGTTGTTGATTCTGAACATGATTCTGTTCCTTTGCATGTCTCTAGACCAAATTCTCCTTTACCCCTCAGAAAATCCACCAGATCACACAACCCTTCATCCTACCTAAAAGACTACTCATGCAAATCTGTTACTTCCAACCCTTACAAACCTTCCCATGGCCTACCTTATGACATAATGGCTTGTCTCACCTATTCTAACCTTACAAAACATTACAAACAGTTTGTCATGGCTATTGATTCCACCTCACCAGACCCTACCTCCTTCCATGAGGCTGTTCAATCCCCTAATTGGAGAGCTGTTATGGATAAGGAAATTGCAGCTCTAGAGCTTACCAACACTTGGTCTTTAACCACTCTCCCTCCTGGCAAGATTCCCATTGGCTGCAAATGGGTGTATAGGACTAAGTATAAGTCTGATGTGGCCAAGTTTGTTACCTTCTCTCCTGTGGCCTTGACTACACTGATACCTTCTCTCCTATGGCCAAGTCTGTTTATGTCCGGATGGTCTTGTCTTTAGCTGCTGTGAAAGGGTGGGCTCTTCACCAAATGGATGTGAATAATGCATTCCTCCATGGTGATTTGTATGAAGAGGTCTATATGAGCCTTCCCCCTGGTTTTCACAGCAAGGGGGATTGTGCTGATACCTCAAATCATGGTCTTTTGGTTTGCAAACTCAACAAAAGTCTCTATGGTTTGAAACAGGCCTCAAGGCAGTGGTTTGCATAATTCTTTTCTACTTTGTTGAATTTTGGTTTTGTCCAATCCAAGGCAAATTACTCTCTCTTTACATACACCAAAGGTGCCTCCTTCACAGCCTTGCTAGTGTATGTGGATGATATTCTGCTCACAGGCAATGACCCTAGTTGGATTACTGACTTAAAACATTTGCTTGACACCAAGTTTGGCCTAAAAGACTTAGGCTCATTGAAGTACTTTCTCGGACTTGAGGTTGCTAGAAGTGACAAGGGTATAAGTTTGAATCAAAGGAAGTATTGCTTGGAAATTCTACAAGATACAAGGTTCTTGGGGTCTAAACCACTTAGAACTCCAATGGAACAAAATTTACATCTTTCAAAAGATGTGGGACAGCTGCTTCCAGATGCAAGTCAGTATAGAAAATTGATAGGAAGATTGCTCTATCTCATTCTGACCAGACCTAACATCACTTATGCAGTGCATATGTTAAGTCAGTTTCTGGCTGAACCAAGGGAGCCTCACCTGCTAGCAGTCAATAGAGTGCTGCAATATCTGAAAGGCACTCCAGGCAGAGGATTGTTTTTCTCTAGTAACTCCACAATGCAAGTAAAGGCCTTCTGTGATGCTGATTGGGCAGGCTGCCCTGATACCAGAAGATCAATCACAGGTTACAGTGTGTTCTTAGGAGATTCATTAATCTCATGGAGGTCTAAAAAGCAAAGTACAGTCTCTAGATCATCAGCAGAGGCAAAGTACAGATCAATGGCTACAACAACCTGTGAAATCGTGTGGGTTCTTTAGTTATTGAGAGATTTAAAGGTTGATCATCCGTGCAGTGCTCAACTCTTTTGTGACAACCAGGCTGCATTACATATTGGAGCAAATCCTGTCTTCCACGAGCGAACAAAACACATAGAGGTTGACTGTCATTTGGTCAGGGATAAGATAATAGAATGTGTGATTAGAACCTTTCATGTTTCAAGCCAATTCCAAATAGCAGACATTTTTACTAAAGCTTTAGGACTTCCAGCTTTTAGCAGATTGATAAATCGTTTGGGTTTAATTGATATTTACTCCCCAAATCTGGAGACTTCAACTAATCAAGTCAATGATTTTGTGAATCATGACTTGAGGGGGAGTGTTGAATTTGCAACTTAGAAAGAAGGCATGAAGCAAAGCAATGCAGAAACAAGGAAAGAAGAATAGCACAGATGTAGTGATGATCAAAACGACAGAGCTTATAAGCAAAAGAAGAAAGGAAAGTTGAAAGCAAATGACAAACGTTTCACTTAAATGAATGGCACGTGAGAGAGTAGGCACGTGAGAATGAACAGTGATGTACAGCTGTAATATTAGAATTGGTTAGTTTGTTAAAAGTTAGTTAGATTAGCTTAATTCCCTCCTTACTCTGTGACCGTGTATATATAACAGAGTCTTAGTGTAAATTAATCAATTTTATTCATTCCAATCAATTGAAGAATAGTTTTTTCCTCTCAAAGCAGTTTCTGGAACTTTTCTTGATACATTATTTTCCTCCCCTTGACTCATGTGGAAAAATTCTTTTCTCGCTTTATTTTTTACATTGAAGGCTTTTTATCTTGACTCGTAAAAGAATCTCGTTACACTACAAGTATATCGAAATTATTAATGTATTTTAAGTTCAAAGAAATTCAAATTACTATTTCAATTTAGACTCTGTTACAATTTTTTTGAAAACATTTACAATAAATTTAAATAATTATTTTAATCATCTATTGATGACAAAAACTTTGGTATTACTAAATAATCTCCCAACTCAAGGTAATTTCTTTTATTTTTTTAGTTAAATATTTTATTGTCATTTCAATGATTTTGGTTAAATCACTTCTTTACTTGATATTTTAATTTTAATTAATCTGTGCATAGCTTAGACATGCTAGCATGCTACTAGTATATATATAAACTTCTTAGAAGAAACTATGATGCTATTGTACAAATGTACAAAACGTTTTCTGTATAAAGGTTTTACAACCACAAGCTTTCTTCTCATTATCGTAGAACGGAAGCCATTCATGTCAATTCAATTGGAAATTTAGACCCCTTAAACCAACTAGATTAATCTAGTTAATTAGTCAAGTGATTAACTTAGTCCAATTATGCAATTCTAGGTTATCACAGGCATACAATCATATCAAAAATATAAAGCAGTGGAATAATAAATAACATAAGATATGATCACCCAGGAAACCACACGGTAAAAACCTGGGGAGGATTTGACCTAGCTATCCTAAAGGTAAACCTGAATCCACTATGCGAAAGAATCGAAGTTCATACAAAAGGACTTACAAGCTCCCCACTTGACTTCCTAATGCTATCTACCAGTAGAACTTACTGACACGACCACGTGCAAGCTCCGAATCCACGGACTCCTTCTTTCTTGGATTCTCCAATCAGCTACAAGCACCCACGCTTGTTATTCTTTAAGCTCCAATGTTAGCAACTTTGTTGATCATCAAGATGTAGATAATATATCTACCTTGAAAACCCTAAGTTTTGTGTAAAGGAAAGCTCCTCTAGATCTCACAAGAGATTTACAAAAAACAAAAAATATGAGCAACAAAGACCTTAGAGAGGTTTGTGTACAAAACCCTAGATACAAAAGAGGCACTCTCTTCTCTCTCTAAAAGCTCAAAAACGCGGCTTAGGGTTTCCTTTATATAGTAGGAGAAGTAGATCTAAAACTCTAATCCTTAATGGGCTTAAGCTGCTGTTTGGGCTGACTTAAAATTCTGCAAATACGATTTTCGATTGATCGAGCCTGTTCTTCGATCGATCGAACCAGGCAAAATATGAAGTCTTCTTCCTGCATCTTGTATGTTCTTGAATCTTGACTTGAGTCACCTTGAGCATTGTCTAATAAAACCTATAGACTCTAAGATCTATATCTAGACAAGTTTGTGTTCACAATTTGCCAATTGTTCTAAACATTTAGAACCTAACAAACTCCTTCTTTGGCAATTCGTGACAAAACTTTCATACAAAATGAAATGCTCAAATATAAGAACAACCCAATACAATAAAATACCCATTACAACAAATTCAACCTAACTACTATCCATCAGTTACAAGTGTAGACAGCAGCTCAATTGAATCAACCTGTATATTTCCTGAAATACTCAACAAACGCATAAACGCATGTGTGGAAAAAATACAAGTAAATCAAAATTAAATTCTTGACTTCACAAAACACAAAACAAAGACATATATCATGAATAACTCATAAATATAAATCAATGAGCAGTGAACAAGAAACAGAAATAAAAACATAAGTAAACTAACTCTCCCCCTAAGTTAGATAGTACAAAAACTTTTTATTTATATTCTCCCTTTTCAAAAATAAATTCAACTCCCCCTAAACAAGACAAACATGATTCCCATAAATCAATAATTTCTCCCCCTTTTTGTCACGTATTGACAAAGACAACTTATACAAAGAGTAAACAGTCACCATACACAATAAAGGATAAGAGAAAAAAGAGAATCAAGGGGACACAAACCACTTCAACTCTATAGAAAATAGAGACAACTCCCCCTATGAACAACAAAGGTTTAAAAAAAATCTCCCCCTATAAAAATAGGAAAAATAAAACAAGTTTTGGAAAAAATAAAGGAGGGGGGGGGGGGGGGCGGGGAAGACACACAAACCAAAGTTAAAAACTAAGGTGAGGATACACATGAAGAAAAAATATTCTCTCTTTCCATAAAATGCAAACATGGCACTATGTGACCCATAAACAGTTGCATGAGTAGAGAAAATATTTGCACATTGATTATCCATCAAATCTCTTAAGAAAAATATTTTCTACAGTTCACACATAAAAAAAAACATATACTAGAAAGTACATAGCTCAAAAATTAATCAATCAATTTTTTGATCAAGTTGAGTACCCAATGTAGCAAAGTATATGCATGTTATGTGTGAAAACAATAAGAGATATGACTGCAAAACTGCAAGATGGATACAAAAATCAATGTAATGCATGTGAATCCTAAACACAAATGATGCATGAAAAAATAAGTCATGATGCATGCTCTAATGCAGTGAAACTAAGTTCAATATAAGTTCAATTTCACAAAATTGGCGTGAGCATAGAGTTTCTAACAAAAATCCCAAAATTGAAAACCACTTGTTAAGATTTTGAAAAAATTTGACTAATTGATCATCACACAGGCTAGAAAACAGATTAGAATGATCAATTATATCAAAACAACAAGCCACTTTCATCAAATTAAACTCAATTTGAACAAAATCCCCAATTCAGGTACATTCAAGCTCTAGAATTTCCAATTTCTCAAACTTTAAACACATTTTGCATTAAGATCAAGGAACTTTTAATCTTGAATGGCCACAACAAGATCACACACAATAAAATGTACCAAGTTTGGCAAAGAGTAACTTGTGTAGTGTGTGCAACTAGCAAAAACTTGAGATACATGTGAGGTGATATGTGAATAGCAATCAATCACAAAGTCTACAAAATTCATCACATAGAATTTAAAAGAGACTATCACCTAAAGAGTTACATCATATAACTCCCACATCTCCTAGAATATAAGCTTGCAATCATTTAAGTTTCTTGAATTTTGCCTCATAATATACACATCAATTTTAATTATGTGATTTGACATCAAGCCTAATAATACACACTAATTTTAAGCATTAAGCAATTAAACCGAGGTTACACCTTATGTTCTTTTTGTGCATGTGCTACACTTTCTCGAGCACAGAATCTTACAATATGCACTAAGGTGTTCATGATTGGCTAGTGAACAGTGGTGAGATGGTTATTTATGCCTTTCTCAAAAGGATCAAGTCCGACAGTCAAATAACATGTGACTTCAAAATTAAGACAAAGTGATAAACACCATAAACATCTTTCCCACACAACATGCACTACAAAGTTTCAACTAGTCAAGTGCAATAAATAAGCTCATCAAAGCTAAACAGGGTACATAAACATGTTATATAAAGATAAGGTGGCCAATCCTTGATTATAAATCCAAGATGTGAAATACAAAACACAAAAATCCTTTTGGTTCTAAAAGAAAATTTATGACCAAAAACAAAAAACACACATTGTGCTAAAAGAACAATGCAAAAGTAATGCATGATAGTGCAAAACTAAGCTATAGAGGGTACACAACAAGAAATATCAATTTCTTAATTAACCTTCAAGTACATGTACAAACTAGTACACACTCACACAAAATCAAAAATATCTTAGCACAAACTATTCAAGTTTCTCCACAATGTCAAGCATATTCTAAATTAAGAGAGAGATATTATAACTCATGTAATCCTCAAGAAAAATAAAACAAGACACAAAATAAAATATTTTTCGTCTTTTTGAAATTTTTCAATGTTTTTGGATTTTTTTTTAAAAAAATAAAAAAACAACCTAAAAAACAAAACAACCAAAAAAAAAAAAAAAACATGTCCACAATTAATTGAAAGAATTAAATTAGGGACAAGTTAACAACACTCACCTTGGAGAATCTTTTCTCACCCATTTAGCACGATTCTTCGGCTTTGTAGGTGAAAATTTATGTGAAGCAGAGTGTATTTGAGGGATTACACCAATCTTCTGAGAAAGACTAAAATCCTGCAAATTCCTTTCACAAGCCAACAAGCTCAAAATTTTCAAAAGAATATGAAACAATTTATATGGACTTATGGCAGGAGAAATATCATCACATATCCTAGATTGACATACAAAATGCTTAAATTTCAATTTATGACAATTAGGACGAATGTGACCACAGACACCACAAAAGTGACAAACAAGAACAAATTTAGGAACACCAGTATTCCTAACAGCAAACCTATTCTCAGATTTAGGCTTAAGAGAAACAGAAACACTTCTGTTATCAATAGCAGACTTGGTACTAGTCAAATTTTCAATTTTAGCTTTAGATTCAACTAACTCTTGTTCCAAGCTTTTCATCTTCTCATCTTGAGAGGAAATTTTATTTCTCAAAAATTCATTCTTTTTATTAGACTCATCTAATCTCACAATCAATTCCTCTTTTTCAAGATTAGCCAATTTTAACTCTTCTTTAAATTTCTTAGAAATTTTCAAAGATTTAGATAATTCCTTATGAAGAGTTTCACAGACATCAATAAAATCAACAGAAACAACAGTATCCTTTTTATTCAAATCATCACAAACATGAGCAGAAAGACACTTCAAATTATTCATGATAACAGGGGTCAATGATCAGCTCTTAGATCAAAAGATCTATAACAAGAAGAGCTACCCGCTCTGATACCACTTGTTGGAAATTTAGACCCCTTAAACCAACTAGATTAACCTAGTTAATTAGTCAAGTGATTAACTTAGTCCAATTATACAATTCTAGGTTATCACAAGCATACAATCATATCAAAAATATAAAGCAGCGGAATAATAAATAACACAAGATATGATCACCCAGGAAACCACACGGTAAAAACCTGGGGAGGATTTGATTTAGCTATCCTTAAGGTAAACCTAAATCCACTATGCGAAAGAATCGAACTTCATACAAAAGGACTTACAAGCTCCCCGCTTGACTACCTAATGCTACCTACCAGTAGAACTTACTGACACGACCACGTGCAAGCTCCGAATCCACGGACTCCTTCTTTCTTGGATTCTCCAATCAGCTACAAGCACCCACGCTTGTTATTCTTTAAGCTCCAATGGTAGCAACTTTGTTGATCATCAAGATGTAGATAATATATCTACCTTGAAAACCCTAAGTTTTGTGTAAAGGAAAGCTCCTCTAGATCTCACAAGAGATTTACAAAAAACAGAAAATATGAGCAACAAAGACCTTAGAGAGGTTTGGGTACAAAACCCTAGATACAAAAGAGGCACTCTCTTCTCTCTCTAAAAACTCGAAAACGTGGCTTAGGGTTTTCTTTATATAGTGGGAGAATTAAATCTAAAACCCTAATCTTTAATGGGCTTAAGCTGCTGTTTGGGCTGACTTAAAATTCTGCAAATACGATTTTCGATTGATCGAGCCTATTCTTCGATCGATCGAATCAGGCAGAATATGAAGTCTTCTTCCTGCAGCTTGTATGTTCTTGAATCTTGACTTGAATCACCTTGAGCATTGTCTAATAAAACCTATAGACTCTAAGATTTATATCTAGACAAGTTTGTGTTCACGATTTGCCAATTGTTCTAAACATTTAGAACCTAACAAATTCCTTGAAGCCCACACCCATTTCTTACAAAAATATAAAAATAAAATAGAGAAAGAGAGAGAGGAACCATAACCTTGCATTGAAGAATTGGTACATAGTGGTTTTGTGAGTGAGTATGCTGTGTGTTGTCTGCATTGAACGCATCATTCATCAACCCAAACTTCACTTTCTTCAGATTAATCCATCAAGAGTCCAAATTGGCATTAACCCACAAGTTATGTGTGTGTGCTGTCGATGGTGAAGAGAGGGACAGAATCGATAATGACAAATGAAGGAAAACAGTACTGTTTTCTGAAAATAAAGAACGAAAAAAGATAAAGAAAAGAAAAGAGATGGTATTAAGCAAAGATCCAATAATCACAAAATTGTCATAACATAAAGTTGAAGCTGAAACACCAAAAAGATGTTCTTACTTCTTAGAATTTGCATCTGCACAATAAATTTGAGATAAGATATATATATATATATATATATATATATATATATTATACAAGATAAAATTTTTACCATAGCCTAATCTATGTAAATGTGTGTGAAGCTCCCTCCTGGAGACTTGAACCCCGGTCCTTGCCCCCCACACCCCACAAGTCCTTATACTTGTGGAGTGACTATCGCACCAAGGGTGTGCGGTGGTTGAGATAAGATATTTAAAATGGATAAAATTTTGTTACAAAATTAATCTGATGCAATTTAATGTTTGATTCATAAACTTATTTTTTATGCATAATTTTAGACTACAAAAACTTAAAATTTAAAAAATTTGATTGATGACGTATCGATCTTTGATATTCTGAAAATTTTGGAAGTATGAAAGATTTAAAAATCCAGTGATGAATTTATTAAAATTCACACCTAATGAAAAATATTTAGAAGTGCATTTGGCAAGCTTTGTCCTTTTGAATTAATGTTAACGGTCTCACACTTAAATTTTTTTTTTAAAGCAGAAGTTTTTTCTTAATTTTTTATCAGTTTTTTTATAATGCTTTAAACAAAAGTAAAGCACATCCAAATACAATACCAAAAGAAAATATGAATTCTTTGAGTTTAACATGCTACTCCAACCACTCTCAACCATAGATAAAAATGAAAAGAAAACATGAACTTCACTCCACATCCTTATAAAATACTAAAGGACAAGTCGAATCCGAGTTCTGCCTAACATCTTACGTATACCTCTATTGTGTGATTTGGGTGAAATAATCTGTTTACACAAGGTCCAAAAGAGAGAGAGAAGAAAATATGATACAAGAAATTTACGTGATTCGGCAATATGCCTACGTCTACGAGAGGCGGTAGAATAAATTTTCACTATAACGGTGGAGATTACAACAATGGCTTGAAGACACTTTCACACAAACTCAAACCCCAAATACACCCTTAACTCTCTCACAAATAGATAGAAAACGCCCTATTATATTTAGACAAATTGCAAGACACTTTAACTTCCTAGCTCTGGTGCGCACACACAGAAGAAGTTCTCTTGCTATCTCCCTAACTCACATAGGAACTCTCTTTTTGCTACTCTTGCATCTTCTCTCAAACTCACATCTATTTATAGCTAGATGTTCAGCCAAAATATCAGAAATTTTAGCACAAGAGAGACTTCTATTGTTAAGGAAGTCAACAATAGTGGCCAAGCAATCCATGCAACATTTAATGCATGAGTGTTGTGTTTCTTCACGCAAGCTTACATGCTGAATTGCATATTTTTGACTTTGTTGATCAAGCCAAACTTTCTAACATAGGCATGCATCCATTTATTGCCTATGGAGTCATACATTTCGGCTATGCATGAATATAGCTCAAGTCGTGTTGTTCCTTGCCGTTTTCTTTGACAATTCATATGAAATAGCATTTAATGCTTACTTGTAATGTTAGTCCACTGACATTAAAATTCAAGCCATTTCAACAACCTCTCTCTACTTTTAGGGAAGGTCCAGGCTTGAAAGCTATGTCCCCCTAATTGGATTAGGACCTCAATGCTTGATTCCATATCCAGGATTAGTAAAAGAAGAGAATTCCTTATCCAAAACGGCAAGTTTCAATGATTAGTGATTACATTAGACATGAATTTATTGTCCGCATCTTGCTATGCTGTTCTATATATGTAGTTTCAATGGGACTATATAGTCTATATTGTTACATTCATGTGGACATGGGTGCCTCCTCTTCCTTGTTCCAAAGCTATTACATTTTCTTTGCTTTTCTTGCACCCATTTTGTTTTTGTTACTGAACAAACAGAGGATGAAGCTTGTTCAATCGAAGAAGCTCCCTCCTGGTCCTAGCAAGTTGCCTCTAATTGGCAACCTCCACCAACTTCGTGGCTTACCACATCGATCACTTCAACACCTTTCTGATGAACATGGACCCCTCATGTTCTTGCAACTAGGCTCAATCCCCACTTTAGTAATCTCCTCAGCTGATATAGCAAGAGAGATTTTCAAAACCCATGATCTTGTTTTTTCAGGCAGGCCTGTACTATATGCTGCAAAGAAGCTTAGTTACAATCTCTCTGCTGTGTCATTTTCTCCCTATGGTGAGTATTGGAGGGAGGTCAGAAAACTTGTCATCTTGGAGCTACTTAGTGCAAAGAGGGTCCAAAGTTTCCAGGCTGTGAGGGATGAAGAGGTTGCACTTATGCTTGATTCCATAGCTGTTTCGTCGGGTCCGGTTAATTTAAGTGAATTAACACTTTTGCTAGCAAATAACATTGTGTGTCGTGTGGCTTTTGGTAAGAAGTATGATAGCGGAGAAGATAAAAACAAGAGTAGATTTCATGGGATTCTTAATGATACACAGGACTTATTGAAAGGGCCTTGCATAGCAGACTTCTTTCCATGGATGGGATGGTGGCTCAGCAAGTTTAATGGCCTTGAAACTAGGCTGGAAAAGAATTTTAGAGAATTGGATGAGATATATGACAAAGTCATTGAGGAGCACCTTGATCCCAGAAGGCCTGAACCTGAGCATGAAGATCTTGTTGATGTATTGCTTCGAGTTCAGAAAGATTCAAACCAAGCTATTGCCCTTAGTAGTGACCATATCAAGGGTGTTCTCACGGTATGCTCCTTTTACTTTGTTTATGCATCCTATTTGTAAGGTTGAATTTATTCAATAATGTGTTGGTTTTATTCCGTGCTAAATTTGCTTGTAATTTAGCAATTAGATACCTTGTATTTATGTAGGAATTATGTAAGGGTAGTGTGTGCACTCAAGAAGGGTCTCGCGACTGGATCTCGCGACTGGCTCGCAACTGGCGAGTCGCCAAATGTGGCACACATGTGAAGCATGGAGGGGAGCTGAATGGTCATTCCAGCTGTTGCACTACAGGACAAAACTTCTAGTCTGGCTAGGCAATTAGCTCGCGACTCAAACTTGTAACTCGTTCCAGTCGCGAGGTCGAGTCGCCAAAATGCCCTGTTTGGTTGAAATATGACTTTTTGCATTCCTCATACACCCTACTATAAATATCCTCATACCCACGAAATATAGAGACATTCCAGAGAGAATTTTGAGAGAGAAACCCTAGAGAAAAACAAGATTGACTCAACCACAATCGTCATCTTTTGATTCTCCAAATTCCTCTACTCTCACCCTCTCCATTGACATATTCTTGAGAGGTACATTTAGCTAAATCCTTATCTCACCAGACTCGTATTAGTGAGAAGGTATTTAGGTACTTAGGAAGCAGTTCAAAAGGGATCAATTCATTGTGGTTGATGCAATGGGTGATTGGAGGGGTTAGGTGCACTAGGTAGATTAGGCTTGGAGGGTCTTCTGTTATTCATGTATCCCAACTATATTCTCTAGTGGATTATTGAACACTTGGAGGGCGGTGGAGAGGTCTTTCGCCGAATACTTCGGTTTCCTCTTCGATAACACATTGTCGTGTTATCTTTGTATTTGCATCTTTCTTCCCTTACTCTTTACCTTTTAATTACTATTGTGTTGGTTATTAATTATGGTTTAGAGTGTGTTACCAATTTGGTTATAGCTTATATTTTATTTTCCGCACATATATTATTTGATTATAAGCTTGTGTTGATATTTTTAAATTGGGGGTCTAAACGTTCATAGTTGTTTTACACACTATTTGAACTTTCACTATTGTTTTCCAAAAGTATGAAACATGCCAAGAGTTTGTAACTAAATTGACATCTTTTAATATTTTCAATCGAAATATCTAGAATTTAAATTCACCATTTTCATCTAAGCCCTAAGGCTTGGAGAGGTATCATCCCACCTAATAGACGGGTGATATCTCATTTAATTATATTACTTTTAAACTTTTGCACCTTTGAAGCCAGAAAGTGTAAATTTTGTTATTCATGGGCAGCAATACACATGTTATATTATAACATGCATGTTACTTTATGAATTTTTGCCAGCCTTAGAAACCAAAAAGAAAGTTTGCAATTCGTTTACCAAAAAAAAAAAAAAAAGTTTGCAATTGTGGAGCAATATATGACATTTTATTGTACATGTTACTAAATAAACTTTTGCCATCCTTAGTAGCCATAAAGTATAAAAGAAATTTAGTATTTTTGGGCAACACAACATGTTACTTTATAAACTGCTATCCGCTTTTCTTCTCACCAAAAACAAAAAAAAAAAACGTTCTATCGGCTTTGGAAGTTATAAGTAAGACCTTTCATGAAGTTATAAAGTAAGACCTTTCATACTCCAAAAAACCAAAACACAATGAATTTTATAATCATTTTTACATATTAAAATGGTAATTTGCGATTGATAGTGTACAGTAAAAAGATGTTAGTGGTGGTAGTCCCAATAAAAGTAATATTGCACTAGTAATAATACACTGATCACAATTTATCACCTCAATAAATTATTGCATCTTTTAACGTGTGGGTTTGTAACATTGTTAAACAATACAGGACATGTTCATTGCAGGCACTGACACATCTTCTGCCATCCTAGTTTGGATAATGGCTGAGCTGATAAGGAATCCATCTGTAATGCAAAGAGCACAAACTGAGGTGAGAGAAGTTGTTAAGGGAAAAGCAAAGGTTGAAGAAAACCACATTTCTAAACTCATGTACCTAAAATCCATTGTAAAAGAGGGATTGAGACTCCATCCACCAGCCCCATTGCTAGTTCCAAGGGAAACAACAGATGATTGCGCTATTGAAGGTTACCATATTCCAGCCAAGACAAGGGTGTTTGTCAATGCAAAATCGATAGGTACAGACCCAAAGTATTGGAAGAATCAAAACGAGTTCCAACCTGAGAGATTCTTGGATAGTTCAGTCGATTTTAGAGGACAACACTTCGAGTTGTTACCATTTGGAGCTGGTCGTAGAGGTTGTCCTGGAATGAACTTTGCAATCTTGATAATAGAGCTTGCACTAGCAAATCTCTTGCATCGTTTTGATTGGGAATTGCCTCATGGGATAAGAAGACAAGATATAGCTATGGAAGAAGCAATCGGTCTCACAGTACACAAAAAAGTTCCACTTTGCCTTGTAGCTAATCCTGTGGCTTTATAGTACAAACAAAAAGCAATTTTTATGTAAAAAAATTATGGCACAAAATAAAAGGCCACCTGTTTTTTACTATTCAAAACCAGCAGAATTGTTTCTATTTTCCTGTTTGAGTTTAGGAAGACATTTGAAATCGCAAATCAATAATGGATTCAAATAACTTTGCCTTGGTTAAACTTATATCCCTAGCAAAATTCAGCTTTTGAATTATTAGACTAGTCACATTTTGTATATCCAAGCCATGTCTTCATGTACCATTAGTGAAAGTTTACTTTTTCTAACGGATCACTTATATTTTCTTATCACTTCACAAATAAAAATCTTATGTCCTATATTTATTATTTAGTGAACCATGTTAAACCGTGTGTGATTTTTTGAGCTGGCCGATTCAATTGTGGTTCAAATGGTCCAAGTAATATTGTGGAACATGATAGGCCAAAAACGTATTGACCCATTGTGATTAATTAACCAATTAATTTAGCCAAGTTTATTAATTAAGTTAATTAACATGCAAACGCGTGGTAGCACAAACAAATCACCAATAAACTAATTATGCAACGAAAAATAAATAAAATGGTGATTTGTTTACGAATGAGGAAAACCTAACCGCAAAAACCCCACCAGGTGATTTTCAGGTCACCACTCCCGAAATTTCATTATTATCACAACAAGCGGTTACAAGTAAAGGAATCCCAGTACCTTCTACCAACCTACAGTTGAACCCTTACCCCAATACCTAATTGGACTTGTTCTGTAGTGACAATTTCCCCTTTTGATGCACGGCTCCCAAATACGTGACTAACCAATTGCACAGATCTCAATACGCGACTTCAATCACCAACTAGAGAAGATGGTTGGCTGCAAAGTTCTTCAGCTCATTTACACGATGAAGATCAAGAAGATGCTTGATCACAAAACCCAAAGGTGCACATACACAGCAACTTCTTTAGAAGAGATGAACTAAGGCAAAACTTTGTCTTCGGTCACAATTTGCTTGAACAGACTTTGCTCAATACTTGTGCAACTTGTGAACTCTTTGACGGCCCTTAAAACAATCCTTTTATATGTCTAGAGTTAGGAGAAAAGAAAGCCCAATAACACATTCACAGATTTCAAGAAAATCATATCAGAATTCTGAGTTTCATAAACCTCGACAAATAGGAGGTGTCGAGCAGCTGTCGAGTAGGTGTCGAGCACACGGGCTTGAGCAGCTTTCTAAACCTCGACACATGCTAGCTGTCGAGCTAGCTGTTGAGTTTTAATGAACTTGCACTTCTTCAGCTTGTTTCTTGGACAGACTTGATAATTTCAACACTTGATCTTGAAACCTTATTTCTTGAAATATTAAAAACACCTAGAACTATCCAATTACAAGTAAAGTACATTTTGTCAAAGAATTAACCAATTTCATCAAAGAATGAAATACGTTCCTAACAAGTGAAACCCATATGTCCTAACAATCTCCCCCTTTGGCAATCCGTGACAAAACCACAACAAGCAAATGAACATATGAGAGAAGTCATAAATCACTCAATTCATATTCACTTGTTGAATACAATAAAATCTATCGTAACACAAACTCTTGAAAAACTTTGCAAGAAGAGAGTTCATGGCAAGTAGACTTTGACAACCTGTATTTCTGAAACACTTTAAGCAAAATTCATTAAGGCATCTTTGTGTGAAACAGAAATAATAGATTGCATACAAAATATAAGAAGCATGTGTATAAAGAGAGAAAAGAAACAACACATGTAAGAGGTAGGTGAAAGAAAACATACATCCACATATAAAGAAGATAAGTACAATGTATGTGTAAAAATGGTCACAAGACCCAATGTACAAGAACAATGTATCCATAAAAGAAAGAAAAGAAAATATACATGTAATCCTCACTACATCCCTCATAGCATCAACGTTCCCCCTAACAAAAATGTCCTATACTAACTCTCCCCCTAAAAATGACTACTATCATATCCTAAAACTACTCCCCTTTTTGTCATTAGTGACAAAGGGTAAAGTGTCAAGTAGACATCTCATCGGTAGAGCTAGCATCTCTATCATTATCATCAGAAGCATCATCGTCATCACCATCATCATCGTCATCCTCAGCATCAGAATCAGAAGCCACTAGAGGAGGTGGTGGAGGAGAAGCCTCAGAAGCATAGCCACCTATAGTTGCCTGCCATCGTGCAATACGACCAACACGAATGTTCACCTGATACAACTCAGTGGAGAGTGTATCAAGGCGAGCATCCATGCGCTGCAGCTGTGCCATGATGTCTCCAAGTGACACATCGCTCGTAGAAGAGGAAGGAGCGGATGTGGATTGAGCAGATCGAGATGAAGGAGCCGAACGGGAAGGAGGAGTGGAATCTGATTATTGCGACCTAAACTGCGCCTCACTATGTTTTATGGTAGCGGCATTTATGGCACAAATGTGTGTGAATTGGTCGGACACAGGAAAAGGGACAGAAATATGGCATAAGATCCTCGTGATAGTAGAAGGAAAGATGAGCTTATCACGGGACGCTGAATCCAAATGAACATCTATAATAGATAGAATGAAATGAGAAGGAAAGTCTATAGTAAGACGCTCAAGGAGGGATAATAAAAACCGAGCATGAGGCTTTGTGATGGAGTTATAATGAGAGAGAGGATGGAGTACAAAGGTCATCACCATGTTCAAAAATCGAGGACCTTTTGCAAAGCCCGAACAGTAAATGAACTGGCGTTCACCCCACTCAGATGGACGCTCACAGAAGGCAGATTTAAGCTCATCTTTGGACACAGTCCTCAGATGCTCACAAGTAGGATAGTCAAGAAACTCTACCCTAGGAACCCGAAGCACATTCGCAACAAGCTACGGTGTGATAGGAATGCGCGTACCTCGAACGCGAGTGAAGAAAAGAGGCATTGAACGATCAATCCCAAGCATGTTGGAGTAAAAATCCTGGATAAGCAAGAGAGGACAGGTGACCGGAAAGTCACACACTGACTCCCATTCTCGACTGTGAATGACAGTGGGAAGGTCAGTATCGGCGAAGTCCGCCAAGATGACTTGGCGTTTCGAATGAACACCTCGTCTAGAAAAGTTCTCCGAGAATGCCTTGTGGGCATCATCATCACGAAACCGAAGAGAGATAGGAGTAGGATTGGAAGACGAAAATGTCCTAGAACGCAAAGGGTTCTGGGATGGAGCAAACTTACATTTAAGTGCCATAGACACGACTAACGTAAACAATAGAGAGAGAGAGAGAGAGAGAGAGAGAGAGAGAGAGAATGAGACAATCAGAAAAGTCCCAAACAGTTCAAATATATCAAGATATATTGAAAAGAGAGTACTTATGCATGGGAAATGCATGAACATGTGACATGCAAAAGAAAATTCATCATGGGCTCAGCCCAATCCAATCCTACCAGCACACAGACATATTGCACACACCTAATGCATGATAATACTGTTATAATGCTAATGTGATGCAATGCATGAGATTTTAAACTCATTGAAGTGAAAACCCATCCCAAAATTTCAACAATAACTCATCAATTTTGAAAAACCCCAAAATTTTCAAAATCCCCAAAACCTAAGTTTCAAAACATGAAATGCATGAAGAATAAGAGATTAAAAGCTTACCAAGTGAATAAAATCTTGAAGAGGCTTGAGGAAACCTTGAGGATCAAGATTGGAGTGAGATGAGATTTTTTGGGAGAGAAAAGAGAGATCTATCGAGAGAGAGATTGAGAGAAATGAATTCCGGATCGCACGAGGAAGCTTATATAAAGTCCTCAGTAAATCTCGACAGATAAGGTGTCGAGAGGTGTTGAAACATCTGTCGAGGAAGGTGTTGAGAAAATGGCCGTCAACAGATGCATGTGTCGAGGAGGTATCGAGGAACAAAACACCAGATCAAGAACAGAAGCTCGATCAATCGACCCAGCTGTCGAGAAGCTATCGAGGAGGCAGGAACTTTCTTGATCGATCCACCAGGTGTCGAGAAGCTATCGAGATTGCGATAAGAAAAAACTTGAGAAGCTCAACAGATAGATAGGTATCGAGGAGATGTTGAGGAGGTGTCAAGCTTGCTTTTGAAAACAGTTTTTCGAGAAGTGAAAAACACAGACATGAATACAATCCAACATGCAACTCAACCAATGATCCAATCAACATATTAACCTCTCAAAAATCATCTCTCAACAAAATTTTAAGCACATGGATCCTCAACAACACACACACACACTAAACAAGTCTAACCAATTTTATATTTCAAAAACAAGTCAAGATAGTTTAGTGAGCACACATTAACACATGTAAACCTAGTGATGGCCAAATCACATTGTACTTGCACATGTATCAAGAGTAGCAAAGAATATTGCATGTTATGTGTGAAAAACATCGCAATATTGCATAAGTGTATACATGTTATGACGATTTGAGATATGAGAAAATCACTTTAACTCACACACAATCATAACTGTTTGATGGGGACTATCACCTTCGAGATACATCCTATAACTCCCACATCTACTAGAATCTCCTAGAATACACACTAACAATCATTTTTAAAGCATTTTTGATCTTTTGGCTTTTTATTTTTCTTTGCATATTTTCTTTTTAAGCATATCATGCATGGGCATATAAGAGATAGAAAAGAGATACCCAATGATATTTGACATTCTAATTTTGCTATGCCGAAGCACACAAATGTCATTGACATCACACTTTTGCTATGCCGAAGTATACAAATGTCATTCATGATTGGCGGGCAACAATGGTGAGATGGTTATTTATGCCTTTCTCTTAGGATTTTCTAGTCCTACCCGTCAAAAAGAGTGATACGAGTGTTAAGTACAAGAGATAACTTAATCTTACTTATCACAAACAAGAGCCACAAAACTCACTTGCTTAGTTGTGTATTGAGATGCTCATCTAAGCTACAAGAGATACAAAGTTTAGAAAATTTTGTTTCAATGGCTATCTAAGGTACACAAATACCAATGTACACAAAACACACACTGTTTTTGTATTTTTCTGATTTTTCAAAAAAAATTATTTTTATTTGAAAAAAAAAAAAAAAAAAACCACACACACACACACACACACACAAAAACATGTTGAGCAAAGTAAAGCATAAAATTAGACTGACTCAAAATAAAACAAAACACACAAGTAATGCAACAAACAAAAACAAGAAGAGAGAGACGAAAGTGATAGAATCACTTGGAACCCTTTTCCTTCCACACCCTGGAAGAACCTTTCCTTTTATTAAACCCTTGAACTGACGGTGAGGGAGAAGAATTGAAACCGTTCAAGTTCGAAAGGAACATGAGGGCTTTGAGAAGATCTCCAAGAGGAGCAATAGAGGATTGAAGCTGATTTTGGCTTCCAGATGCTATCATGCCGTTGCTCTGTTGAGTGGCTAACCACTTATAGCAATTTGGTCGAGTATGACCGGCAACACTACAATGATGATAGAGATGTTGTTTCTTCTGTTTAGACTTTTGAGAGTTAGCCTTCTTAGCCTTAGGGTTTTTAACATCTTTCTTATCTTACTTAGGGGGTGCTCCTGAGATAAATTTAACCTTGTCTAAGTTCTCACTAGCTAATTCAGTTTTAACATCATTGTTCTCAATTTTAGCATTATTAGCAGGAGGAACAAAAACAGTATTACTAGTAGAAGCAATATTAGAGGAAGAAAGACCATACCTTAAACCTGTTCGATCCGAAACAGGTTTCTGAATGCTGAGCATATCATCAAGCTTTACACTTGAAGTCCTCTCCAATTGAGCTCTAACTTGAAACAACTCCGCTTCAAGCTTCTTGGTCTTTTCAGCCAAGAAATTTCCAATAATCTGATTAACCTCATCAAACTTTGTGGACAACTCTTCACGGTCAAGCACATCATTGAGTTTCTTGGTGGTCAACCTATAGAGTTTTTTGTGTTTCTCAAACAGCTTGTATAGTTTCTCATAGGTTGAATGGATATCATCTTGATCATCCATCTTCTGACACTTAGAACCCACCAATTCTTCTTCTTCGTCCATGTCTTCAACAATCCCTTGAGTAGGATTGACTGTGGCAGTGAAGGCATTCAAGATTCCATCATCCTCACTATCGGAATCATCTTCAGGCTCAGTGTCACTCAAGGTTGCAGCAAGTGCCTTGCTCTTCCCAATGCTCTTGAGATATGTAGGACACTCCTATTTCATGTGTCCAAAACCATGACACCCAAAGCACTTAGGTCCTGCGGGAACAGTGTACTGACCACTATCCTTTGTATCCTTCTTCCCTTTGTCTTGGCTCTTGAACTGAGAAGAACTGGATTGCCTACAGTCCTTGTCAAAGCCCTTTGCATTGGCATTCTTCATAAACTTCTTGAACTGCCTAGTGATGTAGGATTTCATCTTGGAATCTTCATCGTCGGAAGACTTATCCGTGTCACTGTTCTTAGCCTTCAGTACCAAACTCTTTCCTTTACCCAACTTGCCAATTCTGGTTAACCCTAGCTCGTAGGTCTGCAAATTTCCAACCAGCTCAGTCAAATGAATCTTGTCAATATCCTTCGATTCCTCTATTGCTGTAATCTTAGCATGGAATCTCTCGGGTAGAGATCTAAGCACTTTCCTCACAATCTTGGGTTCAAGAATGGTTTCCCCAAGATTGAAGGCTGAGCTCATTATATCTTTGAGCTTGGCATAGAACTCATCAAATGACTCATCCTCCTCCATCTTTATCTCTTCGAAGCTAGCAGTGAGTCTTTGAAGTTTCGAATCCTTGATAGCCTTTGTTCCCTCATAGGTTGTCTAGAGGATGGTCCATGCCTCCTTAGCAGTTTCAGTAGAGGATATCTTCTTGAACTCCTCATTGGTGACTGCATTGAATAACGCGTTCAATGCCTTGCTGTTGAAGTTTGCCGCCCTAATCTTGGCTTCATCCCAATCGGCCGACGCTTCCTTTGGCTTAGTCCAGCCAATCTCTACAGCTTGCCACACTTTCTCATCTAAAGACTGTAAGAAAGCTCTCATGCGTACTTTCCAGTATGCATAGTTAGTGCCATCAAATAAATGAGATATAATTAATGACTGTCCTCTTTCCATGACAAACTGGGGTCAATGGATCAACACAGCAAAGATTAAAACCTAATCAGAGTGTGCTTGCTCTGATACCACTTGATAGGCCAAAAACGTATTGACCCATTGTGATTAATTAACCAATTAATCTAGCCAAGTTTATTAATTAAGTTAATTAACATGTAAACGCGTGGTAGTACAAACAAATCACCAATAAACTAATTATGTAGCGGAAAATAAATAACACTGTGATTTGTTTACGAATGGGGAAAATCTAACGGCAAAAACCCCATCGAGTGATTTTCAGGTTACCACTCCCGAAACTCCACTATTATCACAACAAGTGATTACAAGTAAAGGAATCCCAGTACCTTCTACCAACCTACAATTGAACCCTTACCCCAATACCCAATTGGACTTATTCTGTAGTGACAATTTCCCCTTTTGATGCACAGCTCCCAAGTACATGACTAACCAATTGTGCGGATCCCAGTACACAACTTCAATCACCAACTAGAGAAGATAGTTGGCTGTAAAGTTCTTCAGTTCATCCACACGATGAAGATCAAGAAGATGCTTGGTCACAAAACCCAAAGGTGCACATACATAGCAACTTCTTCAGAAGAAATGAATTAGGGCGAAACTTTGTCTCCGGTCACAATTTGCTTGAACAGACTTTGCTCGATGCTTGTGTAGCTTGTGCAACTTGTGAACTCTTTGACGGCCCTTAAAACAATCCTTTTATATGTCTAGAGTTAAGAGAAAAGAAAGTTCAATGACACATTCACGGATTTCAAGAAAATCATATCAGAATTTTGAGTTTCATAAACCTCGACAGATAGGAGGTATCGAGCAGGTGTCGAGCATACGGGTTTGAGCAGCTTTCTAAACCTCGACACATGCTAGCTGTCGAGCTAGCTGTTGAGCTTTAATGAACTTACACTTCTTCAGCTTGTTTCTTGGACAGACTTGATGATTTCAACACTTGATCTTGAAACCTTATTTCTTGAAGTATTAAAAACACCTAGAACTACCCAATTACAAGTAAAGTGCGTTTTGTCAAATGATTAGCTAATTTCATCAAAGAATGACATATGTTCCTAACAAGTGAAATACATATGTCCTAACAGAACAAGATCTGTGTGACTAAAAACTATGATCATAATTAACTTGGTCGAACAAGGCCGTCACGTCTATTTAAAAATCATGATCATAACTCGAGTATGTTTTACAAGGTCTTCTCAATTTTCATTAGCTAAAGTAAAATTATTTCAATATTAAATATTATACAATAAAACCTGTGACATACACATGGGAATGTGCTTTCTTTTTTCTTTACACGTCTTTTATTTTTCTCATTATATCATGTATATTATCTTTTTATCCTTTTATTTTACACACTTAAAACGTTTTATCATAGACTAATTAAAAGAGTTATTGCCAAAAATACTATAAGAACATTAAAATTATTAACCCAATTTTACCCTAAATAAAACTCTATTACCAAAAAAACTCAGGAAATTAAAATTAAAATTTTATTACTAAAAATTTGAAAAAAAATTAAAGGAAAATTCCATTATTTATTTCAAATTATTTTTAATATTTTATCCTCTATCATAATTTTTAGTTTTGGCTTCTATCATATAATTTAAGGCTTTTTTTTTTCCACCAAAATTTTATGTTACAGTTGTATCAAATTTTGTGGTTGTTTGTTTGTTTTCTCCTTATGTCACGTGAATCATGTGACTATGTTAGTACAAAATTCTGTTTTTTTTTTCCTCCTTGTTTCGAGTGGACAATTCTTTTGTCACTTTATTTTTTACATTTAAGACTTTTTATCTTGAGTCATAAAATAATCCTCTTCGCACTATAAGTATGTCAAAATTATTAAGTTATTCTTACTCATGATGAAATTTATTATCAAAGTTCAAAGAAACTCAAATTACTATTTCAATTTAAACTCTGTTACAAAAATTTTGAAAAAATTTATAGTAAATTTCATTAAATATTTTAATCATTTATTGACAAAAAAAATTGGTATTACTAGATAATCTCCCAACTTATAACTTAAGGTAATTTCTTTTATTTTTTTCATTAAATATATTGTTGTAATTTCAATGATTTTTTTAAAATCACTTCTTTACTTGATATTTTAATTTTAATTAATCTGTGTGTAGCATAGACATGCAACATAGAAGAACTATGATGCAAATGACAAAATGTTGTGTGTAAAGGCTTCAAAACATCTAGGGCTGTTTCAGTTTTTTTTTTTTTTTAAAAGAAAACAACAAAAACCTGTGTTTTGAGAATTACAATTGTTTTGTATTGCTCTCTAGTCTCTCCCCTAAACAAACTCATTAGGCATTTATGTTTCTATTCCTGATTTTCCCCCTCCCCCAACCCACGAATCAAAACTCAGCAAGTACACTGTGTGTTGTCTACATTGATTGAACCCATCAACCCAAACTTCACTTTCAACAAATTAACCCATCAAGACTCCAAATTGGGCATGAACCTACACGTTAAGTGTGTGTGTGCATGCGCACACTGCCGACACTGAAGAGAAGGGAGAGAATCGACAATGGCAAATGAAGGAAGACAGTGTTGGCTAAAAATGAAGAAGGAAAGGAAAGAAAAGAAAAAGAAGTGGTATTAATGGGTTCCGGAGCAAAGATCCAATAATTACAAGTGATAGGGAATATTTTCACTATTTAGAAAATATTTCCTAACACCCTAGAGTCTTCGTTCACCAAAAGCATCATGAGCTTACCAAAAGAATTTTCAGTCACCAAAAGTATGGTCGGTCATGAAGAGAGCGTGACACCGCACGACACGCTTTGCCATGACGGTTGTCAGGTACCTTCCCTGACACCATGCGACACGCTCCACCTTAGGGGTCGTTAGGTACCAAGGGGTCATCAAGGACCCAGCGCTCATCAGGTACCTTCCATGACACCGCACGACACGCTCCGCCTTAGGGGTCGTTAGGTACCAAGGGGTCGTTAGGTACCAAAGGGTCAGGGACCTAGCGCTCATCAAGTACGTTCCTTGACACCACTCGACACGCTCCGCCTTGATGGTCGTTATGTATCAAGGACCCGTTAGGTACCCTACTCATCGCCCAAAATATGTAGACGACCCACTATTCTCGTCGAATCAACAAACTTCCACACTAATAAGGATATTTTCATCCAATAAAGTCCAAGTACTTTGACCCATCAGGATGGAATACTCCGTCACTGACCCATTGATGGGGATAAATCCTAAAGCAGACAGATCCTATTAATAGAGTTAGTCATTGGCAACGGTGTTGTCAAAAGAAACGGTCTAGTTAGCCTGCTTGTCAAAGAGCAGGTAGAAGGAATCATTCCCTAGACGGAAAGGCAGAGAGACGGACAGACTCTTTAAGGTGTACGGATTGAAGGGAGACGAGTGTCAAAGTCACGTGGCACCTACGTGGCCTAAGTGGTCTCCAATGATCCTAATATGGAAATGCCTTGCATTCTACGCCCAACCAAAATAAGAAGAATCCCTACAAGGAAAGAATTCCACAACATATGAGCATTAATGAAGATCTTCCCAATAAGGAAATGTCTTGTGCCCTATCTTGACCCTAACCAAGGAGACTCCTACAAGGAAAGGATTCCGCAAGATACGTAAAATAAAGAGTTTCTCTCCTACAATGAAACATCTTCTTAATCAAGGCACGGATGTTAACCATACGCTACTATAAAAACCCCCAAGACCCTCACAAATGAAGGTAAGCACAATTTCTCTAAAAGCTCATATTCTCTAGCATTGTTGGAGCCCTCTTCTGACTTAACTTTTGAACGGCCTTTGGCCGGTACCCCACCGGTGCCCTTTGATGGGTTCTTCTCTTTTGTTCTTCAGGTGTACCCATTGATGCATGTGTGGGCGATTAATTCACTGACGATTTTTTGCATCATCAGTTGGCGCCGTCTGTGGGAAATGAGTGATTAGCCATGTTACCGCTCCTAAGACAAAGAGTTGCATGGTCCAGATGATCAATGGCTACCATCAACCAAAAGACCAAAAACCCGCCTAAGGCCTTGGAAAGGCAAATGCAAATCCTCGCCACGGCAATTGAACAGGTCATCCAACAGACATCCTGGAGGGATTGGGGTAGTCCTACAATCTTTTGAAGAAGACGTTATAGAGTGTGCCATCCTAATTCTCTCGGGAACCTAATTCTCATCCTTAAGGGATGGATTGACAACCAAGGATACCGATGATCAAGAATGCCAATGGCACCTGATTCTCATCTAAAACTAAGTCCTACCTACGAGATGGACCGAAGATCAAGGATGCCTACGGGTATCTGATCCTCATCCAACATTATGTCACCTACACTAAGAGCATGACCAAAGTCAACTACGGGTGGATGGTCACTATACTAAGTTACCTATAGGTAGACGCATGGCCAAAGTCGCCTACGGGTGGACAGCCACTACGCTAAGTCACCTACGGGTGGACGGTCACTACGCTAAATCACCTACGGGTAGGCGCATGACCAAAGCCGACTACAGGCGGACAGTCACTATACCCTACAGGTGGACGGCCACTACGCTAAGTCACCTACGGGTAGGCACATGGCGAAAGTCGCCTACGGGTGGACGGTTACTACGCTAAATCATCTACGGGTAGGCGCATGACCAAAGTCGACTACGGGCGGACGGTCACTATACCCTACGGGTGGATGGTCACTACGCTAAATCACCTACGAGTAGGCGCATGACCAAAGTCGACTACGGGCGAACGGTCACTATACTGAGTTACCTACGGGTAGACGCATGGCCAAAGTCGCCTACGGGTGGACGGTCACTACACTAAGTTACTTACGGGTAGACACGTGACCAAAGTCAACTATAGGTGGATGGTCACCATACTAAGTCACCTACAAGTAGACGACCAAAAAGGTGACGAGACACCAAAATTTAGTCACCTCAAGTGGACGACTAACAAGGTGACATGGTGACGAGGTAACACTCAGTCACCACGACAAGTCCATGACCCAAAGTGGATGGACAAAAAAAAAAAAAAAAAAAAAACTTAGTCACAAGGCCCGCTATTTTACCTCGTGCTCTTTTATGGATGCAGAACTAGGAGCAAGCAAATGACCTAATGTGGGAATACCAGAAACTTGTTAAAGATTTTGTGCAAAGGCAAAAAGCTTGATGCTTCTTTTTGTTTCCTTGCTAAGGCCATTGACGAAACACAAGGAACTTGCTATGAACCCTCTCAGTGTCTTTTTTTCTTAGTTTACACTTTATTTTACTGTTTTTTTTTTTTTTTTGGTTGGTTTCGTAGAAGCTATAGACCAAGTTGCATGGCTTACATGGCCCTTTGTTTTACAGCTCCTCAGCCAAGCTTCTTTTTGTATACTATTACTCTTTTCTTTATTAATATATTTCTATCATTGATGTAAAAAAAAGATGATAAGTAGAATAAAAAAAAAAGAGCACGTGCAGTCATGGCTTACTAAAAAGAAGGGCATGTGGCGTTGAGATTCAAAACCACAAGCAAGCTATTCATTCATTATCAACATTCAAGCGCTCAATCACCATGCGTACGTGTAACCGTATGTGCATCTAAAGGGAAAGACAAGCGGAGCTTTGCATGTTGTCTACTAAGTGTAAAGGTCATGTGTGTGCCAATAACCACTAGATATAGCCACCATTCTTCCCTACAGAAAATCAAAGCTTCAGGACGTGTTCAATATGTGGCGTAAGTTATAGCATGCAAGACGACAGAACTAGTGCAAGCATGTTTATGGCTTTTAGGACACACAGAGCTGGTACATGTCTGTTACTCTTGGGGGCATCAAAGACATTGCGATAGTTTAAGCCAAGCACACGGAGTTGCAGTACCTAAAGTCAAAAGGCTCAGTGTGTCACGGTTTAGAGAATACCGCTGATAGGTGCAAGACTAATTGAGGTGACGGGGCACCAAAATTTAGTCACCTCAACAAGTCCATGACCCAAAGTGGACTGCTATGGAATGATATGAGGATGAAACTCTTGCACTAATGGCCGCAAGATGAAGGCAAGGCAAAAGCAGACAAAAATTATTAAAATCCACAAGTGGACGAGTTCACTAAGTCCGCAAGCGGACGAGTTCATTACTACGTCCACAAGTGGACGGATCATTCCAAGGGATGCTCAAAAATTGTTAGCCAGGGATGCGCAAAAATTGTTAGTCTACAAGTGGACGAGTTTATTAAGAAGTCCTTAAGTGGACAAATTCATTACTAAGTCCATGAATGGACGAGTTTGATACTGAATCCTCAAAAAAAACGAATTAAGTCCAGAGGGGACGGGTTCACGCCTACAAGTAATTAAGTACTAACAGACAAGTTACTAAGTACTACATGGATGGGTTCATTCCTAAAATGCATCAAGTCCTTAAAAGGATGAACCAAGAAACCCATGGGTACCAACGTAAAAATATAAGTCTCCTACCTACGGGTGGACGGACGAACCAAGTCACCCAGAAGTACCTTGGTTGAAATTTTAAGTCTTCCTACCTACGGGTGGAGGGACGAACCAAGTCATCCACAAGTGCCTTGGTCAAAATTCTAAGACTTCCTACCTACTGGTGGAAAGACAAACCAAGCCACTCACGAGTGTCTCGGTTAAAATTTTAAGTCTTATTATCTACGGGTGAACAGACGAACAAAGTTACCCACGAGTGCCTTGGTTAAAATTCTAAGTCTTCCTACCTTCGGATGGAAGGATGAACCAAGTCACCCATAAGTTCCTTGGTCAAAATTCTAAGTCTTCCTATCTACTAGTGGAAGGACGAACCAAGCCACTCATGAGTGCCTTGGTTAAAATTCTAAGTCTTCCTACCTACGGATGGAAGGACGAACCAAGTCACCCACAAGTTCATTGGTCAAAATTCTAATTCTTCCTATCTACTAGTAGAAGGACGAACCAAGCCACTCATGAGTGCCTTGGTTAAAATTCTAAGTCTTCCTACCTACAGATGGAAGGACGAACCAAGTCACCCACAAGTGCCTTGGTCAAAATTCTAAGTCTTCCTACCTACGGGTGGAAGGTCGAACTAAGCCACTCATGAGTGCCTTGGTTAAAATTTTAAGTCTTCCTACCTATGGGTTGAAGGACAAACCAAGTCACCAACAAGTGCCTTGGTCAAAATTTTAAGTCTTCCTACCAACGGGTGGATGGACGAACCAAGTTACTCATGATTGCCTTGGTTAAAATTCTAAGTCTTCCTACTTACGGGTGGAAGGACGAACCAAGTCACCCACGAGTGCCTTGGTCAAAATTTTAAGTCTTCCTACTTACTAGTCGAAGGACGAACTAAGCCACTCATGAGTGCCTTGATTAAAATTCTAAGTCTTCCTACCTACGGGTGGAAGGACGAACCAAGTCACCAACAAGTGCCTTGGTCAAAATTTTAATCCTTCCTACCTACAGGTGGATGGAAGAACTAAGTCACCCAGAAGTGTTTTGGTTAAAATTCTAAGTCTTCCTACTTACGGGTAGAAGGACGAACCAAGTCACCCACAAGTACCTTAGTCAAAATTCTAAGTCTTCCTACCTACTGGTGGAAGGACGAACCAAGCCACTCATGAGTGCCTTGGTTAAAATTTTAAGTCTTCCTACCTACGGGTGGAAGGACAAACCAAGTCACCAACAAGTGCCTTGGTCAAAATTTTAAGTCTTCCTACCAACGGGTGGATGGACGAACCAAGTTACTCATGATTGCCTTGGTTAAAATTCTAAGTCTTCCTACCTATGGGTGGAAGGACGAACCAAGTCACCCACGAGTGCCTTGGTCAAAATTCTAAGCCTTCCTACCTACTAGTGGAAGGACGAACTAAGCCACTCATGAGTGTCTTGGTTAAAATTCTAAGTCTTCCTACCTACGGGTGGAAGAACGAACCAAGTCACCCACAAGTACCTTGGTCAAAATTCTAGGTCTTCCTACCTACGAGTGGAAGGAAGAACCAAGTCACCCACAAATGCCTTGGACAAAATTTTAAGCCTTCCTACCTACGGGTGGACGAGCGAACCAAGTCAACCACAAGTGCCTTGGTTGAAATTCTATGTCTTCCTACCTATTGGTGGAATGACGAACCAAGCCACTCACAAGTGCCTTGGTTAGAATTCTAAGTCTTCCTGCCTACGGGTGGAAGGACGAACAAAGTCACCAACAAGTGCATTGGTCAAAATTCTAAGTCTTCCTACCTACTGGTGGAAGGACGAACTAAGCCACTCACGAGTGCCTTATTAAAATTCTATGTCTTCCTACCTACGGGTAGACGGATGAACCAAGTGACCTACAAGTGCCTTTGTCAAAATTCTAGGTCTTCCTACCTACGAGTGGAAGGACGAACCAAGTTACTCATAAGTGCCTTGGAAAAAATTTTAAGCCTTCCTACCTATGGGTGGACGGACGAACCAAGTCACTAGAAGTGCCTTGGTTAAAATTCTAAGTCTTCCTGCCTACGGCTGGAAGGACGAACCAAGTCACCCACAAGTGCCTTGGTCAAAATTCTAAGTCTTCCTACCTACTGGTGGAAGGATGAACCAAGTCACTCACGAGTGCCTTGGTTAAAATTTTAAGTCTTCCTACCTACGAGTGGACGGATAAACCAAGTTACTCACAAGTGACTTGGTTTAAATTCTAAGTCTTCCTACGTACGGGTGAAAGGATGAACTAAGCCACTCTCAAGTGCCTTGGTCCAAAATTTAAGTCCATCTACCTACAGGTGGATGGACGAACTAATCCTCTAACAAGTACCTTGGTAAGAGATCTAAATCTTCCTACCTATAGGGTGACAAACAATCCTGGTTACCAAGGTGACGAACGATCCAAGTAAGCCTCCCAAGATGATCGGCTCAAGTAGAGATCATCTAACCAAGTCAACAAGGTGACGAACGATCCAAGCGATCCTCCAAAGATGATTGACTCAAATAGAAATCATCGAACCAAGTCACTAAGGTGATGAACGACCCTCCAAAGATGATTGAGTCAAGCAGTAATTGATGACAATCGACTTAAGTAACGATCCTCCAATTAAGTTGCTCATGGAGTGGGGGGCAAGTAAAAAACCCCCAGCATTCTACAGTTACAACACAAGCCTTCATATTCCGCACTCGTCCACTTACGTGATGACTACAGTATAGGGGGCAACTGATAGGGAATATTTTCACTAGTTAGAAAATATTTCCTAACAACCTAGAGTCTTCGTTCACCAAAAGCATCATGAGCTTACCAAAGGAATTTTCAGTCACCAAAAGTATGGTTGGTCATGAAGGGAGCGTGACACCGCGCGGCACGCTTCGCCCTGACAGTCGTTAGGTACCAAGGGTTCGTCAGGTACCTTCCCTGACACCGTGTGACACGTTCCACCTTAAGGGTTGTTAGGTACCAAGGGGTCATCAGGGACCCAGTGCTCATCAAGTACCTTCCCTAACATCGTGCAACACGCTTCGCCTTAGGGGTCGTTAGGTACCAAGGGTTCATTGGGGACCCAGCGCTCATTAGGTACCTTCCTTGACACCACCTGACATGCTCCGCCTTAACGGTCATTATGTATCAAGGATTCATTAGGTACCCTACTCATCGCCCAGAATATGTAGACAACCCACTATACTCGTCGAATCAACAAACTAACTTGCACACTAATAAGGATATTTTCGTCCAATAAAGTCTGAGCACTTTGACCCATCAGGATAGAATACTCCGCCACTGACCCATTGATAGGGATAAATCCCAAAGCAGACAGATCCTATTAATAGAGTTAGTCATTGGCGACGATGTTGTCAAAAGAGATGGTCTAGTTAGCCTGCTTGTCAAAGAGCAGGTAGAAGGAATCATTCCCCAAACAGAAAGGCAGAGAGATGGACGGACTCTTTAAGGTGTATGGACTGAAGGGAGACGGGTGTCAAAGTCACATGGCACCTATGTGGCCTAAGTGGTCTCCAATGATCCTAATATGGAAATGCCTTGCATTCTACGCCCAACCATAATCAGAAGAATCCCTACAAGGAAAGAATCCCACAACATATGAGCATTAATGAAGATCTTCCCTATAAAGAAATGTCTTGTGCCCCACGCTTGACCCTAACCAAGGAGACTCCTACAAGGAAAGGATTCCGCAAAATACGCAAAATAAAGATTTTCTCTCCTACAATAAAACATCTTCTTAATCAAGGCACGGATGTCAACCATACGCTACTATAAAAACCCCCAAGACCCTCACAAATGAAGGTAAGCACAATTACTCTAAAAGCGCATACTCTCTAGCATTGTTGGAGCTCTCTTCTGACTTAACTTTTGGAGGGTTTTTGGCCGGTAACCCACCGGTGCCCTTTGATGGGTTCTTCTCTTTTGTTCTTCAGGTGCACCCACTGTCACATGTGTGGGCGATCAACTCATTGACGATCTTTGTACATCATCAAAAACTGAAAGCAAAAGGGGAAAAAAAAATCTTTTTTGGTGCGTCAAACAAGTCCACATACAGTAGGAGATTGTTTTGTAAAGCACAAGTTTCCGAAAAAGTCAAGTTACCATGTCAAGCAATTCGGTCTAGAAGAAGTTTTTAAGTCTTAACCATTAAATTGAGTGATTAATCTAAAATTCACATATATCACTAAATTAACTAAACTGATCTAATGAGACACTAAATAAGTGATAAAAAGAAAAATCTAATACTGTCAGGCGTCATCTAAAATTTTCTAAGCTTAAAATCATATAGGGGGGATTAACTATTAAATTAAGAATTGTCATGTTATTGATATTTATTTCTAATAAAATGCAAAATTATAGATAATTATCAATAAATGCATGAATTCTTTGAATTTTTAAATGGAGTACTTTTGAAACTTTTGATAATTGATTTTTAATTAGAGTGGTATTTTAACTTGTTTCTTAAAATATTAGTAATAAAGTTTCACTTATAGTAATCGATATTAATAATTTTATAATTTTAATGTACTGATAATTAATGAATCTCATAGTAAAATATGTCGTACAACCTATAATACTTACATTGAGTCAAATAGTGCAAGCTCAATGCGAATCACAACTTTTATTGTGGGGTCAGTTTTTGTAGCCCAAGCCCAAAAGGTTTGGATTATGAGTCCAATGAACCCAAAACAATGAATTTGTAGAAAGTGGGTGAAAGAGCTGGGCTGATTGTGAATTAAACAATAGTTAACTATGGTATTAAAGGATGAACTAACGTAAAAACACACTTAAAAGATAAACAAATTGATGTCCGAAGAGGTGTATTATTGAATGAAAGGTGAATACAGTTCTTAGAGTTACAGTAAAATTGTTCTCTCCTTCTTTTTCCCTCTGTTCTGATCCCTTCTTATCAGAGGCCTCTTCTCTTTATATAGCACCCTTCCTCATCATCTTCATCGTCCGCTTGTTCTTCATCTAAGCATCCACTTGAGTACATGTCCCGTCAAGTATCTTCTTTAGCTCTCTGTGAGTGGTGGTAGCTGAGATTATACTGTTCAGGGGTCTTCTCCACACTAATGCGGCCAGAAAAGCAGCTGCAGTGCATTTAATGTGGTGGTTGCAGCTTCTAGATATTTCTCCGTTCTTATCATCTCCATACGTGCCTGAAGCCTATCCTTATCATTGGAGTCGTTAGGAAGATTACATGAACCTCCCAAGTATCTGTTTAACCAAGACTCTTTGTATCTGAGGAGAATGACCTCTTTGGACCACTGGTGATCTCTTCAGACTATACTCCTAATTCATTTCCAGGTATATTTCTTCCACATGCACTTTCTTCTCAACCACTTTCTTCTCTTCGGACACACAATAATCTTCAAATAGGGTCCCAGGCCCAATACATAAGGTTGAGATTTTATCCCCCACAATAGCCCCTCAAATTTTTAATTTTTCCCTCGCATCCGAGGAGAAAAAATAGGATTTTGATTTGTCACGAAATAAAAGCTTAAAACACACAAATATCTGAACTTACACGTGTGTGGGCATGGATTTAGGTGCTTCATCATTGCTGCTGACGTTTCGGTATTCACGAAGCGCTACTAATTACTACAGGCGGCGTTCTGTCTCTTGCATCCAACGATTGACCATCGATCCAACGGCTGATATCTTTCCTCGAGATTTGAGCGGGATAACTCCCACCCACTTTCTGGCTCCTATATAGAGCCTCAGAAGAGGTTATTTCTCCTTTACTTTGCAGATTCTCAGATTCTCCAGCGAACTCGAGCATTCAAATCCACCAAGCTCTTCAGTCATCAAATCCAGAATCCATAAGAATCTCTCCACGAGTTTAAAGATCATTCTCCGATTTAGTTTGTGTAAGCTCTCCTTTATTCAAACCTTTCATCTTCTCTTCGGCTAGCTTCCTCGGCCTTCGAGTAGTCACTCTCCAGCCATTGCGTTTAGAGTTTCCTCTCTCTTTTTGTTTAATTGAGATGGGTAGATTTCAGTATCTCGTCGATAGTCCTTCCTTAATAGAGACATTTAAGGAAACATACGGCATACCGTAGGGAGTAAACCTGAGGTATTGTCCCCCAGAAAGGATATTAACCGACCGAAGAGAGGGAGAAGTCGTAATCCCTATGATAGCATTCATAGAAGGAGGAATGACTCTCCCTATGGGTTCTATTACCCAAAGTTATCTTCGTAACCATAGGCTTTCTCCTGATCAGTGCGCACCTAATGTCTTTAGGATCCTAGGAGCGATTGACGCTTTGAATCGTCACTTAGGACTTGGGCTCACCTGGCTTGACGTAGTACACATGTACGAATGCCATAGACAAAAGGGAGCGGGATATTATCTTAAATCTTGATCTGACATCGTTCGGCTCGTTTCCTGCCTTCCCAAGTCTAATAAAGGGATGAAAGACGACTATCTGATCGTCTCGGGCGCGTGGCATGACGGTCTCCATTGCCCAACCCGACTAGGAAAGCCAGGTAGGACATCATAGATTTAGGCTTCCTAACAATAAATTTAGGACCCTCGCTTTTTAACAATATTTCTTCTCTTTGTATCAGTATTTTCAAGTCTCTGACTAAATTCTGTTGTGGTGTTAACAGATAAGGAATTCGTTACTCCTCGGCTCAGCCTCACAAATGTCGCCGCGCTCAATTATTTATTACAATCAGAAATTTTTGTAAGTGAAGACGGGCAACTCCGGTCCGTTCCTCTTATTCTTGACTTCATGCTAAAATCGACCGATTTTCAGCCGGTCGGCAACGCGATAAGACAGGGAGACCATCGCATCAACCGCATAGACGTTGCTCTGAAAGATTTTTTAGCCCCGTTTGATCTTGCCCCTATGCCACATCCAAATCCACAGGGTGTGCCTCTGCTCGTCCAGTCAGTTCAACAAGTTCCTTTTGAACCAGTTGCAGCAAAGGAAAGAGTCGCCTCCTCGGCCTCTTCACTTGAGGAACAAATTGATAAGTTTAAATTCGAAGGAGAGGCTTCGGGAGGGGTTCAAGTGATACAAGTTTCGAACACGGAGGAGGAAATTGACAGGCAGTCTAGTGTTCGCCCTCCTGTTTTAATAACTGCTCTTCTAGAAGACTCTTCGTAAGAAGAAGAAGACATGGCGAATTTAAGGGATTTAATGAAGAATAGAAATACAAAAGCTGGTCCCAAAGAGACTGGTACGTCTCAACCAGTGGTTAGTCTTCCTCCTCCACCTCCTCAAGTTCCTTCGGATGTCAGCTCAAAGCGATTGCCAGATTCGAAGAAGAAGAGGCCCCTCATGGATAATGAAGAAAGAGAGGTGGCGCCTTCAAAAGGAACTGAGCAGCAGAAAGTGGTGAAAGACCACCGGAGCAAAAGGGCTTCGTCTACCGAGAGTCGAGATTACTCTCTCATAGGAGATATGCGCCAAGGACCTCGCACCTGGTCTCCGAGACTGGAATTGGATGGTGCTCCTATCCCTTGGGAGGCCTCCCTCAGAAATTATAGTAGGGGGAAAGCAAGTCTCGTTGCTGAGGCCCTGGAGCAACCACTGCTCCTCCCACGAGACATGGAGTCATACAGGCGCTTCAACCAATATTAACTCTTCTTATCCCTTAAAAGGGATTTAGCCATGGTAAGTGAATTGATCTACTTCCTCAATTTAAGATGCTAGTCTTTTACATTCACCCCTTTTTTTTTTTTTTGCTTTATATTGAAGTTTTTCATTCTGCTATGTAGCTTACTCAGCAAGTTTATGTGGCTGAGGAGTGGAACAAAAAGGCCTATACTGAAGCCCAAGCAGAGGCCCACTCTCGGTCTGAGGCAGAAAAATCTTTGGGCAGTTTGAAGGAAGATTATGCTCATCTATCCGAGCAGTTAAAAGACATGACCAATCAGAGGAATAGCCTTGATGCTGGCCTTAAAACTACCGAGAAGCAGGCCGAAGAGCAACGCAAGCAACTGAATATGACGGAGATTAATTTGGCGACAGAGAAAGAGTTGGTGAAAGGTCTTCGGGTTGAGCTTCAAAAAGCCAAGGAGACTGCCCGATTGGCCGAGAAGGATGCTCAGTTGGCCAAGGAGGCAGTTGTGCTGAAAGGCAGGCAGCATATAAGCTGGGGGTGGAAGAGACCCAAACCAGCCTTACTGAGCCGTTTGCCATGGTCTGCCGAGAGTATTGTGACATAACTTGGGGAAAAGCCCTTGATGCTGCTGGGATCTCTACGAATGCTGACTTGAGACAACCTGGGAGTATATACTACGATCTTGATATTCGCAAACTCCCAAGGTCTGATCCCTCTCCCCCCATACAACTCCAAGAGGCTTCGGAGCAATCCCTGATCGGCTAAGTCCCTTCTACCAACCTTGAGGCCTCCAAGGAGTCTAGTCAACCTGGTGATCAAGGCAAGTCAGTTAAGGATCCCAAGGAGTCTAGTCAGCTTGGTGATCAGGGCAAGCCAGCTGAGGCTCCCCAAGATAAGGGCAAAGACTTGGGAAAAAAGAAAACCCTTTCAGAATCTAAGGACCAAGCCCCAGAAGTTGTTGCAGCTCAGTCCAGTCAGGCTGCTGACCCTTTGGCCCCTCAGATGAAGGCTTAGACGTTTAGGAGTTTTTATTTCATACTTGTATTAGTTTTTCTTTTATGTAAGGGATTGTAAACTACTTTCTTTTGATCAATGAAACCGTTTCTCTTTTATTTTTGGTGTCTTCGTTGCACATCTTATGAGACTTATTATTGTTGCAAATAACTATAATTTGTAATTGCGGTAATATAGGTAAACTTAACCACCATATCATGCTGATGATGTAAATAACCCAAATTAATACTGAAAAGATCTGTTTGTATAAGAATTACTAATAAGCAATGAAAGCAACGAGTGATATGGAAGTTTCACAGGTCTTCTCCAACATGCACAGAAAATGTTATTACTCATTGATTTTGAATTAAACATGACTAAGGAGGCCTATCATAAGTTAGAGTTAATTTAAATACATCCTAGAATTTCAAGCATGACTCATTTTAAAGTTAAGCCTCAATAATGATAACTATATGGGGGTGTTGACTAACCCATGTCATCTGGTCCGAGGACTACAGGCATGAATGGATTTAAGTTTAAACGCTTATAAGAACTGTGAAGAAGTGATAACTAGCCCATATCATCTGGTCCGAGAACTTCAGTCATGAATGGATTTGAGTTTAAACACTTATAAGAACTGTAAACGAGTGTTAACTAACCCAAATCATCTGGTCCGAGGACGACAGACATGACTGGATTTAAGTTTAAACACTTAGGAGAACTGTAAACGAGTGTTAACTAACCCAAATCATCTGGTCCGAGGACTGCAGGCATGATTGGATTTAAGTTTAAACACTTACGAGAATTCTAGACGAGTGTTAACTAACCCAAATCATCTGGTCCGAGAACTACAGGCATGATTGGATTTAAGTTTAAACACTTAGGAGAACTGTAAACGAGTGTTAACTAACCTAAATCATCTGGTCTGAGGACTACAGGCGTGATTGGATTTAATTTTAAACACTTAGGAGAACTATAGACGAGTGTTAACTAACCCAAATCATCTGGTCTGAATACTACAGGCATGATTGGATTTAAGTTTAAACACTTAGGAGAACTGTAGACGAGTGTTAACTAACCTAAATCATCTGGTCTGAGGACTACAGGCATAATTGGATTTAAGTTTAAAAACTTATGAGAATATTTTATATAACGAATTGACATATTGATTGAAGAAAAGATTCGATTAATAATAGTACCTTTTGAGGTTATTTACATTCCAAGGGCGTGGTATTACATGACTATCCAGGTCTTCTAGGAAATACGCCCCAATACCAGCCCCTGAAGTAATACGATATGGCCCTTCCCAATTGGGTCCTAACTTTCCCCAAGCTGGGTTCTTTGCAATGCCCACAACTTTTCTTAGCACCAAATCACCAGGTTCTAGAGGCCTTAGCTTTACGTTGACGTCATAGCCCTGCCTGAGCTTTTGTTGGTAATGTGCCAGTCGGACCATTGCATTTTCCCTCATTTCCTCAATCAGGTCCAAACTCTTCTCTAGCTGCTCATTGTTGCCGGTCGGACTGAACAAACTAGTTCTCAATGTTGGGAACCCAGTCTCTAAAGGTATGACAGCTTCAGCCCTATAGGTCATTGAGAAGGGGGTCTCTCTAGTAGATCTGTGAGGCGTAGTTCTGTATGCCCAAAGTACATGTGGCAATTCATCCACCCATTTGCCCTTCGCATCGTCTAGTCTCTTCTTTAATCCATTTACTATAACCTTGTTAACATCTTCCGCTTGCCCATTCCCCTGGGATAGGCAGGGGTGGAGTATCTGTTTATGATTCCCAGTTCGCTACAATAATTCCTGAATGCTTTATTATCGAATTGTAGGCCATTGTCCGAGATGAGAGTATGAGGAACCCCAAACCGAGTGACAATATTCTTCCACACAAATTTCTGCACATCTACGACTCTGATGTTGGCCAGAGGTTTAGCTTCGACCCATTTGGTGAAATAGTCTGTGCCGACCAGGAGGTATTTCCTGTTTCCTGCAGCCTTAGGGAATGGACCCACGATATCTAAGCCCTATTGAGCGAAAGGCCATGGGTTGCATAGTGGATTAAGAGTTCCCCCTGGTTGATGAATGTTTGAGGCAAACCGTTGATATTGATCGCACTTCTTAACATACTCGTGGGTTTCTTTTTGCATATTTAGCCACCAATAACCTTGAGTAATGGCTCGGTGAGCCAAGGACCTACCTCCAGTGTGGCTCCCACAGATTCCTTCATGTAACTCTTCTAGTAGTAACTCAGCCACTTCAGGATGCATGCATAATAAGTACGGTTCTGAATAGGAGCGTTTTTATAGTTTCTGGTCCTCGGATAGCCAAAATCTGGTCGCCTTCCTCCGAACTTTGTCAGCTTCCCCCCTTTCTTTAGGCAAAATATCCTCCTTCAAGAATTTAATTATAGGATCCATCCAGCTGAGTCCGGCCCTGATTTGGTGAACTTGGACTACCTCTCTTCTTGCCTCTGTAGGCCCATGCAAGTCCTCAACGAGGATAACTCTCGGCAAATCTTGCGCCGAAGAGGTAGCGAGCGTGGCTAAAGAATCAGCATGTGCATTACCATTTCTGGGGATGTGCAGCAAATTGAAAGATTCGAACTCCGATTGCAGACATTTAACTCGGCTCAAGTATCCCTGCATTCTTTCATCCTTCGCCTCAAACTCACCTTGCACTCGACCAACGACTAACCTCGAGTCCGAGAACATCTCCATTGATTTTCCTCCCATTCTTCGAACCATAGCCATTCCTATCAATAGAGCTTCATACTCCGCCTCATTATTTGTTGTCGAGAAGTCCAGCCTTAACGACTTTTCAATGATGATTCTTTTAGGGGATATCAGCATTGACCCCACTCCAGAACCTTTCTGGTTCGCTGCGCCATCCACGTACACTTCCCAATGTGAAGGGCTTTGTTGAGAAATCATGCCAACTGATTTTTCATCCATGTCTGGTGTTGGCGTTACTTCTTCTAACTGGGGTTCCGTGAACTCGGCCATCAAATCCGCAAGGACCTGGCCCTTGACCGATGTGCGAGGCATGTATTTAATATCAAAAACCCCTAAGATCGTGCCCCATTTAGCAATCCTCCTAGTGTAGTCAGTACTTCGGAGTATAGCCTTGAGTGGGAGCTGGGTGAGAACAATGACTGTATGGGCTTGAAAATAATGAGGTTGGCTTCCGTGTACCAAGCACCACTGCCAGGATAGCCTTCTCCAGTGGCAAATAACGGATCTCAGCTTTATGCAGTGACTTACTTACATAATAAACTGGCCTTTGCACACCACAATCTGCTCGTATCAACACCAAGCTCACAGCATAAGGAGCTACAACAATGTAGGCGAACAAGACTTCATCTGGCTCAGGACTAGACATGATTGGTGGCCGAGCTAGATAGTCCTTAAGTTGCTGAAAGGCTACAGCACATTCTTCAATCCACTCAAATCCCTTCCATTTATTGATCAACAAGAAGAAAGGTCTACACCTATCTACTGATCAGAGATGAATCGGTTCAAGGCAGCAGTCATTCCAGTTAGTTTCTGAACTTCCTTGGGATTCCAAGGAGCTTGTAAATTGTTGATGGCCTTTATCTGATTGGGGTTAACTTCAATTCCCCTATGAGTCACCATGTACCCCAAGAACTTGCCTGACCCCACACCGAATGAGCATTTGGAAGCGTTTAGGCGTAGTTTGTATCTTCTTAGAATTTCAAAGGTACTTTCAAGGTCCTTCACATGTTCAGCAACAATCTTGCTTTTCACCACCATGTCATCTATGTAAATCTCGATATTTTTACCCAGCTGTGGCTCAAACATCCTTGTCATCATTCTTTGATAGGTAGATCCCGTGTTTTTCAAACCAAATGGCATCACCTTATAGTGGTAGTTACCGATAGGGGTGACAAAAGCAGTCTTCTCCTGATCATCCAGGAAACTCATCCAAGGATGGCCGACAGTGGCATCCACTAGCTGATCACTTTTTGGCATAGGGAATGGATCTTTAGGACAAGCCTTATTTAAGTCAGTGAAGTCTACACATACTCGCCATTTTCCATTCTTCTTCTTCACCACCACAGTATCTGCTGGCCACTCAGGATAAAAAAAAAACTTCCTTAATAGCTCCAGCTTGTTTGAGCTTTGTTACTTCTTCTCTTACTGCATTAGCATGTTCCTTGCATGGGCGCCAAAGAGGCTGCTTCTTAGGGGTAATCAGTGGGTTGACTTTCAGATGGTGACATATGAATTCTGGATCTACTCTTGGGGCTTCGTAAGCGTTCCAGGCGAATACGTCAAGGTTTCTCTTAAGGAACTCTACTAACTCTTCTTTCTCCTGCAGAGGTAGCTGAGATCCAACTTGAAAGAATTTTTCTGGATTGTCTCCAATGATAACTTTTGTTAAATCTTTGCACCTAGCGCTCTCATCTGGATCTTCGACAGGTAATACCCGAGGCTTTAACTGCTATAAACCCCTTTCGGCCTTGGACGAGGACTCAGCCTCAGGCTCATGTTGGATGGCAGCCACTAAGCATTGTCTGGCTACGGACTGATCTCCCCGGATTTCACAAACTTGTCCTTCAGATGGATATTTAACTTTCTGATGCAAAGTAGAGGAAACAGCCCCTAGTGTATGAAGCCAAGGCCTGGCTACAATTGCCGTATAGGGCGAATACACATCTACAACTATGAAATTCACCTCCACCACCTCTGAGCCGGTCTGCACAGGTAATCGTATATGGCCTTTCGGGGTAACAACTCTTCCTTCAAAACTCATCAGGGGGGAATTGTATGGCGTTAAGTCTTGAGGCTTTAGGCTAGCCCCTTGTAGAGATCAGGATACATTATTTCTACCGCGCTACCCTGGTCCACCATCACCCTCTTCACATCATACCCTCCAATTTTGAGGGTGATGACTAAGGCGTCATCATGGGGTTGGATGGTCCCAATTTTGTCCTCATCCGAGAACCCTAAAACCGGTTGAGAACCCGATTTAGATCTCTTCGGACCTTGGCCAAAATCCCCTGCGGGTGACCGGGCTACCGACATAACCTTCGATGGCCAGGATCCTGTTCTTCCCGGTACGGCGAAGATGACATTAATAGTTTCCAATGGAGGCTTTGAAGAGTCATCTCTTCAGGGCTCTGAGTTCATCTGACTTCCTCGGCCACTAGAGTGATGCAAGAGGTGTCTTAATTTACCCTCGCAGACCAATTGGTCCAAGTGATCCCACAGGCTCCTGCAATCCTCTGTGGTATGCCCATGGTCCTGATGGTATTGACAATAGAGATTATAATTGCATCTTTCGGGGTTTCCCACCATCTTATTCGGCCACTTGAAGAATGGTTCATTCTTGATCTTCTCTAAAACTTGGTGTACGGGCTCTTTGAATACAGTGTTGACTGCTTGAGGATTTGCTGATCCTGATTGTCCAGCAAACTCCCTCCGCGGTTTACTGTTATGGCAACGATCCGACCTGAAATTCCTCCTCTCTTGGGGGATAACCTTGTCCTTTCCCTTTCCTTGCTGTTGATCTTCTTTAACTCTTTTATATTTTTCAATGCGGTCCATGAGCTGACGCATATTAGTAACTGGCTTACTAGTTAAGGACTTCCTTAAACCATGGTCAGTAGGGAGGCCGAGCTTGAACGTGCTGAGAGCCCTCCAATCAAAATTGCCCTCCATATCATTAAACATCTCCCAGTACCTATCTGAATACGTCTTCAAGGCCTCACCCTCTTTCATGCTCAAGGATAGTAGTGAAGATAAGGGCCTGGCCACTCTTTGGCATGTGACAAAACAGGAACTAAATGCTTGAGTGAGCTTTTTGAAGGAATTGATGGAGTCTGCTTTCAAGCTGTCAAACCACCTCATTGCAACCGGTCCAAGACTGGAGGGGAAAACCTTGCACATCAGAGCTTCATCTCTGGAATAGACAGCCATCCTTTGATTAAAGTGACTCACATGTTCCACAGGGTCCGTTTTACCATTATAGATGGTGAACATCGGTTGGTTAAAATGCCGAAGATTTGATTCAAAGCCTTGCTCATAGCGTCGTTCCCTACGCCTCCACGTGATGGGCTTCGAGGTTGCCTCTTATGATGATGCTCCTCTTCATAGGAAAAGGATTCACTGACTGGTGTTCGAGATATCTGCTTGTAAGGGATGTCCTGTTCATCATCGAAATCTTCATCAGAATACGAAGAAATCCGTTTCCTCTTTGCATGGCACAACTCCCTTTTTAGCCTTTCAATTTCTAGTTGCATATTCTGGTTCTTTTCTGCATGAGACACGTGACTTCCACCATGTGACTGGCTTTGACCAGTATGCGCAATGTGCACACTACCTTCACGATCTTGTCTCTTCTCCAAATTAAGAAAAGGGTCAACGTGTTGGGATGTCCTAGATGCTGCTTGTTGTTGACTTGGTTCAGCCATCATCAACCGTTGTTTTCACTCTTGCTCAAGCTCTCCCCACAGACGGCACCATTGTGGGGTCAGTTTTTGTAGCCCAAGCCCAAAAGGTTTGGATTATGAGCCCAATGAACCCAAAACAATGAATTTGTAGAGAGTGGGTGAAAGAGTTGGGCTAATTGTAAATTAAACAATAGTTAACTATGGTATTAAGGGATGAACTAACGTAAAAACACACTTGAAAGCTAAACAAATTGATGTCCGAAGAAGTGTATTATTGAATGAAAGGTGAATACAGTTCTTAGAGCTACAGTAAAATTGTTTTCTCTTTCTTTTTCCCTCTGTTCTGATCCCTTCTTATCAGAGGCCTCTTCTCTTTATATAGCACCCTTCCTCATCATCTTCATCGTCCACTTGTTCTTCATCTAAGCATCCACTTGAGTACATGTCCCGTCAGGTATCTTCTTTAGCTTTCTGTGAGTGGTGGTAGCTGAGATTATACTGTTCAGGGGTCTTCTCCACATTAATGCGGCCAGAAAAGCAACTACAGTGCATTTAATGTGGTGGTTGCAGCTTGTCTTCTAGATATTTCTCCGTTCCTATCATCTCCATACGTGCCTGAAGCCTATCCTTATCATTGGAATCGTTAGGAAGATTACTTGAACCTCCCAAGTATCTGTTTAACCAAGACTCTTTGTATCCGGGGAGAATGACCTCTTTAGACCACTGGTGATCTCTTCGGACTATACTCCTCATTCATTTCCAAGTATATTTCTTCCACATGGACTTCTTCTCGACCACTTTATTCTCTTCGGATACACAGTAATCTTCAAATAGGGCCCTAGGCCCAATACATAAGGTTGGGCTTTTACCCCCCACATTTATTATTAAAAAAAATAATGGTAGATTAAATAGGAATATAAATAAATAATGAAATTTTAAATTTATAGATATCCATGGTAGTGTAATTTTAAACAAAATTTTATTTTATTTTAAAAATTTTGAAACTTTGACAATGATGTTTGACTTGAAACCCTACGGTAAATTCAAACCTAAATGTTATATTTTTGTAAATTCAAATCTAAAAGCTATATTTTTTAACTTTAAACACAATGATAAATTCAAGCCTAAAGGTCAAAATTTTGAAATTCAAACTCAAGTCACATTCTTGCTCTATAAATATGACCATTTTCTCTCTGATTTCCATTAATTACCAAATCAAAATGTATGAACAGTGTAGGCCTATGAACAGTGAGTCAACTGTTGTTTCAATTGACCATCTACCTATTTGGATAAACTTTTATCTCACTTTGATGGCCTTCTCCACCAACATCAATAGAAAATGAGATTATTTTATCAAAAATAATTGTGAGCTCTGGGTCAACCATTCAAAACACTATGGTCAAGGCAATGGTGATGTTTGTTAATAATTCTCAAATTCTTGAGTCCCTTTCATAATATAGTACCCAGGGGCAGAGCTACTTAGCTCCATGCCCCCCCCCCCCCCCCCAAATTTTTAAATTTTCCTTTAGAGTATATAAAAAAAAGGCATGGGCCTCTCCAAGAATTAAATCCGCCCCCCCCCCCCCCCCCTCCCCAAATTATTTTCAACAACCAGTCCAATATAACTTCAAATAAAACAAAAACATTTGTCCACATTCAGCCCAGCCGGCCATCCCAAAATCCTTAATCATACAAAATTCTTCTCCTCTAAACTAAAGGCACTTCCAGCCCAGCCCAACCCCAAATCTAAAATCCTTAATCCTAATCAAACAAAACAAACTCTTCAGTAATCACCTCAGGCTTCTGCCTAAATTCCTAGTCTTCACGCAATCACGCCTCTGCCCTCTGCTTGACGGCCTCTGTTCATGCTGCCTGAATTCCCAATCCTCACGTCATGCGGTCACGCCTCTCCAGCTCGCCATGACGCTAGCTCCACTAGCCACTGACCTAACCTAGCCTTCATCGCTCAACCTCAAATCCTAAAGCCCTCACTTCAATTCCTCAAGGTATCTCAGTCAGTCATTCTCATCTTAGTTCTCTCTCTTTTTCTCTAGAACTGAACTAAATACTAAATAGCATAATAGAAATATCAAGTATGTGTATGTGATATTTTTTGCCAGTAAAGCAATTTATATTTATTTGACTTTATCTTTTTGTGTTTATTGTTATTGGATTCTTTATTCTTGACCCACTGACTCTATGACTCAGCCTTTTTGGCTTTTGTGTTGTTTGTCTCTTGAGTGGGTCCGGGTGGGGTGAGGGCCATGAGACTGTGCAAGAATGAATTTTATATGATAATTTATTATATCTCTCTTCCAAGTTAGTTTATCCTCATTTTTTTATTTGATTTTTTTTGGGGATTGAAATTAGGTGCCGAATAATGAGCAAATGACAAACAATTAATGCATTTTTTAAGAAAAAGTTGTATGTCATTCAAAACTTAGGTAATCTATAGAAACAAATGTTGATACTTCAATGTCTAATGAGCGTCCCTCCAAATGTTCAAGAATTCAATTCTAAAGGGATAGACCATGATCCAAGATCACGTAAATAAATATATGAATTCCCTATCGATGAACAAGATGAAATTTAACCTGCTTATCTCATAACAGGTCCATATCAACCTAGAAAGATAGAGTATTCATACAAAGGACCAAAAAATTATCGTCGTAGTTTTCAATTTTTGTGGTTTGAATCACAAGAAAATTGGTTGAATTATATTTTAGTATATCTCTACTACAACCCGGCCCTCCCAAGTAATTATTTCTGGCTACGCCCCTGACAGTACCTTTCAAATATGCGTTCACCAATTCAAATTACAATAAAGCCTGCATAATATAACTTAAAAACCAAACCCTCCCCCCCCCCCCCCCCCCCCCCCCAAAAAAAAGAAAAAAAAAAAAAGAAAAACTGAAGAAGTTGATGCTTTAATTTTACTCTTGTTTGAACAATGTAATTTAACTCGCAATTCATAGGAGACGCTTTATGTTCCCTTCAAAGTTCCAATAGCAAAGAACTTTGGAAACTGGAATGCTCTAGCATTTCATTTTTTCTATGTCAGTCCTGCAGTGTATTAGTTTGCATAGGTTCACTTGAATCATGAGAAGCATGAGGCAACCCATGCAAGTCTATTTTGTGCTCTACTTTTTGTGTTGTATATTCTCCATCTTTGTAATCACAACAGCAGTAGACACCATTGTTGTAACTCAGTCAATAAGAGACGGTCAGACTTTAGTTTCATCGGGTGGGAATTTTGAGCTGGGATTCTTTAGCCCAGGTAATTCCAAAAGTTGGTATATAGGAATATGGTACAAGAAGTTATCTACAATGACAGTGGTATGGGTTGCCAACAGAGATACCCCTCTTAAAAATACAACAGGAGCTTTCAAACTTGTGGACCATGGAATTCTTGTCCTTATGGATGAAGCTAACAATGCCATTTGGATTTGGTCTTCCAAATCATCAAGAGCAGCAAGCAACCCAGTTGCGCAGCTTCTGGATACAGGAAACCTTATAGTGAGAGATGGAAATAGTGATGCAGAAAATATAATTTGGCAGAGTTTTGATCATCCAACTGACACGTTTCTGCCTGGTATGAAGTACGGATTAAGCTTGGTAACTGGCTTGAATCTATTGTTGACATCATGGAAGAGGCCTGACGACCCTTCAGGAGGTGATTATACTAATCAGCTTGATCCAAATGGATTACCACAGTTTCTTCTTAGGGAGGGACCAACAGTGTTATTCCGGTCAGGACCATGGAATGGTCTACATTTCAGTGGTATGCCTAATTTGCAACCCAACACAATTTATAAATATGAATATGTTTCCAATCCTGTGGAGACTTTCTACACTTATCAGCTTATTAACGACTCGGTTGTTTCAAGGATGGTTTTAACTCCTGATGGCAAATTTCAGCGGCTTATATGGATTGATAGAACACAGAGTTGGAGCCTCTACTTAACGGCACAAGTGGATGGCTGTGACAGGTACGCACTATGTGGTGCATATGGTAGTTGCAACATCAACAACTCCCCAGCTTGTGAGTGTTTGACAGGATTTGTGCCAAAATTTCCAAAAGATTGGAATGGGGCGGTTGGTCACATGGATGTGTACCGAAGACACCTTTAAATTGTGGGGCTGGTGAGGGCTTTCTAAAATACTCTGGAATTAAATTGCCAGACACAAGAAAGTTACACCTAATTATTGTTTACTGTTAAGATTTTTAGATATAAAGAAGAACCACAGCCACGGTGGAGTTTCAATTTTGTTTAACTCAATTTAAATTTTAATACAAGAAACATGTTTTTTTTATTGCGAGTGCAAGTTGTCATTATCTTGTTAAATACAATTCAAATTATATCAATGTTGATTAGGGGGTGGAAGATTCGAACTCTGGATCTCAAGAACACACTTTCTTGTTGTTTAAGAGTGAGTATTGTATGTAGTATAATTTTCCCCACTTTCCATTAAAGTTACCATAAATTTTTAGTGAAGTTGACGTATCCCTTTTCCTTACGTATGTGTTTGTTTCTTAAAAAAGAAAAAAATGTCAATGTACTGCCTAATAAATGTCCCTTAGTCATGAGTCAAATTACAAAGGCCCATGACTACCTTTGGATTTCCCTAGGCTTTGTATAGCGTGTGAAATTTGGGTTGTACGTGACATCAAATCTATGTCAACGTACAAAGAAAATGATTATTGACCCAAACTTTCAATTTTCATTTTTGTAGAAATCTACTCCGAGTGCTCAGTTCTTGTCTTATATGATTGTTTATACGTTTCTCCAAAAAAAAAAAATTTGATTATACTTATCGACAACAAAAAGAAGTAAATATTTCCATGTAAAGAAGTTATCGAAGCCTAGACGCTTATTATTTTCTATTTTTCATGAAATGCTTAGTTGATATTGAGTGGCTGAAAGCAACACCTAATTATTGTTTACTGTTCAAATTTTTAGATATATAGAAGAACAACAGTCACAATGGAATTTTAATTTTGTTTAACTCAATTCAAATTTTAATACAAGAAATGTGCATTTTTGAGTGCTAGTGCAAGTTGTCATTGTCTTGTTATATACAATTCGAATTATGTCAATGTTGATTAGAGGGGGGAAGATTCGAACTCTGGATCTCAAGAACACACTTCCTTGTTGTTTAAGAGAGTGTGTTGTGTTTTTAGCATAATTTGCCCCTCTCTTCATTAAAGTTACCATGAATTTTTAGTTTAGTTGTGGTATCCCATTTCCTTACCTATGTGTTTGTATCTTAAAAAAAAAAAAAAAAAAAAAACATGTCAATGTACAGCCTAATAAATGGTCCATATTCTAGAATCAAATTACAATGGCCCATGACTACCTTTGGATTTACCTAGGCTTTGTATAGTGTGTGACATTCGGGCTGTACGTGACATCAAATCTATGTCACAGTACAAATAAAACGATTATTGACCCAAACTTTCAATTTTCATTTTTGTAGAAATCTACTACAAGTGCACAGTTCTTGCCTTATATGATGGTTTATACGTTTCTCAAAAAAAAAAAAAAATTGTTTATACTTATCCACAACAAAAGGAAGTAAATGTTTCCATATAAAGAATTTCTCGAAGCCTTGACGCTTATTATTTTCTATTTTTAATGAAAATGCATAGTTGATATTGAGTGGCTGAAAGTTACACCTAATTATTGTTTACTGTTCAGATTTTTAGATATAAAGAAGAACCACAGTCACAGTGGAGTTTCAATTTTGTTTAACTCAATTTAAATTTTAATACAAGAAACATGTTTTTTTTATTGCAAGTGCAAGTTGTCATTGTCTTGTTAAATACAATTCAAATTATATCAATGTTGATTAGGGGGTGGAAGATTCGAACTCTGGATCTCAAGAACACACTTTCTTGTTGTTTAAGAGAGTGTGTTGTGTGCAGCATAATTTTCTCCACTCTCCATTAAAGTTACCATGAACTTTTAGTGAAGTTGAGGTATCCCTTTTCCTTTACGTATGTGTTTGTTTCTTAAAAAAAAAAAATGTCAATGTACTGCCTAATAAATGGTCCTTAGTCATGAGTCAAATTACAAAGACCCATGACTACCTTTGGATTTCCCTAGGATTTGTCTAGTGTGTGAAATTTGGGTTGTACGTGACATCAAATCTATGTCACGGCACAAAGAAAATGATTATTGACCCAAACTTTCAATTTTCATTTCTGTTGAAATCTACTCTGAGTGCTCAGTTCTTGTCTTATATGATTGTTTATACTTTTCTCAAAAAAAAAAAAAAAATTGTTTATACTTATCAACAACAAAAAGAAGTAAATGTTTCCATATAAAGATGTTATCGAAGCCTAGACGCTTATTATTTCCTATTTTTCATGAAAATGATTAGTTGAAATTGAGTGGCAGAAAGCAACACCTAATTATTGTTTACTGTTTAAATTTTTAGATATATAGAAGACCAACAGTCACAGTGGAGTTTCAATTTTGTTTAACTCAATTTAAATTTTAATACAAGAAACTTGTTTTTTTTATTGCGAGTGCAAGTTGTCATTGTCTTGTTAAATACAATTCAAATTATATCAATGTCGATTAGGGGGTGGAAGATTCGAACTCTGGATCATAAGAACAGACTTTGTTGTTGTTTAAGAGAGTGTGTTGCATGTAGTATAATTTTCCCCACTCTCCATTAAAGTTACCATGAATTTTTAGTGAAGTTGTGGTATCCCTTTTCCTTATGTATGTCTTTGTTTCTGAAAAAGGAAAAAAATGTCAATGTACAGCCTAATAAATGGTCCTTAGTCATGAGTCAAATTACAAAGGCCCATGACTACCTTTGGATTTCCCTAGGCTTTGTATAGTGTGTGAAATTTGGGTTGCACGTGACATCAAATCCATGTCACAGTACAAAGAAAATGATTATTGACCGAGACTTTCAATTTTCATTTTCGTAGAAATCTACTCCGAGTGCTCAGTTCTTGTCTTATATGATTGTTTATACGTTTCTCAAAAAAAAAAAAATTGTTTATACTTATTGACGACAAAAAGAAGTAAATGTTTCCATATAAAGATGTTATCAAAGCCTAGACGCTTATTATTTCCTATTTTTCATGAAAATGATTAGTTGATATTGAGTGGCTGAAAGCAACACCTAATTATTGTTTACTGTTTAAATTTTTAGATATATAGAAGAACAACAGTCACAGTGGAGTTTCAATTTTGTTTAAGAGTTTCAATTTTGTTTAACTCAATTTAAATTTTAATACAAGAAACTTGTTTTTTTTATTGCGAGTGCAAGTTGTCATTGTCTTGTTAAATACAATTCAAATTATATCAATGTTGATTAGGGGATGGAAGATTCGAACTCTGGATCATAAGAACAGACTTTCTTGTTGTTTAAGAGAGTGTGTTGCATGTAGTATAATTTTCCCCACTCTCCATTAAAGTTACCATGAATTTTTAGTGAAGTTGAGGTATCCCTTTTCCTTATGTATGTGTTTGTTTCTGAGAAAAGAAAAAAATGTCAATGTACAGCCTAATAAATGGTCCTTAGTCATGAGTCAAATTACAAAGGCCCATGACTACCTTTGGATTTCCCTAGGCTTTGTGTAGTGTGTGAAATTTGGGTTGTACGTGACATCAAATCTATGTCACAGTACAAAGAAAATGATTATTGACCGAAACTTTCAATTTTCATTTTCGTAGAAATCTACTCCGAGTGCTCAGTTCTTGTCTTATATGATTGTTTATACGTTTCTCAAAAAAAAAAATGTTTATATTTATTGACGACAAAAAGAAGTAAATGTTTCCATATAAAGATGTTATCGAAGCCTAGACGCTTATTATTTTCTATTTTTCATGAAAATGATTAGTTGATATTGAGTGGCTGAAAGCAACACCTAATTATTGTTTACTGTTCAAATTTTTAGATATATAGAAGAACAATAGTCACAGTGGAATTTTAATTTTGTTTAACTCAATTTAAATTTTAATACAAGAAATGTGCATTTTAGATTGCTAGTTCAAGTTGTCATTGTCTTGTCAAATACAATTCGGATTATGTGAATGTTGATTAGAGGGGGGAAGATTCGTACTCTGGATCTCAAGAACACACTTTCTTGTTGTTTAAGAGAGTGTGTTGTGTTTTTAGCATATTTTGCCCCACTCTCGATTAAAGTTACCATGAATTTATAGTGAAGTTGTGGTATCCCATTTCCTTACGTATGTGTTTGTTTCCGTAAAAAAAAAAAAAAAAAAAATTCAATGTACTGCCTAATAAATGGTCCTAAGTCATGAGTCAAATTACAAGGGCCCATGACTAACTTTGGATTTCCCTAGGCTTTGTATAGTTTACGACATTCGGGCTATATGTGAGGTCACATCTATGTCACAGTACAAAGAAAATTATTATTGACCCAAACTTTCAATTTTCATTTTTGTAGAAATCTACTCCAAGTGCTCACTTCTTGTCTTACATATTTCTTTATATGTTTCTCCAAAAAAAAAAAAAAATTGTTTATACTTATCAACAACAAATAGAAGTAAATATTTCCATATAAAGAAGTTATCAAAGCCTAGACGCTTATTATTTTCTATTTTTAATGAAAATGCATAGTTGACATTGAGTGGTTGAATGCAACACTTAACTATTGTTTACTGTTCAAATTATTAGATATATAGAAGAACCAGAGTCACTGTGGTGGTTCAATTTTGTTTAACTCAATTTAAATTTTAATACAAGAAATGTGCGTTTTTGAATGCGAGTGCAAGTTTTCATTGTCTTGTTAAATACAATTCAAATTATGTCAATGTTGATTAGAGGGGGGAAGATTCGAACTCTGGATCTCAAGAAAACACTTTCTTTTTGTTTAAGAGAATGTGTTGTGTATGTACTATAATTTGCCCCACTCTTCTCTAAAGTTACCATGAATTTTTAGTGAAGTTGTGGTATCCCATTTCCTTACGTATGTGTTTGTTTCTATAAAAAAGAAAATGTCAATGTACTGCCTAATAAATGGTCCTTAGTCATGAGTCAAATTACAGGGGCCCGTGACTACCTTTGGATTTCCCTCGCCTTTGTATTGTGTGTGACATTCGGGCTGTACGTGACATCTATGTCACAATACAAAGAAACTGATTATTGAACCAAACTTTCAATTTTCATTTTTGTAGAAATCTACCCCAAGTGCTCAGTTCTTGTCTTATATAATTGTTTATACGTTTCTCAAAAAAGAAAAAATTGTTTATACTTAGCAACAACAAAAAGAAGTACATGTTTCCATATAATGATGTTATCGAAGCCTAGACGCTTATTATTTGCTATTATTAATGAAAATGCATAGTTGACATTGAGTGGCTGAAAGCAACAACTAATTATTGTTTACTGTTCAAATTTTTAGATATATAGAAGAACCACGGTCACAGTGGAGTTTCAATTTTGTTTAACTCAGTTTAAATTTTAATACAAGAAATGTGCTTTTTTGATTGTGGGTGCAAGTTGTCATATTCTTGTTAAATACAATTCAAATTATGTCAATGTTGATTAGAGGGGGGAGGATTCGATCCCCGGATCAGAAGAACACACTTTCTTCTTGTTTAAGAGAGTGTGTTGTGTATGTTGTATAATTTGCCCCTCTCTTCATTAAAGTTGCCTTGAATTTTTAGTTTAGTTGTGGTATCCCATTTCATTACGTATATGTTTGTATCTTAAAAAAAAAAATGTCAATGTACTGCCTAATAAATGGTCCTTAGTCTGGAGTCAAATTACAATGGCCCACGACTACCTTTGGATTTACCTAGGCTCTGTATAGTGTGTGATATTCGGGTTGTACGTGACATCAAATCTATGTCACAGTATAAAGAAAATGATTATTGACCCAAACTTTCAATTTTCATTTTTGTAGAAATCTACTCCAAGTGCTCAGTTCTTGTCTTCTATATTTCTTTATACGTTTCTACCAAAAAAAAAAAAAAAATTGTTTATACTTATCAACAACAAAAAGAAGTAAATATTTCCATAGAAAGAAGTTATCAAAGCCTAGACGCTTATTATTTTCTATTTTCAATGAAAATGCATAGTTGACATTGAGTGGCTGAATGCAACACTTAATTATTGTTTACTGTTCAAATTATTAGATATATAGAAGAACCACAGTCACAGTGGAGGTTCAATTTTGTTTAACTCAATTTAAATTTTAATACAAGAAATGTGCGTTTTTGAATGCGAGTGCAAGTTTTCATTGTCTTGTTAAATACAATTCAAATTATGTCAATGTTGATTAGAGGGGGGAAGATTCGTACTCTGGATCTCAAGAAAACACTTTCTTTTTGTTTAAGAGAGTGTGTTGTGTATGTAGCATAATTTGCCCCCTCTCCTCTAAAGTTACCATGAATTTTTAGTGAAGTTGTGGTATCGCATTTCCTTACGTATGTGTTTGTTTCTATATAAAAAAAAAATGTCAATGTACTGCCTAATAAATGGTCCTTAGTCATGGGTCAAATTACAAGGGCCCGTGACTACCTTTGGATTTCCCTCGCCTTTGTATTGTGTGTGACATTCGGGTTGTACGTGACATCTATGTCACAATACAAAGAAACTGATTATTGAACCAAACTTTCAATTTTCATTTTTGTAGAAATCTACACCAAGTGCTCAGTTCTTGTCTTATATAATTGTTTATACGTTTCTCCAAAAAAAAAAAATTGTTTATACTTAGCAACAACAAAAAGAAGTACATGTTCCCATATAATGAAGTTATCGAAGCCTAGACGCTTATTATTTGCTATTATTAATGAAAATGCATAGTTGACATTGAGTGGCTGAAAGCAACAACTAATTATTCTTTACTGTTCAAATTTTTAGATATATAGAAGAACCACGGTCACAGTGGAGTTTCAATTTTGTTTAACTCAGTTTAAATTTTAATACAAGAAATGTTCTTTTTTGATTGCGAGTGCCAGTTGTCATATTCTTGTTAAATACAATTCAAATTATGTCAATGTTGATTAGAGGGGGGAGGATTCGATCTCCGGATCAGAAGAACACACTTTCTTGTTATTTAAGAGAGTGTGTTGTGTTTGTTGTCTAATTTGCCCTTCTCTTCATTAAAGTTGCCATGAATTTTTAGTTTAGTTGTGGCATCCCATTTCATTACGTATATGTTTGTATCTTAAAAAAAAAAATGTCAATGTACTGCCTAATAAATGGTCCTTAGTCTGGAGTCAAATTACAATGGCCCATGACTACCTTTGGATTTACCTAGGCTGTATATAGTGAGTGATATTCGGGCTGTACGTGACATCAAATCTATGTCACAGTACAAAGAAAATGATTATGGAAAAAAACTTTCAATTTTCATTTTTGTAGAAATCTACTACAAGTGCTCAGTTCTTGCCTCATATGATGGTTTATACGTTTCTCAAAAAAAAAAAAAAAATTTGTTTATACTTATCAACAACAAAAAGAAGTAAATGTTTCCATATAAAGAACTTATCGAAGCCTAGACACTTACTGTTTACAATTTCTAATGAAAATGCATAGTTGACATTGTGTGGTAGAAAGCAACACCAAATTATTGTTTACTGTTCAAATTTTTAGATATATAGAAGAACCACAGTCACAGTGGAGGTTCAATTTTGTTTAACTCAAATTAAATTTTAATACAATGAATGTGCTTTTTTGATTGCGACTGCTAGTTGTCATTGTCTTGTTAAATATAATTCAAATTATGTCGATGTTGATTAGGGGGTGGAAGATTCGAACTCTGGATCTCAAGAAAACACTTTCTTGTTGTTTAAGAGAGTGTGTTGTGTATGTAGTATAATTTGTCCCACTCTCCTCTAAAGTTAGCACGAATTTTTAGTGAAGTTGTGGTATCCCATTTCCTTACGTATGTGTTTGTTTCTATAAAAAAAAATATGTGAATGTACTGCCTAATAAATGGTCCTTAATCATGAGTCAAAATACAGGGGCCCGTGACTACCTTTGGATTTCCCTTGCCTTTGTATTGTGTGTGACATTCGGGCTGTACGTGACATCTATGTCCCAATACAAAGAAAATGATTATTGTCCCAAACTTTCAATTTTCATTTTTGTAGATATCTACTCCAAGTGCTAAGTTCTTGTCTTATATAATTGTTTACACGTTTCTCAAAAAAAAATTGTTTATACTTAGCAACAACAAAAAGAAGTACATGTTTCCATATAAAGAATTTATCGAAGCCTAGACGCTTATTATTTTCTATTTTTAATGAAAATGCGTAGTTGATATTGAGTGGCTGAAAGTTACACCTAATTATTGTTTACTGTTCAAATTTTTAGATATAAAGAAGAACCACAATCACATTGGAGTTTCAATTTTGTTTAACTCAATTTAAATTTTAATACAAGAAACATGTTTTTTTAATTGCGAGTGCAAGTTGTCAATGTGTTGTTAAATACAATTCAAATTGTATCAATGTTGATTAGGGGGTGGAAGATTCGAACTCTGGATCTCAAGAACACACTTTCTTGTAGTTTAAGAGAGTGTGTTGTATGTAGTATAATTTTCCCCATTCTCCATTAAAGATACCATGAATTTTTAGTGAAGTTGAGGTATCCCTTTTCCTTACGTATGTGTTTGTTTCTTAAAAAAGAAAAAAAAATGTCAATGTACTGCCTAATAAATGGTCCTTAGTCATGAGTCAAATTACAAAGGCCCATGACAATCTTTGGATTTCCCTAGGCTTTGTATAGTGTGTGAAAGTTGGGTTGTACGTGACATCAAATCTATGTCACGGTACAAAGAAAATGATTATTGACCAACACTTTCAATTTTCATTTTTGTAGAAATCTACTCCGAGCGCTCAGTTCTTGTCTTATATGATTGTTTATACGTTTCTCAAAAAAAAAAAAAATTGTTTATACTTATCGGCAACAAAAAGAAGTAAATGTTTCCATATAAAGAAGTTATCGAAGCCTAGATGCTTATTATTTTCTATTTTTAATGAAAATGCTTAGTTGATATTGAGTGGCTGAAAGCAACACCTAATTATTGTTTACTGTTCAAATTTTTAGATATATAGAAGAACAACTGCCACAGTGGAATTTTAATTTTGTTTAACTCAATTTAAATTTTAATACAAGAAATGTGTATTTTTGATTGCTAGTGCAAGTTGTCATTGTCTTGTTAAATACAATTCAAATTATGTCAATGTTGATTAGAGGGGGGAAGATTCGAACTCTGGATCTCAATAACACACTTTCTTGTTGTTTAAGAGAGTGTGTTGTGTTTTTAGCATAATTTGCCCCACTCTCCATTAAGTTACCATGAATTTATAGTGAAGTTGTGGTATCCCATTTCCTTATGTATATGTTTGTTTCTTAAAAAAAAAAATTAAATGTACTGCCTAATAAATGGTCCTTAGTCATGAGTCAAATTACAAGGGCCCATGACTAACATTGGATTTCCCTAGGCTTTGTATAGTGTGCGACATTCGGGCTGTATGTGAGATCAAATCTATGTCACAGTACAAAGAAAATTATTATTGTCCCAAACTTTCAATTTTCATTTTTGTAGAAATCTACTCCAAGTGCTCAGTTCTTGTCTTATATATTTCTTTATATGTTTCTCAAAAAAAAAAAAAAAAAAAAATTGTTTATACTTATCAACAACAAAAAGAAGTAAATGATTCCATATAAAGAAGTTATCGAAGCCTAGACGCTTATTATTTTCTATTTTTAATGAAAATGCATAGTTGACATTGAGTGGCTGAATGCAACACTTAATTATTGTTTACTGTTCAAATTATTAGATATATAGAAGAACCAGAGTCACTGTGGAGGTTCAATTTTGTTTAACTCAATTTAAATTTTAATACAAGAAATGTGCATTTTTTATTGCGAGTGCAAGTTTTCACTGTCTTGTTAAATACAATTCAAATTATGTCAATGTTGACTAGAGAGGGGAAGATTCGAACTCTGGATCTCAAGAAAACACTTTCTTGTTGTTTAAGAGAGTGTGTTGTGTATGAAGTATAATTTGCCCCACTCTCCTCTAAAGTTACCATGAATTTTTAGTGAAGTTGTGGTATCCCATTTCCTAACGTATGTGTTTGTTTCTATAAAAAAAAAAATTCAATGTACTGCCTAATAAATGGTCCTTAGTCATGAGTCAAATACAAGGGCCCATGACTACCACTGGATTTCCCTAGGCTTTGCATAGTGTGTGACATTTGGGCTTTTCGTGACATCAAATCTATGTCACAGTACAAAGAAAATGATTATTGACTCAAAGTTTCAGTTTTCATTTTTGTAGAAATCTACTACAAGTGCTTAGTTCTTGTCTTATATAATTCTTTATACATTTCTCAAAAAAAATAATTGTTTATACTTGTCAACAACAACAGCAAGTAAATGTTTCCATATAAAGAATTTATCCAAACCTAGACGCTTCTTATTTTCTATTTTTAATGAGAATGCATAGTTGATATTGAGTGGCTGAAAGCAACACCTAATTATTGTTTACTGTTCAAATTTTTAGATATATAGAAGAACCACAGTCACAGTGGAGTTTCAATTTTGTTTAACTCAATTTAAATTTTAATACAAGAAATGTGCATTTTTGAGTGCGAGTGCAAGTTGTCATTGTCTTGTTAAATACAATTCAAATTATGTCAATGTTGATTAGAGGGGGGAAGATTCTAACTCTGGATCTCAAGAACAAATTTCTTGTTGTTTAAGGGACTGTGTTGTGTATGTAGTATAATTTGCCCCATTCTCCATTAAAGTTACCATGAATTTTTAGTGAAGTTGTGGTATCCCATTTCCTTACGTATGTGTTTGTTTCTTTTAAAAAAAAAAAAAAAAAAGTCAATGTACTACCGAATAAGTAGTTCTTAGTCATGTGTCAAATTAAAAGGGCCCATGACTACCTTTGGATTTCCCTGGGCTTTATATAGTGTGTGACATTCGGGCTGTACGTGACATCAAATCTATATCACAGTACAAAGTAAATGATTATTGACCCAAACTTTCAATTTCCATTTTTGTAGAAATCTACTCCAAGTGCTCAGTTCTTGTCATATATAATTGTTTGTACATTTCTCCCAAAAAAAAAAAAATTGTTTATACTTGTCTACAACAAAAAGAAGTGTTTCCATATAAAGAAGTTATCAAAGCCTGAACGCTTGTTATCTTCTATTTTTAATGAAAATGCATAGTTGATATTGAGTGGCTAAAAGCAACACCTAATTATTGTTTACTGTTCAAATTTTTAGATATATAGAAGAACCATAGTCACAGTGGAGTTTTAATTTTGTTTAACTCAATTTAAATTTTAATACAAGAAATGTGCATTTTTGATTGCGAGTGCAAGTTGTCATTGTCTTGTTAAATACAATTCAAATTATGTCAAAGTTGATTAGAGGGGGGAAGATTCAAATTCTGGATCTCAAGAACACACTTTCTTGTTGTTTAAGAGAGTGTGTTGTGTATTTAGTATAATTTGCCCCAATCTCCATTAAAGTTACCATGAATTTTTAGTGAAGTAGTGGTATCCCATTTCCTTACGTATGTGTTTGTTCCTTAAAAAAAAAATGCCAATGTACTGCCTAATAAATGGTCCTTAGTCATGTGTCAAATTACAAGGGCCCATGACTACCTTTGGATTTCCCTAGGCTTTGTATAGTGTGTGACATTCGGGCTGTACGTGACATCAAATCTATGTCACAGTACAAAGAAAATGATTATTGACCCAAACTTTCAATTTCCGTTTTTGAAGAAATCTACTCCAAGTGCTAAGTTCTTGTCTTATATAATTGTATATACATTTCTCAAAAAAAAAAAAAAAATTGTTTATACTTGTCAACAACAAAAACAAGTAAATGTTTCCATATAAAGAAGTTATCGAAACCTAGACGCTTATTATTTTCTATTTTTAATGAAAATGCATAGTCGATATTGAGTGGCTGAAAGCAACACCTAATTATTGTTTACTGTTCAAATTTTTAGATATATAGAAGAACCACAGTCACAGTGGAGTTTCAATTTTGTTTAACTCATTTTAAATTTTAATACAAGAAATGTGCATTTTTGATTGCGAGTGCAAGTTGTCATTGTCTTGTGAAATACAATTCAAATTATGTCAATGTTGGTTAGAGGGGGGAAGATTCTAACTCTGGATCTCAAGAACACACTTTCTTGTTGTTTAAGGGAGTGTGTTGTGTATGTAGTATAATTTGCCCCATTCTCCGTTAAAGTTACCATGAATTTTTAGTGAAGTAGTGGTATCCCATTTCCTTACGTATTTGTTTGTTCCTTAAAAAAAAAAAATGCCAATGTACTGCCTAATAAATGGTCCTTAGTCATGTGTCAAATTACAAGGGCCCATGACTACCTTTGGATTTCCCTAGGCTTTGTATAGTGTGTGACATTCGGGCTGTACGTGACATCAAATCTATTTCACCGTACAAAGAAAATGATTATTGACCCAAATTTTCAATTTCCATTTTTGTAGAAATCTACTCCAAGTGCTCAGTTCTTGTCATATATAATTGTTTATACATTTCTCAAAAAAAAAAAAAAAATTGTTTATACTTGTTAACAACGAGAGGAAGTAAATGTTTCCATATAAAGAAGTTATCGAAGCCTAGATGCTTATTATCTTCTATTTTTAATGACAATGCATAGTTGATGTTAGAAATACTGAATGATTCTATTGTATTTCATAAGCAAAGAATATACATGTGTGCCTTTATATAGGAGGCATATGTGTGTGGTACAAGTAAGCATATATGTGCGGTACAAGTAAATTGTAGTACAAGTACAAGTGTGCTATACAAGTAAACTAGTTGGGCCTAAAGCCCATAACATAATAAACATTAACAGCCCCCCTCAAACTCAAGGTGGATGTGAGACCAGCTTGAGGTTGTCAACCAAATCATGAGTGCGTCCCTTAGGAAGTGACTTGGTGAAGATATCTGCAAGTTGATCTTTGAAGGAGACGGAGAAAAGCTTGAGAGCACCATGGACAAGATGATAACGGATAAAATGACAATCAATCTCGATGTGTTTAGTCCGTTCATGGAAGACATCATCGTGAGTAATATGAATGACACTCTGGTTGTCACAATAAAGGGGAGTAGCAGAGGCTGTGGACACACCCAAATCCTTAAGAAGCCATCGTAGCCAAAGGAGCTCAGATGTGGTCTCAGCAAGAGCACGATATTCTGCTTCAGTACTGGAGCGGGCCACAAAAGTTTGTTTCTTACTTCGCCAAGAAATTAAAAAAGAACCAAGGAGAAAACAATAACCTGTAGTGGACCTGCGATCAGTGGGATCTCCTGCCCAATCAACATCAGAGAATGCACGGATTACAAGAGGAGACTGAGTTAAGTAAAAAACGCCATGAAAGAGAGTGCCCTTCAAGTATCGAAGAATGCGCAGAAAAGCAGCATAGTGAGTTGATCGTGGAGCAGACAGATACTGGCTCACCTGATGAACAGCATAGGAGATGTCTGGACGAGTAACTGTGAGATAAACTAGGCTACCAACCAATCGTCTGTAAAGAGAAGGATTAGACAATGGTTTCCCCCCCGAGGGTGTCAGATGCACATTAAGCTCAAATGGAGTGTCAACAGTTTTGCTGTCAATGAGTCCAGCTCGAGACAGAAGGTCAGAAGCATACTTGACTTAAGTAATATAAAGACCATCAGTGGAATGAGTAATTTCAAGACCCAAGAAATAACTGAGATGTCCAAGATCTTTCATCTCAAACTGCTGACTGAGAAAATCCTTGAGTTCTTGAATGCCACTGAGGTCATCACCAGTTATGATCATATCATCCACATATAGAAGAAGCAGAATGGTGCCTTTATCAGTACGACAAAGAAATAAGGCAGAATCATACGGACTGGCAGTGTAACCCAAGCGAAAAATAGTGGAGCTGAACTTGGCAAACCAAGCTCGTGGAGCTTGTTTAAGGCCATAAAGTGCACGTCGAAGGTGACAGACCTTGTTTGATTCAATAGAGAGACCAGGAGAAGGTTGCATATAGACTTCTTCACTCAGATCCCCATTAAGGAAGACATTTTTAACATCCATCTGAAAAAGATCCCATTTACTAGTAGCAGCAACAGCTAAGAGGGCACGAACAGATGAGATACGAGCCACTGGAGCAAATGTCTCTTCATAATCAATCCCAAACTCCTGTGTAAAACCTTTTGCAACAAGACGAGCCTTGTAGCGCTCAATGGACCTATCAGAGCGAGTCTTGATCTTATAGATCCACTTACAACCAACCACAGACTGACCAGGAGGGAGAGTGACCAGATCCCAAGTATGATTTTTGGTTAATGCATCAATTTCCTCTTTCATTGCAATCTGCCATAAAGGGTCAGTGGAGGCCTCACGATAGGTCTGAGGCTCGTGAAGAGTAGCAAGGGCAGTGTAACAATGATAGTCAAGTAAATGTGCAGGAATAGATCTTACCCGGGTTGAGTGGCGAGGTGGAATGTCTTGAGGAGGATCTTCAGGCAGAGCAGGAGCAGGGGACTCAAGCTCAAGGTGGGGTAGTTCGTCATCAACCTGTTCATCTTCAACCTGTCTAGGAGAAGTATAAAAAATATCTGGGGAGAAGTCCAAAGGAGGATCAAAAGTATTTGTAGAAGGAACAAGAGATTCATCTGGAAAGATTTCTGAAACAGAGGAGGTAGTCAGGGAAGTACGAAAGTGAGAAAGTTCAACAAACAATCGGTGTTTCCAAAAGACAACATTACGAGAAACATGAAGACGATGAGAGACAGGATCATAACACCTATACCCTTTTTGAGTTTCACCATAGCCAAGGAAACAACAAAGTCTAGATCGAGGCTCAAGTTTGTTGTGCTCATGGGGTTGAAGAAGAACGAAACAGGTAGATCCAAAGGAGCGAAGGTGATGATAGTCAGGGGGTGACCCAAACAAACGCTCATACGGAGTCTGATTATGGATGACAATGCTTGGAATGCGATTAATCGCATGAACAGCATGAAGAGCAGCTTCACCCCAAAATGGGGCAGGAATTTTGGCAGAAAGAAGGAGAGCATGAACAGTGTCAAGAATATGACAAAGTTTTCTTTCGGCTCGACCAATTTGTTGAGAGGTACCTGGACAAGTTAGATGATGTACAGTGCCATAGGAATGTAACAGAGCTTGAAACGCATATTAAGTATATTCAAGAGCATTATCAGATCGAAAAGTTTTGATATGTTTGGAGAATTGTGTTTCAACCATTTTTGTAAAGTTGCTGTATCTTGGTAATATTTCAAAACGAGATTTCATAGGAAAGATCCAACTATAACGAGAATAATCATCAATAAAAATAACAAAATATCGAGATCCACCAATACTAGCAACAGGAGAAGGTCCCCAAACATCAGAATGAATTAACTCAAAAATACTATTAGAAATGGATTCACTATTATTGAAAGGTAAAGCTGGCTGTTTTCCTAACTGACATGAAGTACAATCAAAATTGTCTTTGGACACAGAACCCAATAGACCCTTAGAAACTAACTGTTGTACCCGAGAAGATGGTGCATGACCAAGACGAGAATGCCAAAGTGCGAGAGATGGTAAGGAAGAAACTGCAGCAGCAACAGAAACAGGAGCAACAGGTGGAAGATGAAGATTGTCCACGGGAAACATACGCCCAACTCTAGGACCGGTCCCAAGCTCCTGCCTCGTCCTCGGATCCTGCACAATACACCCAGAATAGTCAAAAATAAGGCGATAACCTAGTTCAGCTAATTGTCCCACAGAGCACAAATTATAGGATAGGTTAGGTACATGGAAGACTCTAGGAACAGAGAGGTTAGAGGTTGAAATAAAACCTAGACTATTCCCATGCATGGTGGAACCATCAGCTATATGAATATTTAGAGGATGTGGTGCAGGGTCAAGTTTGGAGAATAAGGATGAGTGAGGTGTCATGTGATTGCAACAGGCAGAATCAAAAAGCCAAGTTTGAGACTTACCAGGTAGAACTGAGAGAGCAGTGGAAAGAGATGCATTACCAGCCATACGAACAGCCTGAGCTATGATCTCCTGTAGTTCAGTGGGGGAGAGGTTGATAGTGGATCCAGAAGATTGGGACTCAGTTGAAACGGAAGCCATCGGCGGAGTAGGCTCAGTGTTAGCATAGCAGCAGTAGATTTGTTGCGACGGTAACAAGTCTCAATGGTGTGGCCAAGGCGCTTGCAATAATTACAGAACTTTTTGTTGGTCTGCTTGCGACGATTGCTAGAGCCAAAGGAATCACCTGATTGCTGAGGTTGCTCTATGAGTGGAGCGTAAGGAGTAATAGCCAAAACATTGAACTTATTCTGAGCTTGAAGGGTTGCAAGACGAGCTTCTTCTCTAACCAACTCGTTCACAGCAGTATCAAGAGAGGGAGCAGGACTGTGATTTAGAAGTTAACCTCGAATGGGTTCAAAATCCTTATGAAGTGACATCAGGAATTCATAGAGACGAAATTCATCTCTAATGGAAGCATATTGCTGAGCATCCTTTGAGCATGCCCAAGTTGTATCAGAAAGGTCAATTTGGTCCCAAATGAAGCGAAGTTGATCATAATAGTCATTGATGGATTGCCCTGGTTCTTGCCTGAGTTGATGCAATTCAACCACTAACTGATATTTCATGGATCTGTGAGTAGTGGAGTACCTTTTGGCCAACATATCCCATGCTGATTTTGCATCATCAAAGCTGCCCAACAGATTGGAGATGGAGGGAATAGAAGTGTTCCGAATCCATGTGAGGATCATGTGGTTGTGACTATCCCATTCAATCATGCGACCAAGGAAGGTAGCATCTTCTTCACTTGCTCCCTTGACAGGAATGGTAATTGCACCAGTACAGTAATGCCAGATCATGCGACCCTTAAGAAAACTGCGCATAGCTTGAAACCAAGATAAGTAATTCTTGTTCCCCTCCAATACAGTATTTATGGGGCGAGGAAGAAAAACATCATTTTTATCCATTTAGAAACACAATATGCAAAAATAGATTGCAAAAACGAAATCTACACGAAAAACTGAGTAAGGAGAACCTGGACTGAAAAAGTCAACGGTCAACGGCCTGGTCAAAGTCAACGGTCAAAGGAGGTCAACGGTCAACGGTGGTCAACGGTTAGCATAGAAGACATCAGCAGGATGACGTGGCGCTGTCGTCAGCAGGTGACTGATGCTGACGTAATCTAGGGCTGATGTGGCACAAATGACGTCACGAGTGACGTCAGCCTGAAGGAGGACGGCGCGTGTGGCGCATGGGGAGCAGACACAGAAGCTTCAGGCGGCGCGTGAGGGCGCGTGCGGTCTCCAATGACTGCGAGGCTTTCACCGACGGGTAGATCGGTTCAAGACGATCTTAGTGATACCTCCAGAAATATGATCGGAGCAATATTCGCGGCGGGATGACACGTGCAGTGATCTGTGCGGTGTTGGACTCCTCAACGATAGTGGCTGCAGGTCCAGAACCCGAAGATGACGGCTGGAAGACGTCGTGGGTTCAACGGTGAGAGGCTGTAGCGACTGTTGTGATGGCGGAAGTGATGTTGAGAATGGAGTAACACCAAAAAGGACAAGACTGCTAAGAAAAGGTCAGAGCAGTAGCTCTGATACCATGTTAGAAATACTGAATGATTGTATTGTATTTCATAACCAAAGAATATACATGTGTGCCTTTATATAGGAGGCATATGTGTGTGGTACAAGTAACCATATATGTGCGGTACAAGTGTAGTACAAGTACAAGTGTGCTATACAAGTAAACTAGCTGGGCCTAAAGCCCATAGCATAATATACATTAACAGTTGATATTAAGTGGCTAAAAGCAATACCTAATTATTGTTTACTGTTCAAATTTTTAGATATATAGAAGAACCATAGTCAAACTGGAGTTTTAATTTTGTTTAACTCAATTTAAATTTTAATACAAGAAATGTGCATTTTTGATTGCGAGTGCAAGTTGTCATTGTCCTGTTAAATACAATTCAAATTATGTCAAAGTTGATTAGAGGGGGAAAGATTCGAACTCTGGATCTCAAGAACACACTTTCTTGTTATTTAAGAGAGTGTGTTGTGTATGTAGAATAATTTGCCCCAATCTCCATTAAAGTTACCATGAAATTTTAGTGAAGTAGTGCTATCCCATTTGCTTACGTATGTGTTTGTTTCTTAAAAAAAAAATGTCAATGTACTGCCTAATAAATGGTCCTTAATCATGAGTCAAATTACAAGGGCCCATGACTACCTTTGGATTTCACTAGGCTTTGTATATGTGTGACATTCGGGCTGTACGTGACATCAAATCTATGTCACAGTACAAAGCAAATGATTATTGACCCAAACTTTCAATTTTCATTTTTGTGGAAATCTACTCCAAATGCTCAGTTCTTGTCTTATGCAATTGTATATACGTTTCTCCAAAAAAAAAAAAAAATTTGTTTATACTTATCAACAACAAAAAAGAAGTAAATGTTTCCATATAAAGAAGTTATCGAAGCCTAGACACTTATTATATTCTATTTTAAACGAAAATGCATAGTTGACGTTGAGTGGCTGAAAGCAATACCTAATTATTGTTTACTGTTCAAATTTTTAGATATATAGAAGAACCACAGTCACAATGGAGTTTCAATTTTGTTTAACTCAATTTAAATTTCAATTCAAGAAATATGCATTTTTTATTGCAAGTGCAAGTTGACATTGTCTTGCTAAATACAATCCAAATTATGTCAAAGTTGATTAGAGGGGGGAAGATTCGAACTCTGGATCTCAAGAACACACTTTATTGTTGTTTAAGAGAGTGTGTTGTGTATATAGTATAATTTGCCCCACTCTCCATTAAAGTTACAATGAATTTTTGGTGAAGTAGTGGTATCTCATTTCCTTACGTATGTGTTTGTTTCTTAAAAAAAAAAATGTCAATGTACTGCCTAATAAATGGCCCTTAGTCATGAGACAAATTACAAGGGCCCATGACTACTTTGGATTTCCCTAGGCTTTGTATAGTGTTTGACATTTGGGCTGTATGTAACATCAAATCTATGTCACTGTACAAAGAAAATGATTATTGACCCAAACTTTCAATTTTCATTATTGTAGAAATCTACTCCAAGTGCTCAATTCTTGTCTTATATAATTGTTTATACATTTCCCAAAAAAAAATAATTGTTTATACTTGTCAACAACAAAAACAAGTAAATATTTCCATATAAAGAAGTTATCGAAACCTAGATGCTTATTATTTTCCATTTTTAATGAAAATGCATAGTTGATATTGAGTGGTTGAAAGCAACACCTAATTATTGTTTACTGTTCAAATTTTTAGATATATAGAAGAACCACAGTAACAGTGGAGTTTCAATTTTGTTTAACTCAATTTAAATTTTAATGCAAGAAATGTGCATTTTTGATTGTGAGGGCAAGTTGTCATTGTCTTGTTAAATACAATTCAAATTATGTCAAAGTTGATTAGAGGGGGGAAGATTCGAACTTTGGATCTCAAGAACACACTTTCTTGTTGTTTAAGAAAGTGTGTTGTGTATGTAGCATAATTTGCCCCAATCTCCATTAAAGTTACCATGAATTTTTAGTGAAGTAGTGCTATCCCATTTCCTTACGTATGTGTTTGTTTCTTAAGAAAAAAATGTCAATGTACTGCCGAATAAATGGTCCTTAGTCATGAGTTAAATTACAAGGGCCCATGACTACCTTTGGATTTCCCTAGGCTTTGTATAGTGTGTGACATTCGGGCTGTTCGTGACATCAAATCTATGTCATAGTACAAAGCAAATGATTATTGACCCAAACTTTCAATTTTCATTTTTGTAGAAATCTACTCCAAGTGCTCAGTTCTTGTCTTATATAATTGTTTATACGTTTCTCCAAAAAAAAAAAAAAATGTTTATACTTATCAACAACAAAAAGAAGTAAATGTTTCCATATAAAGAAGTTATCGAAGCCTAGACATTTATTATATTCTATTTTTAATGAAAATGCAGAGTTCACATTGAGTGTCTGAAAGCAACAACTAATTATTGTTTACTGTTCAAATTTTTAGATATATAGAAGAACCACAGTCACAGTGCAGTTTCAATTTTGTTTAACTCAATTTAAATTTTAATTCAAGAAATGCGCATTTTTGATTGCAAGTGCAAGTTGCCATTGTCTTGCTAAATACAATTCAAATTATGTCAAAGTTGATTAGAGGGGGGAAGATTCGAACTTTGGATCTCAAGAACACACTTTATTGTTGTTTAAGAGAGTGTGTTGTGTATATAGTATAATTTGCCCCACTCTCCATTAAAGTTACAATGAATTTTTGGTGAAGTAGTGGTTTCCCAATTCCTTACGTATGTGTTTTTTTCTAAAAAAAAAAATGTCAATGTACTGCCTAATACATGGCCCTTAGTCATGAGACAAATTACAAGGGCCCATGACTACCTTTGGATTTCCCTAGGCTTTGCATAGTGTGTGACATTCGGGCTGTACGTGACATCAAATCTATGTCACAGTACAATGCAAATGATTATTGACCCAAACTCTCAATTTTCATTTTTGTAGAAATCTACTCCAAGTGCTCAGTTCTTGTCTTATATAATTGTTTATACGTTTTACAAAAAAAAAATTGTTTATACTTATCAACAACAAAAAGAAGTAAATGTTTCCATATAAAGAAGTTATCAAAGCCTAGACACTTATTATATTCTATTTTTAATGAAAATGCATAGTTCACATTGAGTGGCTGAAAGCAACACCTAATTATTGTTTATTGTTCAAATTTTTAGATATATAGATGAACCACAGTCACAGTGGAGTTTCAATTTTGTTTGACTAAATTTAAATTTTAATTCAAGAAATGTGCATTTTTGATTGCAAGTGCAAGTTGTCATTGTCTTGCTAAATACAATTCAAATTATGTCAAAGTTGATTAGAGGGGGGAAGATTCGAACTTTGGATCTCAAGAACACACTTTATTGTTGTTTAGGAGAGTGTGTTTTGTATATAGTATAATTTTCCCCACTCTCCATTAAAGTTACCATGAATTTTTGGTGAAGTAGTGGTATCCCATTTCCTTACGTATGTGTTTGTTTCTTAAAAAAAAAAAAATGTCAACGTACTGCCTAATAAATGGCCCTTAGTCATGAGGCAAATTACAAGGGCCCATGACTACATTTGGATTTCCCTAGGCTTTGTATAGTGTGTGACATTCGGGCTGTACGTGACATCAAATCTATGTCACAGTACAATGCAAATGATTATTGACCCAAACTTTCAATTTTCATTTTTGTAGAAATCTACTCCAAGTGCTCAGTTCTTGTCTTATATAATTGTTTTTACGTTTTACAAAAAAAAAAAAAAAAAATTGTTTATACTTATCAACAGCAAAAAGAAGTAAATGTTTCCAAATAAAGAAGTTATTGAAGCCTAGACACTTATTGTATTCTATTTTTAATGAAAATGCATAGTTCCAATTGAGTGGCTGAAAGCAACACCTAATTATTGTTTACTGTTCAAATTTTTAGATATATAGATGAACCACAGTCACAATAGAGTTTCAATTTTGTTTGATTCAATTTAAATTTTAATTCAAGAAATGTGCATTTTTGATTGCAAGTGCAAGTTGTCATTGTCTTCCTAAATACAATTCAAATTATTTTAAAGTTGATTAGAGGGGGGAAGATTCAAACTTTGGATCTCAAGAACACACTTTATTGTTGTTTAGGAGAGTGTGTTGTGTATATAGTATAATTTTCCCCACTCTCCATTAAAGTTACCATGAATTTTTGGTGAAGTAGTGGTATCCCATTTCCTTACGTATGTGTTTGTTTCTTAAAAAAAAAATGTCAACGTACTGCCTAATAAATGGCCCTTAGTCATGAGGCAAATTACAAGGGCCCATGACTACCTTTGGATTTCCCTAGGCTTTGTATAGTGTGTGACATTTGGGCTGTTTGTGACATCAAATCTATGTCACTGTACAAAGAAAATGATTATTGACCCAAACTTTCAATTTTCATTATTGTAGAAATCTACTCCAAGCGCTCAGTTCTTGTCTTATATAATTGTTTATACATTTCTCAAAAAAAAAATAATTGTTTATAATTGTCAACAACAAAAACACGTAAATATTTCCATATAAAGTAGTTATCGAAACCTAGACACTTATTATTTTCTATTTTTAGTGAAAATGCATAGTTGATATTGAGTGGCTGAAAGCAACACCTAATTATTGTTTACTGTTCAAATTTTTAGATATATAGAAGAACCACAGTCACAGTGGAGTTTCTATTTTGTTTAACTCAATTTAAATTTTAATACAAGAATTGTGCATTTCTGATTGCGAGTGCAAGTTGTCATTGTCTTATTAAATACAATTGAAATTATGTCAAAGTTGATTAGAGGGGGGAAGATTTGAACTCTGGATCTCAAGAACACACTTTCTTCTTGTTTAAGAGAGTGTGTTGTGTATGTAGTATAATTTGTCCCAATCTCCATTAAAGTTACCATGAATTTTTAGTGAAGTAGTGCTATTCCATTTCCTTACTTATGTGTTTGTTTCTTAAAAAAAAAATGTCAATGTACTGCCGAATAAATGGTCCTTAGTCATGAGTCAAATTACAAGGGCCCAAGACTACCTTTGGATTTCCCTAGGCTTTGTATAGTGTGTGACATTCGGGCTGTACGTGACATCAAATCTATGTCACAGTACAAAGCAAATGATTATTGAACCAAACTTTCAATTTTCATTTTTGTTGAAATCTGCTCCAAATGCTCAGTTCTTGTCTTATATAATTGTTTATACATTTCTCAAAAAAAAAAAAAATTGTTTATACTTATCAACATCAAAAAGAAGTAAATGTTTCCATATAAAGAAATTATCGAAGCCTAGACACTTATTATATTCTCTTTTTAATGAAAATGCATGGTTGACATTGAGTGGCTGAAAGCAACACCTAGTTATTGTTTACTTTTCAAATTTTTAGATATATAGAAGAACCACAGTCACAGTGGAGTTTCAATTTTGTTTAACTCAATTTAAATTTTAATTCAAGAAATGTGCAATTTTGATTGCAAGTGCAAGTTGTCATTGTCTTGCTAAATACAATTCAAATTACGTCAAAGTTGATTAGAGGGGGGAAGATTTGAACTTTGGATCTCAAGAACACACTTTATTGTTGTTTAAGAGAGTGTGTTGTGTATATAGTATAATTTGCCCCACTCTCCATTAAAGTTACCATGAATTTTTGGTGAAGCAGTGGTATCCCATTTCCTTACGTATGTGTTTGTTTCTTAAAAAAAAAAAATGTCAATGTACTGCCTAATAAATGGCCCTTAGTCATGAGACAAATTACAAGGGCCCATGACTACCTTTGGATTTCCCTAGGCTTTGTATAGTATGTGACATTTGGGCTGTATGTGACATCAAATCTTTGTCACTGTACAAAGAAAATGATTATTGACCCAAACTTTCAATTTTAATTAATGTAGAATTCTACTCCATGTGCTCAGTTCTTGTCTTATATAATTGTTTATACATTTCTCAAAAAAAATAATTGTTTATAGTTGTCTACAACAAAAACAAGTAAATTTTTCCATATAAAGAAGTTATCGAAACCTAGACTCTTATTATTTTCTATTTTTAATGAAAATGCATAGTTGATATTGAGTGGCTGAAAGCAACCCCTAATTATTGTTTACTGTTCAAATTTTTAGATATATGGAAGAACCACAGTCACAGTGGAGTTTCGATTTTGTTTAACTCAATTTAAATTTTAATACAAGAAATGTGCATTTTTTATTGCGAGTGCAAGTTGTCATTGTCTTGTTAAATACAATTCAAATTATGTCAATGTTGATTAGAGGGGGGAAGATTCTAACTCTAGATCTCAAGAACACATTTTCTTGTTGTTTAAGGGATTGTGTTGTGTATGTAGTATAATTTGCATCATTCTCCATTAAAGTTACCATGAATTATTAGTGAAGTTGTGGTATCCCATTTCCTTATGTATGTGATTGTTTCTTAAAAAAAGAAATGTCAATGTACTACCTAATAAATGGACCTTAGTCATGAGTCAAATTACAGGGGCCCATTACTACCCTTGGATTTCCCTATGCTTTGTATAGTGTGGGACATTCAGGATGTACATGACATCAAATCTATGTCACAGTACAAAGAAAATGATTATTGACCCAAACTTTCAATTTCCATTTTTGTAGAATTCTACTCCAAGTGCTCAGTTGTTGTCTTATATAATTGTTTATAAATTTCTCCAAAAAAAAAAAATTGTTTACACTTATCAACAGCAAAAAGAAGTAAATGTTTCCATATAAAGAAGTTATCGAAACCTAGACGCTTATTATCTTCTATTTTTAATGAAATGCATAGTTGATATTGAGTGGAAAAAAGCAACACCTAATTGTTGTTTACTGTTCAAATTTTAAGATATATAGTAGAACCACAGTCACAATGGAGTTTTAATTTTGTTTAACTCAATTTAAATTTTAATACAAGAAATGTGCAATTTTGATTGCGAGTGCAAGTTGTCATTGTCTTGCTAAATACAATTCAAATTATGTCAAAGTTGATTAGAGGGGGGAAGATTCGAACTATGGATCTCAAGAACACACTTTCTTGCTGTTTAAGAGAGTGTGTTGTGTATGTAGTATAATTTGCCCCACTCTCCATTAAAGTTACAATGAATTTTTGGTGAAGTAGTGGTATTCCATTTATAAAGCTTGAAAGTTGAAACAAATACTTTCAAGTTTCAAAGGCATTTTCCTTTGATTTAAAATTCTAAGTATTTTAATGCTATGTTCAACATTCTTGAAAATTTCCATTGTAAAAGTTTTTATGAAAAGCTCTGTAATCTTTCTCTCTCTGTTCTTTTTTTTTTTTTTTTTGGTTGTGGCCAAATGACTTACTAGTACTCGACAAACTCCATGGTATTTTTTTTTCTTTTTAATTTAATAGTTGAGGGAGGAGAGATTTGAATCTTGAATGTCTTTGTTAAAAACACGAAGAAGTACTAACCTGTTGAACTAGAAGACTATTGACCCATAGTATCTATTTAAGCTTTTATAGGACAAAGAAAAGGTATCTAAATTAAATTCGTTTCATAATTAAATTACTTTTTTTTGGGGTTATTATACTTATTATAGGAGAAAATTTAGCTACAAAATTGGTTGTAGTCTAAGCCTACAACCTTACTTAATATCTTTTTATTAGAGGTAAATTTTGACAAATTCACCATTGGATTACATCTTCTTCATATATCTTCCATGCTTGCAAAAAATTTAGAAAATTAAAGATCAATAACTATGTCATCAATAAATTTTTTAAATTGCAAGTTTTTATAGTCTAAAATTATGCATAAAATATAAACTTATGAATCATATAGTAAATAATATTCGATTGAGACGAAATTTGACATAAGTATTAAGAGCGTAAAGAACATGCAATTCAACGGTTAGATTTTTAAATTTGTAGTAATGTTTATTTTATTAAGTAAGGTTGTAGCCTTAGGCTACAACTAATTTTGTTGCTAAACTTTGTCCCTTATTATATTGTCAAAAAATGTAAAAATTTAATGATACTAGCATGTGATCTGTGCATACGCACGGAAATGTTGAACAATATTGATAAAGAAGAACAAAAAAAAGAACAATTTTATGAGTATTCATTTGAATTTTTTAAAATTTAAATTATTATTATTATTCAAGGGAAAAAAAATGTAAATTATTGTTCTGAATGTTGTATAAGGAATTTGATAGCATGAAACACTATGGTTGATAACAATCTTTTTAAAAAAAAAATTGAAGTAATGAAATTGTTTGTTTATCAATTGGGATTTGAAACAAAAATAAAATTGAAATCCACATTTTAAAGTACCTCATGCCATGTAATGCTAAAGTTTTGTATTATGTTTAGGTATGTAGTGATGATAAAGTGGTCTTAAACTCTTATATATGAATTTACTTATAGTCATATATTAATGTTAATGTTTCTACAACTTGTTGGATCTATTAATTGTCAAAGAAAAAAAGTTATAGTGTCACATCTATTAATTGTAAAAGAAAAATGTTATAGTGGAATTATATTGAATCACATGAGAACTTGTTGCATCTATCAATTGTAAATTCAAAAATGTTATGGTGGAATTATATTAGATAACATGATGTTAAATAACGATTTTGCAAGTTATCTTACCACTCATTCTCAATCTCTTGTACACAATTGCAATGTTTAAATTTCCCCCTTTACTGAAGAAAATAATATGAATTAAGAGTTTTCTGTCTAATTCTATTTGACATATGTTCTTTATACGTTTGTTTAGAATGTAATGGATATTTTTTTCAAGCCTTTTTTATGGATTCCCTTAATTTTAGCATGTAGTAAATACTTATGCACCAAAATTTAAAAAAAAAAAAAATTATGAAACATGGTAAAAAAATTAGACCACAATTGAAATTCAATGGATTTTCTCTAGATAAGAATAGATTTGATGTTATTATAAAAATTTATAGTTTACCGTATGTATCTAGAAATAAAAACCACTTGCTTTTGCAAAATCTGAACATCCATAAACTTAAATATGCTGATATATACAACAAATAGCATTACAAAACAAAAACTAAACTTAGCTAATATAACTATTATATGGCTCGATTGAGGTGAATAATCACTGTCTTTCTTACTTTACAAAAACCAGAAGAGAACAAATATTACATATATGGGTTGTTTTTTATCTACTATGATAGGCCACAATCTAAATGACCCCTTGTGATTAAACCAATTAATTAATTAGCCAAGTTATTAATTAATCAATTTATCCTGCAATTGCGTGGAAGTACAAACAAATCACCAAAAACTAAATATGCAGTGGAAATTAAATAACACGGTGATTTGTTTACGAATGGGGAAAACCCTAACGGCAAAAACCCCACCGGGTGATTTTCAGGTCACCACTCTCGAAACTCCACTATGATCAAATCAAGCGGTTACAAGTAAAGGAATCTCAAGTACCTTACCAACCTACAGTTGAACCCTTACCCCAATACCCAATTGGATTTGATCTGTAGTGACAATTTCCACCTTTGATGCACGGCTCCCAAGTACGTGACTAACTAATGCGCGGATCCCAGTACGCGACTTCAAACACCAACTAAGAAGGAGAGGTTGGCTGCAAAGTTCTTCAGTTCACCATACACGATGAAGATCAGGAAGATGCTTGGTTACAAAACCATATGGTGCAAATACACAGCAACTTCTTGAGAGAAGATGAACTAGGTCAAGAACTTCGTCTTTTGATCACAATTTGCTTGAACAGAGATTGCTCAATACTTTTGCAACTTGTGTACAATTTGACGACTCTTAAAACAATCCTTTTATATGTTTAGGGTTAGAAGAAAAGAAAGCCCAAAAGCATATTCACGGATCCAAGGAAATCAGATCAAAAAATCTGATTTTGTAATTCTCGACAGATAGCAGGTGTCGAGGTAGCTATCGAGTAGGTGTCGAGAATTAATGAACTTGCACTTCAACTTGCTTTTTCTTGGACAGACTTGATGACTTCAACACTTGATATTGAAACCTTGTTTCTTGAAGTATTAAAAACACCTAGAACTACCCAATTACAAGTAGAGTGCGTTTTGTCAAAAGGATTAGCCAATTTACATAAATAAGTGACATATGTTCTTAACAAGTGAACACACATATGTCCTAACAATCTCCCCTTTTGGCAATCCGTGACAAAACCACAACAAACAAATGAACATATGAGAGAAGTCATAAATCACTCAACTCATATTCACTTGTTGAATACAATAAAATCTATCCTAACACAAACTCTTGAAAAACTTTGCAAGAAGAGAGTTTATGGCAAGTAGACTTTGACAACCTGTATTTCTGAAACACTTTAAACGAAACTCATCAAGGCATCTTGTGTGAAACAGAAATAAATAGATTGCATACAAGTATAAAGAACATGTGTATAAAGATAGAGAAGAAACAACACATGAAGAGAGAGGTGAAAGAAACATACATCCACATATATAGAAAATAAGTACAATGTATGTAAAACTGGTCAAAAGACCTCATATACAAGATCAATGTATCTATAAAGAATAGAAAAGAAAAGATACATCAAAACCTCACTACATCCCTCAAAAATATCAACACTCTCCCTATCAAAATGTCCTATACTAACTCTCCCCCTAAGATGACTACTCTCATAACCCAAAACTACTTCCCCTTTTTGTCACGAGTGAGAAAGGGTAGAGTATCATGTAGACATCTCATCAGTAGAGCTAGCATCTCCATCATCATCACCATCATCATCCTCATCATCCTCATCCTCAGAATCGGAAGCTGCTGGAGTAAGTGGTGAAGGAGTAGCCTCTGGAGCAAAACCACCCATGGTCGCCTGCCGTCGTGCAATACGACCAACACGAACATTCACCTAATACAACTTAGCGGAGAATGTATCAAGACGAGTGTCCATGCGCTGCAGCTGCGCCATAATGTCTCCTAGAGATACATCGCCCGTAGAGGAAGAAGGAGCAGATGTAGATGTAGCGGATCTGGATGGAGCTGATCTGGACGGAGCCGAACGGGAGGGAGGAGTGGAATCCGTCTGTCGCGACCTAAACTGAGCCTCACTACGTTTTACGGTAGCGGCATCTATGGCACAAATGTGTGTGAAGTGGTCGAACATAGAAAAAGGGATAGAAAAATGGCGTAAGATCCTCGTGATAGCAGAAGGAAAGATGAGCTTATCACGGGACGCCGAATCTAGATGGACATCTATGATAGAAAGGATGAAATGAGAAGGAAAATCTATAGTAAGATGCTCTAAAAGTGATAGTAAAAATCGAGCACGAGGCTCTGTGATAGAGTTGTAGTGAGAGAGAGGATGGAGTACAAAGGTCATCACCATGTTTAAGAATCTAGGACCTTTAGCAAAAGGCCTACATGATGTGTACTGATACTCACCCCAATCAGCAGGACGCTGACAGAAGGCAGAGATGAGCTCATCTTTGGACACAATCCGCAGATGCTCACAGGAAGGGTAATCAGGAAAGTCTATCCTAGGAACTCTAAGTACATCCGCAACTAGCTGCGGTGTAACAGGGATGCGCGTACCTCGAACGCGAGTGAAAAAGAGAGGTACTGAACGATCTATCCCGTGCATGTTGGAGTAAAACTCCTGAATCAATACGAGAGGACAAGTGACCGGGACGTCACACAGTGACTCCCATCCCCTACTGTGAATGACAGAGGGAAGGTCAGTGTCGGCGAAGTCTGCCAGAATGACTTGGCATTCTGAATGAACACCTCGTCTAGAAAAGTTCTCAGAAAATGCCTTGAGGGCATCTCCATCACGGAACCGAAGGTTAAGAGGAGCAGAATCAGAGGAAGAGGAAGCTCCAGAACGCAGAGGGTTCCGAGCAGGAGTGGACTTACGTTTGGGTGCCATAGACACTCCTAACATAAAAGAATGAGAAAGAGATAGAGAGGGAGACAATCAGAAAAGTCCCAAAACAGTTCATATATATCAGATATATTGAACAACAAGTACGTATGCATGGGAATGCATGAACACGTGACATGCAAAGAAAAAAACATCATGGGCTCAGCCCAATCCAATCCTAGCAGCACAAAAACATAGAACACACATCTAAATGCATGTAAATACCATTCTAATGCACATGAAATGCAATGTATGACATTTTGAACACATTTTAGTGAAAACCCAACCCAAAATTTGAAGAAAAACTCATCAATTTTGAAAAACCCCAAAAATTTCAAAAAATCCCAAAACCTAGGTTTCAAAACATGAAATGCATGAAAAAGGAAGGGAAAAAAAATGATCTTACCAAGTGATTAGAAGCAAGGAATGGTCAAGATCCAAGTGAGTTGGAAGATTTGAGTGAGAAAATGGTGTTTGGGAGAGGAACCACCTCGGACAGATCGAGAGAGTCCTGGTATAATAGGACCATGGACCTTGATGAATGCAGGGATGTGTGCTTGAAGAACTGCACCTGTACAGCTTATTCTAGTTTGGACATCACCGGAAGAGGAAGTGGTTGCATACTTTGGTTTGAAGAATTGATTGATATAAGAGTGTACACTGAATATGGGCAAGACATTTTCATTAGGATGGCTGCCTCTGAATTACGTAAGCTTCATTTTTCATGGTCTTAAATAAATTTTGTTTTGAGTCAAAATTTGTAAATGAGGCCAATTGAAATATAAGCATATGGAAACAGAAGGAACAATTAGAAATTAGTCCATATGTGAGAAAATGATAAAAGTGTTTTGAGAAAATTATTTTCCATAATGCTAATGCTAATTTCTTATATTGAATTGATGATTGCAGTGGCATATGGAAGCTCGAAAAGAAAGAAACTAGCGAGGATCATTGTTATTGCTTTATTATCATTTGGAATGGCTCTCCTTGGCCTATGCTTGATGCTATATGTCTTGAAGAAGAAGCCTAAAAGAGAAGGTAACACATTTAAAAAATACCAAAATCAGGTTTGAGCAGTGAAAAATTGTATTAAAAGGAAGGATGACTAATCTGACAACCACAATCCCAAATCAATCCTATTTCATATTTTGATTTCTAATTTCTTGTCCAACCTCATCTTGGCAATCATTTATAGGATGTTTTTGTTTTCTTTACCATGTCTTGGATCAATCAGTCATTGACTGGAATAATCTACCTCATAAGTGTTCCACGGGTTTTTAAAATTTCAACATTCCTAAAATATATGTATTCCTTCCTTAGTTCATATGTGCTCCATTCTTTGCAGGAATTATTTTATACAATCTGGGACCAATGCAAGACTTCATCACTGGAAGTGAGAATGATGATTTAGAGCTACCATTATTCAGATTTGCCACAATAGCTTATGCCACAGATAACTTTTCAGTTAAAAATGTGCTTGGAAAAGGCGGCTTTGGACAGGTTTACAAGGTATCTAAATAGAAAGACTGCTATACAGTTCCATAAATATGGTTGATACTATCCACTCTACATGGAACCAATTTCAGGCACCAAAATAGTATTTCTGCCCATGAATTTAGTTCCTATTCTCTAGTTTTGTTGATAACTTCTGCTTAGAAAAGCAAACTATATTATTGAACTTACCTAAGATTTCAATAGCAGTTTTCTTTCTGAATGAAATATTAACTTATGAGTCTGTTAATGTGAAATTTACAAGAAATTCTGTGCATGTGGTGCATGTACAAGTATTGGTAATTAATTAAAAAGATGACTTCTTTTGCAGAAATATGAAATTAATATCTACACAAACTTTTTTTTTTCCTATTGTTCATAAAGTCATCTAGGTGGGGGTTATAAATAGTCTTTTCAGCACATAACTTTTTCAGACATTTATAAATATGAACGCATACATACAAGCAATATATGTAAGTATATAATATCCCTTATAGCTGAACGTTTGTGACTGATGCAAATTAATAATGATATACAGGGCATACTAACAGAGGGACAAGAAAATAAAGAAATAGCTGTTAAGAGGCTCTCAGCATATTCAAGACAAGGACTCCACGAATTCAAAAATGAAGTTTTGAGCATTTCCAAGCTTCAGCATCATAACCTTGTGAAGATTTTAGGATGTTGCATTCAAGAAGAAGAAAGAATGTTGATATATGAATACATGCCCAACAAAAGCTTGGACTCCTTCATTTTTGGTTTGGGTCCATCAAGATATTAGCTTATTTAGACTATAAATTTATCTAGATTAGCTTTTAAGTTCTGCTACTTCTGGATGAATTAATGTTTAGACCAGTCATAGTTTTGTAGATCTTCATGATGGAAATTGCTCCAAATGGCATTTTTCCTTACTGTTTCACTTGAACCAATATTTCTATACAGATTGTGGTCCTAGTTTTTGCTATGATTGTTACCTTTGCAGCCACTTGAAATTACTTGTACAGAATGTCCATATTAGCAACGTTATTTGATTTTAGGTTGAATGAATATTTAAATAATTGACAGCCCCAGCTTGAATAAACTTTGATGTTGAACTTGCAGATCCAAATCAAAGCATATTAATAGATTGGTCTAAGCCCTTCCACATTATCAATGGGATTGCTCGGGGGCTACTTTATCTTCATCAAGATTCCAGATTGAGGATTATTCATAGAGATCTAAAAGCTAGCAATATTTTACTGGACTATGAGATGAATCCAAAGATTGCTGACTTTGGCATGGCTAGAATTTTTGGAGGAGACGAAACTGAAGCAAAAACAAGCAGAGTGGTTGGAACATAGTAAGAATCTCCATATATTGTAATTGCAACTGCTATCCATAAACATGTTCATTTAATGAATAATTTTCTGCAGTGGTTACATGCCTCCAGAGTACGCAATTGATGGACTCTTTTCAGTAAAATCTGACGTGTATAGCTTTGGTGTTTTGGTATTAGAGACAGTGAGTGGTAAGAGAAACAGGGGATCCTGTCATCCAGACCACAATCTAAACCTTCTTGGACATGTAAGTGATGTCAACCAATATAATCCCTTCTGGTTTTGTTTTGTTATTTTCTGTTTCAAATTTTCAGATGAGTGATTTTGGCCATATTTTGCTAACTTTTAGGGTTTCAATATAATCTCTTTTCCCCTTGAACTTACATTTACAAGTGATCTAAATTTTCAGGCATGGAGACTATATAAGGAAGACAGACAATTGGAACTAATTGATAAATTAGAAAATGAATCGTGCAACCCAAATGAAGTGTTACGATCAATTCATGTTGGTCTATTATGTGTACAGCAATGTCCAGAATATAGACGGACCATGTCTACAGTGGTTTTGATGTTGAGTAGTGAGACTGCACTGCCTGAGCCTAAAGAGCCTGGTTTTTACACTGGAAGGTATCTATCAGAAATGGATTCTTCACCAGTCAAGCAAGAAGGATCTTCAACAAATGGACTAACAATTGCATTGCCAGTGGCTCGATAAAGTATTTGCCTATAAACATGTTTCAATGTATTTATGGAGATTTGGAATGCACTATATACAATGGTATATAATTCCAGTTTTCACAATTTGAGGATCAAACCAAAATTATGGCTTTAGTGACTCATACAGTTTTGTTCATACTAAATTATGTATGCGTTTAGCTGGTGAAAGTATATTCAATGATTGGAACTTCTCTACCTGATTCCCAATTATCAATTTTTACATTTCAGATTATAAAAGAAAACATTGTTTACTGTGCTTAGTTGGGAAAATGTTAGTTTTCTAAATGAAAATCTGTACTTTAGAAACAACTTTGCCTTATCTTATGGAAAAATATCATGTCATTGATTCCCATGGAAGCTGAAGAAAAGCCTCGATCCTAAAATATGCGAGATGGTGTGAATGATATTAGATACCCACTAGCCTTTGAGCACACAATATGCTCATGCTCAAAAACTCTTCAATTTTTTTAGGCAAAGGTTAATAATTTGCCTTTATTATAATTTAGAAATGTATATATATATTTTTTCCAAACAAATAAAAATGATAAACTTTAGAGATAAGCCGTAACTGTAATTTTTTTTTTTAACCTGAAGGGAAAAAAATCTTAAATTTTAGGAATTCTCTTTTTAAATTCAAAATGAAATTTGTTACTTAACATTTATGACCCTATTTCTAAATGAAATTACATTCATTAATAAGAATATTTTTGAACCACACAAAAATCCAGTTAAAAGAGAGAAATTTTCTTATATATAATCTATACTACTATTTAAGGGACTTTCCCTTTTAGAGTTCCTCATTTTTTTGATTTAAAAATGCCCTTCCATCCCTATGTTTGAGTAAAGACAAAACTAAAAGACAATTTAGTAAAAATACAACTTCAACTTCTATTAAAATATTGCTTAAAAAATAGAGTAATTTTCTATTAAAAAAAAAAAGTTTTATTGTCCGTACGAAGCGCTGAAGACAAATGTAGTATAAACAAAGAGAAAACATTAGGACAGGCTTGGCGTAAATATAGATGTTTGCCACGTCAGGCCCATCACTTAAAGAAACATAATGACTTAAAAAAAAAAAAAAGTTCACGCTCACAGACTCACAGCCTCTGCTTCCTTCACGCAGTTCACCTCTGCTTCCTTCACGCCGAACCTCCACCACTGCCACACAGATCATCGTAGAAGAACGATTTCGAAGAAGAAAGAGTTCTCGTCGTGCCCTCTGCTTCCTCAAACCTCTGCTTCCTCCTTTGGGGTTGTGCCATCCTTGCTTACCCGAACCTCCACCACACCACACACTGAATCAGACCGCCACACAGGTCGCTGAAGCTGTGCGTGGAGCTTGTAAACATACCGGAGCCGCCGTGAGCTACGATCCAACGGTTTGTTTTTCAAGATTTTCCCTTTTTCCCAATTTGGATTTCGAATTATTTTGATGGGTTTTTTTGGGTTTATGGGTTTTGATTAGATTCCTAAGTATTAGGGTTAAATGAATCTGATTGTAGTTCTTATAACTTCTAATTTAGTTCCTAAGTGTTAAGGTTAAATGAATCTGATTGTTTTTTGAAACTTAATTTTTTTTTATGCAAATCATTATATCTTGATGGTTTTTGATTAGATTCCTAAGTATTAAGATCGGTTTTTGCTTATTTTTTGTTATTTTCGTTTGTGTTTTTTTTTTCCTGTAGGTTACTTTTGTATGCTTTTGAAATTGAAAAAATTAGTGATTTTTCACAAAGCTCAACGATAAACATTAAAGCTAGATGTGAAAAACTAGAAGCCTAAAAGAGGTCTTTCTTCCTCTTTCCATGGTCATGTTACATTTGTGTGAACAGATAGACTTAGTCTTAAATTGCAGTAATCCTACATTTTCACACAGATCCTTAGATTCAGCATGTTTTAGTGATTGATGTAGCTTAAAAGAGAAAAAAAAATGCTTGTAAAAAGTTGGTGGACATTCATCAAAATCACGTTGCAATAGTCAGATGTTCTTGTCTTGAAATTGATCAACTCATTTTAACCTTTTTTTTATTTTATTTTATTTTTTTACATTGGGCAGTATCTTGAATACCTTTCCCTACCCCATCATATATTATCTTCATTATGCAGGATGATACTTTTTGCAATGTCATCATCTTCTATTTTGTTAAAAGTGGGGGTTGTATATGTATTGCATTTGTACGCGATTCTATCATATAAGAAGTGAAAATTTGTTTGTTGGTTGCCATTTATGAGTTATGGATTTCTGCTGTGAACATCCTGGTTGGTTTTATTTTGATATTTATCCTAGCATTACCAAGTAGCTCTAGCTCATGAACTTCTAGTTCCTCTATATTCCCTTTCCTTTTCAACTTTATCCTCTTTTACAATCTTTGTTTGCAGGTTTTGTTCTCAAATGTAAAAACTAGTTTATGAGATTGGAAAATAGGGATATATGGCATAATTATGTTTTTTCTTTTACCAATTGAGAAAAAAGCTACCAGTAATTTGCTTTGGTGAGAAATTCCCACAAGATAATATGTCTTGTATCTCTTGTCTTGCACTTTATTATCCATTAAAACCTATATATTACTCAGTTCTTAAATTGAATTCTATTTATTTTGCTTCATCTTCTTTGATTAGATTGTATATAGATAGTTAGTCTTTGTAATCTATACTCACAACTTGCAATCTCTCTTTCATTCAATAAAATCTGAGTTTTGTTTAGAGAGAGTCTTCAAGTTTTTACAATTATGCTTCCATGACTTTACAGTTTAATATTTCTGTTAGGTTCTAAGGTCTTAGGATTTTATGTATTTAGAACTCTAATTTGTAATGTTGGCAAACCATGACCAAAACATTGTATTTAGTCTTATTTAGACTTGCTCAAAGTTGGTTTAATATTGTAAAGTTGGAATCGAGTGGCTGCAGAAGTACTTGGGACTTTCGGCCTGGCTCGATCGATCGAAGAATAGACTCGATCGATCGAAAATCGCACAGGTTGATTTTTCTGCAGAATTTCCAACTCAGCCCTACTTCATTAAACGTTTAGGGTTTTATGTTTTTACCCTAGGTATATAAACTAAACCCTAGCCACGTTTTTGAAGGTTGTCCATATTGTTTTGTTGCTCATACATTGCTGTTTTGTGTGAATCTCTTGTGAGATCTTTGAGGAGCTTTCCTTTACACAAAACTTAGGGTTTTCAAGGTAGAGATGATTTCAAAATCTTGAAGATCATTACCGTTGCAACCATTGGAACTTAAAAGAAAAGCAAGCGGGGAGCTTGTAGCTGATTGAGGAATTCAAGAAAGAAGTAGTCCGTGGATTCGGAGCCTGCGCGTGGTCGTGTCAGGAAGTTCTACTGGTGGGTAGCATTAGGAAGTCGAGCGGGGAGCTTGTAGTCCTTTTGTAAGAACTTCAATTCTTTCATAGTGAATTCTGTTATGCCTTGAGGATCGGTGGGTCAAATCCTCCCCAGGTTTTTACCGTGTGGTTTCCTGGGTGATCATATCTTGTGTTCATTTATTTTCCGCTGCATTATTATTCTTGATATGATTGTTTGATTACTTTAACCTAGAATTGCATAATTTGACTAAGTAACAACTTGGCTAATTAATCTAGGCTACGCATTCTGGTTGTTTAAGGGGTCTAAATTCCTGTCAAGTGGTATCAGAGCGGGTAGCTCTTCTTGTTATAGATCTTTTGATCTAAGAGCTGATCCTTGACCCCTGTTGTCATGGATAATTTGAAGTGTCTTTCTGATCATGTTTCTGCTCATGCTTCTGCTGATTTTATTGATGCCTGTGATGTTTTGAATAAAAATGACACTATTGCTTCTGTTGATTTTTTTGATGCTTTTGAAACTCTTCGTAAGGAATTATCTAAATCTTTGAAAATTGCTAAGAAATTTAAAGAAGAGTTAAAATTAGCTAATCTTGAAAAAGAGGATTTGATTGTGAGATTAGATGAGTCTAATTAAAAGAATGAATTTTTGAGAAATCAAATTTCCTCTCAAGATGAGAAGATGAAAAGCTTGGAACAAGAGTTAGTTGAGTCTAAAGTTAAACTTGAAAATTTGACTAGTTCTAAGCCTGCTGTTGATAACAGAAGTGTTTCTGTTTCTCTTAAGCCTAAAACTGAGAATGTTTATATCCCTCCTTTCAAGAGGAATAATAAAAAAAAAGGCTTATTTTGCTAGGTTAGACAAAGGTAAAAGTTCTGATGTAAACGCTGAAGTTTCTATACCTAAGTCTAATCCTACTGTTAGAGAGCATAATAAATCTGTTTTTGTGCCTACTTGTCACCTTTGTGGTGTTGTTGGTCATATTAGACCAAACTGTTCTTTGTTGAGGCAAAAACCAAAATTTGAGACTAGATTTGCTGTTAGGAATACTGATATTCCTAAATTTGTTCCTGTTTGTCACTTTTGTGGTGTCTCCGGTCACATTCGTCCTAATTGTCATAAATTGAAATTTAAGCATTCTGTGTTTCAATCTAGGATATGTGATGATATTTCTCCTGCCATAAGTCCATATAAATCGTTTCATATTCTTTTGAAAAATTTGAGCTTGTTGGCTTGTGAAAGGAATTTGCAGAATTTCAGTCTTTCTCAGAAGATTGGTGTAATCTCTCAAATACACTCTACTTCACATGGATTTTCACCTGCAAAGCCGAAGACTTGTGCTAGATGGGTGAGAAAAGATTCTCCAAGGTGAGTGTTGCTGACTTGTCCTTGATTTAATTCTTTCAATTAATTGTGGACATGTTTTGTATTTGTTTTTGGTTGTTTTGTTTTTTAGTTTTTTTTTTTTATTTTAAAAAAAAAATCCAAAAACATTGAAAATTTTCAAAAAGACAAAAATATTTTATTTTGTGTCTTGTTTTATTTGTTTTGAGGATTACATGAGTTATGATATCTCTCTCTTGATTTAGAATATACTTGACATTGTGGAGAAACTTGAATAGTTTGTACTAAGCTATTTTTGATTTTGTGTGAGTATGTACTAGTTTGTACATGTACTCAAGGGTTAATTAAGAAATTGATATTTCTTGTTTGTGTACCCTCTATAGCTTAGTTTTGCACTATCATGCATTGTTTTTTCATTGTTCATTTAGCATAATATGTGCTTTTTGTTTTTGGTCATAAAGTTTGTTCAAACCAAAAAGATTTTTGTGTTTTGTATTATAGATCTTGGATTTATAATTAAGGTTGGCCACCTTATATTTACATAACTAGTTTATGTACCTTGTTTAGTTTTGATGAGCTTATTTATTGCACTTTACTAGTTAAAGTTTTGTAGTGCATGTTGTGTGGGAAAGATGTTTATGGTGTTTATCACTTTGTCTTAATCTTGAAGTCACATGTTATTTGACTGTCGAACTTGATCCTTTTGAGAAATGCATAAATAACCATCTCACTACTGTTCACTAACCAATCATGAACACCTTAGTGCATATCATAAGATTTTGTGCTCGAGAAAGTGTAGCACATGCACAAAAAGAACATAAGGTGTAGCCTCTGTTAAATGCTTAATGCTTAAAACTGGTGTGTACTATTAGGCTTGATGCCATCTCACATAATTTAAACTGGTGTGTACCATTAGGCTTGATGCCAAATTTCACCTAAATAATGGGGCAAAATTCAAGAAACTTACATGATTGCAAGCTTATGTTCTAGGAGATGTGGGAGTTATAGGATGTAACTCTTTAGGTGATAGTCTCTTTTAAATTCTATGTGATGAATTTTGTAGACTTTGTGATTGATTACTATTCACATATCACCTCACATGTATCTCAAGCTTTTGCTAGTTGCACACACTACACAAGTTACTCTTTGTTAAACTTGGTACATTATATTGTGTGTGATTTTGTTATGGCCATCCAAAATTAAAAGTTCCTTGATTTTAATGCAAAATGTGTATAATGTTTGTGCTTTGAGGACAAATTGATTGAAAATCTTGATTTTGGAAGATCTGGGTTAAATTTAAGTGTTTTTGAAAAACTTTTCGTCTCATACTCATGCATTTTTTATAAAACAACGTGCTTTGAGGAGTTTCTGCATTAAAATGCTCTGTTTTTCAAAAATCTGATTTTTCCAGACTTTCGATCGATCGAACCTGTTTTTCGATCAATCGAAATTGCGATTAAAATTTTTGGTTTGAGTCTGCCTGACTCGATTGATGTTCGATCGATTCTCGATCGATCGAAACTGAAAAATTTTCAGTTTCTTTGTTTTTGATCAAAATTTTTTTTATGCATCATTTGTGTTTAGGATTCACATGCATTGCATTGTTTTTGTATCCATCTTGCAGTTTTGCAGTCCTATCTCTCATTATTTTCACACATAACATGCATACACTTTGCTACATTAGGTACTCAACTTGATTTAAAAATTGATTGATTAATTTTTGAGCTTTGTACATTCTAGTATATGCTATTTCTTATGTGTGAACTGTAGAAAATATTTTTCTTAAGAGATATAATGGATAATCAATGTGCAAATATTTTCTCTACTCATGCAACTGTTTATGGGTCACATAATGCCATGTTTGCATTTTATTGAAAGAGAAAATATTTTTTCTTCATGTGTATCCTCACCTTAGTTTTTAACTTTGGTTTGTGTGTTTTTAACTTTGGTCCTACTGGTAAGGATGTTCCTGATCCTGTTGGTGATGCTGCTGCTGCTGCTGATTCCCCCCCTTTATTTTTCCCCAAAACTGTTTTTCCCACAACTTGTTTTGTTTTTCCTATTTTTATAGGGGGAGAAAAGTTTTCTTTAACCTGTGTTGTTCATAGGGGAAGCTGTCTCTATTTTCTATAGAGTTGAATTGTTGTGTGTTCCTCTTGATTCTCTATTTTTCTTATCCTTTATTGCGTATGTTGACTGTTTACTCTTTGTATGAGTTGTCTTTGTCAATACGTGACAAAAAGGGGGAGAAATTATTGATTTATGGGAATCATGTTGATATGTGTGGAAAATTCAAGGATATTCATATTAGGGGGAGTAACATTGATTGATATACATGTTATATTTATTTGATTCTTGTTGTTTTGTGATTCACTGCGTATGGATTTATATTGATTGAGTTGATCATTCGTATATGTCTTTATTTTGTGTTGTGTGAATCTTACAAGAATGTTATACCTGTTGTTTTACTCTTTTCTGTCACACATGCGTTTATGCGTTTGTTGAGTATTTCAGGATTATACAGGTTGATTCAACTAAGCTGCTGTCTACACTTGCAACTGATGAATAGTAGTTAGGCTGAATTTGAATTTATGAGCATTATCTTTGTAAAGGGCTTTTTATTTGTAAAACTTTGAGCTGTTAATTAGGGTTTTGTCACGGATTGCCAAAGGGGGAGTTTGTTAGGTTCTAAGGTCTTAGGATTTTATGTATTTAGAACTCTAATTTGTAATGTTGGCAAACCATGATCAAAACATTGTATTTAGTCTTATTTAGACTTGCTCAAAGTTGGTTTAATATTGTAAAGTTGGAATCGAGTGGCTGCAGAAGTACTTGGGACTTTCGGCCTGGCTCGATCGATCGAAGAATAGACTCGATCGATCGGAAATCGCACATGTTGATTTTTCTGCAGAATTTCCAACTCAGCCCTACTTCATTAAACGTTTAGGGTTTTATGTTTTTACCCTAGGTATATAAACTAAACCCTAGCCACGTTTTTGAAGGTTGTCCATATTGTTTTGTTGCTCATACATTGCTGTTTTGTGTGAATCTCTTGTGAGATCTTTGAGGAGCTTTCCTTTACACAAAACTTAGGGTTTTCAAGGTAGAGATGATTTCAAAATCTTGAAGATCATTACCGTTGCAACCATTGGAACTTAAAAGAAAAGCAAGCAGGGAGCTTGTAGCTGATTGAGGAATTCAAGAAAGAAGTAGTCCGTGGATTCGGAGCCTACGCGTGGTCGTGTCAGGAAGTTCTATTGGTGGGTAGCATTAGGAAGTCGAGTGGGGAGCTTGTAGTCCTTTTGTAAGAACTTCAATTCTTTCATAGTGAATTCGGTTATGCCTTGAGGATCGGTGGGTTAAATCCTCCCCAGGTTTTTACCGTGTGGTTTCCTAGGTGATCATATCTTGTATTCATTTATTTTCCGCTGCATTATTATTCTTGATATGATTGTTTGATTGCTTTAACCTAGAATTGCATAATTTGACTAAGTAACAACTTGGCTAATTAATCTAGGCTATGCATTCTGGTTGTTTAAGGGGTCTAAATTCCTGTCAATTTCTTATGTGTATTTCCTTATAATGGTGTCAGAGCAACAAACATTTGTAAGTTCTGAAGGCATAAACCAAGCATTGTTAAGTTTTGAAGACATAAACCAAGCATTTTTTAGAAATGTCGGCTATGGAGGAAGATGTCTATAAAAGAATAAGGTGAAAAATGATTATTCTAGAGCAGATTACAAGGCTTGAAGAGATGGATTTTTAAATTTGTTCTTCTTCAAGGAATTTTACAAGCAAGAAGTTGTAATTATAATGTCTTCTAAATAAATTTTCGCACATTTATTTGGTCCATCTCAAAAGCAATTATGTACTGTTTACTTGAATTTTTTTTTTTTCAAGGATCATTTTGGTTCTTCTCTAACTCCAGAGTTCAATAAATAAAGCAATAGCAAAATAGTTTTGTTATACTATGTAAAAAGATTCTTATTGTTGATGGAAAAGTGTGAGGTGACAAACTGAAACACATAAATTATATAATGTTCTTAATATGGAGTAACTTCAATGGCTATTTTGATTGCATTCTTGTCACCGGAGTTCAAGCTTATCAGACATTTCTCAGCATCTTGAATTAACTCCAGCTTCAATTTGTTATCATAGGCATACATGTACCATCAATACATATGGCATTTGGCATTAGCAGTTCACAGAATGAGAAAATTATTGAAGCTTAATTCAATAGAGAAGCCATTATGATTGTTAAAAGTTAGTCACCAACACAGACAATATGGAAACAAATTAAAATCTCACTAAAAGTCATATATACGGACTTATAGTCACTCTGAAAGTCATGTATATATATTGTAACATCAGCCTTTAGAAGGTTTTGATGAAGCCACTACATATCTGATGGACACCAGTTCACATTTCATGTTAGTTACATTCCCACTGATAAAATTATATTAGTATTATTAAGTAGTAAATATCTAGGCGAAGGTTACCAAACAAGTTTTCAAGACCAAGAAATCATGGTGAACAAGGTACTAGCCAACCGCATAAAGGTTTCCAATAAACATCATATTATATTCCACCTTTCAACATGTTTAAACCTTAAACTGTTTCAAACAATAACAAAAAATATATAAGCATTCAAGCCACTTCAAATACACAATTATCTCCACAAGTGCCTTCACTTCTGCACATTTAGCTACAAAAAATTTTGTTCACTTCTGCACTTGTGCATTCTTATAGAACTTTGTAATTCTTCTGGATGTCTCACTTGCAGCAGCCATAACATTTCATCAGAATTATTAGCTTCATATATCTTTACCTCCCCTCCCCTCCTTCATATTTGTATGGATTATTCCTAATCTTCCCTCGATAGTAAAGGGCGATTGTTAAGGCAAAGTTGCCCACCCCTACAACAAGAGCAAGGAATTCACCATTAAAAACAGACATAGCAAATGGCTGAATTATTCTTAAAAAGTTATTCTACTATTTCAATACATATTTAAAAGTGATGGAAGTAGTATAATAAGACAATTAGTGTTAAGTGTGAAGATTAGAGACAATGCCTTTGATCCATGAATTTATTGTGATCCATGAATCTCTTTTTACCCAACTACCAATAAGGTGAGTATATGAATAATAAGCAGGAAAAAAAAAAAATCAGTAAGTGCTTAAAAATTTGGAATGCAACTTATAACTGTCATTCAAGCATAGTATTAAGTATTAAAGTACCCTTCATGTCAGTACAAAAAAATGGTTTTCTTATTCCTGTAAACACCTAAAGGTATGCCAAAAAGAAAAAAAAAGGCAAAAATACAAAATTGACCCTCTAACTTTCACCTTTTTTCATTTCAGTCCTCTAATTTTCAGTTTTGTCAATTCAGTCCTCTAACTTTCAATTTTTGTCAATGTAGGACTCCGTTACATTTCTGTTAGTGGCTACCGTTAGACCCATTGAAACGACGCCGTTTTACATTCTATTTTTTTAATTCGGAATTAAAAGAGAATAAGAAAAATCTGGGAAAAAAAAAAAACATTTGTTTCCCCTTCCCCAGAATCAATACAAAACAAAGAAGACCCAAATTCCTAACCCATCACCGATTTAGAATTCTAAACCTATTGCTGCTACCACTCCTCCACACAATCCCAATCCTCTCCTCCTCGCCTCAACAACAACAACAATGTCATCGAAATCCTCCAGCAACACGGCCTCATTGAATCCCTAACCAGCCCTGACCTCCACGACACCGCCGCCACCGTTTCCTCCTCCTCCTCCTCAGCTCTCAAAGTTTACTGCAATTTCGACCCCACCGCTCAATCTCTCCACCTCGACAACCTCTTTGGCCTCATCGTCCTCTCCTGGGTCCACCGCTTCGGCCACCAGCCCATGGCCCTCATTGTCGGCGACCCCTCCGGCAAGCCCCTTGAGCGTCCCGTCCTCGACCTCGACTCTCTCCGCCGCAACACCCTCAACATTCAGTCCGCCATCGCCAGAATCCTCTCCAAGAACTCCATCATCCTCAACAACTACGATTGGTTTTTTTTTTTTTTTTTTTTTTCCAGATTTTTCTTATTTTCTTTTAATTCCGAATAAAAAAATAAAAAATAAAATGAAAAACGACGTCGTTTCAGTGGGTTTAATGGCAGCTACTAACATAAATGTAACAGAGCCCTACATTAACAAAAATTGAAAGTTAAAGGATTGAATTGACAAAACTGAAAGCTAGAGGACTGAAATGAAAAAAATGTGAAAATTAGAGGGTGAGTTTTGCATTTTTGTCAAGAAAAAATTCATTTCATTAAATCACTTGATATATTCATGTTAAAAATCATTCCATCCCCTGCAATTCGCTTAATTGACAGGTTCATAGAAGGTCTCCTAGGAAGTTAGATAACTTTTGTACCAAATTGAACGTGCCAATGCCTCTGCTGAAATCATGAATAGATTCTTTATTGGTGATTAAATGACTTCTATTATTGCATTGCCTGAATTGTTTGAGCAATAATTTCAGGAATTGTGTTTTTGAGATTTTAATAAATTGAAAAAAATTGGCATTGCTCTAGGAAGTGTATTAAGTGGTGGAGGGAGTGTCCCTGCTCCTTAGGCTACTGCACAGCAATGGATTGATGTAGTATTCACATTATTAAGAAGAGTAATAATCATTTTACCATTGTTCACTTCTAATGTATGTATCCCTCGTGACATCTTAATCCTTACTACTATGACAATGTTATGAATTGTAAGCTAACTTAGCCAACCAAAGATTATTACACCATGTTGCTCATCATAATCTCTAGAGATGGCAATAGTCTCTTTAAGTTTTAAGAATTTCAATATCATTTGTACAAGCTCTTGTTTGATACTGGATAGAATTTTGCAAATACATGTCAAAATAGAATACTTTTATCACAGAAAAAAAAATTAAACAAATCATAAAGAGTATACAATCTTTACATTCTATAGTGAACTTGAAAATTTAAACAATACATTTTTTGACCATGGAAAGAGGAAGAAAGACCTCTTTTAGGCTTCTAGTTTTTCACATCTAGCTTTAATTTTTATCATTGAGCTTTGTGAAAAATCACTAATTTTTTTCAATTTCAAAAGCATACAAAAGTAACCTATATAGGGAAAAAAAAAAAACCAAACGAAAATAACAAAAAATAAGCAAAAACCGATCTTAAACTTAGGAATCTAATCAAAAACCATCAAGATATAATGATTTGCATCAAAAAAAGTAAGTTTCAAAAAACAATTAGATTCATTTAACCCTAACACATAGGAACTAAATTAGAAGTTAAAAGAACTACAATCAGATTCATTTAACCCTAACACTTAGGAATCTAAACAAAACCCATAAACCCAAAAAAACCCATCAAAATAATTCGAAATCCAAATTGGGAAAAAGGGCAAATCATGAAAAACAAACCGTTGGATTGTAGCTCACGATGGCTCCGATATGTTTACAAGCTACATGCACAGCTTTGGCGACCTGTGTGGTGGTGTGATTCGGTGTGTGGTGTGGTGGAGGTTCGGGCAAGCAAGAACGGCACAACTCCAGAGGAGGAAGCAAAGGTTAAAGGAAGCAGAAGGCACGACGAGAACTCTTTCTTCTTCGAAATTGTTTTGCTCCAGCGATCTGTGTGGCAATGGTGGAGGTTCGGCGTGAAGGAAGTAGAGGTGAACGGCGTGAAGGAAGCAGAGGCTGTGAGCTTGTGAGCGTGAACTTTTTTTTTTTAATTTTTTTTTTGAAGTCATTCTGTTTCTTTAAGTGATGGGCTTGATGTGGCAAACATCTATTGGCTGGCGTAAAATTAGTGTTTTATGCCAAGCCTGACCTAATGTTTTGTCATAAACAAATGGCATGCATTTAAGAGTGAAACAAATACACTAGTTGGTCTTTTTTTTTAGAGATGCTACATCCACAACATTTTTACAATATTTTCACAACAAATCATAGGTAGTTAGTTTTTATTGGTTCAAATTTAAACCTAATAATAAGATTATTTTTTTACTCTAACAATAACAACTAGTAACAACCTGCTATTTAGATTTGTTGTAAAAATGTTGTAAAAATATTGCGTGCATATCATTTCACTTTTTTTTTTTTTTTTTTGAGAATCCACTTGTTGGTCTACGGTACCTTTTTTTTTTTTTTGAGTACGGTACCATCCCATTAACTTGTTATGATCTTGGCCGTTCATCTAATTTTAGTAGATACCGGGTACTGGTAAAGCAAGACAGTGTACATAAACTAAAAAAAAAAAAAAAAAAAAGTGATTGTCTCTCAGTTTTTTTTCTCACGCGTTCTTAAGAAGAGAAGAATTTGAATTTGACCCAAATCCATCCTGGATTTCAAGTCTCAAATCTATTGATTTCAACTCCCCTCACTAACCGTGGAATTTGGGAAATCCTCCCACAACGCTCGCGTCTTCTCTGCTTCAAGCTGTGACAACAACGTTAAAGCCGCAACCACCGTGGTGTTCAGGTTTGTCTCTCTTAGCCTATCTAAGTTCGCACTAACCCTCCCGTCCTCTCAGCCTGTCCATCTCTTTTCTCCTTTGTTGGGCGCGGATTGGGTGAAATAAATCTGTTTACACAAGGTTAAAGAAGAGAGAGAAAAGATAATATGACACAAGGAATTTACGTGGTTCGGCAATATGCCTACGTCCACGGGAGGCAACAGAATAATTTTCACTATAGTTTGGAGATTACAACAATGACTTGTAAGCACTCTCACATAAACCCAAACCCCAAATACACCCTTGGTTCTCTCACAAACAAATAGAGAACACCCTTTTGTATTTAGACAAATTGCAAAACCATAACTTCCTATCTTTGGTGCACACACACAGAAGAAGTTATTTTTCTATCTCCCTAGCTTACCCTTGCATGCTTTCATTTGCTCCACACATATTGTATTTATAGCCAAGGTTTAGCCGAAAACTCCACCTTTAGAGCACACTAGAGACTTCTATTGTTTAGGGAAGTCAACAATAGTGGCTAGCATTCTTAGATTTCGGCTATGCATGAATGTAGTTCATGTTGGCTTTGTTCTTGCCGTTTCTTGATGATTCATGAATGCAAGAAGTCAAATATTTCGGCCAAAAGGTGAAGTTTGTAGAACATGCAAGACTTCTATCAAAGAAGTCAATAATTTCGGCCATGAGTCCATGCAATGTTTCTTGAAACTTCTTTGCATTTCTACACGTACAACAATCATGCAATTTCTTGCAACTTCTAGATTGTTTGTTGTCAAATTGTCAAGCCATCAATTTTGACAATTCAAGCCATTTTATTTGACAATTCAAGCCATTCTAACAAATCTCCACCTTGGCTTGAATTGTATCAAGCTCCACAAATTAAACTCTTCAATCGCCTCCATCTTAGCCCTTACGGGCTATCACAAGCTACAAACACTGATCAAGTCCAAGCAGTGCTTGAACTTGCTTGTAGGTACCGGCTTCGTCAACATATCAGCTGCATTTTCTGAAGTGTCAATCTTCTCAAGAATAATTTCTCTTGTAGCAGTCAACTCCTTTATCTTATGGAATCTCACATCAATATGCTTTGTCCTAGCATGATAAACCTGATGTTTTGCCAAGTAAATGGCACTTTGACTGTCACAATGCAACTGAACTCCTCCTTGGTTCAAACCAAGCTCTTTGACTAGCCCTTTCAACCACAGTGCTTCCTTTGCAGCTTCAGCTACCGCCATGTACTCAGCTTCTGTAGTAGACACGGCTACTACGGATTGTAGTGTGGATCTCCAACAAACAGGCCCTCCTGACAGTGTGAACACATAACCTGTTGTAGACCTTCTGTCATCTATATTGCCTGCATAGTTTGAATCCACATATCCTACCACTGAATTATCACCATGTTGCCTTGCAAACAAGATCCCATATCCTGCAGTTCCATTCAGGTATCTGAATATCCACTTCACTGCATTCCAGTGCTCTCTACCTGGGTTTGCCATGTACTTACTGACAGTACTCACTGCATGAGCCAAATCTGGCCTAGTGCAAACCATCGCGTACATCAAACACCCAACTGCACTTGCATATGGAACATTTGACATGTCTTCAATTTCTTTTTCATTCTTCGGGCACTGACTACCAGATAATTTGAAGTGATTCACCAATGGGGTGCTTACAGGATTAGCATCTTGCATGTTGAATTTTTCAAGAACTTTTCTGATATAGTTCTTTTGAGATATCCACAGCTTTCTTGAATCTCTATCCCTGCAAATCTCCATACCCAAAATTTTCTTAGCAGTACCCAAGTCTTTCGTGTCAAACTCTTTGCGCAACAAAGCTTTTAACCTGTCAACCTCACACATGCTCTTTGCAGCAATTAACATGTCATCAACATACAGTAACAAGAAAATATGAGAACCATCATCAAGCATCTTAACATATACGCAGCAATCATACTCACAACGGGTATAACCAATCTGGATCATGTAGGAATCAAACCTCTTGTACCATTTTCTGGGAGATTGTTTAAGCCCATAGAGTGACTTATTCAATCTGCAGACAAGATTCTCCGTACCAGATTTCTTGAACCCCTCTGGTTGTTCCATGAAGATTTCTTCCTCCAAATTTCCATGAAGGAATGCCGTCTTCACATCCAGTTGTTCTAATTCCAGATCCTGATGTGCTACCAAGGCCAGCACTACCCTGATAGAAGTATGCCTGACCACAGGTGAGAAAACCTCATCGTAGTCAATCCCATGTCTTTGTGAATATCCCTTTGCTACCAATCTTGCTTTGAACCGTTCTCCTTCCTTTTCTGATACTGCTTCCTTCTTTCTGAACACCCACTTGCAACCTATCGGTTTCTTTCCCTCTGGAAGTTCTGACAACTCCCAAGTCTTGTTCTTATTCAAGGACTCCATCTCCTCCACCATAGCTTCCATCCACTTGTCCCTTTCAGAGCTATCAATTGCTTCCTGAAAAGTGGAAGGATCCCCGCTACTGATTACTAAACAATAAGAAGCAAGATCCTCGAAACCATACCTGACCGGTGGTCTTATGTTGCGTTTAGGCCGTTCTGATATCATGTTGTGATCTTCTTGATCACTATTGTGAGGTTCTTTCTCTGGCTGAGACTCCACTTCATTTAGCTCCACCTGCACCACTGATCTATTGCTGTCACTACTGCTTCCCTTTTCTTGAGACTTTTCTTCCTTTCTGAAATCTTTTATCATGGACTTCTCATCAAACACCACATCCCTGCTAATCACCACCTTTTGAGCCACTGGATCCCAAAGCTTGTACCCTTTTACTCCTTTCTCGAACCCGAGAAAAATACACATCTTGGATTTTGAATCAAGCTTTGACCTTTCTTCGATAGGAATATGAACATAGGTTGGACACCCGAATATCCTCATCAACGAGTAATCAACTTCTTTCCCTGTCCATACCTCTTCAGCAACTTTCCCATCAAGCGCAGCTCTAGGTGATCGGTTAAGGATGTAACAAGCCATGTTCACTGCTTCAGCCCAGAAGACTTTAGGAAGCCCAGCATTCAGTCTTATGCATCTAGCTATCTCACCGATTGTCCGGTTAAGTCTCTCAGCCATCCCATTCTATTGAGGTGTCCTTCGTACTGTAAAGTGCCTTTTGATGCCATGCTCTTCACAGAACTTCAAGAACTCCCCATCCTTGTACTCAGTGCCATTATCAGATCTTAGGCACTTGATCTTCCTTCCAGTCTGGTTCTCCACTTCGGCTTTCCACTTCTTGAACTTTGCAAACGCCTCGGACTTGTTCTTCAAGAAGTAAACCCAAACCTTTTTGGAATAATCATCAATGAAACTCATAAAATACCGAGCTCCACCTTTAGAGACCACTTGCACCGGCCCCCAAATATCAAAGTGTACATAATCCAATATACCCTCTGTCTTGTGCGTGGCTGTTTTGAATCGCATCCTACACTGCTTTCCCATGACACAGTATTTGCAGAAATCTAACTTACACGACTTAACTCCAGCCAACAGATTTCTCTTCTGCAATTCCCTCATACCACGCTCACTCATATGCCCTAGCTGTATATGCCACAAGAGTGTATCATCCTCCTCAGATTCAGTCACTGCAGCAACTCCACCTACAATGGTATTGCCGAGTAGCTTGTAGATATTACCTTCTACTTTCTGCCCCTTCATCACAACCATAGCGCCCTTTGACACCTTCATTAACCCATTCTCAGACTTATAGCAATAGCCATTAGAGTCTAGGGTTCCCAATGAAATTAGATTCTTTTTCAACTCTGGAACATGTCGTACCTCTCCTAATGTCCTCACCACATTATCGAACATCTTTATCTTAATTGTTCCTGTTCCAATAACTTTGCAAGTAGCATCATTGCCCATTAGAACAGAACCACAATTAACCGACTTGTAAGTGTCGAACCAATCTCTGTGAGGAGTCACGTGGAAAGAACATGCTGAATCCAGAACCCAAGAATCGATCAGTCTGTTGGCACTGGATGAAACAGAAAGCATATCTCCATTTGAATCTGAATCTGCTGCCACGATGTTTGCAGATCTAGATGACCCTTCCTTGTCTTTGTCCTTGCCTCTTTTCCACTCTGGACAATCTCGCTTAAAATGCCCCTTCTTTTGGCATTTATAGCACTTCACCGTCTTGCCTTTGGATTTGGATCTGCTATGTCCCCTAGCAGAACTGTGATCTCTGTCTTTCTTCCTTCCACGGTCTTGATTACCCTTTACCATAAGCCCTTCACCAAAATTCTGTTTCCGTTGGTAGTAATCCAACAGGGCTCCTAAGATTTCTTCAAATTCTAGAGTCTATTTCCCCCAAAGCAGGGTTGTAACCAAGTGTTCATAGGATGCCGGGAGGGAGGACAGAAGCATCATCGCCTTGTTTTCATCATCGAATTTTATATCGATCCGCAATAAGTCACTGATGATTTTATTGAACGTGTGGACGTGTTGAGCCAAATCTGCACCCTCTGCCATCTTAAGCTCATATAGTTTTCGCTTAAGATTAAGTTTATTTGTGAGGGATTTGGACATATACCGGCTTTCCAACTTCAACCATATGGCTGCAGTAGACACGTCATCCAAGACATCGTACATAAGCTCGTCCGCCAGACATAGTCGAATTGTACTGACCGCCTTCATATCGAGTTCTTCCCATTCGTCATCCGTCATCGTCTCTGGTTTCTTTGCTTTCCCGTACAAAGCCTTCACCAAACCTTGTTGTACCAACAAATCTTTCACCCTTCTTTGCCATAACCTGAAGTTACTAGTTCCATCAAACTTAACTACGTCTACCTTGGCAATAGAAGCGTTGATCTCCATTGAATAAATCAACCTGGCTCTGATACCAGTTGTTGCGCGCGGATTGGGTGAAATAAATCTGTTTACACAAGGTTAAAGAAGAGAGAGAGAAGATAATATGACACAAGGAATTTACGTGGTTCAGCAATATGCCTACGTCCACGGGAGGCGACAGAATAATTTTCACTATAGTTTGGAGATTACAACAATGACTTGTAAGCACTCTCACACAAACCCAAACCCCAAATACACCATTGGTTCTCTCACAAACAAATAGAGAACACCCTTTTGTATTTAGACAAATTGCAAGACCCTAACTTCCTATCTCTGGTGCACACACACAGAAGAAGTTATTTTTCTATCTCCCTAGCTTACCCTTGCATGCTTTCATTTGCTCCACACATATTGTATTTATAGCCAAGGTTTAGCCGAAACCTCCACCTTTAGAGCACACTAGAGACTTCTATTGTTTAGGGAAGTCAACAATAGTGGCTAGCATTCTTAGATTTTGGCTATGCATGAATGTAGTTCATGTTGGCTTTGTTCTTGCCGTTTCTTGATGATTCATGAATGCAAGAAGTCAAATATTTCGGCCAAAAGGTGAAGTTTGTAGAACATGCAAGACTTCTATCAAAGAAGTCAATAATTTCGGCCATGAGTCCATGCAATGTTTCTTGAAACTTCTTTGCATTTCTACACGTACAACAATCATGCAATTTCTTGCAACTTCTAGATTGTTTGTTGTCAAATTGTCAAGCCATTTTATTTGACAATTCAAGCCATTTTATTTGACAATTCAAGCCATTCTAACATCCTTATATTCCCAATTTGCATTAATAAAATATCAATGGAATTTTGGGTTTATACGTGGGTTTGTCTGCATTTCTGTTTTAATTTGTATTTGGGTTGTGTGGGTTTCGTTTGGATTTTTCTATGTGGGTCTGTATCTACAGGTAAGCATGGGTTGGTTTAGTTTTGTTAAGAAATTGTTGAAGTTTTTTTTTTTTTAGAGTTTCAAGTTGGTCTAATTGAAATGCAATGAACTGTTTGATGAAATGGCTCCGTGAGCTATGTATTTTAATGCATGAGTTTTTAGTCTGAGATTTTAAACTACTTTAATGTACATAGATTACAAGGAGAACATCCAAGTCCAAGAGAAATTGGGAACTAATTTTTTCATAGATCTGTTATGAAGTGACTTTCGTGTCTTTGCTGTTTTCAATATTTATCTATATAGTCTGTGTTTGGATTAGCTTTTTTCTGAAAGATGGCAAAATTATACAGTTAAAACTAGAGTGAAGCTTTAGAATACTTTACATAAGCAAATAAACCTTAAAGCTAATCCAAAATCACATCTTGATGTCAAGTCACGACCTTTTTCTACTTGGCAATTGACTTTAGAGTGACTGATTTCAAACTTTAGGAGGGTGATTGGCTTTAAAATTGTGTGCTCTTGTTTTGATCGTCAAATGGGTGATTGGTAGGTAAAAGAGATTGGATGGATGTATCAGAAGGGTCAGATCAAAGGACCAACTTGAAGATGAACCAAGCACCTGGATTGAAGAATTGAATCGAGCATGAGCAGAGAGTAGGAGCAATAAGACAGAGCACTGGAAGATCACTTCTTGTTCTGCACTCTGCATAAACGACAGTGCCTAATAGGCTAATCCTCTAGTTCATTATACTACATGTAGTTTAGTATTAACTGTGATCGGTAGTTATGTTTATAGACACGTGTAAGTGGTTGATTGGTAATAGGTTTTGGAGGGAAAGATCCTTATAATTTGGAGTTAGTTTAGGAAGTTAGTTTATTTTTGCTTGTATAAATACTAGTTGTACATTCATTTTTCAGTAAGGCAATACAGAATTTTCTTCATCAAATTCTCACAGGATGATTGATTGGTTGTTTATTTCTGTTGGTGAATGTTTGTATTGGGATGACAGCTTCGACCGGGCCAAGTTTTTAACATTGAGTCAGGGAAGCAAGCTCTGAGGAACATAACTCTCTAAGTCTGTTTTGAAACATTGAGGTGAACCCACGGCCTGATGAGAAGAATGAGGGAGGCATAATTGTTGATAAAGCTTAAAGAACTTGAACAGAAGAGTGCTGAAGTTGCCATAGAATGGAGTATTGTTCCTGGACATGGAGGACATCCCGCTCTTGTATACTTGTCTGTCTGATTATATCTCTGCTCTCTGCAGTCTGCCCCCCACAAACCATCAAATTTTTGGGGTTAAAGTTTTGAAGGTCTCATTGTATTTCTTCTTTCTTGTGTATGTCGCATGTTTAGGCTTCATTGCAGCCTGGTGGAACTATTACTTTTGAACACCGGAATCTCAGCGGAACTGGCATTGGCTGAATGGCATTTTTACAGGCAAATATTACACGTGATAACACCTAGTTCATAAATGGAGCTATAACTGGGTCAAGAAATGTATTTCAGGTGAGTTTAGCTTCTAGTAACACGTAGCTTGATTTTTATTTGCTTAATTGAACACCTTCTACTTCTATTTTGGTTTGAAAGACCTTGGAAGGAAGAAAAACACATAGAAGATTCTTAGGAAGGAAGCCATATTAGCAGGATCATCTTATTTCTAGTCAATTTTCGTCAGGAGCCTTCTTTTTCTTTTTGGTATTTTGACAGTTTCTGATGAGTCAAAAGGACTTCTGTCCTTGTTTCCAGCTATTTCACACGTATTCAATGGATATCATAGTTATTATGATGGTTGGAGTTGTGAAAATTTGAATTAGAAGTTTTTGCTCTGTATATATAAACAACAGTGCAAGAATTATTATATATTAATTAAATATCATAGTTATTATGATTTTGGTTGTTTTGTGGGTTTTGTGCTTTGATTTCGGTGAGTGTGATTTGATTTGTGATTTGGTGGGTTTTTGGGTTTTTGTTGCGATTTGATTTTGGCTGGGTTTCGACAGTAGTGCGTGGTTGGAGGTGATGAGCTTGAAAAGCTCCGGCCATGGAGGTTTAGAAGGAGAGCTTGGTGGTTAGCCATGGAGCACGGTGTGACGTGGGTTGAGGCAGAGAGAGGATGAGAGGGAAATAGGGGTGGCCCTAGACATTTTGGGGTTTAAGGCGAGAACTAAAAATGGAGCTTTTTTTATACTTATATATTAATTAAATTAATTTTTATTTAATATTTTTATATTATATTTTTCATCATTATTTTCATTTTCTTCTAAATTATTTTGAAGTTCATTATCAAGATTTGTTGTATTGCAAAATTGAACATCATTTTTTTCTAAATTATTTTGGTGAATTTCTTGCTCATTTGTGATATTTTTATCTAAATTTTGTGTTATATTTTGTTTACTACTAATAAAAAATTTATCTATTGATTTGATCCTTTTTGAGACTCAATTAATTTTTCTTCTTTTTTTCTTTTTTTAAGTTTTTTATATCCAGATGCATATTTTCTAGTAGATATTTCTAATCAAACAATATATTTATAAATACTAAAATAAAAAATAGCTTTCAAGTGTAGAACAAATGAGGAATAGAACCTGATTTATATAAAAAATATTGTTGTATTTTCACTGAACAATAAAAAAATTTTAGCAATCTCAATCTGCATAAATTAAAAAATAAAAAAGTACAAGCATAACAAAAATTTAAGCACAGCCATAACATTGGCACAAAACTTATTAATAAGGCCCACCCCCCAAAAAAAAAAAAAAAAAGTATCTATAACAAAAAAAAAAAGGAAAAAAAAAACTTGAAGGCCCAAACTTAACGCCCAGTCCAGGGAGGGTCCAGGCAGCGATAATGAAAAACTGATAAGTGATAAACAAAGTTACAAAACCAGCCAGGAAGGGCCCAAATAAACAAAGTTATCTTAACAAATAAAATGGAGTGGCCTGTGCCCAAATATTTATAATTTTTTTATACCTGATTCCTGAACCTCAGAACCTGATACGGTGAGGTGAGCAGTTGAGACTTGAGAGAGGCGGAGAGCAGAGAATCAGCCGTCCAGGCGGAGGAGCTTCAAGCTTGCTGCCTTGCTTGAGCCTTGAGCTGTTGTCTGTTGAGCAGATGAGAACAGACTGAACGGTAGAGACTGGAGACTAGAGAGAGGCGGAGAGCAGAGACTAGAGAGAAAGGTAAAATTTTTAGGGTTTTGAGTGGATTTATTTGTTTTGATTTGTGGTTAATCTCTTAGACCGGATTTGTAAAATTCCCCTTCCACTTGGGCAATTGCCTAACTCGCCTAAGGGAAGGGCCGGCCCTGACCTAATGAAAGGAATATTAAGAAATTCTTACACAATGCGTTTAGAATGGTTGGGGTTAGGCTTTTCTTTATACTGGTCAGGAGAACTTTTTTGTTTTTTTGAACGTGAGATATAGAATTTCCTTTTCTTTTATCTGGGTTTCTTAGCTACCAAATAGATTTTTTGGGCTTCTTAATCTTACATATCTAATCTTTTCCTTTTTAAATTTGTTGTTTAATTTATTTATTTTTAATCTTATTCTTGTCTTTGCGTATGCATATATATACTATTACACATGCACCTGTTGGGTCTTGACTGCATAGCACTTCTGACCCTCCACCTTGCTATGTTGCCATTTGAGCTAGAGCTCATTGGCCTCCATATTTTGCTAGTTTTTAGTTTTTATATTTTTGGTTCCAGGATCCTTTGTGGTTGTGGCGCTGCATTATAGACGGGGATAACAATTCCACTTTTGCGGGAGATTGCTGAAACAATGCAAAATCTGCACCGTGTTATATCCCGATTGTCATCCACTTCACTAGGCTCAAGCACTACAACAGCCAGAGTTTTGACAGACAAAACAAAAACCAAGTTGAGAAATGATGCAATCAGCTTGAGAGCCTTTTCAGCAAAATCTGGTGAAAATGACGGGAAAGATGAGTGGGAAAAGAGTGTGGCAGGATCATTTGGTAATACAACGTCAGGTGATTTGGGGTGGGATTCTGTGTCCTCTTGGTCGACTGGGTTGACCAAGGAGCATTTTGATGGTGAGGCACCCCCACCTAGTGGAGGAGACACGTCACATTCTTTGGTAATCTCTGGATTGCAAGAAATTGATGATAGGTTGAAAGAGTTGGAGGCGGAGAATCGAAAGAGTAAGGCATTTGTGGATGGGTGGGGTGAGAGGATGCGGGAGATGAGTGTGCTGTTGAAGCAAGTGAGAGAGCCTGGTGCTAGAGGGTCTTATCTGAAGGACTCGGAGAAGGCCGAGATGTATCGCTTGCACAAACAGAACCCTGAGATGTACACAGTTGAGAGGCTAGCCAAGGATTATAGGATTATGAGGCAGAGAGTGCATGCCATTCTTTGGTTGAAGGAGCTTGAGGAGGAAGAGGAGAAAAAGCTTGGGCATCCTTTGGATGATTCTGTTGAGCTCTTGCTTGATACTTGTCCTGAGTAAGTTATTACTTCTGAGCATTACTTAGTTCAAACTGGAGTGGTGCTTATTTCTGTTGTTATGATTTTTTGACTGGTAAATGTAGATGTTGTGTGGTTTACATTGATTGGAAATAGGTTCTGTGACATGTTTGTTTGTAAGATATGTTGTTTAGAAGAATTAGTTGCCAATCTTTGAATGACTGCATTGTGCTTATTTGAAGTTGTAACTTGTAATTACTTTGAAAATGTTGAAGTATTGGACTATTGATGGCCCAAAGGCCATTCTTCTACAGCCATTCACACTGATAATATAGGTAGTTACATGATTTAATGATTGTCCATGTATTATGAAATTATAATTTTCATCAAGCATCCCATATCTAGTCAGCCCATTGCTAATCTAGCCTGCTTATCTGGCAATGGCTAAGCCCCAGATAAGCGCTCTAAAGTCCAGATTAAAGTTTCTACTTTCACCCTGCCACTTTCTCTCGCAGGTCTTGATGACAAATGACTGCCTAAATTAATAAAGTTGAAATACAAGTCAGTGGGTATGCACATTGTATTGTGAATTGTCTGCTTGTCTATCTTAAAATTGCTTGCTTTGAAAATACAAGTTACTGGCTTGCTGGAAAGGACACTTTGGCAAAACATTGAAATTTGGGAGGTCGGTCCTATATGTTTAATGTGGAGTAAGTGGAGATCAAGGAATGTGAGGACTTTTGAGTGGAGTGAGCCATCAGTAGTAAAATTGAAGTTTCTATTTTGAGATTGCTCTAAGATTGGACTACAACTAGTTATTCACTCTCTTCCTCATGCATTATTATTAAAACTGGAACTTTTACCTATGAAAAAAAAAAAATACTAAAACTGGAATTTTTGGTGCATATTGGGGGGAGAGAGAGAGAGAGAGAGAGAGGGGGGGGGGGGGATGGGACTGGTTTTTGGTCATGTTGGTTAGATGGGTAGATGTGGGGTGATGGTCAGTTGTAGTGGTGGCAGTGACTGGTGATTGAAATTGATAGAATAGAGCTAGTGGCTATGGTGGCAGCTGATTTTTAATCTGAAAAAAATGTATTGCCTTCTTTGTTGGTGGTGGTGCTGAGAACTCATTCTAGACATTGTTGGCTATGGAAATCTTGACATCGTAATAAACAATCTTTGAGTGAGAGTAAGTGCGAGGATTGAGGTGACGTTTGAAAATAACTCTAGGCCGTTTGATACAGCTTAAGTTTATTGGCCTATTAAATAAGCTGTGAAAAATAAATTGTACCTAGAAAATTACGAGGTTTAGAGTCTATAGCATGCATGTGCATGTGCGTGTGTAAATCCCATAATTGCTAGAACACATGCAAGCACGTACGTTACACGCACTCACATAAGAATTTATTTATTATTATTGATCTAAATATGAATGAGACAAAGTTTTGAGCTGGCAAATTGTTCATCATTATAACAATTAAGCTTTAGCTTATTGTTCTGAGATGGTGATTTGTTCATCTTCACCACAAATATGTATGCTAATTATCTTCTTTCCTCTTGCAGATTTTTTAATTCTCATGACAGGGAATTCCATGTGGCTTCCCTTCCTTACAAACCTGACTTCAAAGTCATGCCAGAGGGTTGGGATGGTACCACCAGAGATCTCGATGAAGTCCACTATGAGATATCCCAGAAAGAAGATGAAATGCTTTATCAAGAATTTCTCCAGAAGATGAACTTCAACAAAAAGAAAGTAAGTTCTATTTGTTCCCTGCATTTGCCCTGGAACAAAGCAAGTGAAAAAAAAAAAAAAATATATATATATATATATATATCATTTGTTATTGTTGTTATAATCTTTTGCGCTCTCTATTATTGGATTTCAATTAGTTAAATGATTTCCTACAAGGGCAAACGAGCTCATCTATTTTTCCAGTCATGCTTCCTTAATCATCACACACATTAAGATGAATGAGGTGAGGATTGAGGAAGCAGAACTTATTAGGTGTCTTGATTAGAGGAAGTTGGTTTGTACCCAATATCATATATATAGGGGTTATATGATATTGCGTGCATCTTGAACCCTTCATATGATATGGTTTTGCTTGTGTACAGTTGGCAGGGGAGGTGAAATGTCATAAGTATAGCCGACGCCGTCCTTCAGAGGGGTGGAATTTCACGGTAGAGAAAATGGGACCACGAGGGAAACGTGGAGGTGGTGGTGGCTGGAAATTTGTCAGCTTGCCTGATGGTTCCAGTCGACCTCTGAATGAAATGGAGAAAATGTATGTGAAGCGAGAGACCCCCCGCCGCCGACGGAAGATATTGCCGTGATGACCATGTCTATGTTTTTGAATCAATCTCAAAATCAAGGATTTTTGTAGCTTTTGTGTCTTCGACTGAGGTGTTGTTATCATCATTTTATTTGCCTCAATTTTTATTTAATATTTTTCTTCTGTTGCATTAGTATTAAGACTTTTTAGGAAGCAACTTTGTTTTGAACAAAGGTGCCCTGTGAGCAATACTTCCTCCTTGCCTCTTATTGAGTCTAAAGCTTGAGGAAACTTTAGGTGAAAATTAATGCAGCTTCAAGCAATTAGAGATTTTAAAAGCCTGGGTTTCTCTTAATGCTGCTGCAGTCTTCACAAAGCTCGGACTAACCTAGTGGAGTGTTTGGAAACAGATTTTGCTGCAATCATGAGCAGCAGAGTTGTCTGCTGTATCAATAGTGAAGCAATTATCACTTGGATGTTTAAACAGGACTGAAGTCCATCAGAATGGAAGTCCCATGCCACAAGTACAGCTAATGGAGTGGCTCATGAACTTTCTTCTGTATGATTTAGATCCATGCCATTTCCAAAATAATTTCCATTCTTGGCATTAGACATATTCTTTCTTCATCAGTTTTGTTAAAGTGTTTTTAACTTTATATCAAGTTTTGGCTTACTAATAATTTTAGTGCAATCTTGGAGAATGAATAGACATGGATCAATTTCTTGTTTGTTGAGAAAATTTTAAATTATAGCTAGATTATGGACTTGTCTAATTACTGTATGGGTCTGGTTAATGTATGCCCTAAGGCATACATTAACAATCAATTTTAGGAAAATTTTAAGTTTTTTTTCCCTCACATTATGACAAGTAACTATGGAAAGAATACAACATTTTTCGTAATTTTAAAAAATAATTTAAATAATTGCTGACATGGTTTGGGCTACATGGCTCTACTGAAGCAAGAAAGATGGTAATAGTAATTTTAACCGGCTTGGCCTGCCTACCTATGAGGCCACATTGCTCCTCAGCAAAAAATAAAAAAAAATAATAATAATAATAATAATAATAATAATAATAATTAAAAATTTAAGGCTACATTGCTCTTGAATACAAACAATTAAATTGCATAATCTATTAAGTTTAATTAGATCCATGTGATCTTAATTTCAAAACTACAAACTAGTATATCTTAAGACGAGTATAAGGGATTTCTTCCGGTAATTATCCTGTAATTATGTGGTGTGTGAAATGGAGAGATCATAAACACCTCCGGAGTATAATCAAGTGCTTGAAAATTTTTGGATACCCATGTTAACCATATATCCTTTGAGTTTATGCCTGCCCCTCAAGCAGTGTCCAAAATTTGCTATTATGGCCTTCGAAAAAAAAGCACAATTAAGTTAATCAATTTGTTGACTAGTAAATCAACCAAGTGGAGCACGCCCCTAACGTAATTGCGGTGCAAAAAGTTTCCCATATCTGCATAGACTGCATTCATGACTATGCTAACTGTTGCCATGATATAGAAGTAGGTTATGAACCTAAAACTCAGTGGGCATGCTAGATGAATAAGGCTAAGCTAGCAGATTAATGATACATGTGAACATGTTTGACATACTCTTGGTTTCTGGAAAACTCAAAAAATTGTTTTAACATTTTTAGTGATGTGTCAGTTGAATTTTTGTTAATACGTGCTAGGGCTACAAGACTGTCAACCTAAGAAGAATTTAGTGTTGAGTTTTTTTATTATTTATTATTGACTGATTGACTGTGAATTTTCACATTAAATTGCCTTTTTTTTTTTTTTTTTACTCTGTGAAAATTTCTAGAAAATCATAGATTAATCATAAATCAAAGTTTTAAATTTCAAAATTTTGTAGTCTAAAATTATTCATTGACATATGTATTAAGTACATAAAGAACATATATGCAATCATGTTAATCTTTTAAAATTTTATTTATATTGGATTTAGATTGTTACTAATCAAGCTAGCACCCAAGTTCCTTCTATGAAGACAAATTATATTGTTGTGTTGTACCAACCATTTGTTAAGAGAGTTAGCAACAAGCCCTGGACCAAGTCTCTATAATTACCCGTTCTGATAAACTGCAATTACATTAAATTAAAGCTTGTGATTATGAGTGAGTAGAGGAGAGAATATGTATTTTTTTGAAATAGAGGCTTTAATTTTTTTTTTCTTTTTTTGGTAGAAACGGGTGATCTTATTTATTAAACATATAGTTTATACAATAACAGCATTATTCGACCTCCAGGCACACAATCTTCTACTCCCGAGGCTGACCAAATCCCTTACTAAATAGTGAGATACAAAATTGGAACAAGTAGTATAAACAGAAAAAAGATGCTGTTGGTAGCCTCCTCGTTTCGCAAGTGCATCCATGCATCCGTTTGCTTCACGATATATAAGATGCGCCTGCACCTCGCACTCCTGCCCCATGAGGCTCCTTAATGAATGCATGTATACTGTATTCACTATTAGTGAGAATCTCCACCTTGAGGGCATTGCTCTCATTACAAAGCATCCATATACCTCCAGAAAAACCAATCGGATCTACTCTCCTAGAATGGGTGTACAGAAGGCTGTCGCGATGTTGATTTCGCTTAGGTAGAGAAAACGAAAAATGGCTTCGGGCAGACGTTCCGTTGACTCCACACTGGTTGAACTCTCCTGGGCGTTCTGCTGCCAGACTAGCTGTGCAATTGGATAAGAAGAAAAGAGTGTTGTTGTTTCTTTAGAAGGGTACACGAGTAAGAAAAAAGGGGTGTTGTTGCTATTGCTTTTAATTTCATTGCAATATTATTATACATAAAACCTCCTCACACCTACCACCACGCACCCTTGGTGTAGTGGTTATTTTACACCTATCACTGCGCACCTTTGAGACAATGGTCACTATACAAGTATAAGTGCTTGTAGGGTGTGAAAAGAAATGACCGAGGTTCAGGTCTCCAAGAAAAAACTTCACACACATATGCTAGAATAAAATTTATATCTAAAAAAAAAAAAAAAAAAAAAAAAAAAAAAAAAAACTAAACTAAATTTCCTCATAGTCACACCTTATAACTATTTATTGATGTGTAAAGTGGGTTGCATAGTTCATAAATGATGCAAGAGAGTTTCTATTTATTGCTTGAATCCTTGAGACGCTCTAGACTTTGCTTGAGTGACACTTGGTCATGAGGTGTCCATTTGCATGTTTCTTCTCTTCATTTGCTACCACCTATTGTTTATGTCTGCTGAAATGTTGACAACTAACCTTTATCTTGGATGCATGGCTGACAAATAACAAGCTTAATTACTAATTAGATTCCAATGTCCAAAATGGCAGTCGGTATTTTGCAATTATTATAAGAGAAATTAACTTTGAGAACAACAGCAAGTTTAGCAGTAGAATGAGCTGCAACTCCAAGTTTGTTCAGTAAAAGTTAAAAGATCTCCTAACTCGACAAAACTCATAGTTAACAAAAGATAAACTTAAATTTACCAATTAGTTTGTTCAATAGAAAGTTTAGAGATCAAAAAGCATTACTAATGACACTAGAAATACACCAGTCAGTTAGTTTTTCCTCTTTGTCAGGCCTCAACTCTTAATTTCTCACCATACTACCAGAAGCAAGTGCATCTTAGTATTTTGTTTATAGCTTTAAATCCGAAATCCAAGTTTTTGTCTAAGGACTACCCTTTATGAAAAGCTACCAAGGCATGTCATGTAGCCTGAGTTGTTGGAGGAGTACAATGATTTTTATTCAACCAAAGCAAGAATATAGGAATTACCATTGGATTTGAACATATCAAGTGCAACTGCACGACCTATCATTTTAAAAACCTTGCTTGGTATGAGTAGAGACCCTTATTTGCCCTTATTCTAGAACAATTCATTAACAAACACTTCTTTTATTGTCGGTCTTGTGCATATAAGGCATCTTTTTTTATTTTTCTTTTTTTGGGTAGAAAACTAGAAATACTTGAATTTATTAAAATAATTTCTTTACAAAGATGTTCTTTCTCTTGAAGGATTCAAGGTTTTGCAATTAAAAACATCCTTTATGCTTAAAAACATCTATATTCAATTGATACAAACTGTTAGGCAGATCAAGTTTATAAAAATTTGATTACAAATGAATGTAATTGATAAATTAAGCAGTTGATAACACTAATGTATATAATCTCCACGAATTTGAAAGGTAGATTAGGCAGTTGATACACTTTCATGTAACATATAACATGCAATAGGAAGTTTCCACACGAAAATTACTTGTAGAATTTGTGGAGTTTGCATGTTCATTACAATTCACAAACACTGTCTTTTCTATCTCACGAACACTAGCATAGTCATTGATGCATGCCAAGAAAGGCAAATACACTTTATTAATTGTTTCTTATTAGTGGATGCATATAGATACATTAACAGCATAAACTAGCTAGCAGCTATATATATGGATAGCTAGCTAGTGTTTTCGTTGCCAAACACCACACATCTCCTGGAGTTCGTCGGAAAAATCAGCAGTACCTCCAAGAATAGGGTATGGAATTGGATAGCTCAATGAGTCATGAACGCATTCACACATTTCTTTGGTTCCGATGTCTTCCTCAATCATTTACATGTAATTGAGGCTGAAACAGCATAAAATAAGCCCGGGAATATCCATGTCTCTTGCTTTGAGAAGAGGCTTGCATTCATCGATGTCTACACTCACCAATTCACAATAGGGAGAGAAAGGTTGTCCTAGTCTTCTGTGAGTTCTTCTTGCACTTGTTGTGGTCATCATCAATATGGTGAGGAGGAGGAAGGAGATAAGGAGCATTGTCTTTATGACAAACCTCGTTGTGTTTCCTTATACGGTTTCCTTTTTAAGTATTTTGTGTTGTAACAACTAACAAGTGTTTGTGTTCTACAATGTCACTCACTCATGGCCTTATGCCCTCTATAGAATTTTCATGGAGAGTATTTCAATAGGCATGTACTAGTTAGCTCACCTGAATTTTTTACATTGAATTGCACTTAAATTATAGGTGAGAAACAAACACGTACACGAAGGAAAGAAAAAAGAAAGAAAATGGAGATTTGACACAAAATACACCGTAAATTTTACTCAAAAGTTATAAAATCTTAAAAAAAAAATGTGAAATTGTAGCTCTTTTAATTCCATAGATAGGAATGAGAAAATGAAGGTCCTAGAAGTTGTCTAAATGGGCTAGTGGAAAAATAAGACCTTATACCTATAGTTGTCAAATGTGAATCTCATCATGAATCCTTTTGTTTTGTTTTGTTTTTTTTAATCTATTAAGTGTTCATTTGGGAATATCTTATTTATTTTTTTGTTAAAAAATTTTTGTTGAAAGTTTGTTAAAGTATATTTGTATTTTGAAAAAGTGAGAAAATATGGAAAAAAAAAATAGTAAGATTTTAAAAAGTTATATATAAAAGCTAAAAGTTGAAGTTGATGCCAAACATACTCTAAGTCTACATGCGTGTCTTTTAAGAATATGGTGCAAATTGTAAATTTTGTTAAACGAGAGAGAGAGAGAGAGAGAGAGTCAATGTTATATCACCTATCAACATTTAACAGGGTCAATCACAAAGTTATAAGAATGTTCTATCTCTTCGAGTCAATGTTATATCACCTATCAACATTTAACAGGGTCAATCACAAAGTTATAAGAATGTTCTATGTCTTCCATCTAAAGTCATCTCCAATCCTTAGTTAATGAACGTCTCTCCTCACCATCATCACCTCCCTCCCTTTGTGATATATGCATGTGTTGAGATTGAATCAAATAAATAGTGAGATTTTTTGAAGGCAAAAGTGAATCATGCATTGATTATCATCGAGAAAGATGATACTAATTGCAAATTATTTATTTATTTATTTTATTTATTTTATTTTTTTGTGGGCATTCAATCTCTTTTTTATTTAAGGCAAATAGGTTTCATGCAGATGATGTTCTACCTATTTTACAAATAAAATAAATATTCTTAACAATTGTGTCAAATGAGGAGCTAATGGAGATGGAACTTTTTTTTTTAGAAGAATATAGAGATGGACTTTTGTATTGTGACGACTGTCTATGATTTCAAATTCCTCTTGCCCCGGAGGTGCAGGACTCAAGCTGCTGGACATGTGAAATTGGGTTTAGTGGTGGGCTCGGTTAGGTGGAATTGTGATGCGAGCCTGAAACATATTGGGCTTTTTTTTGTCTTGGAATAGTGAACATTTTGGGCTTGCAAGCTTAATTTTTATTTTTTAAATATAAAAAATAAAAAATAAAAAAAACACCCTTAAAGACCCCTTAACAAAGCATACCCATGAAAGCTGAACTACGCCACAAAATTGTTCCTATTGAAACTTTTTTTTTTTGTAGAAGAATGTTACTATTGAAACTTCTTGCCTATTTGTAATGCAATTTTGAAGGAAAAAGGGTATTATAAATTTAAAAAAAAATGCTAAGTTTACAACAAATTCTAAGTGGCAAGTTGTTTTTACTTTTAATCAACACTGATTTTTTTTTTTTTTTTTTTTTTTGGTCCACTAATAACTACTTGCTGACTAGATGTGTTCTAAACGTAATATTTTACTTATATTCTACTAAATAAGTTATATAATTTTTTTATATACAAGATAAAATTTTAATTATTCATTTATTATTTTGTTTAAGAGGCACTAATTACTCTAATTATATTCTTTCTAACCATATTAGTTTCCAAGGTTTTAATAATAAAATTTTAATAATTTTAGCATTTTGGCTTTGAGAGGCAAGCTTTGCAAATTTGCAATACTTAGTCAAGCATGGCATCATTACCAAAAGCTTGATAAGCCTTAGGCCTACTCTTGAATGAATGTTTTTCCTAACCAAACAAGAGATGGGACCTGGCTATTGTTCTTATCCAGAAGGCTCCTTTTATGAAGTTTGGAGGAAAGGTTTATAGAGAGTTTTGGTTCTTTTATAGGTGGACATGATTTATAATATATTGCACTAGAAGCAAATAATTGGGATCTCATTATTTACCAAAAAAAGTAATAATAATTGGGAACTCATGAAAGACTTCACCAATTTTTGAAGACCTAGAAGTTCTATTAGGGATGTTCCAGAATCTACAATATTGAGTTGTGTCAGAAATACTATTTCAAGTATAGAAGGCAATTGAAGATCTATAATATATACATATTATTCAATTATGTCACTACATAATTTAATAATTTTTCCCTTTCTTTTGGATGTAACCAAAAACATCCCCAACCCAAAACAAAGGTTAATAAAATAAAGGAACTTCATGAAAGACAAAAAGGTGAAATGTAAGCAAAAGTGAGTTGATTATTGCTGTAATACTAAGCAAAGTGACTTTTTTTTTTCTTTTTTCCACAAGAAACTCAAAAAGGTCAAACAGAACAAGTCATGAATCATGATATACATATTTAATCACCACACTATGAAATAATTGATGTTTAAATATTGAATATTCATTATGGATTTGAGTTAGCTCAGAATCTCTAGCTAGCTAAAAGGAATATAAAAAATATAAATAAATATAGTAGAAGAATACATTCTTTATTGTTTCTCTATCTACTCTTCAACCGCCACGCTATCCTCTTTTTTCCATTTTCTTTTTTTACTCTTCAATTATTTAAAAAAGGGTGTTAAATTCTGTCTACTGCAAAAGGACAAGGGCATCTGAGACGATAAGAATGTGTGGAAAGCAAATTATTGGATGGGGCTTACTTTAGCTATCCAATTCATTATTTTTAATCAGACCCACACAAAAAAAGAAAAAAAGAAAAAAAAAAGTTCATAGAACTTTATTTGGTTTTTAGAGTTATAAATAATATTAAATTGTATTTGTTTAAATTAATTAGAATTCATTCTCTTTTTAAATAAAAAAATTTAATTATTTCCTCTCTTTTCTTTGAGATAACACTACATATTTCCCGATTTAATTAAGTTTGATATATTTTTTTAAATAAATAAGGTTTATGTACTGAATTAGAATTTTTATTTATTAATATTTATTAATTATATATATATATATATATATATTATATTATATACAAACACAAAGTACTGCACCGGTTAGTGTCGGTTGAGACTAGATAGATAATTCCAAAGATATCCATTTTATACGTTAGATTGAAATTATTGAATGGTACACTGGATTGTAAAAAATGTGTAGAAAATTATGATATATAGAATATTATTGGAATCAATGAGTATCTCTTCTTTTTTTTTTTCTTTTTTTTTTTTTAATTTTTTTTTATGAATTATTAATTAAGAGTATGGAATCTTAAAATTCCTTAAGTTAACCTTTTTTTGTTCTATTATAGAATATTAAGTGAATGTTTATCTTCTTCTCAAAAAAAAAAAAAAAAAAAAAGTGAATGTTTATCTTTAATATAATATTATTTGGATTTTTTTTTGTTTTGGAAAACTAATATTATTTGGATTTTATCCATTGGATTAGTGCCATTCCAATCAATACAATTTTTTTTTATTTTTTTTTATAAACAATAAAATCTATATCTGTATATATAATTTGAAATTTTGAATAGGATTAATTGGTGCATTTTTAGTATTTATATTTTATGTATTTCCATATTACACCGTTTTTTTTTTTTTTTTTCTAAAGCTACATCATATTATACCATTTTTAGAAATTTAGAAAAATTAATTTACGATGATAAATTGATATATTGACTCTTTTTAATAAACATGAGACACCGTTGCAATAGACATGATTTTATTCTTTCCAAGAAAAACTCCAAGCTTTTTTAAAAAAAAATATTTATTAAAAGTTAGAAAGGTAAACTCCAAGTTAATTAAAAAAAATTCTTTCTCAAAAAAAAAAAAAAAAATCCAAGTTTCTAACTGTTTCATATCAATTATCAGCAAATTTATCAAGTTTAAAATAGACAACAAGGCAAATTACACTCTCTAAATTTGACCAAAATTTATTTCAATCCTTTAATTTTACTTACGTTCAATTGAGTACTCCAAATTTTAAGCTTATTCAATTAAAGTATTTTCATTAAATTCCATTAAATATTGCGATTAAGTGTCTAAATTTTATTTTATTTTTCAAAATTTTCAAAGAAAAATTCAATTAATTTTTAAAAATTATTTTCCATAATTTTAATTTTTTTATAAGTATTTTAACTAAAGTTGAGAGAGAAGAATTTAATTAAATAAACTTAAAAGACTTAATTTAACGAAAACAAAGTTAAAACTGAAATAAATTTTGTTCAAATTTAGAAAATACACTTTACATTTTTTCCTTTAAAATAATAGCATAAAACACTTCGTTATTGATTTAAAAAAAATGATAAAATAGTATTAATATGAGTTTATATAGACTCTATGAAAGTAATATTTATCTAAAAGAAAAAAAAACCCCAGGGAAGCCAAAAAGTCACTGAATAATAAAGAGAGTGGCTGTACCAATCGGAAAAAAAGCAGCAGCATGGTTTTTTGCTTGTAAACAAGCCTTTTTCTGCACAGGAAACTTCCTGGAACCACTTATATACACACACACACACACGCTATACATTCATAACAATTACCATTATTAAAAGCTATAACTTTTAAGCCCACAGATTTCTTCGCTCACCGAGGGAGACCACCTTTGACTCATCCTACGATTCTTCCTGGTACCCAGAAAAAAAAAAAAAACCACTAATGTGACTGAAGTTGACTTGCTCTCTTAGCAAAAGGTAAAATAAAATGCCTGTGATGTTTACATAGAATCTTATTAGATTTATTTTTAACAAAAAAAAAAAAAAAAGGTGCTTGTTTTTGTTTTTGTTTTTGTTATGTTTTTATAAATTTGTGATATTTGTTAGTTTTGATGGGAAGTTTTGGATTTTGGAAATGGGGTTTTGTTGTTCTATCTTTAGGCTATAAATTGTTGTGTTGTTTTGTATGATATATGAGAACAATGTGTGTGATTTTGAGATTCGGCTTCAGGAATTTTGTTTATTTTTGGATTGTTTGGATTGTAAATTATGGGTTGGGACTAAGAAACTACGAATTAAGATGATATGTAGGAGTATGCTTGTTGGGTTAGCATCTTTTGGAGTACATTTCTTGCTTTAGGCGTGTAAAAAATTATTTAATTTTCAGTTCTGAGAGTAAGAGTAGTACTTTGTAAGATAGTTAATCTTTTTTGGAATCAAATATAATGCTAACTGGTTTGTCCAAATTAGAGTTCGAGCCTTGGTCTAATGGCAAGTGCCTTCCACCAAAAATGACAGTTCCCCTATTTGAGTGGAGGAATCAGCCTCTCAATAAATAAATAAATATATATATTATTGGGGATAAGGTTGTCTACCAATCGCCTTTCCCAAGCCTTTGCAAAAAGTGAAAGTTTTGTGCAATGGGTACAACCTTTTTCTTTTGTATGTGTTCAAAATTCCAAATTGTGAACTCCTAAATGCTTCTTTTTTTTTTTTGGTTAATTAGGGTTTTAGGTATTGAGTTTGATAAAAAAAAAATGGTGTTGAGGTTGCATCAATGCTCTTATTTCATCTGGCAGTTGTGTTCTTATACTTTGGATATTGCAGAATTTCTGTAGGATATTGGGGTAATGGGTGGGATTACTTCGAAGCGGGCAAGTTCTAGACAGGCTTCATCAATAGGGTCTAATTCATACTCATGGAGTCATCAGAATCATCCACAGCCACCGTACGCACAACCAACCCAAGAGTATTGGCAACAGCAGCAGTTTGCAACTCCACCTCCGACGTATGGGGGTGGTCGGACCCCTGAGCCAAGAAGGCAGTTGGAGAGGAAGTATTCAAAGATAGATGATAATTATATTAGCCTGGAGCAGGTATATTGTATAATGTATGCACATTATTTCTAATGGATGAACTGGTGTAATTGGAGAATGTCAAGATATTGCTCATTTCTTTTGAAGATTTAGCGTGCTTTAACTAGGAATGTGTTCAAGGGTGTGCTTCATAGTGAAAAAATCTGGTTCCTACATCTTGAGTTTTTTTTATTTTTTATTTATTTTTAAATATTCTCAATTTCCATTTTAACTAAAGAGAAGATGTTTGATATTATCATTGTTGTAATTATATTTGAGATGCTTAACATTATTATAGTAGGACTTTCACATTGATGGCATAAACTAATGAATTGGAAGTGCATCAACTGTGAAATGTTTACTCTTACCTCAGTGATGTTATTTTCTAACACTTATTTATTTATTTATTTATTTTAAGTTATTCTCTAACACTTCATGATATGATCACAATTTACACTAAAAAGGCATATGGTGTTCTTATAAGAGTTGTATAGGAGTACCTTTTTTGCTATAGGGGATGGTGCCTTGGTGAGGCGTTGGACTCTGCATACTATGGTTATATTTTTAAAAATTTGCTTTGTACTATGAGCAAATCTCTAAAGGAGTTGTGGTGGTGTTGGGCATGTCCTGCATGTGGTCAACCTCATGGCATGAACATGGGATAATGTATCTGTGCTTCATATTTAGTTATGTACTCACTCAAATACATAATGTATTTGCTTTGTTCCTCATGTACATCAACCTGTTTTCATCTATTGGTGCACTCTTGGTGAAAATGCAACTGGTTGATTGCATTTGTTTATGGCTCGCTATGTCTTGATATTTTCTGTCTTTGAAGTAAATCTGAATTTTCAGATAATTGTACTTACTGGTTTCTTTGTCTGGGTGTTATCATGATGTTGTTGAAGAAAGTATAGATAATTTTTTGTAGAAAATATGAACTTTTAAAATATTTGTTCTTATGATTGGCATATACATAATGGTGATTTTAACTGCTCAGTGGCATAATGACATTGTAAAATTCTTTACTTACCTCAGGTTACTGAGGCATTGAAACGTGCTGGTCTAGAGTCTTCCAATCTTATTGTTGGTATTGACTTCACAAAGAGCAATGAGTGGACAGGTTTGGCCTCATAATGGTGCATATAAGCCCATCTTTCATTATTTAGTAAAGTATGTTTAACTTGCTTTCATATCAGGTGCAAGGTCATTTAACAGGAGAAGCTTGCATCATGTTGGAGATGAACAAAATCCTTATGAGCAAGCAATATCTATTATTGGAAAAACATTGTCTTCCTTTGATGAGGATAACTTGATTCCCTGTTTTGGATTTGGAGATGGTATCTATTCTATAGAGGTGTTACATTGGTATTTTCTTTTTGAAATTCATCCTCTGGATAACTAAGATTATATATAATTCTACACATTGGCAGCATCAACACATGATCAAGAAGTTTTCAGTTTCTATCCAGACGAGAGATTTTGTGATGGATTTGAAGAAGTATTGGCACGATATAGAGAATTGGTCCCTGTTCTACGACTTGCGGGTTTGAATCTGACCATTCTTTTCACCTTCGTTTTTTTATTGGTCTTTACTCATGGTATTTTTGTCTCCCCTTCCTGCAACAGGGCCAACATCATTTGCTCCTGTCGTTGAAATGGCCATCACTATTGTTGAGCAAAGTGGTGGCCAGTATCATGTATTATTGATAATTGCCGATGGACAGGTACCTTGTCTGTGCTCTTTTCTTTGTAACAATTTATAGGAGACTCCTGATCAAGATGAACATACTTTAAAAACTGATATTATTCTGTAATTTCTAGTACCAAATATCAGAGAAAAAAGAAATTCTTTAGTGTTAAATGATGAAAGTGCTAGATTTCAAGAAATTATGAAGTTTTTGTTTAATTCCAATAGAAACCTAAAATTCATCATTTTGAATTTAGCCATTAATGAAACTTGTTTGACCCTGTATATCTAGTGACCTCCTTTCCAAGGAAACTTGGAATATACATAGTTTATTTAAAAAGATTGTTATAATTCTCTGGTATTGTTGATAACAAGAGCAACTGAAATAATTACTATAATTATTTAAACTTGGGAGAAAACACATTACTATAGAATAAATGGCAGAGTTCCTAGGTCACCAAGAATTTGGACTTATTTGTGTGAAGGGCTTATCAAATAGATTTCCCTGCCATACATATGGCTACAAATATCTAATAATATTAGTAGCCTGTCAGATTTTCCTCATTAATGAAAGGATTAACAATTGAAGTAGAATCTTAGAGCGAAGCTCAGGAAAGGCACAAAGCCAATCCCACGGAACAGTGAAGCTTCATAGGGTATTTCTGTCCAGGTGCAGGTAGTAACATCTCATTGGTTGCTGGCTTTTTCTTAGAGGAAGCTGGACCTAACAAGTTTTAAGATTATAGCCAAGTTCCAGTTTAACACCTATTGTCTATATTAGTATAGCAATACATGCAACTGGGAAAGTTTAAGTTTTTTATTGGAAAGTTTAATTGCAGTTAGGCATGCTACATTGGTGAGCTTGTCTGTGTTTGGTGTTTGTTATTTCAGATTGTTTATACCATATACCTTAAAACAGTGGGTTCTTGCAGGTGACAAGAAGTGTTGATACCGAGCGTGGTGATCTAAGCCCACAAGAAAAGAGAACTGTTGATGCAATTGTGAAAGCCAGGTATTTCTTATAATTCTCTTTTTTGTATTTAAATACTCTTCTCAAAAAACTTTTTTAATATTCTTGCAATTTGCAGTGAGTACCCTTTGTCAATTGTTTTAGTCGGTGTTGGAGATGGGCCATGGGACATGATGAGAGAATTTGATGATAACATCCCTGCTCGTGCCTTTGATAACTTCCAGGCAAGTTTCCATAGCTATTTGGATATCATTCTGCTCTATTTTGGAGCTTGTATCTTTTGACTTATTATTGGTCAATGTTTGATTGAGAACTAGAGTGTTCTTTTGGCTTTTGCAGTTTGTGAATTTTACAGAAATAATGTCAAAGAATATGGATCGTTCCAGAAAAGAAGCAGAATTTGCTCTAGCTGCACTGATGGAAATACCATCACAGTATAAAGCAACACTAGAGCTTAATATATTGGGGTAACAATAAATGAATTTTCTATTGTACTTGATGGTTCTGCTGTACCAGCATATAACAATTCATTTGCCATTTATTCTTTTTTTATTTTTATTTTTTTCCCCATTGTTCAATCAGTGCCAGTAGGGGGAACGCTATAGACAGGGTTCCTCTTCCCCCACCCATGTATGGTACAGCTCCCTTCAACACCAGAAAGCCTTCACAGTCAAGCAGTTTTCATTCAAGTGCACGTTCTTCTGGTGTACAGGAAACTGTTGGTGTCTCAGCTCCTCTAAGTTATGCTTCTGATAATCACGTAATGAATTCTTCCTACTTAAGGAATTGACTATGTGCCTTTGATAATCATGTCATGATGGCAGTCTTAAAATAGTGATGGCAATGTCACTAAAAGTAGACTGTTGTATCCATGTGGTCTCAAGTCAATTTGAGGAATTTTGAACTCTTTTTTTTTTTGGGTGGTCCTGACAGGTTTGTCCCATTTGCCTTATCAATTCAAAAGACATGGCCTTTGGTTGCGGACATCAGGTAATGCAGTTGGCAATTTTCTCAAATCTTTTCTTCAAGCCTAGATGAAAGAATGCATATGTGACTTAGATTTTACAAATTTTCAGACATGTTGTGACTGTGGAGAAGATCTTGAGTTATGCCCCATTTGCCGGAGCTCCATCCAGACCAGAATAAGGCTCTATTAACTGGGAGCTGTTCTACTGGCAAATTTTGAGGTTGGCCTCAACTTTGGCTTCCAGACTTTTCCGGTCTCTTTGCTGGTTGAGAGTTGGTGCTGGATTTAATTGGAAGCAATGTCAGATCTCGTAAAATTAGAGGCAAGGGGTTACTCATCAGATCTTGTGCCTTGTATATTTTGTGTTTCTTATTAATTCATAAGAATATCTTGTGTCCTTTTAATTCCTAAGGTTTATTTCAAACATTTATAGGACCTGGTAATAGTCAAAATTGCTGCTCTTTGGTGCTCTACCATGGTTTGAGTTTAGTCTTGTTGTCATTGTAGTAAATTTTTTCATCACTTTGTTCCAAATTTAGTTAACTGTATATAAGTAATTTTCTTTCTCAGTCAGTAAGAGCTCAGTAAGCATTCAGTTTCTGTAATGCATTAGAGTTTTTCCAATGTCATCTTATAAACATGATTTTGCAGCCAAGCAAAACAAAGCAATAAACGTGTAGATAGTGGTTCTTATAAAGGGTCACATTATTAAGTGACCATTTATTGTTGTTTGGTTGACTAGAGATTAGCTAAGTGGATGAGCCACAGTGAATGCGTAGAGTATCTTTGGAAGGAGGGAAATTGCAATGCTATATGGAGCGTATAGCAATGTTAATGTTGTACTAGCATGCACAATATTCTAGATCATTTTTTTGTAAGCATCAATATGCTAGATCACTTTTGTAAGAATCTCCAAATTTTTGAAGCATCATTATTCTGCATGCATGCACAATTAAAGGGTCTTTTTTTTTTTTTTTAATTTGAAAATATCTTCTGTAGCCCATTACATTATGTGCTGCATGTTCCAACTCGTCACAATTTTTATCAATTCTCAGTTTCTTCAGTTTGCTAAAAATTATTTATTATGAGATGGTTCATGAACATGTATCCACGGTGAGATTTTTTTCCAGCATTCTTGAAATTATTCCAGCTTGTCCCAAGGAAAAACACTCACAGTTGTAGGTCTAGGCTATTTGAAGATGACCACATTTGCTCAAACCCTTGTTGTTCTGCTACTTTTTAAAACCAACGTATTCCCTTATACCAGTTGACTCTCTCTCTCTATCTCTCTCTCATATGTTAGGTACTCTATCTTTGGCTAGTCCATAGGTTGGTTTCACATTGGAACCCGCCAAGGGTAGGTGCCATATTAGGCTGCCTTTCCTGGATTTTGACATAGCCTAAGCTTTGATTTTGAGCTTCATTATCTGCCAACCCTTATAAGAGCTGGATGCGATTCGTATTGAGACTGGAACATAACTAGTTTGTTGAGATTTGGTAAAGCTGTTCCATCAGCCAAAGACTTGTGTAAATTCAGTGAATTTTTAAAGATAATCAAATTGACTTTTGCATGCAAATCTATAGAGGCTGAAGAGTCTGAAATTTTAGCCAACTTATTTCTCCCCAGATGCGTTACTGCCCTGTGGGATTGAGTTCACTCGAAATAGTCACTTTTCTTGAATGCGTATTTAATTGGCTTGAACCAAAACACAGCCAAATATATAATCATCTTTACTGCACAGTATTCAACACAGTCCATCACCCTCCTGACCATCACATAACTGACAAAAAAACACTATTCTCTTGCTTGAAGTCATTTGATCATTGGAACCCTTTTGTATTTCCATTCTGTTTGATTTAGTGGTGCAGTTGGAGCTTGGAGGGTCCTCGGGAGGAAGCAAGCCAAGGGCAATGGCAGCTCCTTCAAAATGTCGGTGTATTGGCTATGCACATGGCATTGACCCACCATAACACTCATAATATTTGATCAAACAGAGGCAGAGTGGTCTGGTTAACAACTCTTGCAGCGTGACAATGGAAGAAGGTGCAATAGCTTTAGTAATGATTTAGAAGATTCTGTCATGTTATGTTCACTCTGTTGAGTACGACATTTCGAGTAACAAGATTATGCCTCTTAAGGCTTTATGCTGATCCCTGGTGCTCCTCAGGTTCTTTCTTGAGCAATGGAACACTAACACAAACTGGTGGATATGGCAGTGGTTCTAGATGAATTCGATACTTATGACTGGATGCTACAATCATACCTCTACAAACCAAATACTAAAAAACAAGGCAGAAGGTTCTCAGTCCTCTACCAAAATAGCTAGAATGTTATCATTTATCAGCCTCTCTCTTTACCTGATGGGAGGGCCTTGGTTGCTGGTGATAACTCTAACAATAGGTACAGTTTCAAAAACGTAGTCTACCCAACTGAAACTTAGGTTACAAGCATTTGTTCAACACTCACTGATTGGCAATACCATAATTAGAGTCTGGCTAAGGATAAAACTTAGGTACAATTCCACAAGCGTTATACTTCAGGTTTTCCAAATTAAATTCAACGATATGATTACACTAATTAATGAATTATGGTTGAATTTAATTGTTTTTGGAGACGACAATACAATTTTTTCTACATTGATAAATGCAACCACATAATTGAATTTAATTAGGGAATTAATATCATGCATAAAGAAGTGTAATTGAGTTTTGGGTTAATGCAGTCCTCCCCCCCACCCCCCCCCCCCCCCCCCCCCCCCCCCCAATTTTTGTAGACAATACATTTGTAAGAGAAAGCAAGACTTTATTTTATTAATTAGATATGACATAAATTTGTAAGAGAAAACAAGACTTTATTATGTAGAATTATTAATTAGACATGACATAAATTCTCATGAGTGACTCAGCACAGTGCCACTTGCAATAACTTGTAGCATCTATGGAATGAACCATTTGGGTTATATTAAACTGGCTAATGTCCCGTGTGATGCATGGATACAATATAAATTTATTTTAAAATATTATATAGGAAATTATCTTTATGACCATGCAACATAAACTCCTCTTTTATTGATTATTTCCTTACATGGTTAAGATAAATAAAATGATAATATAAAACTTTGCAACATATTTTCAAAAGTAAAATAAATCCAATTAGTGCTCTTATGTCTATCAAATATTGATATGCATGTTGGAAAAAAAAAGTCATATAGTTGACCGGGCTTCAAAATTGCAAATCCTAGTCATTTTGTTGAGTTGCAAAAACCATAAGTGTTAATGTAACTTTGACAAAATACCAAAAAGAAAAACACATGGGTAATTTTAAGAATTTATTTTGATCAAACCTCTGTCAAAGAAAATATTTCTTTTTAATCACTATCATATTTTATGAGTACATCAAGGTTGACTATACTTTAGCCTAAGCAAAGATTCAGTACACTTTTAGGCATGTCACAGCCATACATATAGATACTCTAACCAAGCTAATTGCTGAATTAGTACAATCATGAACAATTATTAAATTAGTACCTGTAAGCTTAGTTGTATGCTCATCCAAGGCACTGACATTTGTTGGGAAGATGTCTCCCAAATTCTTGCATAGTAGTTGTAGTAGCAACATCACCATTAATTTAGCAAAAAGAAAAAACATCACCATTAAGCCCAACAACTAAGTGAGAAAAAAACATTTATAAGTGAAGGGGTTGATCACCATAAACATTTACCATTTGTACTACTTTTCTGAGTACAGTTAAGGTTTAGTACCATTCGCCTATTAGGTCTTGCTCTATTACAACTATCAGTATTATGGATCATTGCTATGTCATTAGGCTTTTTACTCGTATGACTTCCACCTCCAAATTTCTTTGCCAACTCTATGTTTGTGTAATAGATCTATGCAATCTTTTTCTTGTACATGATCATATGCCTTCTTTGGAAAATGTATTTCAAAAATACTTCCTTTGTTTTGTTTTGTTTTTTATTATAAATTTTTTCTTATTGAATTATAAACTAAATACTTCAAATGAATATAATATTTGGGATTCAACAAACAAATCAATATATATATATTTTTTTCTGTGTGTTAACAATTATTATTTTTTAATTTCATTTCTTATTGAATTACAAACAATTTATAGAGACAGCTAAACTAAATACTTTAAACGAACATAATATTATGGGATTGAACAACAAATCTATAATTTTTCTGTGGGTTAACAATTGGTTTATATTTATTTATTTATTGAAGTATAAATAGTTTTTAGAGAGCTAAAACTAAATACTTCAAGCAAACATAATATTTTGGGATTCAACAATAAAAAATAAAAAATAAAAAAACTATTTAAGAGTAACATGAAATTTTGAAAATGATCATACTTTTTGGAAATGAAATGTAAATATTGGGAGAGAAATTATAGAAGCATAACCTTTTGATTCCTAAGGAGACGGGAATATATAAAAGAATAGATTTTACAACATGCAAAGCCTTTCACCTACACCTGGGAAGGGTCAAGCCTAGGTCATGATATGTAAAGTAATAAATAGGATTGGGCTTTTGATAAGGTTTAGTCTATTTTTAAAAGGTAGTCCATTGTTAAAAGTAATTATCAATAATAGCCCATATTTTATGTAATAATAAAAATAAATTATTGTGATCTATTGGGTAGCAGTTTAAAAAATGAGTTAGGCTTAAGTCCAGTGTCCAGTAATACTGGACCCGTTGAGATGATAACATATGTTCACTTTTAGACATGTGTCACCATCTGACCAAGTCTAGTCCAGTCCTAAAAAAACTTAATGAAAGAGGTTAAAAAAGCTAAATGCAAAATTAAAGCGCCACATGGCAAGAGCTCATGCACTCTTGCATGAGGTCTCTCCTTATATATATATATATATATATATATATATATATTGATTATAGACCCTACAAAACCACCATTTATCAATTACAGACCCTACAAAACCAAAGCCCAGCTAATACACTTTTTGTGTGTGAGATCAAAGATAATGTGCGTTAAAGTTATATATAAATATAAAAGAGAAACAAGAGAGATTCCCAACCTATCTTCAAGGGGTAAAAAAACCTAAGAAAGAAGAAAGGAGATGGGGATGGGCCAGTCCCAATTATAAGAGACAATTTGACCAGCCACATTCTGCGACAAAAAAGTTTACATTCTTGAAGACAAAAATAAAATTCCAAGAAGACAGAGAGCCTAAAACCCTTTTCAATTAATAGAATAAAGGAGCTAAAAACCATGGGGGAGGAATGTAGCTGCAAAAGAGCTTCAATAGCTCCTTTGGAATCTCCTTCAAAGTTAACATATTGAAATTTATGGTGGATAGCGAGTTTTATTACTTGAAAAGCTGCATAGGCTTCACCTTGAATCGATTTTGTGGGGGGAAAGAGATTTGGGTGGACAAACACAACATCCCAATATTCAACAGCAACATTGAAGGAAGTGAAAGAAGCATGGGTTAGATGGCGACATTGAAATTAACCTTCACCCAACCTAATTGTGAAGGACACCAACATATGTTTGAGGTTGAAACTTGAAACTAATAAGGTCCAGGTTGAAAAGTGGTCAAGATAGGCCTTTTTATTCTTTTCAGCATCTTTTGTAGGATTTGGGATGTGCTCAGGAAAAATGGTTTGTTTACAGAATCTCCAAATATTTTCAAACATGACAGTAGCAAAGAGAGTAAACCTGTGACCTTTATTAGGAATCTTCAAAAATTGATGTGGAAAGATGACATATTTTACAAGATCACTTGGAGTCATTGAGAAAATTATCTCATTTTTCTATATTTGGTGATAACCTCAAAAATGAGATAAAGTCATTTTCAATAGTTGAGCCATCATCATTAGTCATTGATTGCAGCAACCTAATTTGAGAATGAAAAGGCAAAAGCTGATGCAATACGAAAACTATTAGGCCAATCCCCCATCATTAGCCAAAGATTCCAAAATTATTGAGAACAACTCTATCTCATTTTGAGGTCACTACCAAATAAGGAAAATGAGATAGTTTTTCCAAAAATATTTTTTGAAAAATATCTCATTTTTTAGAAAACATTAATATCGAAACAAATGGAGCAAATACCTTGTGAATGTTCAAAATGGGTATGAAACACCTTTGAATGTTTAGACTCCAAATTACCAAAATATCAATTCAAGCTTATAATCAAACAATTAATGTGCGAAACATGAACATAAGCCAAACACAGAATTGATAACTAATCTAAGCCAAATATAAACACATTCACAGCAGTAAATATAAGGCAAAGATAAAGGGAAGAGAGATGCAAACACAAAGACAACACTCGATGTGTTATCAAACAGGAAACCGAAACCCTTGGCGTAAAACCTCTCCGCCGCCCTCCAAGCGGTCAATAATCCACTAGAAAATGTAGTTGGGATACATATACAGCAATAGACCCTCCAAGCCTAATCTACCCAGGTACCTAAGCCCTCCAAGCTTTCTGCTCCAACGAGGTTGTGTCGAACCTTTTTCTTCTCTAGCTTACCGGATTCCGCTATAGCTCATAGCATCAACCAATAACCATTGGTTCCTTCCCAAACTGCTTCCCTTAATACCAAAAGACATTCTCACAGACGTAGGTGTGGTGAGATAAGAATTTGGTCAATAGTCTCTCAAGGATGTATCAATGAAGAGGAAGAGAGTAGAGGAATTTGAGGAGTCTCTTAGTGAAGATTGGGGATGAGGCAATCTTGTTTTTCTCTAGGGTTTCTCTCTCAATTTTTCTCTCTGGAAGCTCTCTCAATATCATGGGTATAAGGGTTTATATATAGTGGAGTGAGAAAGGAATATGAAGAGACAGTTTTTGCCAAACAGGGTGAATTGGTGGCTTGGCCTCGCGACTGGTCTGAGTCGCGAGATCAAGTCGCGAGGTAACGGCCTGGCCAGCCTGGGACTTTTGTCCTGTAGTGCGACAGCTGGCGCGACCCTTCACTTCCCCCGTGTACTTCTCACGTGCCTGAAGTTGGCAGCTTGCAGCCGCGAGCCACTCGCGAGTTCTAGCCGCGAAACTCTGCTTCTTTGCACATACTTGAGCTTTTCTTCACATCTTCTCACACACTACTCTTACATAAATCCCACCTAAATACAGGGTTACTAAGTGTTTAAATTACAAGCAAATTGGCACGGAATAAAGCCAACAAGATGGTTAATTAAATTCAACCTTACACCTTGTAACTCAATTGGTATCTTTTGATGTTTCCAATAAAGACCTTGATTGCATTGCATCTAGTAAAAGCATACACTTCTGTTTATCAAAATCATAACAAAGGTTCTTAAAATTCTTCTTTCTCTTGAGATTTATTTATTTATTTATTTTTTTGTCAATTTTAATTAGTACAAAGTAAATTTCTAACTTTTTACTTGAATATTCTATTACTAGTCCTTGTGAATTGTTTGAACACAACCTTGTGCTAGAAAATTATGCAATCTTTTGTACTAAATCTATAAAACAAACATAATTTATGTGAAGGAAATCGTAGCCACGTACTAATCCTCTACCAAAACATTCCTCTTTGAACTATTCTTTGATGAAAGGTGATTGATGTCTGATGATAGAAAATCACAAAGGGTTACCATCTTTGACTCATTCTTAATGACCAGCATTACCAACAAATTCCTGCTACCATGGTTACATTAATTGCTCTCAGCTAACTTCTCCATTTGTGTCACTTTCTCTAAAACGTAAATAACACAAAAACACAAACTTAAGAGACCCGGTGAAATCCTATAAAAAGCAAACCCACCACACTTCTATTCACAATCACTACAGTCCTGGCTCTTAATATTAATATAGTTCATAACCCCATTTGAGCTTTGACGTGGCCTCAGAAAACTTTTCTTATTATAAACAGAAACAAGAAAGTTGGTTGAATGATGACGAATCAAAAGAAGAGGGATCACTCGTAAAGATAAGGAGATGGTCCAAGATTACAAGGTCACTAGGCAGGAGAAGCCCGAAGGTTCGAATTCCGGGCTTGAGGAAAAAGGAGAGGTTTTTCAATAGAGTTAAAGTTTCATGGAGAAAGGCTTTGAAGAGGTTGAAGAATGGACAGGTTCACATGAATGATCTATTTGGTGGAAATTATCTGTTTATGCAGTTTCATTATAGGACTCCTTTTCAGATGTGGTGAGAGACCTTATATGTGTCATGGCCTTCATGGCATGCCTTCTAGGCAAGGAAGAATTTCCTGAATATCTATCCATAAAATTTGGTTATGTATATTGTAATTACTCGTATAGTATTGTATGATGCTTAATACTTTTGTGTTATGTAAGTAATATGGCTCTCTTGTCTTTGAATTAATATGATTATCTTCTTCCTCTTTCTTCTTCTTATTTATTTATTATTATTTTTAGATAATTCAATTATTATAACTAGTGGCAGAAAGAAATTTGAATCCTAATTCTTCTCATAAAAAAGATCAAACAACGTCATTGAATTGCAAGGAAATTTTAAGAAATATACTAGAATTTTTTTTATTATAAATAGATAAATTAATAAAATAAAAGAGGCTAGCTAGTAATGGTAGTGTTGTCAAGAAATATATTTAATAAAATATTTCACTATCATACGTTCTAGAAAATTCTCCATGAATGACTTCAGACATAGTGATGTCGCAGAAGTCTGAAGAAAGCACACACAATACTTTCTTTGATGGAACAGAAACTAAACTGTTAGTTTCTAGTAGTAAATCTCGAATTTACGAGGGGTTTCCTTAAATCTACAAAGAGATAATTAGAATCCACCAGAGAAAGAATTTGACAAAAGTCTGTATTTTATTGATAATAATCTGATTTGCCTCTGACAGTTATAAAACATATAAATATTGATAAAAACATCTAAAAACCCTAATTCGCACTAATTATGTGATTAGGTGACAAAATACCGAAATTTACCAAAAATAGCAAAATTGAGTTAAATGCAGAATCATGAACTACTGATCTTAAGGATCATCTCAAAACAGACAGGACTTTATTCTGACTTTTAAACTAAAAGTTACTAAGGAAAAATAAATATTACTATAAATAGCAAAAACACTGTTTTCGGGGTATTAATGAAGGAATTCGTCTAAATTTTGGCGACATTCATAACATGAGTCTAGATCAGAATGCCGTTTCTCTTCAATCTCCAAATTTCATGCAATTTCAACACTGTCACCCTGGAAGACAAGTGTTGTCTGTTCTACATCACATAGTTGTTATGAAATCGACATATAACCAATACAATACAAAACGACCTTTTTCTTTTCTTTGAAAGCTTCTTCTATATTCTATGAAAATGTATGCTATAAAGTTAAAGCTTAGAGAAAACCTAATTAAATTTTAATTGGATTCTTAATTTTGCACTACGTGTCTTATTTAATTTTTAATTTTGTGTCAAATTATTGAGTATAAAAATCAAAAAGTCCAAATCTAATTAGATTCTAAATTGGATTTCAATTGGGGTCCAATATTTCGCCACATGTCCATCTAAGTTTTTAATTTTTATGACAAGTGAATTATTATGTACAAAAACCGAACCGTCTAAAACTAATTAAATTCTAAATCATATATATAAAATGAAAAACCATTACATATTTTAGAATTGTATGACTTAAAAAAAGTGTATACTAATACTATGTATAATTTGAACCTCTTCTAAAAAAAAGTATAATTTTTTTTGAGAAACAAACTAACTACAAAAAAGAAAAAAAATTGAACCGTATAATTGTGATTATATTTAATTGTACCTGTGAATATACATGGGGCTATACACTAGTATACAATGATTGTAAATAACAGAAGTCCTCATATTAGTCAATTTTGTCATTTATCTAATTCTTGGTTATTAAATATATATTGTACTTGTAACGAATTACATATATTCACGTATTTGCAAAGAAACTAGACTGCTGAACATCGTCAACAATCAACCGAATTGCAGAAATTGTAGTTACAACAGCAAGTAGAGAAAAAAGAATAATGTTGGACCAATGCCACACCTTCTTTTCTACTCTGGCTGTCTTTCCTTTGACCTGTAACAGGGATAGAGTAAATATATTTTAGTTTTACTTATTGCTTCTTTTATATCTTTCATAAGTAAAATCAAAGCAGTCCAGAAACGGTTAGTTACCTTGAGAAAAACCATACTTGGGATCACAAAGGTTATAGATATGAGCATAAATGATCCAAACTTGTTCACAAAGTCCCCCATGAAAGGAAAAGCTGCTGTCACGAATGTGTTAAATGAGAAGAGGACTGCTCGCACATAGAATCTAAGTTTGATGTTTTCTTTGGAATCCATGCTCTCATCAAGCTTGAGGAACTTAGTATCAAGGGTCTCACGAATTGGTGCAAGAAACATGTATGTTCATTATCAACACAATGAATCAGACTTCAGTTGAAAGGTCCCTATTAAGTCATTACAGCAATTTAATCGTAAGGACCATTCATAGAGTTTGCTATCTTTTAGCTTTTTGTGGACTTCTGAATTTTTTGTACTGGAAAAAATTATAATTGTAACGTTTCAACACAGCATAAACTTCAAGTAGAAGCTTGGTAGTATTAATAACAGAACTTTTGCAAAAGGCTTTATGGTAGTCCTTTGCCTTGAAGGTCAAGTTCTTGAGTAATTTTCCCATAACCTAAGGCTTACTAGAAAATAACTTAGAGGTGGCCTTTCCTATCCTGCTAAGGAGTATGGTTAAATCTGAGATTAACCTTAAAAAGAAAGTTAAACTATATATCTTCCATGCTGGGAGACTATAGACTGTAGAAAGGTCGCAAAGTTGATGACAATCGTGATCCATTTGGGATCGCTTAGCTCTTCAGGAAGGTATGTGGATACCACTGAACCATAAGCCCAGTAACCTACGATGCTTACACCATAGTAAACTAAGAGCCCTGCAGTGTATTGAGTATATAAGGCTTTCCTCATGTTCTCGACTGCTGGCTTGCGCGCAAAGTTGACTGCATAGTGAATATAGAAAGATTAATGGTAAATTATAGATTTTGAGATGAACTTCCTCTTCATAATCTGTCTATATTACTGTAGTAACCTGTATTTCGAGTAGCAAGCCGGAGGTGTTACAAACAAAATTTTCTTTTTAAATCCTCAATGGTATTTAAAATAAGGGTAAAACTGAGGTATAATTCTTCACCCTATCAAACAATACAATTTTTTCTACGTTCATTAATGCAACCACATGGTTGAATTTAAGTAGGAAATCTAATATCGCATCTAAAGTAGTGCACTTGAGTTTTGCGTTAATGCAGTTTTGGAGCCCCCCATCCCATGCTCGAGAAATTTTAAAGGATATACAATGGAGTAAAATTTTTGTAGGCAATACACATTTGTAAAAGAAAGCAAGACTTTATTATGTAGAATTATTAATTAGACATGACATAAATTCCCATGAGTGACTCAGCAGAGTGCCACTTTCAATAGCTTTTTTTTTTTTTTTTTGAGAATCAAACTTTCAATAACTTGTAGCATCTATGGAATGGACCATTTGGGTTATATCAAATTATAATTAATAACCACCATTTATCAATTATGGACCCTACAAAACGAAAGCCCAACTAATACACTGTGTGTGTGTGTGATCAAAGATAATATGTGTTAAAGTTGAGCCATCTTTTATATATATATATTAAAGAGAAACAGGAGAGATTCCTAACTCATCTTCAAGGGTAAAAAAAACCTAAGAAAGAAGAAAAGAGATGGAGATGGACCCATCCGAATTATAAGAAACAGCCTAACGAGCCACATTATGAGACAAAAAGTTTACATTCTTCAAGAAAAAAATAAAATCCCACCAAGACAGGGAGCCTAAAACCCTTTTCAGGTTAAAGAATAAAGGAGCTAAAAACCATGGGGGAAGAATGTAGCTGCAAAAGAGATTCAACAGCTCGAGTAAAACTTAGGTACTCCCAAAGCATGGAGAGTGGTATTCTTTCCTCTCACATTTAAAGTATGATCCACTATGAATCTGAGAAGAGGGAGTACTATTTATTTATGCTTCGAAAGTACCTAAGAACGTTCCCTTTGCAATCTCCTTCAAAGATAACATATTCAAATTTATGGTGGACAACGAGTTTTATTACTTGAATGGGCAAACGCAACATCCCCATATTCATTTTGGCACATAGTAGTAGTGAATAGGATGGGTTAGATGGCAACATCAAAATAATTAACCTTCACCCAACCTGATTGTGAAGGACACCGACATAAGTTTGAGGTTGAAACCTGGAACTAATAAGGTCCAAGTTGAAAAGTGGTCAAGATAGGCTTTTTTATTCTTTTCAGCATCTTTTGTAGGATTTGGGATGTGCTTAGGAAAAATGGTTTGGTTACATAATCTCCAAATATTTTCAAACATGACAGTAGCAAAGAGAGTAAACCTGTGACCTTTATTAGGAATCTTCAAAAATTGATGTGGAAAGATGACATATTGTACTAGATCACTTGGAGTTGTTGGGAAAAATATCTTATTTTATCATGTCTGGTGATGACCTCAAAATGAAACAGAGTTGTTTTCAATAGTTTAACCATCATTAGCCATTCATTGCAATGGCTTGATTTGAGAATGAAAAGGCTAAAGCTGATGCAATATGAAAACTATTAGGCCAATCCCCCATCATTAGCCAGAAGTTCGAAAATTATTGAAAACAATTTTATCTCATTTTGAGGTCACTCTCAGACATACAAAAATGAGATAGTTTTTCCAAAAATATTTTTTGAAAAATAACTCATTTTTTAGAAAACATATAATCAAAGCAATCAAAGCAAATACCTTGTAACTGAATTAACATCTTTCGGTGTTTCCAATAAAGACCTTCATTGCCCTGTATCTAGTAAAAGCATACACTTCCGTTTATCAAAATCATAACAAAGGTTCTTAAAATTCTTCTTTCTCTTGAAATTTTTGATGTTGTCAATTTTAGTTGATACAAAGTAAATTTCTAACTTTTTATTTGAATTTTCTAATACTACTCGTGAATTGTTTGAATACAACCTTGTGCTAGAAAATTATGCAATATTTTGTACTTAATCTATAAAACAAAAATAGTTTATGTGAAGGAAATCTTAGCCACGTACTAATCCTCTACCAAAACATTCCTCTTTGAACTATTCTTTGATGAAAGATGATTGGTGATAGAAAATCACAAAGGGTTACCATCTTTGAGTCATTATTCTTAACCAGCATTACCGACAAATTCCGGCTACCAAGGTTACATTAATTGCTCTCAACTAAATTCTCCATTTGTGTCACTTTCTTTAAAACGTAAACATCACAAAAACACAAACTAAAGAGACCCCGTAAAATCCTATAAAAAGCAAACCCACCACACTTCTATTCACAAGCACGACAGTCCTGGCTCTTAATATTAATATAGTTTATGACCCCATTTAAGCTTTGACATGGCTTCAGAAAACTTTTCCTATTATAAACAGAAACAAGAAAGTTGGTCGATTAATGACGAACCAAAAGAAGAGAGATCACTCGGAAAGATAAGGTGATGATCCAAGATTACAAGGTCACTAGGCAGGAGAAGACCGAAGGTTCGAATTCCGGGCTTGAGAAAAAAGAAGGGGTTTTTCAGTAGAGTTAAAGTTTCATGGAGAAAGGCTTTGAAGAGGTTGAAGAATGGACAGGTTCACATGAATGATCTATTTGGTGGAAATTATCTGTTTATGCAGTTTATATAGGACCCCCTTTCTTGTTTCTCAAAAAAAATATATAGGACCCCTTTCAGATGTGGTGAGAGACCTTACATGGGTCATGGCCTTCATGGCATGCCTTCTAGGCAAGAAAGAATTGCCTAAATATCCATCCATAAAATTTGGTTATGTATATTGTAATTACTCGTATAGTATTGTATGATGCTTAATACTTTTGTGTTAAGTAAGTAATATGGCTCTCTTGTCTTTGAATTAATATGATTATCTTCTTCCTCTTCTTTCTTCTTATCTTTTTTTTTTTTTTCCCCGATAATTCAGTTGTTATAATTAGTGGGAGAAAGAAATCTGAATCCTAATTCTTGTCATAAAAAAGATCAAACAACATCATTGAATTGCAAGAAGATTGTAAGAAATATACTAGAATTTTTTATTATTAATTAATTAATTAATTAATCTATATATATATATATATATATATATATAACCGAAACCTCTGAAGTTCTCATAATTTTTCACGTCAACATAATATTTAAATAAAATTATCATTTTATTTAAATAAAATTATTTTTGTTTAGTCCAAATTTAACAATAAGTGAAACTCTATCTCTCTAACAATTTTATTGATGTGGTCAATAAAATAATATTAAAAAATTTATTTGGCATTTAATGAAAAAAAATTTATGTAACAAGTGATTTACACATGTGAAAAGGAACTAAATTGTGAATACATGTACTCTTGTGTCTCTACCTAATCTAACCAAGAAAAACAAGAATCCTTATTCTACTAGAACAAGGTATAATAATGGCAGTATATAATATGGGCTATAGTTCCCGACTGAGTCAATAGTGTTTTGAAAGAAACCCTAATCTATATTCTATATTCTATATATATATATATAACTAAAACTTTTGACTTTTTATTAATCTCTTCAGAACTTGCCACATCATTATCATTTTTTTAAAACAAAATTATTTTTTAAAAACAATATCAACAGCTAAGTCTAAACTTAACAAGGAGTGAAACTCTCTCTCTCTAACAAGTCCAACTTCAACTCAAATTCAAAAATTGATAATTTATCTTCAAAAATTGCGAGGTTAATTATGAACACTATAAAATCAAAGCAAACCCAATATTTTTTTTTTAAAGTCGAGTGGAGGTATAAGCTCTTCTTTTATTATTTTCTTCTTCTCTATTTCGTTTAAAAAGAAAATTTTATTTTATGGTTTTTATTTTAGGTATTTTTTAAAAAGTAATTTTTGTACATGAACCACTAAACTCTCTTTAGCCATTTTTACTAGATAAAAAAGCTTGCAATAATTGAAATTATTCTTTCGAATGTAACCCATCTTTCTCTTATATTTATCTATTGTTTAGTCATATATATTTTGTTTTGTTTCAATAATTACTAAGCAGTGAATCATCTGCTTCTTTAATATTTTTTGGTCTTTTAGAAGTTTTAATATTTAAATTTTTGAGTTATTTTTTTACAGTATCTAAAACTATCTGACAAATTGTTTGTAAGCTATTTCACGTTTAGGCAATGACTTTTTTATCAAATTGTAACACAAATTGAAGTCATATAAGAGCAAATCATGCAACGGTGTAGTTTCTTAAATTTTTTATAAAATTATTTTAGTCTACCTCACAAATAGGTAGGTTCCTGTGCATAACATAGGTTAGCGACTAGTTAATTAATAAAATAAAAGTGTTAGGATCATTACTGTGTAGTGTAGTGTGGTTGTGATAAACATTGTAATTCAATACTGTGGTATGTTTTACTGTTGTATGAGGCTTGTAAGTGACTATATATAGTTAGTGGTAAGTGGCTATAGTTTGTGAGGCCGGGTTAATATTACTGAGATGTGGTTAGTAGTAGTTATAATGTATGGCTGGCAGAGTAGCGTGAGCTGAAGAGTTAGTTAGAAGCAATAGGTCAGGTATGAGTAGAAGTAACAGATCATGTATAGACATCTATGATAAAAAGAATGAAATAAGAGGGAAAACTTATAGTAAGATGCTCTATCAAAGAAAGCAAAAATCGAGCACATGGCTCGATAATAGAGTTATAATGAGAAAGAGGGTGCAAAACAAAAGTCATTACCATGTTCATGATTCTAGGACCTTTAGCAAAGGTCGAACATGGAGTAAACTGACGCTCGCCCCAATCAGAGGGATGCTCACAGAAAGCGGACATCAACTCGTCTTTGGACACAGTCCTCAGACGCTCACAATCGGGGTAGTCAAGATGCTCTACCCTCAGGACACGGAGCACATTGGATACCAACTCTGGTGTGACCACTATGTGCGTACCTCGAACGTGGGTATGAAAAAGAGGTGTTGAATTATCACGTCCATGCATGTTGGAGTAAAACTCTTGGATCAGCACGGATGGACAAGTGATCGGGACGTCACACAGTGACTCCCAACCCCTACTACAAATAACAGTGGGTAGGTCAGTGTCAGAGAAGTCCAACAAAATGACACGGCGTTCTGAATGAACATCTCGTTGAGAAAAGTTCTCCGAGAAGTCCTTTCAGGCATCCTCATCATGGAGCTGAACAGAAGAGGGGGTAGGATCTGAAGACAAAGATGCCCCAAAACGAAAAGGGTTCCGGGACGGAGCAGACTTATGTTTTAGTGCCATGACACACTAACATAAACTAGAGAGTGAGAGGGAAAGAAAGAAACACTCAGAAAAGTCCCAAAGCAATTCAAATATATAAAAATATATTGAATGTAAAGGACGTATGCATGAAAATGCATGAGCACGTGACATGCAACAGTAATATTATTATGGGCTCAGCCCAATCTAAACCTACTAGCACACAAATAGTTTAACATATATAACATACATCTAAATGCACGAAAATATAGTTATAATGCACATGGGATGCAATGCATGAAAAGTTTAAAGCATTTCCACAAAAACCAACCTAAAAATTTCGCAATAACTTCATCAATTTTGAAAAACCCCAAATTTTTTTCAAAAACCCAAAAACTTAGGTTAAAAATCATGAAATGCATAAATATGAGGGATTTAGACACTTACCAAGTGAAGAAGAACTTGATTAAGGTCGAAAATCACTTTAAGATGAAGTTTAGAGTGAGAGAGAGAAGTTTGCGAGGTGAATAGACACTGACAGGTCGAGAAAATGAAGATTGGATCGCGCTGAACAAATATATAGAAGCTTAGTAAATCTCGACAGATAGAGGTGTCGAGAGGTGTCGAGCTTTAAAAGCTTTGACAGATGCAACTATTGAGAGGTGTTTAGATGTGTCCATAGCAAAACAAGCTCGATGGATCGAGGAGGTATCGAGGGGATAGGAACTTTCTCGATCGATCCACCTAGCTATCAAGAGGTGTCGAGATTGCGATAAAAATCAACTGCAGAGATTGACAGATAAGCCAGGTGTAGAGAGGTATCGAGGAGCTGTCGAGATTGCTTAAAAAACAGTTTTTCAAGAAGAGAAAAACACAGATATGAATGCAATCAAACATGCAACTCAACCAATGATCCAAACAGCATTTTGAACTCTCAAAATCATCTCTCAACCAAAAAATTAAGCACATAGATCCCAAAAACACATACGCACACACACACATACTAAACAAGTCTAACCAATTTTATATTTCAAAAAAAAGTTAAGACAGTTTAGTGAGTATACATTAACACATGTATTCCTTGTGATGGCCAAATCACATTGTACCTGCACATGTATCAAAAGTAGCAAAGAATATTGCGTGTTGTGTGTGAAAAACATCGCAAGATTGCATAAGTGTATACATGTTCTGACGATTTGAGATACGAGAAAATTACTTTAACTCACACACAATCATAACTGTTTGATGGGGACTATCACCTTCGAGGTACATCCCATAACTCCCACATCTCCTAGAATACACGATTGCAATCATATATAAAGCATTTTGATCTTTTTGCTTTTTCTTTTTCTTTGCATATTTTTCTTTTTAAGCGAATCATGCATGGGCATATAAGAGAAAGAAAAGAAATACCCAATAATGTTAAGCATTTGACATTCCAATTTTGCTATGTCAAAGCATACATATTTCATTGACATTGCACTTTTGCTATATCGAAACATACAGATGTCATTTCATGATTGGCGGGCAACAGTGGTTAGATGGTTATTTATGCCTTTCTCTTAGGATTGTTTAGTCATTCTCATAAAAAAGAGTGATACGAGTGTTAAGTACAAGAGATTACTTAATCTTGCTCATCACAAACACGAGTCACAAAACTCACTTGCTTAGTTGTGCATTGAGATGCTCATCTAAGCTACACGAGATACAAAATTTAGAAAACTTTGTTTCATGGTCATCTAAGGTACACAAGTACCAATGTACACAAAACACACACTAAATTTGTATTTTTTCTGATTTTTCAATTTTTTTTTAAATTTTTATATCAAAAACAAAATAAACAAAAACATGTTAAACAAAGTAAAGCATAAAAACTAGACTAACTTAAAACTTGAAAGCAAAATACGCAAGTAATGCAAACAAAAACAAGAAGGGAGAGAGAGAAAAAGTGACAAAATCATTTGGAGCCATTTTCCTTCCACACCTTGGAAGAACTTTTATGTCTAGCAAATCCTTGATCTGGTGGTGAGGGGAAGAATTAAAACCGTTCAAATTCGAAAGGAACATGAGGGCTTTGAGAAGATCTCCAAGGGGAGCAAAAGAGGATAGAAACTGATTCTGGTTTCCCGATGCGATCATGTCGTTGCTCTGTTGAGTGGCTAACTACTTATAGCAATTAGGTCGAGTATGACCGGTTGCTCCACAGTGATGACAGAGATGCTGCTTCTTCTGTTTAGGCTTTTGAGAGTTAGCCTTCTTAGCCCTAGGGATTTTAGCTTCTTTCTTATCTTGCTTAGGGGGTGCTTCTAAGATAGATTTACTCTTGTCCATGTTTTCACTAGCTAAATTAATTTTGACATTAGTGTTCTCAATTTCAACATTATTACTAGAAGGAACAAAAACAATAGTACTAGTAAAAGCAACATTAGAAGGAGAGAAATCATACCCTAAACCAATTCAATCGGAAGAAGATTTCTGAAGACTCAACATTTCATCAAGCTTAGCACTTGAAGTCCTTTCCAGCTGAGCTCTGACTTGGAACAATTTTGCCTCAAGCTTCTTGATCTTCTTAGCCAAGAAATTATTCTCAAACCTCAGTGCTCCAATAGTCTAATTGGCTTCATCAAACTTTGTGAAAAGCTCTTCACACTCAAGCTCCACATCACTAAGCTTTTTGGTGGTCAACCTATACAACTTCTCATGCTTTTCTGAGACTTTGTATAACTTTGCATGGCTGTGTGGATGTCATCTTGTTCATCCATCTTCTCAAACTTGGACTCCACCAATTCCTTTTCTTCATCCACATCTTCAACAATCCCCTTGGTAGGATTGACAGTGGCAGTGAAGGCATTTAGAATTTCGTCATCCTCATTGTTGGAATTATACTCAGGTTCAATGTCACCCAATGTAGCAGCAAATGCCTTGCTCTTCCCAATGGTCTTGAGATATGTGGGGTACTCCTGTTTCATATGTCCAAAGCCTTGACACCCGAAGTACTTTGGTCCTGAAGGAACAATGTATTGACTGCCATCCTTAGCATCCTTCTTCTCTTTGTCTTGGCTCTTGAACTGAGAAGAACTGAATTGCCTACAGTCCTTGTCGAAGCCCTTCCTATTGGCATTTTTCATGAATTTCTTGAATTGCCTAGTAATGTAAGACTTCATCTTAGAATCTTCATCGTCTGAAGACTCATCAGTATCATTGATCTTGGCCTTCAATGCCATGCTCTTGCCTTTACCCGACTTACCAATTCTTGTTAAACCTAACTCATAAGTCTGCAGATTACTAACCAGCTCTATCAAAGGAATCTTGTCAATGTCCTTTGATTCCTTGATCGCGGTGATCTTGGCATGGAATCTCTCAAGTAGAGATTTGACCACCTTTCTCACAATCTTGGGTTCATGAATGGTTTTCCCAAGATTAAAAACTGAGTTCACTATGTCCTTGAGTTTGGCATAGAATTCATCGAATGACTTGTCCTCCTCCATCTTAATTTCTTCGAAGCAAGTAGTGAGCCTTTAAAGTTTCGAGTCATTGACAACCTTTGTTCCCTCATAGGTTGTCTGGAGAATGGTCCATGCTTCCTTCACAGTTTCAGTGGAGGATATCTTCTTGAACTCCTCATTGGTGACTGCACTGAATAAGGCATTCAATACTCTATTGTTGAAATTTGCCGCCTTGATCTTAGCATCATCCCAATCGGCCAGCGTTTCCTTTGGCTTGGTCCAGCCAATCTCTACAGCTTGCCACACCTTCTCATCTAAAGACTGTAAGAAAGCTCTTATGCATACTTTCCAGTTTGCATAGTTAATGCCATCAAATAAAGAAGGTATAATAAGATACCGTCCTCTATCCATGACAAACATGGGTCAATGGATCAACACTCCAAAGATTAATCCTAATCAGAGTGTGCCTGCTTTGATACTACTTGATAGGCCAAAAACATATTGACCCATTGTGATGAATTAATTGATTAATTAGCCAAATTTATTAATTAATCAAATTAACATGCAAACGCGTGGAAGCACAAACAAATCACCAATTAAACTAAGTATGCAGTAGAAAATAAATTGACACGGTGATTTGTTTACGAATGGGAAAAACCTACACGGCAAAAACCCCACCGGGTGATTTTAAGGTCACTACTCTCGAGAATCCACTATTGTCACAACAAGCGGTTACAAGTAAAGGAATCCCAATACCTTATACCAACCTAAAGTTGAACCCTTATCCCAATTTCCAATTGGACTTGTTCTGTAGTGACAATCTCTCCTTTTGATGCACGACTCCTAGTACGTGACTAACCAATTGCGCAGATCCCAGTACGCGACTTCAATCACCAACTAGAGAAGGTTGTTAGCTGCAAAGTTCTTTAGTTCATCACACGATGAAGATCGAGAAAATGATTGGTCACAAAACCCTACGATGCACAAACACAGTAGCTTCTTCACAAGAAAGATAAACTAGGGCAAATTCTGTCTCTGGTCACAATTTGCTTGAACAAACTTTGTTCAACACTTATGCAACTTCTTCCACCTTTGACGGCCCTTAAAATAATCCTTTTATATGTCTAGGGTTGTGAGAAAAGAAAGCTCAAACATACAATCACAGATTGAATGAAAAATAGTTCTGAAAAACTGAACTTCATAAACCTCGACAAATACCTATCTGTCGAGCTGCTATTGAGCCACGGGCTTCAACAGCTCTACAGGTCTTGATAGATAGTTAGCTATCGAGTTTTATTGTACAACACTTTCTGCACTTGAATCTTGGACAGACTTGCATGGCTTTAACACTAGAACTTGGAACAAGTTTCTTGAAGTATTAAACACATCCTAAACCTACCCAAATACAAGTAAAGTGCGTTTTGTCAAAGGATTAGCCAATTACATAAAATAGTGATATATGTTCCTAACAAGTGAATCACATATGTCCTAACAGACTATAGTTAGTGAGGCCGGGTTAGTAGTACTGAGATGTGGTTAGTAGCAGTTATAATGTGTGGCTGGCAGAGTAGCGTGAGCTGGAGAGTTAGTTAGAAGCAACAAGTCAGGTATGAGTAGAAGTAACAGATCATGTATATAAAGGCAGGTGTATGATTGAGGACAGGCAGGCAATTAACTAATGAATACTCCTATTCTTTCTATCTCAGCCTCTCTATCTCTTCTATTTCTTCCTTCCTTTAATCCTTTGTTCACTGTATCTTGCTCAGGAGGTCCAGTTGTCTTCGAAATCAGCTACTATCCCTTTTAGCCATTGATAATCCTTGCAATTTGTTAGGATCATTACTGTGTAGTGTAGTGTGGTTGTGATAAACATTGTAATTCAATACTGTGGTATGTTTTACTGTTGTATGAGGCTTGTAAATGACTATAGTTAGTGGTAAGTGACTATAGTTAGTGAGGCCAGGTTAATAGTACTGAGATGTGGTTAGTAGCAGTTATAATGTGTGGCCGGTAGAGTAGTGTGAGCTGGAGAGTTAGTTAGAAGTAACAGGTAAGGTATAAGGAGAACTAATAGATCATGTATATAAAGGCAGGTGTATGATTGAGGACAAGCAGGCAATTGACTAATGAATACTCCTATTCTTTTCTATCTCAGTCTCTCTATCTATTCTATTTCTTCCTTCCTTTAATCCTCTGTTCACTGTATCTTGCTCAGGAGGTCTAGCTGTCCTTTAAATAAGCTACTATCCCTTTCAGCCATTGATAATCCTTGCAAAAAGAGGCTAGCTAGTAATGGTAATGTTGTCAAGAAATATATTAAATAAATATTTCACTATCATACATTCTAAAAGATTCTCCATGTATCACTTCAGACGTAGTAGGTATGAAATCGACACATAACCAATACAATACAAAACAGCATTTTTCTTTTCTTCAATAGCTTCCTATAAAGTAAAGTGTTTATTTGTTTAGGCCCCTTAAAGCAGATTGTTTAACTTAATATATTAGACAAATGATTACTTAGGTTAATTATGAGATCTAGGTTAAACAGTGAAAGATCATATTATACAAATAATGGAAAAGTAAATAACACACAGGTATCGTTTCAAGGTAAAAACCTGGAGAGGATTTGGCCTAACTATCCTCAAGGTAAACAAATCCATTAATAGAGAATTGAAGTTTTTACAAAAGATTTAACCTTAAATCTATTGCTACCTCTAGTAGTAACTTACTGACACAACCATGTACAAGCTTCAAATCCACGGACTCTTCTCTCTTAAATTTGCAACACACAAGCTCCCACTCTTATGACTTTAAAATCCCACTCAAAGGTTTCAGATCACCACTTGTTTTTCTTGCAACAACTAGATTCTACCAACACTCGATTGTAGATCTTGATCCGGTAGACACTTGTAGAATTAGAAGGCACAGAATCTCTCAGATCTCACAAGAGTAACTCACAAGTCTTTCAAGAGTTATTAAAACATAGTTAGGGTTTTCCTTTTATACTTAGGAATGTTGGACTGAAACCCCAAATGTTTTTGCGAGCTTGGGACTAATTTAAATTCCACAGAAATTATTCTTTCTGCGATTTTCGATCGGTTAAGCTTGATCTTCGATCCATTGAGTTTCATTGAAATTTAATTCTTTTTTTGCAGCTTGAATATTCTCAAGACTTGGCTTGAAACACTTTGAGCAATGTCTAACATTTATTTTAGACATGTTTTTGTTCTTGGTTTGACAACATATACAAATTAGAAATCTAAACATTTAATCCTAAATCTTTAAAACCTAACATAAAGTATAGATGAATATGCAATAACTGTAAGGAACAAAAGTCTTACTTTGTTTGCAACAAATGGAATAGAACTGGTGCTTTGTTTTTGTTTATGCAAGAAACAATGAGCAATGCTATTGATAAAAAAAAAAATTAAAAAAAAATTTACAATAGTTGACATGTTTTTACTTATTATTATCTAGAGTCACTGTTGACATCAATTTTTTACCTACCATTAATAAATAATAATCTGCTATATTATTATTATTATTATTATTTAAGAAAGTGCTACCTTAGTAGGAATAGGATGTGAAAGTTTTTGTCAAAATTTTTTTTTGTGCTTATAGACTTTCTCATAAAATATTGTTCGTTTATATCTATCTCAAGTTATTGCTACCAGCTTTAGTCCAGCACGAATTTAGATTTTAAATCTAGATTTTGAAATCCAATCTGGTCCAAATAGTTTAACTTTGAAGATCTTCGATAAAGTATGACAATTCTTAGGTAGTAATAATTTAAAATTTACTCTCTTTTTTCCCCCCGTAAAGTTCCCATGTCGCTAAAATTAGACTGTTGTATCCATGTGGTCTCAAGTCAATTTGAGGAATTTTGAACTCTTTTTTTGGGGTGGTCCTGACAGGTTTGTCCCATTTGCCTTGTCAATCCAAAAGACATGGCCTTTGGTTGCGGACATCAGGTAATGCAGTTGGCAATTTTCTGAAATCTTTTCTTCAAGCCTAGATGAAAGAATGCATATGTGACTTAGATTTTACGAATTTTCAGACATGTTGTGACTGCGGAGAAGATCTTGAGTTATGCCCCATTTGCCGGAGCACCATCCAGACCAGAATAAGGCTCTATTAAATGGGAGCTGTTCTACTGGCAAATTTTGAGGTTTGCCTCAACTTTAGCTTCCAGACTTTTCCGGTCTCTTTGCTGATTGAGAGTTGGTGCTGGATTTAATCGGATGCAATGTCAGATCTCGTAAAATTAGAGGCAAGGGGTTACTCATCAGATCTTGTGCCTTGTATATTTTGTGTTCTTATTAATTCATAAGAATATCTTGTGTCCTTCTAATTCCTAAGGTTCATTTCAAACATTTATAGAACCTGGTTATAATTAATCAAAATTGCCACTCTTTGGTGCTCTACCATGGTTTGAGTTTAGTCTTGTTGTCATTGTAGTAAATTTTTTCATCACTTTGCTCCAAATTTAGTTAACTGTATAAAAGTAATTTTCTTTCTCAGTCAGTAAGAGCTCAGTATGCATTCAGTTTCTGGCATGCATTAGAGTTTTTCCAATGTCATCTTATAAACTGATTTTGCAGCCAAGCAAAACAAAGCAATAAACGTGTAGATAGTGGTTCTTATAAAGGGTCACATTATTAAGTGACCATTTATTGTTGTTTGGTTGACTAGAGATTAGCTAAGTGGATAAGCCACAGCGAATGCGTAGAGTATCTTTGGAAGGAAGCAAATTGCAATGCTATATGGAGTGTATAGCACTGTTAATGTTGTACTAGCACGCACAATATTCTAGATCATTTTTTTGTAAGTATCAATATGCTAGATCACATTTGTAAGAATCTCCAAAATTTTGAAGCATCATTATTCTGCATACATACACAATTAAAGGGTCGTTTTTTTATTAATTTGAAATTATCTTCTGTAGCCTATTACATTATGTGCTGCCTATTCCAACTTGTCACAATTTTTATCAATTCTCAGTTTCTTCAGTGTGCCAAAAATTATTTTTTATGAGATGGTTCATGAACATGTATCCACGGTGAGATTTTTCTTCCAGCATTCTTGAAATTATTCCAGCTTGTCCCAAGGATTTTTCTTCCAGCATTCTTGAAATTATTCCAGCTTGTCCCAAGGAAAATCACTCGCAGTTGTAGGTCTAGGCTATTTGAAGATGACTACATTTGCTCAAACCCTTCTTTTTCTGCTACTTCCTTTTTGAAACCAATGTATTCCCATTTACCAGTTGGCTCTCTCTTATCTTTGGCTAGTCCATAGTTTGGTTTCACATTGGCACCCGCCAAGGGTAGGTGCTATATTAAGCTGCCTTTCCTGGATTTTGACATAGCCTAAGCTTTGATTTTGAGCTTCATTATCTGCCAACCCTCATAAGAGCTGGATGCGATTCATATTGAGACTGGAGCATAACTAGTTTGTTAAAATTTGGTAAAGCTGTTCCATCAGCCAAAGACTTGCGTAAATTCAGTGAATTTTTAAAGATGATCGAATTGACTTTTGCATGCAAATCTATAGAGGCTGAAGAGACTGAAATGCCAACTTATTTCTCCCCAAATGCGTTTCTGCCTTGTGGGATTGAATTCACTCGAAATAGTAACTTTTCTTGAATGCATATTTAATTGGCTTGTACCGAAACACAGCCAAATATATAATAATCTTTACTCCACAATATTCAACACTGTCCATCACCCTCCTGACCATCACATAGCTGACAAAAAATGCTATTCTCTTGCTTGAAGTTGATAACGCTTTAAAATGTGTACTTGTTATATATTTATGTGGACATTATCTCCTTATTACTATGCTTAATTTGTATAATTAAGCCATGATTTGTATTAGTCCCTATTATTTATCTTTACATAATTTCTTGAATAAGATGCTATTCATTGTATGTAATTTTCTACTTTCAGGAAATCATGTAAGAAAGATGAGTTTACAGGAATTTGCGAGAGAATGGAGGCCAAACTAGAATTAAAGTGGAGCTAAAGGACCATGCCTAAATGTCTAAGGAGGTGCAGCTAGAGTGCTTGGATCATCTAACATGATTGGAAGCTTCAAATAAGGAAAGAAATCAAAGAGGCAGAATCTGAAAAGGAAAAATCTGATTTGAGCATTAATCAGTATTTTAGGCGTATCTCTCTCCTCAAAAATCCAATTGACACAAGACTAGATGGGTTGGAACCGTGACTTAAATATCTACAACTTTCCAGTTTTGAGTTTTACAAAATTCTTAATTTTTGAATGCCGAAATTAACTCACAAGTTACTACTGTAAACCTGGACGGAAATTTAAATAGTAAAAGTTTTATTTTCTTTGGACACTTAGACATTAGGGTTTTGAAGGGAGGCTGTGAGAACGAATTTTGGGCAGAGAAAACCTTGTATTTTCCTTTCTCTAATGGCAGCCTAAACTCTTTGCTAGGGTTAGGGGTTATGTTTCTTCTATACGGTATAAATATTCAATGTGATTCTTTCTAAGATTTTATCAACGACATATTTGATTGTTCAATTATATTTCTTTTAATGTATTAGTTCTTCCAGGCTTTCAATAAGTTCAATCACGTTTTTCTTATTGTTTAGATGAATTTCTAATAATTTTAAATAGAAATCAAATTTTAAAGTGAATGGGTTTTTCTGAAAATTTTTCTAACCGCATTATTAATTGAGGTTATTATGCGTTCTTAAATTTTCTCAATTCAACCGAATCATAAGTATTTAATTGTATAAGAACAATCAATTATGAAATATATATTTTCTTAGATCACAAAGAATCTCATATCGATATAGGGAAACACCCCGATATCCTAGTATTTACATATATTGATTTAAATCAGTTTTTATTATTATTCTTGTTAACAATCACCAAGCAAAAGTATTTTTCTTCTTTACCCAAATTTTTGTTTAATTATATTGTCTTTGAATCTATCCTGCTTCTTGTGGTTCGACCTCGGTACTTTGAGAATTATATTGTTACGATCTCCTGCACTTGGGAGTGAGCAAGCAGAAGTCATTTGATCATTGTAGCCCATTGTGAATCCTGTACGCAGGATATAAAAGCCGTTTTTGGTGATTAGGGTTTTGTCTTGTTGTGTTTTAGAGAGAGAGAGAGAGAGAAAAACACTGTAACCGCACTTTGTATTTTTTCCTGATAATAGTGAAATCCCTGCAACTCCGTGAACGTAGGCAAATTGCCGAACCACGTAAATATTGTCTTGTGCGTGTAATTGTTTTTCTTTGACGTGTGTTTTTTTTGTTTTTTTTGTTTATCACAGGTTGGAATTTCAGTTGAATTCCCTACAACTGGTATCAGAGCCTAGGGTTAGGTTTGAGTGGGAGCAATGGCAGAGGAAGCAGGAAAGGCGTCTGGAATAGAAAAGTTTGATAGCACAACTTCGCGTATTAGAGGATGCAGGTTGAAAATTATCTCTATGGGAGGAAATTTCATCTGCCTTTTTTGGGGACAAAACCTGAGGCTATGAAGGTTGAGGAATGAGCTCTTCTTGACATACAGGTACTAAGATTTATCAGGTTAACTCTGTCTAGGTCTGCTACACACAATGTTGGAAAGGAGAAGGCCACAGCAGATCTGATGAAGGCTTTGTCTGGTATGTATGAAAAGCCGTCAACAAATAACAAGGTGCATTTGATGAAGAAACTGTTCAACCTGAAGATGGAAAAGAACGCATCAATAGCACAACATCTGAATGGATTTAATATTATCACAAATCAATTGTCATCTGTAGAAATTGATTTTGATGATGAGATTCGTGCTCTGATCGTCTTGGCTTCTTTGCCAAATAGTTGGGACGCAATGAGAATGGCAGTAAGCAATTCTACAGGATAGGAAAAGCTCAAGTACAATGATATACAAGATTTAATTCTAGCTGAGGAGATTCGTAGAAGAGATGCAGGTGAAATCTCAGGATCTAGATCTGTCCTAAACCTTGAAACAAGAGGCAGAGGTAATAATAGAAATTCAAATCGGTGCAGATCAAAATCTAGAAATTCTAATCGGAACAAAAGTAAATCTAGATTAGGCCAACAGGTACAATGCTGGAATTGTGGGAAAACAGATTACTTTAGGAACCAATGCAAAAGTCCTAAGAAGAAGAATGAAGATGATTCTGCTAATGCTGTAACAGAAGAGGTATAGGATGCATTACTTCTTGCAGTAGACAGTCCACTTGATGATTGGGTTTTGGACTCAAGAGCTTCATTTCATACCACTCCACACAGAGAAATCATACAGAATTATGTTGCAGGTGATTTTGGTAAGGTGTATTTGGCTGATGGTTCAGCCTTGGATGTTATAGGTATGGGAGACGTCCGGATATTGTTGCCTAATGAATCTGTTTGGTTATAGGAGAAGGTTTGACATATTCCTGACCTGAGGAGGAATCTGATTTCTATTGGACAACTTGATGATGAAGGGCATACAATACTATTTGTTGGTGGTACTTGGAAGGTTACAAAGGGAGCTAGAGTATTGGCTCGTGGAAAGAAGACTGGTACTCTCTATATGACCTCAAGTCCAAGAGACACAATTGCAGTTGCTGAAGCAAGTACTGATACAAGCCTATGGCATAGCAGACTTGGTCACATGAGTGAGAAAGGGATGAAGATGCTGTTGTCAAAAGGGAAGTCTGTTGATTTTGACATGTGTGAAAATTGCATTTTAGGAAAACAGAAAAGGGTGAGCTTCTTGAAAACTGGCAGGACACCGAAGGTTGAGAAATTGGAGTTAGTACACATTGATTTATAGGGGCCTTCTCCGGTTGCATCCTTTGGAGGTTCAAGGTACTACATCACTTTCATTGATGACCCAAGTAGAAAGGTATGAGTTTATTTTCCGAAAAATAAATCTGATGTATTTGAAACTTTTAAGAAGTGGAAGGCCATGGTTGAGATAGAAACAGATTTGAAAGTAAAATGTTTGAGGTTAGATAATGGAGGAGAGTACATAGATGGAGGGTTCAGTGAGTATTATGCTGCATAGAGAATTAGGATGGAGAAGACCATTCCTCGGACACCATAGCAGAATGGTGTGGCTGAGCACATAAACAGAACTCTCAATGAGCGTGCTAGGAGTATGAGGTTGCATGCTAGACTACCAAAAACTTTCTGGGCTGATGCTGTTAGCATTGTAGCTTACCTGATAAACCGAGGACCATCAGTTCCTATGGAGTTTAGACTTCCTGAGGTAAAGTTTCACATTTAAAAGTTTTTGGTTGTATTTCTTATGTTCATATTGATTCTGATGCTTGTAGTAAACTTGATGCAAAGTCTAAAATATGTTTTTTCATTAGCTATGGTGATGATAAATTTGGCTATTGGTTTTGGGATGAACAAAACAGGAAAATCTTCAGAAATAAAAATGTGATATTTAATGAACAAGCTATGTACAAGGACAGGTCAATTGTAGTGTCAAATGTTACAGAAATAGATCAAAAAAAGTTTGTGTTTGTCAACTTAGATGAATTGACTAAAAGTATTGTCCAGAAAAGGGGTGAAGAAGATAAGGAGAATGTAGATTCACAAGTAGATTAGAGTACAACTGTAGCTGAAGTCTGTAGATCTTCCAAGAATATTAGACCTCCACAGCGTTATTTTCCCGCTTTAAATTATCTCTTGTTGACTGATGGTGGTGAGCCAGAGTGTTATGATAAAGCTTTGCAAGATGAGAATTCAAGCAAGTGGGAGTTAGCCATGAATGATGAGATGGATTCCTTGTTGGGGAATCAGACATGGGAACTGACTAAATTGCCAGTCGGAAAGAAGGCTTTGCACAACAAGTGGGTATACAGAATAAAGAATGAGCATGATGGTAGCAAACGTTACACAGATATTTTCTCCAGTTGTGAAGATGTCAACAATTAGACTAGTGCTGGGAATGGTGGCTGCAGAAAACTTACATCTTGAGTAGTTAGATGTGAAGACGACATTCCTTCATGGTGACTTGGAGGAAGACCTTTATATGATTCAGCTAGAAGGGTTCATTGTTCAGGGACAAGAGAATCTAGTTTGCAAACTGAGAAACAGCTTGTATGGCCTAAAACAAGCTCCTAGACAGTGGTACAAGAAATTTGACAGTTTTATGCATAGAATTGGGTTCAAGAGGTGTGTAGCTGATCACTGTTGATATGTTAAGTTTTTTGACAGTTCTTACATCATATTACTATTGTATGTGGATGATATGCTTATTGCAAGGTCTTGCATTGAGGAGATTAATAATCTGAAGAAGCAATTGTCAAAACAGTTTGCAATGAAGGATTTGGGAGCTACAAAGCAAATTCTTGGTATGAGAATCATTAGAGACAAGGCTAATGGTACATTGAAGCTTCATAGTCAGAGTATGTGAAGAAAGTTCTTAGCAGATTTAACATGAATGAAGCTAAACCAGTGAGCACACCCTTGGGTAGTCAGTTCAAACTGAGTAAAGAACAGTCACCGAAGACAGAAGAAGAAAGGGACCATATAAGCAAGGTGCCCTATGCCTCAGCGATTGGCAGCTTGATGTATGCTATGGTGTGTACAAGGCCAGACATTGCATATGCAGTGGGAGTTGTGAGCAGATTCATGAGTAGGCTTGGAAAGCAACATTGGGAGGCAGTTAAGTGGATTCTGAGATATCTGAAGGGTTCATCAGATACATGTCTTTGCTTTACAGGTACAAGTTTGAAACTGCAAGGTTATGTAGATGCTGATTTTACTGGTGATATTGATAGTAGAAAGAGTACTACTGGGTTTTTATTTACTCTGGGTGGTACAGCTATATCATGGGCTTCAAATTTGCAAAAGATTGTTACTTTGTCTACTACAGAAGCTGAGTATATTGCAGCAACTGAAGCTGGAAAGGAGACGATTTGGCTACATGGTTTCTTAGATGAATTGGGTAAGAAGTAGAAGATGGGCATTTTACACAGTGACAATCAGAGTGCAATTTTTCTTGCTAAAAATTCGGCTTTTCATTCAAAGCCGAAACATATATAGAAAAAATACCACTTTATCCGGTACCTTGTTGAAGATAAGCTGGTAATACTTAAGAAGATATGTGGATCTAAGAACTCCGCAGACATGTTGACTAAGGGTGTCACTATTGAAAAGCTGAAACTGTGTGCAGCTTCAGTTGGCCTTCTAGCTTGAGGACAGGAGGATGAGTTGCAGGGATGAGGGATTGCTTTTGGAGGATAGCGACAAATGTTGGTGATTGAACTAGTCTCCAAGTGGGAGATTTGTTGGGCTTTGTGGAGCCTAGTTTATTTTTGATCCGGTTGACGACCCAACCTAACCCGAATAATGTTGCGTGGATTTAATGGGAGATTTTCTGAGGTTTAGTCCATGGAGCGGAGGCTTGGGCTGACAAGCCCAAATCGTAGTCCATTGTGAATTCTGTGCGTAGGATATAAAAGCCGTTTTTGGTGATTAGGGTTTTGTCTTGTCATGTTTTAGAGAGAGAGAAAAACACAGTAGCCGCACTTTGTATTTTTTCCTGATAATAATGAAATCCCTGCAACTCCATGGACGTAGGCAAATTACCGAACCACGTAAATACTGTATTGTACGTGTGATTGTTTTTCTTTGACGTGTGTGTGTGTGTGTGTGTGTGTGTTTTTTTTTCCCTCACAGGTTGGAATTTCGGTTGAATTCCCTACAATGTTCACTCTGTTGAGTACAACATTTCGGGTAACAAGATTATGCCTCTTAAGGCTTTATACTGATCCCTGGTGCTCCTCAGGTTCTTTCTTGAGCAATGGAACACTTATACAAACTGGTAGATATGGCAGTGGTTCTAGATGAATCTGATACTTAAAACTGGATGCAACAATCATACCTCTACAAACCAAATAATAAAAAACAGGTAGAAGGTTCTCAGTCCTCTACCAAAAAAGCTAGAATGTTATCATTTATTAGCCCTTCTCTTTACTTGATGGGAGGGCCTTAGTTGCTGGTGATAAATCTAACAATAGGTACAGTTTCAAAAACGTAGTCTACCCAACAGAAACTTAGGTTACAAGCATTTGTTCAACACTCACTAATTGGCAATACCATAATTGGAGTCTGGCTAAGGATAAAACTTAGGTACAATTCCACAAGCGTTATACTTTAGGTTTTCCAAATTAAATTCAACAATATGATTACATTAGTTGATGAATTATGGTTGAATTTAATTGTTTTTGGAGACGACAATACAATTTTTTTTCCATTGATAAATGCAACCACATAATTGAATTTAATTAGGGAATTAATATCACGTATAAAGAAGTGTACTTGAGTTTTGGGTTAATGCAGTTTTGGAACAACACCCCCCCCCCCCCCTCTCCCCCTTCTCATCTCCAGTGAAGTTCCTAGCATATCTTAGAGGGTGAGATGGTCCCATGCTTGAGAAATTTTAAAGGATACACAATGGAGTAAAATTTTTGTAGACAATACATTTGTAGGAGAAAGCAAGACTTTATTTTATTAATTAGACATGACATAAATTTGTAAGAGAAAACAAGACTATTATGTAGAATTTTTAATTAGAAATGACATAAATTCCCATTAGTGACTCAGCACAGTGACACTTGCAATAACTTGTAGCATCTATGGAATGAACCATTTGAGTTATATTAAACTAGCTGATGTCCCATGCGATACATGGGCACGATATACATTTATTTTAAAATATTATATAAGAAATTATCTTTATGACCATGCAACATAAGCTCCTCCTTTATTGATTATTTCCTTACATGGTTAAGATAAATAAAAAGCTAATGTGAAACGTTGCAACATATTTTCAAAAGTAAAATAAATCCAATTAGTGCTCTTATGTCTATCAAATAATGATATGCATATCAAATAATGATATGCATGTCGAAAAAAAAAAGTCATATAGTTGACAGGGCTTCAAAATTGTGAATCCTAGCCATTTTGTTGAGTTTGCAAAAACCATAAGTGTTAATGTAACTTTGACAAAACACCGAAAAGAAAAAAACATATGGGTAATTTTAAGAATTTATTTTGATCAAACCTCTGTCAAAGAAAATATTTCTTTTTAATCACTATCATATTTTATGAGTACATCACTATCATGTTTTATGAGTACATCAAGGTTGACTATACTTTAGCCTAAGCAAAGATTCAATACACTTTTAGGCATGTCACAACCATACGTATAGATACTCTAACCAAGCTAATTACTGAATTAGTACAATCATGAACAATTATTAAATTAGTACTTGTTTGCTTAGTTGTATGCTCATCCAAGGCATTGACATTTGTTGGGAAGATGTCTCCCAAATTCTTGCATAGTAGTTGTAGTAGCAACATCACTATTAGTTTAGCAAAAAGAAAAAACATCACCATTAAGCCCAACAACCAAGTGAGAAAAAAACATTTATAAGTGAAGGGGTTGATCATCATAAACATTTATCATTTGAACTACTTTCCCGAGTACGGTTAAGGTTTAGTACCATTTGCCTATTAGGTCTTGCTCTATTACAACTATCAGTATCATGGATCATTACTATGTCATTAGGCTTTTTACTCGTATGACTTCCACCTCCAAATTTCTTTGACAACTCTATGTTTGTGTAATACATCTATGCAATCTTTTTCATGTACATGATCATATGGCTTCTTTGGAAAAGGTATTTGAAAAATACTTCCTTTGTTTTGTTTTGTTTTTTATTTTATTTTATTTTGTTTTTTTATAAATTTTTTCTTATTGAATTATAAACTAAATACTTCAAATGAATATAATATTTTGGGATTCAACAAACAAATCAATATTTTTTTTTCCGTGTGTTAAAAATTATTATTTTTTAATTTCCTTTCTTATTGAATTACAAACAATTTATAGAGACAGCTAAACTAAATACTTTAAACGAACATAATATTATGGGATTGAACAACAAATCAATATTTTTTTCTGTGGTTAACAATTTTTTTTTTTTTTTTTTTTAAATTGGAGTATAAATAGTTTTTAGAGAGCTAAACTAAATACTTCAAACGAACATAATATTTTGGGATTCAACAATAAATAAATAAATAAACTATTTAAGAGGAACATGAAATTTTGAAAATGGTCATACTTTTTTGAAATGAAATGTAAATATTGGGAGAGAAATTATAGAAGCATAACTTTTTGATTCCTAAGGAGATGGGGTTATATAAAAGAATAGATTTTACAACATGCAAAGCCTACACGTGGGGAGGGTCAAGCCTAGGTCATGATATGTAAAGTAATAAATAGGATTGGGCTTTTGATATGGTTTAGTCTATTTTTAAAAGGTAATAGCCCCCATATTTTATGTAATAGTAAAACTAAATTATTGTGATCTATTGGGTAACAGTTAAAAAAACGAGTTAGGCTTAAGTTCAGTGTCCAGTAGTATTGGACCCGTTGAAATGATAACATATGTCTACTTTTGGACACGGGTCACCATCTGACCAGGTCTAGTGCACTAGATGCACTGGACCTAAACCAAGTCCTAAAAAAACTTAATGAAAGAGGTTAAAAAAGCTAAATGCAAAATTAAAGCGCCACATGGTAAGAGCTCATTCACTCTCGCATGAGGTCTCTCTTTATATATATATATATATATATATATATTGTTTATAATTGATAACCACCATTTATCGATTACAGACCCTACAAAACCAAAGACCAGCTAATACACTTTTTGTGTGTGAGATCAAAGATAATGTGCGTTAAAGTTATATATATAAGAGAAATAAGAGAGATTCCCAACCTATCTTCAAGGGGTAAAAAAACCTAAGAAAGAAGAAAGGAGATGGAGATAGGCCAGTCCCAATTATAAGAGACAATCTGACAAGCCACATTCTGCGACAAAAAAGTTTACATTCTTGGAGACAAAAATAAAATTCCTATAATACAAAGAGCCTAAAACCCTTTTCAAGTAAGAGAATAAAGGAGCTAAAACCAATGGGGGAGGAATGTAGCTGCAAAGGAGCTTCAATAGCTCCTTCGGAATCTCCTTCAAATCTAACATATTGAAATTTATGGTGGATAGCGAGTTTTATTACTTGAAAAGATGCATAGACTTCGCCTCGAATCGATTCTGTAGGGGGGAAGAGATTTGAGTGGACAAGCACAACATTCCATATTCAATAGCAACATTGAAGGAAGTGAAAGAAGCATGGGTTAGATGGCGACATCGAAATTAACCTTCACCCAACCTAATTGTGAAGGACACCAACATATGTTTGACATTGAAACTTGAAACTAGTAAGGACCAAATTGATAAGTGGTCAAGATAAGCCTTTTTATTCTTTTCAGCATCATTTGTAGGATTTGGGGTGTGCTCAGGAAAAATGGTTTGGTTAAAGAATCTCCAAATATTTTCAAACATGACAGTAGCAAAGAGAGTAAACTTGTGACCTTTAGTAGGAATCTTCAAAACTTGATGTGGAAAGATGACATATTTTACAAGATCACTTGGAGTCATTAAGAAAACTATCTCATTTTTCTATATTTGGTGATAACCTCAAAAATGAGATAAAGTCGTTTTCAATAGTTGAGCCATCATCATTTGTCATTGATTGCAGCAACCTAATTTGAGAATGAAAAGGCAAAAGCTAATGCAATACAAAAACTATTAGGCCAATCCCCCATCATTAGCCAAAGATTCCAAAATTACTGAAAACAACTCTATCTCATTTTGAGGTACGCTACAAAAAAAGGGGTTTATAGCCGCGTTTAAAAAATGCAGCTATAGCCCAAAAAATGCGGCTATAGCCTCTAGCCGCGTTTTTCTTAGCCGCATTTTTAAACGTAGCTTAAGCACCGCAGCAACAGACCTATGGCCGCGTTTACCAAAAACGCAACCATAGGTTACCCCTATAGCCGCGTTTCACGAAAACGCGGCCATAGGTAAGACCTAAAGCCGCATTTTTCCCTTGTTAAGATCTATTCGGGGCTCTAGTTCTATGGCCGCGTTTTTTAAAAACGCGGCTATAGGTCACGCTTGAGCCGCGTTTTAAAACGCAGCTACAGCGACGTACCTGTAGCCGCGTCGCGGCTACAGCGACGCACTTTTAGTCGCGTTTTTCAAAACGCGGCTATAGGTCAAGCTTGAGCCGCATTTGTAACGCGGCTACAGCGACGTACCTATAGCCGCGTTTTTGAAAACGCGGCCATAGGTCACGCTTGAGCCGCATTTTAAAACGCGGCTACGGGCCTATAGCCGCATTTTAGAAAACGCAGCTATAGGTTTTTCTGCTGAAACCTGGCTTTTTAGTTACATTTTTAAACAACCTATAGCCGCATTTTTGAAAACGCGGCTATAGGTTTCCCCCCCCCCCCCCCCCCCCTCCCCTGCAACATCACTACTTCCTGCCATATATACACATACAAGTTCCCAACACTCCCTGCCATATATACACATACAACTTCCTGTTACATCCCAACATCACAAGTTCCATAAACTATTCCCATGGGACACAAACTTGCCAAAAGATAATATGAAAGTTTATATACATCACAAAAAATATACCAAGGCAACAAGAAGCTTATAGTTGTACATCACAAAAAATATACCAAGGCAGCAAGAAGCTTATAGTTGTACATCACAAAAAATATACCAAGGCAGCAAGAAGCTTATACATCCCAAGGCAGCAACATTTGTGTTTACAAAAATATATATATACAACATGCTTAGAATGTCCGGAGGGGTTGAACGGAAACGCATCCTTGTCCACTTCATGGTAAAACTGCACAAATTATTCTTTGTCAAGTTAAATTTGCCAAATGTTTGTCAAGTTACAATTCTTAGATGCACATTTGTATGAAAAGAATATTATGAGAAGAATATTATGAGAAGAATGTATTCCATAAAATCATAAAGTTCTTCTAATATTTTCATTTATAATTAATTGTAAAAGTGGCATCATTTATCCATAACACTATGCTTGTCTGAACACTTTATCATACTTGAAAACAAATTCATCAAAAAAAATCTTAGCTGAACACAGCTGGATCCCTTCTTAACCACGAATTGCACATGTGGTTAGGGTTGAAATTGAATCTTTTCTAGCAAAAAGTTGCAGCCCTAGTGGGTCTTAATTGAGGATGGGCTTTTCTCACATGGCAATGCTTAATATCTAGACAAAGCTTCTAATCCTGGAAGAAAAGATAGCTAAGATGTTTCTAATTAAGGCAATGACCTCACACAAATGGACTCATTAGACCACAAAATTGTGACTACACTGAAGATTATAAATGCTCCTAGACTTACACCAACTAAATAATGTGTGACGAACACCTTCCAATAAGGACACCAGGTTTATAATGTTTGATTACTCGATATGGTAGTTGACTCTGATACCAAATAATAAAAACTCATAGATAAAACTCACCCTTAAATACCAGCTTGCAAGAGGAGGGTGCCTCAAATCTTATATATATACGCATACATGGTTAAAATTATATTTAACCCATGTGAGACAATTAAATCATTAGTGTTAGGTCAATTACCTGTAGGTTTTACGGACATGAAGATAGTCCAAATGAAATGACTCTTCTTTAAAAAGATTCTCTATATCAATATATGTATATCCTTTTATGCCAAAAAGATACTTATTACGGTAACTTATCAAGTAAATTGAGAGAATATTGGTTTTAACTATTAGAAACAAAGATTAAACAACAACAAAAATTCTATACTAATTAATCATAGTGAAAAATTTTATGTAATGAAAAGAAAGTCATGAAGGGTTTGTAGGAAATGAGATACACGCATCTTGTGAGTAGTGGGTTGAAATTCACAAAGCTGCTCAATTAATAAGAGCCACAAATAGCTTTCTAAAATTAGTATTGCTTTCATTCAACTTTTGCAGAATGTCAAAGCATTTTTCTAGTTATGGGTTGGGGAAATTAAGGAAGAAGACATTTTGTTATGGTTCAATTATGAGTGGGTGACACTTTGTTGCAGGACCTTGCTGTTAGGAATTAGTCTTTGTAACAACATTTTAAAGTTATTTTAGTCTAAACCATGGATCATAATCCAATAAATGGAAATTTGTCCTTTCTTGCCAAAATGAAAGAGAAAACTAAAAGATAATATATATGATATGTGCGAGACTACGTACCTAGATAATTGCAACTAGGGAGAGCTCATCACTGATCTAAAACTGTAATACAATACAAAGAGTAACATAAGAGGAAGACTAAAACAATAGTTCAACTATTCATTAAAACAATCTAGTCAAAACTTCCAATTCAGTCAAGTTCAGCAATACAATAGTTCAACTATTATTTTATAGTTCAAACAATAGTTCAACTATTATTCACCAGCAGAAAGTTTTCTTTCCTCTTGTATTGACTACTGACTACTGTTTTTAGATAAATTTTGTTTACCTCAGGATTCACGGTTTCATTCCCATCATTCCCATCAGGCATTGCGATCCTAAAATTTCTTAAACATATTAATATCACATAACAATGCATTGCAAAAAGTAGTGTTTCGGTAAATAACATTTGCTCGCTACCTGAGAAGGATATATAGTATGAAACTCATGGCTCCATTCCTCAAACATGCTTCTCATCGACGCCCTCAGTTCGGACATTTCTGCTTGGTGCCTTGCCTCAGATTGAGCTAGTTCCTCTCTATGCCTCATCTCAGATTGAGCTACTTCCTCCCTATGCTTCGCTAGTTCCTCCCTAGATTGAGCTAGTTGCTCCCTCAGCTCTTCATGACTCATCTCCAACTCTGACATCCTTTGGTGAGCTCTGCTTGACGACGAACTCGAGGTAGACTGGGAAGAGTTTATGCCACTTCTTCCTGTTGGGGTGATTCCAAAACCTACCCCCTGTACGCGCCCTGGGCGCTCTGGATGACCATCACCCGAGCATACATGTCGTCGTTGGACCAGAGGATTCCATCACCAATCGCTCCTTGTAGTCATATGCCCTGCTGGTCATTCAAAAGTGCTGCCATCCTATCCTGTTTTCCCACAAGAACCAAACAACATATTACACACCATAATTAATACAAACACAAAATACACTAAAATTCAATTCGATCAAATTGTGTTTACCATGTTATCTTGCACACGGGCACTAACAGCAACCCCATCTTTGGTGCGGTATACTCGTTGATATACATCCGCGCGTTTGACTGCCGCCCCTTTAGCTTTCGCCTACATGATGAACAAACATAAATACAATAAACACTAGTGCTTACCATAATGTTATGCCACAATTAACACAAATCCACAATGAAATAGTCATAACATAGCAAATCTGGGAAATAAAGATAAAGCAGAGAGAGTTGTAAATAAATGAGAGAATTTAGTTAGCTTTCAAATACACATGGGCTTGTTAAATGCAGAGATTAAAAATAAAACTGACATGGGGAGTTAGAAAATAGGCATCATAGACTTTCTATAATGACACTTTATTTGAGATAAGTTTGAGATGCCCACTTTGCACACAAATTTGTCCCAAATTACCCATGGGTCATCTAAAATTTTGGGACATAGTAAACTAGGCATGGTTCTCTATGATTTTCAACAAACAATTATTTTCAATGCTGACCAGATTGCTGGAAAATATGTGCACCAACAATGAAAAAAAATATACATTTAGAACTTCCCATTTGAATCACTATCCTTGTTAACATCTTATTCGGCACATGTTCCATTTGTCGCAAACAGTCAGCTATAATGAAAATAAGCTTTTGGTTGTGTATAGCAACAGTTTGAAGTCAAAACTGAATGAATGATCAACTTAACATCAATGAGTTGGATAGAATTTTATTTGGTAATAAATAAATTTAGTTGACATGGGTAATTAGATAAGGTGGAGATTATGGTCTCTATATTTTACTAAGTTTAGAAGTGTCAATGACACTGCTATTTTAGGGCATAAACCAAATCTATATAACAGCTCACATAAAAAAGTCACCTTCCATCAAATTTAAATCATAAAATGCAGTTAGTGTTCGAATGGCTAGTTCTTCCTAATCCAACACCATAAAAAGTACCCCATAAGCATAATAGTTATCACACAATCTAGTGGCCATCATAATTTAAATTCTAGGTTGAACTAGTGCACAAGCAAACTTTGCTGGACTTTCTCTCCTTAAGTGGCTGCTTAATATTTACATATTAAGAGGATTAATAAAGTATCAAAAACATCATGTAGGCATTCATGAATAAGGGTTTTATTTCTTACCATTTGATCAGAAATTTGAGCAAGACTTTTGGCCCCATTTCGTGCTATGTCTTCCTGCTTACCTCGACTTGCCTTGTTTTTAATACTTTTTGTCTGCAACCACATTACCGTCAAAAATAAAACAACAAAACATCTCGACTAAATTACCACGAAGAAGAGATTGACAAAGAAAGTAGCAGTACCTCAATTTTGTCATTGAACCAATAATTAACCATCTCAACCCATTGGGCTATGATAATCTCAGGCGGTTTGCTAGCCAATACCTGTTGCCGTGTCAGCCCTTCTTTTTTGTGATCCCTCTTCAACTTGGTTCTACGATTTCTCCTCAGTTCCCCAAGTTGATGCATTGCCCATCTCATTTGATTAGGTTGTGGGACAATATTGTGATTAATTATATACCGTTTCTGAAATGCCAAAGTGGAGTTAGGAAAATATTATATTACAATTACAACAACAGTTAAATATACACAGGTAATTAGGACAGCAACTGTAAAGAAAATAAACTACTATTTTAGTTGCATACTACCTCAATTTCCACCCAACAATCCTCTTTAACTTTTTTAGAGACCTTTGGCCAATCAGCAGGCGTAAGCGGGCATAACATGCCATTCCCACAAAAGGACCCCAAAAACCGAACGAACAAAGACCCGTCTTCGTCAATCGGTTGGCCTTCAGCATTTAACGGCGAGTTTATTTTGTACTCACCAGTCATTGCCCATATGTCAGCCAACCGTGTTTTCCCACGTCTTCCAGGCCTATTTCCCGGTGGTGGATTCTATACCGGTTCTGGATTCTATATCGGTTCTGGATTTTGTACCGGTTCTGGATTTTGTACTGGTGCTGAGGTTTGAACATAATCATCTGTATCTACAAAACCACCAATATTAGGACTGATTTAACAAAGCTCACAAGTAGTGAAAACTAGCAAACCATGCACAAATTTGGCCTGAATAACGAAAATAATAAGAAGTTTACGATTTCATTTAAACAAAACATGAGTTAATGTGGCCTTTCTCCCACGCATTCATGTAACCCACAAGTTTTGCAAGTGTAACTTTCAATCATTTAGGAACAACATAAATGTATGGGACTTCTTCATACTATGACTAATGAACCTAGATGCCTATTGGCACTATGAGTAATCGACCAGTCAACTTGTTCAACAATTATATTGGCAATTCACACATTTCGTTACACGTAGAAAGGTTGTAACTTGGCCTACAAATTTGGAAATCACTTAACCAAAACTATGTCTTGGCACTTATTTTGTTTGAAACGAAAATGAAATTATGATAACTCTTCTATAATGCAATATTTTAAGCAAATTGTGATTTAGGCTAATTTTGCATCTTTAATTTAAAGAAGCATGCACTTACGTAGCTTTTGAAAAGATGAGCAACCATGCTTCGTTTGGGTTGCCTTCATTTTCCCTTAATAAATTTCGATTTAGAATATATAATTTCCACCCAAACTTATGTTTGATCATTCTTAAGTGCACTGACATGGACCAAAGTGGACGGAGTGGACCAAAGAGGATGAAATTGGTCCGAATGGACCATAGTGGACCTAAAGGACCGAAGTAGACACTGTTGGACCGAAATGGACTGAGCAGACCAAATTAGACCAAATTGACCAAAATTGACCAAATTTGACCCAAGGGAAATGAATGGACCAAATAGACCAAAGTCAACAGCATATACTGAATATATTTACATATTTTAATTATATTATTTGTTTTTGTAAACCAGCAACTCATAATTGAAATTGCAAATTATGTCTGCGGTAGACCGGTAATGCTAATACCATAAGGAAAGTTGTAAATAACCTTTTTCTAGTTCTTTGTCTCATTGTGACTATCAAGATTTGTAATTAAACTAGCTAGTTAAATGTAGAAGAACAAGGAAGGTTAATGAGACCTTGAAGTTGCTATTTGCATGGGATGCTATGTTACCATTGCTTTAATTAATTATGTACTTCCACATCCACAAATCAAATATAAAGTTATCTATAATACCATCCTAATCATCAATGTAAAATGTAAAATGTCAAAGATAATAAAACGAGGTTCAACTATTTCAAACAAATAATATTCACACCATTAACAGAATTTTGGCTTGTTTCCTTTGATATTTGAGCCACACATTAACAGTAGCAATATTTTCATTTTCGTGATCAGTGCCATTATTTATTTATTTCTATAATCAGCTTTCCAAAATTTAAAATTATATGTGCATAAGATTGAGGCTCCCAACTAGAGAAAAGCTGTGTCTAGCATTTGTTTAGTCATTTTGTGGGAAATTAATGCAATGTGTTGTGTGGGATGTTTTGGGGCCAAACATGAATCCTACAATATTAAGAAGATGTGAACCCAATTAATTCTTATCTCTTTTACTAATCCAACCATCCAATAATAAACATCAAACCGTACAATCGAAGACATGACCAATACCTGGAGCCTGTGTCTCATCGTCACTTGCCACCGGTCTTGCGTCCTCAGAAATGTGGGCTTCCTCATCAGCTGCCTCCACCCGTTGTCGTGCATGCGACGATCCTTCCCCAACGTACTCAAGGTGCAACTGCCGTTTTCTCCCCATTCTTGCGTCCGACTCCTTTTACAACACAAAGAGGAAAATTGGTCAACAAGTAATGACATGATAGATTAACAATTTTAAAGATAATTAAGTAAGTTAAAACTAATATTTATTAACAACACGAAGAAATAACAGTTGTAACATTTATATGCAATAACATGAAGAAGTAATAGTTTCACCTGATAATTATATACGTGCAAACTTTTATTTCTTAATAGTTTTGTCAAAATAACAGTTCCCACATATATATGCAACATTGTCAAGCTTTGCACACAATATCCCTTTACAAATGAGAACTTATAAGTTCAATAATAACTATAACATAATTACACATACAACAGCAGTATCCTATTACACTACTCATCATCATTGTACTCGACTTCGTTGTCATCTTCATCGTTGGATTCATCATCAATGAAGTCACCCTCATCAAAGTTGTCCATTTCATGAAGATCTCTTGGGCCAATGATAGAGGCATCAATTGTCATTCCCTCCACATCATCTCGACTCCAACAAAGGTCATCCCTACCAACATCAGTACTAGTGAGAGAGTACGGAATGTTCTCAAGAAACTCATCCGTGTCATCCTCATCACAATGGGGCCCAATACCCACATCAAACACATCTCTGGCTTTCGTTTTAACAACGACATACCAATCTTTGTGCCTTTTATCTTCAACATAAAAAACTTGTGTAGCTTGAGATGCCAAGACATATGGTTCATGCTCAATTTCCTCCCCACCATGTACAGAGTGAGTAAAATTCACCGTAGGAAACCCAAACTCATCAGTCTTATATCCCCTCCTATTTCCATCATCAACCCATTTACCCTTGAATAACACATGTCTAATATTGCCAGAGTAATTCAACTCAATAATATCTGTCAACACACCATAGTACGTATTGCCACCTTCAGTGGCGACACTAACTCCACTATTTTGCGTTTTTCTATTTCCCTCAACATTTGAACTCCTAAATTTTAACCCATTGATGACATAATGTTTCAGCCGATTTATTGAAGTATATGGCCCTTTGGAAAGCATGATAAGTGTATCAGTAAGTCCAGTACTTTCCCTATCAGCATCAGTCATTGACATCACCTAATATAACGAAACAAACTAATTCTAATTAGTACAGTCATTCTACTTATGGAAAAGTTGCAAGGTTAAGAAGTTAAAGATGTGACACGTACGTGACATCTAAACCAACCACAAAACTTCTCCATGTGGTGCTTATGAATGGTCTCATTGGATATACACCTGTGGCCCCTACGAAGTTCGTCCTCCATCAAACTTATGTGCATCCTGCATGAGATGTCAATTGTGTTAGTGTTAATACACGTAGCAAGCATTGGATTGTTGTGCAATTATATTGATGTCTGATGTACTTACACACGGAACTGCTGAATGTTCTCAGAATTGAATAGGACATAGCGGATGCGCTTGGGTCAACTCCCTATTGTCTAATGCCACACTAGAAACCGCCCCTGTTGACTCCTCTATCGCCCTCGTGGGTCGTGAGAATATAGTTTCAACTCCTTCCATATACCAGGAACAAAATGTTAAGCATTCCTACACTATGTATCCTTCAGCAATACACCCTTCTGGAGCAGCCTTATTCCTTACGTAAGACTTAAGGCGTGAGAGGTACCTATCATGCGCATGAGAAGGTTAGTAATTGAGAGTAGCTATTACAAAGCACACATGAAGCCTCGGACAAGCATGTATTACGTATGACTTACCTCTCAATGGGGTACATCCAACGGTACTGAACTGGACCACCAATCTTGGCTTCAATAGCCAAGTGCATGACCAAATGTACCATCACAGTGAAGAAAGATGGTACAAATATCTTTTCCAATTCACACAACGTGACTGCAATGTCTGCCTCAGCACTCTCAATCTCTGAAACCGTAAGGGTTTTCGAACAAATTTTCCTAAAGAAACAAGCTAACTTTATCAAAGGCCTAGTAACGTGCGATGGCAAAGATCCTCGTAAAGCAATTGGAAGGAGCTGTTGCATCAGGATGTGATTATCGTGACTCTTTAAACCAAAAATCTTTCGTTCTTTCAGGTTGACACGGTGTGAGATGTTGGAAGCATATCCATCAGGCACTCTTACGTCCCGCAAAACTTGTAAGAACCCATCTTTCTCCAATGCAGTCATATGAAAACACGCGGGCGGTATCATATACTTATCATCACCTTTTCGCTGTAGGTGGAGTTCACTCCTTATTCTCATGTCCGCCAAGTCAAGGCGTGCCTTGTTATTGTCCTTTGTCCAGTCCTTCAAATTCAGCACCGTGCCAAGTATATTGTCCATCACATTCTTCTCTATATGCATCACATCAAGATTGTGTCGCAGCGTGTGATCTTTCCAATAAGGCAATGTGAAAAAAATACTTCTCTTCTTCCAAACACACTGGTTTGCCTCGCCTCTCTTTCTTTTTTTGTATTTTTCTTGACATTTCTTTCCCAGACAACGTCCAACTAAACTTTCAGTGTCCACAATTATGCTTGACGCAACTGGTGGCACAGCAGCCACTCGCATATCAGTAGTTCCATCAAATAATGTATCTTCTTCCTGAAATTCGTGGTCACTACCCAACCATCGCCTATGTCCCATGTAACAGAATTTGTGGCCATTTTTTAAATATCGAGAGTCAGTCTCCGAGGCACAACAAGGACATGCAAATTTACCCTTCGTACTCCAACCCAACACATCTGCGTATGCAGGAAAATCATGTACGGTCCACATCAATGTTGCACGCAATTGGAATACATTTTTTGAAGATGCATCATACACTTCTACTGCAACATCCCATAATTCCCTCAGTTCTTCTACTAAGGGTTGCAAGTATACATCTATCGCAATACCTGGTGATTTAGGACCAGGAATAACTAGTGATAGAATCAAAGATGACCGTTTCATGCACAGCCAAGGTGGGAGATTGTAAGGGACTAGCATGACAGGCCAAGTGCTGTGAGTAGTACTCAGCATTCCGAAAGGGTTGAACCCATCCGCAGCTAATCCAAGTCTGTCATTACGAGGCTCAGACGAGAACTGCAAATGCGTAGTGTCAAACATTTTCCATGCATCCGAATCAGCAGGATGCCGCATTACCCCGTCATCTGTACAACCATTAACATGCCATTTCATAGAACTAGCCAGGTCGGGTGACAAAAACAGTCGCTACAATCTTGGCTTTAAGGGGAACCATCGTAGAATCTTCGCAGCTTTCTTCTTTCCCTTACTGGATGAGGCATTAGTACCTGTAACGGATGCCTCATTCGTTTTCCACCTACTTTCTTTGCAACAAGGACACGCATCGAGGTTGACATTCTCCTTCCAAAATAGCATACAATCATTTGGATAAGCATGGATCTTCTCATAACCCAAACCCAAATCTCGGACTATCTTCTTAGCCTCATAATGGTCCTTTGGCAACTTAGCGTCTGAAGGGAGCATATCCATCAAGACTTGAAGCAACATGGTAAATGACTTATTTGTCCAACCACAAAGAGTCTTCAACTGGAACAACACAACGATGGCTGAGAATATGCTAAATTTTGTACACCCAGCATATAATGGTTTGTCCACATCATCTATCATTTTGTAAAACTTTTCTGCACCATCATTCGGACCTTGAGCCGGTTGTTGCTCAGTTTCACCTTCATCCATTGGTTCGGGTGGCATTTCATGCGTGGGGCACAAATCATGTAACATCCCACGAAAGTCACCGTATTGTTCAAGGGGGTGTTGCACATGACTACTACTCCCACATTCGGTGGCCGTTGGCGCAGCCGTCGATTCCCCATGCCATTTCCAATATGTGTAACTTTGAAGAATCCCCTTACGAAACAGATGTTCACGTGCCACCCCTGGTGGTACCAAACTCAAATTCACACATTTGGTACAATGACAAAATATTTTCCCATCCCTTGCATGTTTTGATGCAAATTCCACAAATTGAACAACACCTTCAATATATTCCATTGAACCCCTCCACTTTTTCATCCAACTTTTATCCATTGCTATACAAGATAAACAATATTTTACCTACAACAACATTTGGTAATGCATAGGCAGTAAACCGTCAAATTAGATGCATAGGTGATTTGAGACCTATAGATGATTTGTTACGAAGAAACATACCCAACTATGCTTACATTTTCATAGAACATATATATAACACTACCTGAAGAGTAACCTATGCTTTCAATTTTCTAAATAATCATCATGAACAAAGCAGAACTTAATGTGATATGTTTTGGAATATTTTAAGCATAATTGTTGGAATCAGATATTGACAAATCACATATGAATGTAATTGTAATAATTACAACCTCCAGAATACCAAGATAAGTACTTCCAAAAAAGAAGTTGTCTCCTACATGTGATAATATAAGCTAAATCAGACAATGCTGTTTGTATGTTCCTCAATATGTGTCGAATTACCCCTATGGCTTAAATACTGGTGATTCAACCTAAATTTGTTAATTATTATAATACTACTTTCACTTGCATCTGTAAATATGACATTTAGATAGATATACGAACTATTATAATACTACTTTCACTTGGCTTCATAGTTTGATAGATTAGCTATATATGATATTACTGTTATTATGGAAAGAGGAAGAAAACACTTATGGACACATATAGGAACTATGAAGTGTTTTCATTTTCATAAATTACAAACAGGTTATTAAGAAGGTTGTGCATTCCTCACAAGTCACAACATACATGTAGCAATAAAGTAAATGTAATAACTATATTCATTAAGACTAATGTATCATAATCTTTTTTGTTATGCCTATTAAATTATACAACAGAATGAAGGTGTTTTTTTAATCTTCCAAAATTAATAAATTAAGTAGAAAGGTTGACTGTGTAGGGTGCTTTTAACAAGAGATATCACTATATTAGCACTTAGCTATGAAGTGTTCTCAAATTTTTGTCAGACAAGCCTATATCTTTCAGCAACAACATTTGCCTCTGCATTTAGTTAATTGTCAAATTGTTATATAGAAATATAGAATGTGATTTTCGATTATGGGTTTGCAATAAACATAGTATTATGAAGATGATTTTCACGTGGTTGAGAAAGACTGAGGATGATTCGTTTGTGAATTAATTTTCTAGCTAGAAAATAGTAGACGCCTAACGATGAACCTTAAATGCTAAGATAGTTATTTAAACAATTTTGTTTAAGATTATAATGTAAAATGACTCCCAACGTAAACAATGCATATGGTACGTTTTTTAAAGCCCCACTTATTGTAATTGTAGTAATATTTTTAAACAAATAAGACAGTCAAAATAAATGCAGGTATGATCATGTGAAACTTATTACTTATTAAAGAGGGGACCTATAGCTACGTTTTTAAAAACACAGGTATATGTGGTGGGTTGTAGCTGCATTTATAACAAACGCGGCTATAGAGCAACTATAGCTAGATTAGGGAATACATTTTTTGTAATCATATATTACCCCCATTACGAAGCAAAAATACACAAGAAGTGCTTAAAATTGTAAAAGATTGGACCACATGTACACATGTAAGATGTATAAGAAAGCTAAATATTATATTACACACCAATTATGAGTATTTTTATTTTAGTTTGTAATATATATCTGCAACTACATACTTATGGCACCGCTGACCTCAACAAGAAAGATTAATTAATAAATACATTGGAACTCATTTTTAGGGAAGTCATTTTTGGTTAATGACATAATAGAATAGAAAAAGGGTTATCTTGCTTACTCAATTGATTTTCTATACAAGTTTTGTAATATAGCACATATAATAAATACAATGTATGGTGATATTTAATTTCCAAAATAAGTAAAACGGTTACCCACATAGTAAAAGGTTTGAGGGAACTCACTTGTAGTTAAGGAGAAAATGATGTACGAAAATAGTTATCACACAGAGGGCCAAATCACGTGCAGGACAATCTGTACTGCCCGCAACAAATGGAATGAAAGCCTCTGCTTTGGCTTTTAAATTCTATTTACAAGAAAAATAACAAGTTAGTTAGTATTTGAAATAAATTTGGGGCTTTGACCCCTTCGTTCAGGTTCCAAGAGTTAGTCTTACAATATTTGAAAAATAGCCTCATAATTTGTTGATTCTATCAGCAAGAAAGAACCTAATGCATGCATGTAATAATTAGGTGTTACTTGTTGAGAGTCGATTGTCACCTTTTGTTATGAACTTTAAAATTGATTTAATTTATGAAAAATGTTAGTCAAGGAGAAAGTTGTATGAAGGGTTCAAATTAATTTAATTTATGAAATTTTATTTCATTTATGAAATATGGTAGTCAAAAGAGAAAATGTATGAAGTGATAATATCTATATTTAGGTACTTCCCAACTAATTTAGTTCAGAGGCAGTTTAGGCTGCATATATGCAGATGTTCAAACGCACACACTCTCAAGCATCTCGTCATGCAATTTCAAGAGCGAGATATTCACTCATTCAAATATAATACCACTTCCCTTTCCAATACAGTACTGCACGTTGGGTATGTCCCAACTGTGTTTGTCTTACAAATCTCTTTTCAAAATTTGTATGATATGGCTACATATTTTTCAGATACGCCCAACGTGCGTATATACCTTTTGTATCGTTGGGTATGATACAAATCTGGATGTATATAATTAAAAGGAAAAAACAATAAATAAAAAAAAGACTTACAAAGATGCAAGTATGCATCAAATTAAGAAAAATAGTAAACACAACTAAGGTGAGGAGTGGGAATTGGGCGGGTACCAAGACGAAATGATAGGAAATGAAGGTGAATAGCTTTTGAGAGGCGTCTGGACTTTCTTGCACAGTGACTGGAAGTTTTAGTGAACTTCGTGCCTCTACCAACAATTTCAAATCTTTGAGAACATAATCACCTGTGAAAGATATGTAAGAACATGTTAATTAATGGATACAAAATCCTTTTACTTCATAGAAAGAATTAATCATCACTGATCTTTTTTGTAAGTAAAAAAAATATATTGAAAATAAATAAATAAAAATACAGATAGCACCTTCAATACATAATAGGTGTACCAAACTACCCCTTAACTGTGTTTTAGTATTCCAATTTAAATATTACATACGTCAACCCAAGCTGCATAGTCTTTTGAACTGAAATGTTTTTTTGACGTCATTGGGTTATGTATAAGTTTATGCACCCTGATGAATTGTTTGATTTAAAAACTCAAACTACAAGGTATATGCAGTTTCATTGTATAACAATGCGCATAATCTTTGTTACATGAAAAATATATTTAAAACAGTCAGTAATTAGTCAATTAAGAAACTATCATGTGAGCAAACTATCTGTGGTGAAGGTTTGTCTTCAAGTTGGTTATTAGTTGATTACAAAAAGATGAACCTGTACACAAATCCAACTAGTCGGGTTGTACAGAAATTGCAATGAAGCCAAACTATTACAGTCTTAGAAGCCAAACAGATTGGGCCAGGTTCAGTTTCTCCACATTTGTATGATAGCTAGCATATAGGAATTTTATGGGAAAACTTGTGCAGTCATAAAGTCTATCTAAAACTAAACAATGCATATGTAGACTTAAAAAGGTGCCAGCTTTCTTTAAGAATCTGTTGTCATTGTTGCAGGGAGACTATACCTTCACAAAATCAGGAACCCAGTAAGTCTCCTTGTTGTTTCTGAACAATTCCTTGAATCAACGTTTCGACTTTAATAAACCTGGACAAATATAAAATAGCTTGATCAGGAAGAATAAATGTTTAAAATAAGGCCAGCATATCCAAGAAGCCAAGGTATATATATATATATATATATATATATATATATATATATATATATGTATACAACTTGAGCGAAACATAAAAGCGAACTTCATCTAATTTTTAAAAAAATAATACGTAACATAATTCTATTGTTTGTTACCCATGTCCAGCATGCATTAAGTGCTTACACATGCATGCATGATTCGATGACATGCATAAATATGATTTTAAGTATGCATGCATGCATGACTTTGAAATGCCAAAATGGAGTACATCATTTGCTAGGTACACCCCCTAGAAAAATAGTACACATTTGAGAAGCCCTATTAAGACATATGTTGCCATTGAGAAATATGGATCCCAATTTATATAGGGCATAAAAAATTAATTTTGTTGTTCTATTTACTAAGATATGAGTGAATTTAGGGTTTGGTTAGGTAAATTGTGATAATTTTTCTAGCATAGAAGCACTAATATGAGTTCTCTAATAACACATAAACTTCTAATTTTTTCACAACTATTGAGGTAACAATTGCGATTGGAATAAAATAAAGAAGTATTAGTGGTGAGCTAATGTTGAAGTTATGTTTTATTGATCAGAACTTGCAAATTTTGTATGCTGGATTTTTATTTTTTTTTTTTTTGTTTTTCCCTTTAGAATTACTTTATGATATATCTTAACATAATAAGCCTAGTGGCATAAAATTTTGTTACAAAATGGATAATGCTTTAAGATGACATGTTCTGGTTATAGTATAATAAAAATAGTTTTAGTAATGAGTTAATGACATGTTCTTTTCTTTATTTTGTAGAAAAAAGACTTTTCTTTTTATTTTTTTATAGTTGAATTAGGATTTTATTTTATGTTTTCTTTTTTTGTTTTCTTTTTCCTAGTTGAATTAGCCATGTGGCATTTATTTGTTTCCCTTTTTCTAGTTAAATTTTTCTCCTTTAATGTAGTTATTGTCTTGACCAAATTCAACTTTTACATACTTATTTTGTATAAAAAAAGTACCCTCTCTCTCTCTCTCTCATAGTTTACATATATATATATATATATATATATATACACACATATAAAATTTGTTTATGTTTCTCGTCTTTATAGACTAAACAAAAAAATTCAGATTTTATCTTTTTTATTTTCTGTTTCTGCTCTATTTTGAAACACATGCAGAAAACATTTTCTTTTCTCTTTCCTTATTCTTACCATTTTCTTATTCTTCTTTTCTTTTCTTTTCCTTTTTTCCCCCCTCCCTCCAACTATAACCAAACAGAATCTAACGTATACTTCATAGGGAGGCGTCCAATCACCACTGATCCATGCAAGACAAGCAAGACTTAAAATTACCATAAATAAAGAAAAAGTGAAGCGGTATCAATTATTGATTACACAATCTTGTCCTTTGTATGTGGACGTTTAAATATTATCCAAGACTAGACAGTTACAGGTACTTGAAAAGTGACTAGACAGTTAAGTTAGCTGCAAGTTATATAATCCTTAGACTATATGCAAACAGGGGCGGAGGCATGTATAAGGGTGGAGGGGCCATGGCCCACCCCCCCAAATTTTAAAATTTTTTAAAATATATATACAATTATTTTTATGTTTTCAAAATTTAGTCTACAAAAATAAGAGTTGGCCCTCCCAAATATTTGAATTAGTCCAATAATACTCTTAAAAAAAATAATTGGTCTAATAGTTACAGATATATAACTTTATTTTTCGCAATTATATTTTTTATTGTAAAATGTGCTTTTATATCTGTTAAATATTTGATAAAATTTGGTATCAAACATGTTTGAATCTATATTTTTCAACCCGTTATGTGACGATTAACAAGTCATTGACTCATTAAAAAAATTTTGTCACTAAAATTACACATGAAATGTGTCTTTAGTTGCCATATAATATGTTAAAGTAAGGTAATTTTAAATATGTTTGGAGCCTAACTTATTTCTCCAAGTTTTAGACCATTCATGTTTTTGAAAATTTCATTAGTTCAATTGAAAGATTTTTTACTTACTTTAGCATAAAATTTGATAATTTGTATTTAAAATGAAACTTTTTAAGATTTTGACTATAAAAATGGAAAAAATGAATTTTATTTTATGAAAGATTGCCATCAAAATAATTTTGATTGAAAATACTAAGATCTTTTTCTTTTTTTTTGTTGGGTGTGTGTCTATATATATATATATATAACTTATCAAATAAAAAATTGTGTGTATATATATGTGTATATATAATAAAAAAGCGCGCGTGTATACATATGTGTGTGTGTGGATGTGAAAGTTGTCTTGATAAATATATTAGCGTCGCAACTTGACCCCCCCAAACAAAAATTTCTGGCTCCGCCCCTGTATGCAAATATCTACACAGCTACCTTTACTTGAAGTCAAATGAAAGTAGTTATCATATAGTATATGATATGTTGAAATCTTTTCTCCTGTATTTCATTCTAATTAAAAAAATACATTTGGTTTCACAAGGCATCTCTCCAGTTGGACACAATCCATGTGATTCAGGAAAGCACATAGTCAATGATAAAGACTTACGGCCTGTTTCTTTTGAAGGTTGAATAGGCACAGTTTCAGATCATGCGGGCATCTAGTTAAGACTTTTGAATTAAACAGCTTAGTTTCATTCTATAAAGTCTAGACCTTTTTTTTTTTTGAGAAAAATAAAGTCTAGACCTTAACACACTTTAACCCCCTTAGTAATCAGTATATATATAATATATAGTTTTTTTCATAGTTTTATAAACAGAACCTCGCATGCGCACAATCTCATACGAACCCTCCTATATGATCAGAACATGACTCTCCTTATTATCAGGCGAGGTCAGTCAATCGTTTGTCTAAGTCTTTCTCTTTAGGTGTTTTCTGAAGATAAAAATAATATTTGACTTATAAGCAATATATATGATTATTTTAGTTTAAGACCCACCCAAAAAAAAAAAAAAAAACAAAAACAAAATAATAACCAGGCAGTACTGCAAGATACACACACGTCCATATCCCAGTAACATATAAAAAAGATTCAATATTATTGATATTACATCTTTGCATTAATTGTGTATTCCTAACAGGAAAACAAAAGGGCATATTAATGATAGAAATTAAAAATTAAAGACGTTTCATGATATATTGCATCGTGCCTCACGTATGATCGAATTGTTAACTTAAAGTTGTTCAAGATACTTAATGAATTCCCTTATCCATCACATTAACAATGTCAAATATGCATGTTGAATGCATATAATAAGACAAGAGTGAAGGTCTTGAGCTCCATAATATATAACACATATTCCTTCAGTGACCAATTTGTACGATAGAAGTGCAGGCACGGAGCTACAGTTGGACTCGGAAGGGCAATGCTCCCAGTTTTATATATATGTGTGTGTACAGATATTAATTTTAGTAATTTTGTTCTATAAAATTACACTTTTCTTCTTAACAATATCATTAATTTTTTTAAGAGTATTGTTATACAGTCACAAACATTTTTATAATAATATTTTTACAAACTGTTTAAGTAGCAAATTTTTATTGTTAAAAAAGTTTGTGACTAGCATTTTCCTCATTTTAAAGACCATAAAAATAATTTATAGATCTAAAATTTAAAATAAAATATATAAGCTCAAAAAAATTAGCCTAACAACAAAATTGCTAATAATAAAACTAAAAAAAAACTCAGCCTAATTAACTAATTTTACCCAAAAAAAATAATTTGTCCTTTAAAAATTTTATATAAAAAAAAATTTGTTCTTACCAGCAGCGCACACATAAAAAAAAAACCCCCCTCAACGGCTAGCTAAGCCATAGAGTTGAAGGCCGAAACCACCGCACACAACCAGCAACAAAGTCGCCACTCTTAACTCTAAGTTTTGGTTTTGTCCCGTATAAGGTAGTGTCACACACGTGTGCGTGCTCACAGACACACACACACACACACACACACACACACACACACACACATATATATATATATTGCGTACATATTTGAGAGGTAGAGAAGAATGGATTGGGAAGGATTTTGAAGGTATTTTTTATTTGACATTTAGTAGAAAAGAAAATGAAAGTCGTTCCTAATCATTCCTCTAAAAAATGAGAAAAAGAGTTTTCATTCCTTTAATGTAATCAATGTGAAATATTGATTCTGTCCCTACTTTCTGAAAGGACTAACAAAAAGTTACGGATATTCATATACTAATAAAACTTATTTGCTTTCTTCTCAAAAAAAAAAAAAAAATTTTGATTTTCTTCTCTATTCAATCTTTTTTTATAAACTCCTATGAATACACTGAGAACATAAACTTTTTTTCCCATCCTATTTGATTCCCTTTTTATTTAATCATTCTATCTTCTTCTTTCTTTCTATTTTTAGAAACTTCCAAATATAGTAGGGTGGTAATTAGTAATAAACAATATAACAACCACAACAACAACAACAACAGCAGCTACAGGAAGAAAATTCACAATCTGTAGGAATGGTGTAAAGGGTAAGCAATTAACCAATGAATTTCCTTTAGTTTCTTACAAACTGAAAAATAGTGATAACCATCATTCCATGATGACATGTTAATTAAAATCTACAAAAAGTAACTCGTCTACACATTAGTCATTTCTATCTTATCTTATAGTCACGGCCTTCACACTTTCTAAAATGATAATGTTCAAATATCACGGAAAAGTACACAGAAAAAATAGCAAAATTATATATATATATATATATATATATATATTGGCAATAATTTGGGTGCCAGTGGGGAATCCGAGTTGTCTAGTACTCTAGTGGTCTATGCAAAGCTCAGATAATGTGAACTTTAAGACTTCAAAGTGTAACCCTAACTTCAACTAGGGTTCCTTCAAGTATTCTACTATGACCAAAATAGTAAAATTGCTACTGTTTGCATAAGAAAATCTTCAAGATTCAGGTATAATTGAGCATATGATTTATTTTTTCTTCAAATTTTTCAGGATAAGTAAGTTGGACTTCAAAGAAAGAGGAATAGATCTAGAGATTCATATATACCAATATTGTCCGCTAGCTTGGATCAATACCTCACACAACCACATAGTCGATCATATATGATTGAGCTTTGTCTTACATGCACACATCTTGTCATTCCTGTAAATTTTAGGACCATGAATTTGAACAAGCTTAAGGCGATGTGATAGGCCAGATTTACTTTTGTCACAAGTCTTGTGTGAGTAATGGAATGTATTCTTTTATTTTATTTAACTCATTTGCTTATGTATAGTTTTTTAACAGTTTATTTTGTCATAATAGTTGCTATTCAGTTTTTTGAGGCAAGGGTGACCCCACACACTCTCTAGGGGTTCAAATGACCCCTGTATATATATATATATATATATTTATATGTATGTATAATATTTTCTTCTCGTTTAACTTATCCTAAAAAATATTTTTACACCATGACTAAAATCTTGCACATCCTCATCACAAATATGAAATATCTCTGACTTTAAGAGTAAATAATAAGCATTTGTAAGTTGTACGTGTCTCTCTATTTATTATAAATTTATATTATATGTGTGTGAGTATGTATTTGATACTGATTGTGTGTGTTATTTATTTTTTATTTATTTATTATAATGTTATTTGTGTGAATTGTGATGTGTGAGATGTGTACATATAAATATAATATAACTTTATATAATTTAATAACTAAGAAATAGAGATGGTTTGTTATATGTGTGTGTATTGTTATCATGTTATGTTAACTTTTTATTATAAAGTTAATGATTCAAGAAAAAAATAATGCAAGTAATTGTTCAAGCATTTGATTGGTTAAGTAGACACTTGGTGTATTATTTATGGATGGAAGAGTGTGATTCTGTAAGTCAACAATTAATATAGTGCCAATGAGTTGAGTTTTCTCATTTAGTTTAAAATATTTTTATAAAAAAATGATAGATAGATAATGATAACTGCATAAAAATAAAAATGTTATACATACTTAAAAAAATAAAATTGTCACATCTACCCACATTGGCAATAGATGACAACCGAACTATCATGTAACAATTTCAAAATTTATAAACTCGTAAAAGGAAAATGTAAAACTTCATGTCTTTAAGGTTTTTTTTTTTTTTTTCAATAACTTAATATATTCAAGTTAAGTATTTTAATGACCTCCCTGAACAAAATTTCTTGAGCAACCACTGTTTTGAGAGGTCAATTTCAATTCAGCTTCTTTACACCTCCATTTCCTTGAGCTTAGATTTTTTATCAAATATTGACTTCTATTGTTCAAAAGGTTACTAGTCCATAATTGAAGTGCTTAGGATGACTTAGGAAGCTTGATTCAGACATTATTGAGCCGTGCTAATTTGTAAATGAGAAAATAGACATAGACTTGACTTAGGCCAAAGAATGCAAGGTTAGGTTTGCCTTTAACTGTGATCGGTGGTTAGCAGTGAGCGAACAACATGCTAGTTTTTTTTTTTTTTTTTGAGGGTGAACAACATGCTAGTTAGTGGGTACAATTCCACCCACTTAAATTTAAATTATTCGGGGTTAATTTATGTGTAAAATGTTCAAGAATTTTTTAGAGAGTTAATTATTTAAATCTCTCTCTCTCTCTCTCTCACATGGTTGGACACTTGAACTTCAACCATACAAGTGGATTAGAAAAAAAAAAAAAAAAAAAAAAAAGGACTTTTGCATTGGAGTTTACATTCAAGACCAAAAAATAAAAAATGTTCGTTTTTATTTTATTTTGGGACCACATTTAAGAAATTGTTTTTCTTTATTATTATTTTTTAATACTTAATCTGCTAATAAGTCTTTAAATTTCTAATAGCTTTAATTTCTAAAAATTACGATATATTCTTTATAATTTTAAACCTAATTATGCTCTGATTAAATAAAAAATAATGATTCTTTTTTTTTTTCAAACGAACTCACAAGACAAACAAAAACAAAAGATCACTTTTCTTTTTGCTTTTACTTCTTTAAACTTGATCCTCAAAACAAAAGATCATTTTCCCTTTTAGTACTTGTTACTTAAGAGTTAAGACACAAGTGGCATCAATCTGAAATATGTGGCAGTTGTCTCGAGTGATTATTGTACCAATTACCTTCGGCAATTATTGAAGGTTGCTAGACATGTGCTGAATGATAATTGGGAGGGAAATGCTTGTAATTAAGTTCATTTCTTTTGTACTCGCGTTATCATTCAATCAAGAATTCAGGTAGTTTGATGCAATTTTTAGTTGTTTATTGAACATTGATATGATTTCCAGTTTATTTCGAATCAATTTAGTGTTAGAGTAATCAACTAATTAAGCTTGAATCCTTTACATTTCCTACAATTTACTATAACTCTAGATGATTTGTTCTAGTTTCATTCACTTCAAGATGATTTACTTTTCACTGTTTTACTTCGAGATGATGCACTTCGTCTTAATTGATTCACTTTGAGTAGGCTTGGTAACTCAGGCAAACAATTCTTAGTCACTAACATACTGTAGTCACTTAATATTTTCTTATTCTCATTGTTAACTTGCACATTTCTTCTAATAATATATTGTAGCTAATAGAAATGGATTATTTTAGGAATTTTATTATCAAATGTTTTAATAATTTTTTTTAAATGAGATTTTATACTAGCTTAAGTTTTAACAAATGTAGTTGAACGCTTTAATACTTAGTATAAAATTCATGTAAGGTTGTTTCTTTAACCAAAAAAAAAAAAGTAAGAACTTAATATTCTTCAAGGTTTTAAGGTTGATCATTAGATTATTATATTTGACAGTGTTGATGGTGGAAAGATTATACAATATTGTTTCAGATCACGATAATTCATCCAGCAGGTTATTTTTATTTTTATTTTTTTGATAAGAAGTGAGGCAAGCGTGCAAGTATGAAGTAAAGAAGTGAGGCATGCCATCAAATTCCATTAGTCGGATTGGCAAAAAAATTTAATTGCGACTTCTTTAAATTAATTAGGGGGTTTAATATAGTAAACTTACAAAATTTCAAAGACTAAATTAAAATTTTAATTATGTTAAGAGTCTTATAACTTAACTGATTGGTACTTCTTGATGCTTTCAACGAAGATATCTAAATTTCAAATTCTCCTTGTTTAGGGTATCCACGAGTTAGATTCTATCAGATTTTCCACCAACCCACCCCTCAACCCATTTGAATTGAACAAACAAACACTGATGAAATCCCACAAATTTTTTAACTACCAATTCATAGAAATGAAATTTATAATTTTGTAAAGATAAGTTCCAAGAGATAAGAATATTGATACACACCTATATTAGGTTTGCGTACGACCAATGTAATTGGCCAATGCAACCAACGGCACCGTTTTCTGGTATCAAACCCAGAAAGCTGATCCAGACCCAGCTTGTTCAATTTCACCAACAAAATCAAAAGGGTACAAATCAGAATTGCCTTGTTACTCCAAACCAAAATCATATATAACCCCAAATTTCAAAAAATCAAATCAAAACCTAATGTTACCCAAATACATAAATAAAAATCAATCAAACCAAATTAAATGAAAAAAAGAAAATCTTACCAGTGGCAAGGGTCTATTTTCTTCTCCTTCTCTATATCTGGATCGCAACCATCACTGTTAAAAATGTAAAAGGATAATACTTAACACTAAATACAATTTACATTTTTTTTTAGGAACCCTAAACAGTTCAATTTCATAGACCTTAATTAATACTAAAATATTAAAAGAAAAAGAAAAAAAAATGTTGCATTGCAATGCGAGTAACACAGGCTCCTCTCTATTGTTAAAAAAAACTGTTAAAGATCCAGGGTTTACGAGACAGAGCGAGAGAGAGACAGAGAGAAAGAGAGAAGTCACCATTTCTTTCAAAAGAGTGTTGCCATCTTTAGTAAGCTTGATATCACCGACTCCTCCAACAAGCCTGCAACAAAATCAGAGAGAATCAGAGAGATTTCCTTAGCCCTAATTTTTGAATCCAAATCTAGAATGAAATTAATTGGTCAAATTGAACATTTAAACCCAAAATCGAAACCCTAGATCGAAAATCGAAACCGTAAACCTAAAATTCAAACCCTAAACAAAAAATGGGGCCCTAAAACACAAAGCAAATCAAAAAATTTTAAAAACTTACACTTACGCGGCCTTGCGACAGTGTCTTCAGTGAGATTGCGAGTTGGAGAGAGAGAGTGTGTGTGTGTGTGTGTGTGTTACCGATCGATGAGAAGGGAAGGGGAATCGGAGGAAGGGGGATCGAGTTCAGAGGAAGGGGAATCGGAGGGGAATCAGAGGAAGGGGAATCGAGTTGAGATAGAGTAGTCCGAGAGGTTTTGTTTGAGATCGATCGAGAGGTTAGGGTGTTTTTTTCTTTTGTGGAGTTGTGTTTTTTTTTTTTCTTTTTTTTTATACTTAATGCTGAAGCCGCATTTACTAGTTCAACGCAGCTCTAACCATAAACTGAGCTGTGTTTGGAAAATGCAGCTCCAGACATATTTGAAAAAAAAAAAAAAAAAAAAAAAAAAAGAAGCATGTAGCCGTGTTTTACCCTGAAAAAACGCAGCTCAAGGGAGGGCTATAACCGGGTTTAGTAAACGCGGCTCAAAGGCTAACCTTGAGCCATGTTTTTTAAAAACGCGGCTCAAAGTCTAGCCTGGAGCCGCGTTTTAGAAAACATTAATATCGAAACAAATGGAGCAAATACCTTGTAACTCAATTGGTATCTTTTAGTATTTCCAATAAAGACTTTGATTGCGCTGCATTTAGTAAAAGCATACACTTCCGTTTATCAAAATCATAACAAAAGTTCTTAAAAATCTTCTTTCTCTTGAGATTATTATTATTATTATTATTATTGGTTGAACACAACCTTGTGCTAGAAAATTATGCAATCTTTTGTACTAAATCTATAAAACAACATAATTTGTGTGAAGGAAATCGTAGCCACGTAGTAATCCTCTACCAAAACATTCCTTTTTGAACTATTCTTTGATGAAAGGTGATTGATGATAGAAAATGACAAGGGTTACCATCTTTGAGTCATTATTCTTAACCAGCATTACCAACAAATTCCGGCTACCATTGTTACATTAATTGCTCTCTACTATTTCTCCATTTGTGTCACTTTCCGTGAAACGTAAATAACACAAAAACACAAACTAAAGAGAGCCCGTAAAATCCTATAAAAAGCAAACCCACCACACTTCTATTCACAAGCACGACAGTCCTGGCTCTTAATATTAATATAGTTTATAAACCCATTGGAGCTTTGACATGGCTTCAGAAAACTTTTCCTATTATAAACAGAAACAAGAAAGTTGGTCGATTAATGACGAATCAAAAGAAGAGACATCACTCGGAAAGATAAGGAGATGGTCCAAGATTACAAGGTCACTAGGCAGGAGAAGACCGAAGGTTCAAATTCCGGGCTTGCGAAAAAAAAAGGGGTTTTTCAGTAGAGTTAAAGTTTCATGGAGAAAGGCTCTGAACAGGTTGAAGAATGGACAGGTTCACATGAATGATCTATTTGCTGGAAATTATCTGTTTACGCAGTTTATATAGGACCCCTTTCAGATGCGGTGAGAGACCTTAAATGGGTCATGGCCTTCATGGCATGCCTTCTAGGCAAGGAAGAATTGCCTGAATATCTATCCATAAAATTTGGTTATGTATATTGTAATTGCTCGTATAGTATTGTATGATGCTTAATACTTTTGTGTTAATTAAGTAATATGGCTCTCGTCTTTGAATTAATATGATTATCTTCTTCCTCTTCCTTCTTCTTATCTTTTTTTCAGATAATTTAGTTGTTATAATTAGTGGGAGAAAGAAATTTGAATCATAATTCTTCTCATAAAAAAGATCAAACAACGTCATTGAATTGCAAGGAGATTGTAAGAAATATACTAGAATTTTTTATTATAAATAAATTAATTAATTAATCTATATATATATATATATATATATAAAACCGAAACCTCTGAAATTCTCACAATTTTTCATGTCAACATAATATTTAAAATTATTTTTGTTTAGTCCAAACTTAACAAGAAGTGAAACTCTATCTCTCTAACAATTTTATTAACGTGGTCAATAAAATAATATTAAAGAATTTATTTGGCATTTAATGAAAAAAATTTATCGAACAAGTGATTTACACACGTGAAAAGGAACTAAACTACGAATACATGTACTCCTGCGTCTCTACCTAATCTAACCAAGAAAAACAAGAATCCTTATTCTACTAGAACAAGGTATAATAATGGCAGTATATAGTATGAGCTATAGTTCCTGACTTAGTCAATAGTGTTTTGAAAGAAACTCTAATCTATATTCTATATTTTAAATTCTATATACATATATATATATATATATAACCAAAACTTCAAACATTGATAATTTATCTCCAAAAATTGCGAGGTTAATCATGAACACTATAAAAGTAAAGCAAACCCCAATATTTTTTTTTAAGCCGAGTAGAGGTATGAGCTTTTCTTTTATTATTTTCTTCGCTACAAAAAACGCGGTTTTAAGCTGCGTTTTTTAAAAACGCGGCTCCAGGCTAGACTTTGAGCCGCATTTTTGTAAAACGCGGCTCCCAGCTAGAATTTGAGCTGCGTTTGTTAAAAACGCGGCTAAAGCCTCAACCTATAGCTGCATTTTTAAAACGCGGCTATAGGTCCAACCGAATAATTTTTTTAAAGGGGACTTATAGCTGCGTTTTATAAAAAATGCGGCTTACTCATCCTTTAGTGACGTTACAGAAAACGCGGCTATAGGATAACCTGAATACGCTTTAGTGACATGACTTATAGCGGCGTTTTTAAAAACGCCGCTATATGTAACAACAGAAAAAAAAATAAATAAATAAATAAAATAAAATAATCAAAAGCTTCCCACGTGCCCCCCACTTTCTTCTTTCCTTATTTCTACTTCTTTCTTTTTTGTCTCTTCATTTTTCACTTCTTCTTTCTCTCTTCATTCCTCCGTAAGTTTCTTTCTTTCTTTTTTTTTTTTTTTTTCTTCCTTCCTCACATCTGGTTGACTCTTTTTTTTTTTTTTTTTTCCTTTTTCTTTCTTCCTTCTTCACATCAGGGTAACTCTTTTTTTTTCTTTTCACTGGGTAACATTTTTTTTTTCCTTTGTTTCTTTGGAGCTGCTGCTTTTTTTTTTTTTCCTTTCTTTCATTTTTTTTCTTCATCTCAAGCACACTGATTTGTCAATAGATCTAGTTTTTTTTTTTTTGGTTATTTTATGTTTAGTTAGTAAGAAAATGGAGGAGATGCTATTGTGGATCTGTGCTTGAATTTTTGTTATTGTGTTGCTGATATTGTGATTACGTTGTGGATCTGTGCTTGATTGCTGATATTGTGATATTGTGTTGCTGATCTGTGCTTGAATTTGTGCTAGTAAGAAAATGGGTTTGTGTTTTTGAATTTCTGGGTTTGTGTTTGATTTTTAATTTTTTGGGTTTGTGTTTGATTTTTAATTTTCTGGGTGTTTTTGTATTGTGAGAATGTTGTGTTTGATTTTGAATTTTTTGAGTTTGTGTTTGATTTTGAAAATTTTGGATTTACGTTTAATTTTGAATTTTCTGGAAAAAAAAAACCCAAAAATATATATATTTATTTTTTTTTCTGGAAAAAAAAAAAAAAAAAAACAAACCCAAATTTTTTTTTCTGGAAAAAAAAAAAAAAAAACCCAAAAATATATATATATATATTTTTTTTGTTTCTAAAAAAACCTATAGCCGCGTTTTAAAAACGCGGCTATAGGTCCGAACCCTTAGCCGCGGTTATAAACGCAGCTCGAAGCTGGCCTATAGCCGCGTTTTTTAAAAACGCGGCTATAGGCTAGAATCCTACAGCCACGGTTAAAAATGCGGCTATAGGTCTGACTATAGCCGCATTTTGAAAAAACGCGGCCATAGGTCTGTTGCTGCGGTGTTTACGCCGCGTTTGGAAACGCGGCTCTAGGCTATAGCCGTGTTTTTCGGATCTATAGCCGCGTTTTTTAAACGCAGCTATAGACCCCTTTTTTTGTAGTCTTCTCTATTTTGTTAAAAAGAAAATTTTATTTTATGGTTTTTTTATGTATTTTTTAAAAAGTATTTTTCGTACATGAACTACCATACTCTCTTTAGCCAGTTTTACTAGATAAAAAAGCTTGCAATAATTGAAATTATTCTTTCGAATGTAACCCATCGTTCTCTTATATTCCTCTATTGTTTAGTCATATATATTTTGTTTTGTTCCAATAGTTACTAAGCAGTGAATCATCTGATTCTTTAATTTTTTTTTGGTCTTTTAGAAGTTTTAATATCTGAATTTTTGAGTTATTTTTTTACAATATCTAAAACTGTCTGACAAATTGTTTGTAAGCCATTGCACATTCAAGCAATGGCTCCTTTATCAAGTTGTAACACAAATTGAAGTCATATAAGAGCAAATCATGCAATGATATAATTTCTTAAATTTTTTATAAAATTATTTTAGTCTACCTCACAAAGAGATAAATTCCTATGCATAGCACAGGTTAGCAACTACTTAATTAATAAAATAAAAGAGGCTACCTAGCTAGTAATGGTAGTGCTGTCAAGAAATATATTAAATAAAATATTTCACTATCATACATTCTAAAAGATTCTCCATGTATCACTTCAAACGTAGTAGGTATGAAATCGACATATAACCAATACAATACAAAACGACATTTTTCTTTTCTTTGAAAGCTTCTTCTATATTCTATGAAAAATGTATGCTACAAAGTAAAGTGTTTGTCTGTTTAGACCCCTTAAAGCAGATTGTTTAACTTAATATATTAGCCAAGTGATTACTTAAGTTAATTATGAGATCTAGGTTAAACAGTGAAAGATCATATTATACAAACAATGGAAAAGTAAATAACACACATATATGATCACCTAGAAAAACCAATGAAACGAACCGTTTCAACGTAAAAACCTGGGGAGGATTTGGCGTAACTATCCTCAAGGTAAACAAATCCACTAATAGAGAATTGGAGTTTTTACAAAAGATTTAACCTTAAATCTATAGCTACCTTTAGTAGTACCTTACTAACACGACTATGTGCAAACTTCGAATCCACAGACTCTTCTCTCTTGAATTTGCAGCACACAAACTCCCACAATTATGACTTTGAAATCCCACTCAAAAGTTTCAGATCACCACTTGTTGATCTTGCAGCAACTAGATTTCACTAGCACCCTATTGTAGATCTTGTTCCGAAAGACACTTGTAGAGTTAGAAGGCACATAACCTCTCAAATCTTACAAGAGTAACTCACAAGTCTTTCAAGAGTTATTAAAACGTAGTTAGGATTTTCCTTTTATACTTAGGAGTGTTGGATTGAAACCCTAAACATTTTTGCGGGCTTGGCTTGATTTAAATTTTGCAGAAATTATTTTTTCTGCGATTTTCGATCAGTTGAGCCTGATCTTCGATGGATCGAGCTTCATTGAAATTTAATTCCTTTTTTGCTGCTTGAATATTCTTGAGACTTGACTTGAAACACTTTGAGCAATGTCTAACATTTATTTTAGACATGTTTTTGTTCTTGGTTTGGCAACATATACAAATTAGAACTATAAACATTTAATCCTAAATCCTTAAAACCTAACATAAAGTATAGATGAATATACAATAACTGTAAGGAACAGAAGTCTTACTTTGTATGCAATAAATGGAATAGAACTGGTGCTTTGTTTTTGTTTATGCAAGAAACAATGAGCAATGCTATTGATAGAATAAAAAAAAAAAAATTACAATCGTTGACAAGTTTTTACTTATTATTATCTAGAGTCATTGTTGACATCAATTTTTTACCTACCACTAATAAATAATAATCTGCTATATTATTATTAATATTATTATTTTTTAAGAAAGTGCTACATTAGTTGGAATAGGATGTGAAAGTTTTTGTCATTTTTTTTTTTTTTTGACTTTCTAATAAAATATTGTTCGTTTATATCTATCTCAAGTTATTGCTACCAGCTTTAGTCCAGCACGAATTTAGATTTTAAATCTAGATTTTGAAATCCACTCTGGTCCAAATAGTATTTAACTTTGAAGATCTTCGATAAAGTATGACAAATCTTAGGTAGTAGTAATTTAAAATTTACTCTCTTTTTTCGCCCTGTAAAGCTCCCATGTATCTGTAAAATTTATGAGGATGAGAATATGGAGGTCAATTTTTTATATAAGTTTTGAATTTTCAAGTTTTAGATTTTATTTCCTTTTTTTAAATTTCTTTTGGTTTATTTTGGTAGATCTAAATAATTTACTATCGTTTAGAATATTTTATTTGGTACATTGGAATTAATCTATATCTATATATATATATATATATATATATTACTAAAAACTGAAGCATAACATTTAATATTGTTACGCTCACATTAATCCACATCAGTAGTCACATCATCATTTTCTATTTCTAATTTTTCTTATATATTTTTTAAAACATTTTCTCATTTAAGGTAACTTAAAAACTTTATTATTTAAAAATTAAAATATCTTTTAACCATTATTTTTATTATTAATTTTCCAAAACTCTCCCTCCCTTTTACCTCTTCATCTCTCCACTACTTTCTACCGTAATATCATTCTTTCTTTACATTTTTATCTTCATTTATTTTGACTCTTCTTATTCTCAACATGTTACTATAAATTTGACATTTTCTTTTTCATTTTATGTATAGTTTTCTCACATAAAAAAGGTTACTTCTCTCTCTCTCTCTCTCTCTCTCTCTCTCAATTTGTTTTTCATTTTTTGTTTGATTTTTATTTTTTTATTTTTATTGCATCAATTCTTTAGGTTGATGAATTTTTGTGTTAATTAGAATTCTACTTGGGGTTGATGCAATTTAGTTTTGTGTTTTATGTTATTATCTTTTATATTCTCTTTGAATAAATGTTATCCTACTACATTATACATATGGTAAATAATAATATAATGTTATTATATTACATAGAATGACTTGGATAGTTTGATGTTTATTAATGCTATATATTTTATTTTTATTCTTTTTTCCTCTCAGCTTATTTTATCTATTACCTCTTCATCTCCTCATTACTTTCTACCTTAATATCATTCTTTCTCTACCTTTTTATCTTCCTTTATTTTGACTCTTCTTATTTTCAACATCTTAGTATAAATTTGACACTTTCTTTTTCATTCTATGTATAGTGTTCTCACACAAAAAAAGTTACTTCTCTCTCTCTCTCAATTTGTTTTTCATTTTTTGTTTGATTTTTTCATTTTTATTGCATCAATTCTTTAGGTTGATGAATTTTTTTTGTTGATGCAATTTAGTTTTGTGTTTTAAGTTGTTATCTTTTGTATTTTCTTTGATTAAATATTGAAAGCTCTGAAATGTGTTGAAAACACAAGAGCTGTTTTACTCTAACTTATCTAAGTGCGGAAACAAGAGTAAATGAAGCATAAACAACCGAAATTACTCTAGTGCATAAACATGATCAACCAACAATAAAAGTAAAGCACAAGAGTAAGGGAAGAAAGAATGCAAACACAAGATAATACGCCGATGTGTTATCGAAGAGGAAACCAAAGAATTTGGCGAAAAACCTCTCCGCCGCCCTCTAAGCGGAAATTGATCAACTAGACAATCAATTGGGATACATGAGTTAGAAAGAGACTCTCCAAGCCTAATCTACCCGATGTACCTAAGCCCTCCAAGCTCCTACTCCAACAAGGCTTCTCGGAACCGTGTCTTGTCTAGCTTTTCGGATCCCGCAATACGCCTGATTGCATCTACCAAGCCTCACCGGCTTCTTTTGGCGAATCCCCAAAGCTTTCCAAGCTCCAAAACACTCTCTACACTCTGAATAGGTGTGGGTTGTGTTTGGGTACAAATCTCCTCTCAATGTATGACAATGAGAGAGGGATGGAGAAGAGACTACAAAAATTTCTCACTAAGGATGAGTAGCTCTCTCTCAAAAAGATGGATGTGTGTGTTGTAGAAAACCTATCTAGGCTTTTTCTCTCTAAATGACCTCTCATACATTTGTGAGTAATGAGGGTATATATAGTATGAGTGAAGGGTAAGAAAGTCACACTTAAAAAATCCTCTAGGCAGAATGTTTCGTGACTATCTCGTGAGAAGGCCTTACCCACGAGACACTCGCAAAAACGACAGCCTGACACGACTCTTCAGCTTCCAGTCATGTGCTTCTCATATGGCTCTTTTGCGGGTTAGCTTCTCGCGAGCTTCTCACGAAATCCACATATTCTTCATTTTAGCTTAAGTCTTCACCAACTTCATACTAAATCCAATACAATAAAATCCCACAAAATACAAGGAATAAAATTAAAGCAATTACAACACTTTTTGTCATGGAATAAAGCCAACATAAAACATAGTTATAAATCACAACTTTACAATCTCCCACTTTGGCTATTCCGTGACAAAACACCCTATAACAGACTCTAGACTTAAACGTGAGTTTGGAAACAATGGCAACACTCACTCACACCTAAATCTAGAAGTTGTGATGCACTTGGAACATATATACCTGTAACCTGAAACACTTATACAAAACGCATTAGACCCTCAAGGTAAATCAAGTGATGAAAGGACAAGTATAATGTAACAAGTAAAATGCGATCAAGTAAACATGTTGTGAAACAAATGAGCAACTTGATCAAACACATGACAGTCATATGAAAATGACCACAATGATCATATAGCAAAGCAAATGATCATCCGAACATGCAACTAAAAAAGACAATAGCATAAGGATAAATGCATGTCCAACACACAAGCACGATGTAATGAGAGCAATAAAGCATATCAAAGCACCATAAAGCGACGAGAAAACAAGTATTAAGTAAATCAAGGTTTTCTAAAAAACAATGTCTTCTTCCCCTTGGTATATGCATCTCCCCTATGGTTTTCACCCCCTATGAATGTGCACGAGGTAGAATTTCTCCCCCTAAGAATGTGCATATGAGTCATATAGAAATGACAACAAAAATTTCCCCCTTTTTGTCACGAATAGACAAATAAAGCAAGAGGAAGGAGGGAAAGAAAAATAAGATATGAACAAGGGAATAAGATGGTGCATGAGGGGTGTAAGATGTATGAGAAAATGAAGCTCAAATGCAAAATAAAACATATTTACAAAATGCTACAAAGCATAAAGAACATGACATGCTAAGAATGATGAAACATGATATAAACCTAGGCATGACAAAAACACAAGAACATGATATATGTGCTAAAAGGTCTAAAAAGACTTAATTAGCATGACCAATGCATCTAGTGTGCATCTAGTGTGCATGAGAGATGCATGACCAATGCATGAATAAGCACTCACGGGGCAAGGTGTATAAAACACACAACCAATGATTAAAACATGATAAACATGAATAATTATGGTGATCCCCAAAGTTGGGTACTCATTGGAGTCCAAACAACGAGAAAATGTCATTTGGCCATTTTATTAAACACTTAGAGTGCACACACTACACATGTATGTTAAACAATACAAGACCATATGAAAATCTTGCCTAAGAACATGTTATTTTTGCCACAAGGGGCCAACATCCAAAGCAAATCATCATTTAAAACAAAGCCCAGTCAAAAAGATTGACAAAAATTAAGTTTTCCAACTCCCATTTGAGAAAATCTCAACTATGAACATAAAACCCCCAAAAACATAATCTAAAGATCAAAATCAATGAAAAGAGTTAAAGATTACATTAGAGATATTAATGGAATAAAAACACTTGAATTTAGTTGGGTTTTGATGTAGAAACATTAAAACAGGGGTTTGGGGGAAGATGGGAGGCGTTTAGAACAAATGACCCACAAAATGCCCTTTAAAAAGCTGATTTGGGAATTTTCGCGGGAAGCTTACTCACAAAGTTACTTGCGAAATTTTTCGCGGGTAAGTCTTACTCACGAGACAGTCGTGAAAGTCTCTGTCCAAAGCTGAAAAAACTTTAAAATTGGACCATTTAACTCCCAGTTGAGCCTATACATGAAATAAGTTACAAAAACACCTAGAAAACATGTTTTTCACACAAAAACACTTTAAAAACTTTGAAAAACAAAGGTGATACAAATCATTCCCAAAAGCAAACAAAAAGAACAAAAATCTTTTTGGTTTGATTCACATATGGTTGAGCACACACACATCACATTTGAACATGTTCAAACACACAAATGAAATAGGCATTCATTGAACTTTAAACTTGTGTGTTGTGTGTGTGGATCAAGTGTGGAATAGTCCTTAGACTAGAGTGAAGCTTCAATGATCAATTCAATCAAGTCATACACAACTGATACTAGGGCAAGTGGTCTATCTCAATTATAGAAATGTATATCTATGACCTCCCACACATTGATTACACAACTTAGAAGCTTTTCATTTGGCTTCTGCATAAATCATAATATTTGATCCTTTTTGGATAATACATCTCTTTTTGAGATTGGTGCTTGAAATTTTATATTTCAACACTGAGAATTAGCCTTTAGATTTTTCCATACATTTCAATACAAAAAGTCACTTTCCCTCTTTCCTAGTTAAATACTAATATGTGTGACAGGCTTTTGCAGCTCAAAATCTCTTTTCATTTGGAGATTTACATTTGGTGAGCTCTTTCACAAATATAAATAAATAAATAAATAAAGTGGGAAGAGATATAGGTACAAGTCTATGCAAGTATCAAGACCATCAAGACAATTGACCAATCATTCATGACAAGCTTGAAGATCTATTTACAACAATCACACATAGTTTTCTAGATTTCTTCCACATAGATAAATGTGCATATAAAAACAAGCTAAGCTTGTAAATGCACTATGCCATTAGTACGAAGATACTAGGCCAAACTCACATGAGATATGTGCTCAAACATATACAATCAAATTTTTTGAATTTTTCACTTTTTATGTGGTTTTGAATTTTTACACACACAAAACAAAGACATAAAAGTAAGATCAAAACAAAAGCAATGCATACAAATAAATACAAGATGCACAAATGCTTGAAGATGTGGCATCTAATGCATGAAGGGTCCTACAAAGATCGAAAGAATTAGATCAAGGACCAAAAGAGCAAAAACTCAACTATAGGAACCCTTCCTCATCCAAACAGAATGATTGTTTGGAATGAGTGTCTCATGAGAAGTGAGACAAGGGTTGGAAGAATGAGAATCGGAAATGCACATAGACAAGGAAGTAAGAACATTAAAAACTTTCTTCAACAACTTACCATTTTCCATCAAATCTGGTTTAGCTTGCACAGCACAACTTCCAAAAAGCCCAAGTTTCTTTTTTCTTTTGATTCTTTTAAGAGCTTGAAACTTAGAGCAATGAGGTCTAAGATGACCAAAAGCACCACAATGATGACAAACAATGTGTTTAGGTCCACTAGGCCTTTTGGGAAGGGATCTAACAACATGGTTTTGTTCTCTCTTCAACTTATGATATTGAGCTCTTATATGACCACTCACACCACAATGGTGGCAAGTTGGAACAAACTTAGGTCCATCCAAAGACTTAGATTGTGACCTAAACGGAGTATTAGGCTTAAGAGCATTTCTCTCCACTTTTTGGTTTCTTTTGTATGGAGGAATGTACACCGATTTTTCTTTAGAGGTAGAACTCACATTAGGCACAAAATCGGGCACCACAACATGATTGTAACATATATTATCTTCCTTTATAACAACAGGTTCAACAATCAAACACTTGGCATGCATCTTAAGAGATTCATTTTCACATTTTAACTCATCAACAAGTTTGTTAGACAAAACAAGTTTAGCATCCAAGTCCATATTTAAACATTCAAACTCTTTCATCTTTTCAAGAGAATTTTTAGCAAGTTTCTTATATTTTTCAGCCAATTTATTAGAGTCATTGAGCTTAGTAGTCAAATCTTCATTTTCACAAATGAACTCGCTCAAATTCTTTTGAAACTTCTTAACTCCTTTTTTCAAGAGTTTGTCAACAACACCTATAGATTCAAGCAACATATCATCACAATTATGAGGATTAACACTCATAGAGGCATTTTCACAAACACATGGCATGTTACACTCACAAACATCCATAGAAGCATACCAAACACTATCCATGGCAAAACACACACGGGGTTAAGGATCACACTTAGCTATTGAAACCAAAACAAGTGTACCCGCTCTGATACCAATTGAAAGCTCGAAAATGTGTTGAAAACACAAGAGCTGTTCAGACCCCTAAATTAAAGTTACGGCTCGGTTGATTTTACTCTAACTATTCTAAGTGTGGAAACAAGAGTAAATGAAGCGCAAACAACCGAAACTACTCTAGTGCATAAACATGATCAACCAACAATAAAAGTAAAGTAAAAGAGTAAGGGAAGAGAGAATGCAAACACAAGATAATACGCTAATGTGTTATCGAAGAGGAAACCGAAGAACTCGGCGAAAAACCTCTCCTTCGCCCTCCAAGCGAAAATCGATCTACTAGACAATCAGTTGGGATACATGAGTTAGCAAGAGACCCTCTAAGCCTAATCTACCCAATTTAACTAAGCTCTCCAAGCTCCTACTCCAACAAGGCTTCTCAGAACCGTGTCTTGTCTAGCTTTCCGGATCCCGCAATATGCTCGATTGCATCCACCAAGCCTCACTGGCTTCTTTTGGCAAATCCCCAAAGCTTCTCAAGCTCCAAAACACTCTCTACACTCTGAATATATGTGGGTTGTGTTTGGGTACAAATCTCCTCTCAAGGTATGACAATGAGAGAGGGATGGAGAAGAGGTTACAAAGATTTTTCACTAAGGATGAGTAGCTCTCTCTCAAAAAGATGGGTGTGTGTGTCGAAGAAAACCTATCTAGGGTTTTTCTCTCTGAATGGCCTCTCATAAATTTGTGGGTAATGAGGGTATATATACTATGGGTGAAGGGTAAGAAAGTCACACTAAAAAAATCCTCCAGGCAGAATGTTTTGCGACTATCTCGTGGAAAGGCCTTACCCATGAGACACCCGCGAAAACGACAGCCTGGCATGACTCTTCAGCTTCCAGTCATGTGCTTCTCACATTGCTCTTTCGTGGGTTAGCTTCTTGCGAGCTTCTCGCGAAATCCACAGATTCTTCATTTTAGCTTAAGTCTTCACCAACTTCATACTAAACCCAATACAATAAAATCTCACAAAATACAAAGAATAAAATTAAAGCAATTACAATACTTTTTGTCATGGAATAAAGCCAACATAAAACATAGTTGTAGATCACAACTTTACAAATATTATCCAACTACGTTGTACATATACTATTTAATAATATAATGTTATTATATTACATAGAATGACTTGGATAATTTGATGTTTATTACTGTATATTTTATTTTTACTCTTTTTTCCTCTCATTTTATTTTATTCAACATTAAACCCAGTCACATCCTCCTTACTATTAAATTATGCAACACAGATCAAGAAAGTGGTTGGACACAAACTTGCCTTCCTTTACCATACATTGGGGGAATCAAAATATTTGTGTGATAAAGGGTCATATAATTTATAATTTAGATAGCATCCTTTGAATGTGTCTAGGCCCATAGATTGAGCAATTTATAGACTTAAAAGGCGATTGAGAATGAAATTTTTGAATCAAGTCTAAAAAAATATGAACTACTAAATATCATTTAGATAAAAACTTTTATAATAGATATATTTTTATTTTTTATTTTTTTTGCCACAAATTTAAATCACACAAACTTAATAATTTTATATTATGTATTAGCATCGTTTCTACTTCTTCTTCTTCCTCTCAAAAATATTATGTATCATCTTTAAAGGATGCCAACAATATTGATTTCATGGGAAAAGTTACATAAAATATTGAGAAAAAATTGTTTTATATTACAATCTACTAAAAATGTTTTTTTTTTTTTTATAGATATTTAAACCTTTCTATTTTTCATATCACTGATGTGTTTTACAACTACCACATGTGTTAACTTAAGTCATAATATTCTTAAGTTGTTTTGGCAAAAAGGAAAAAATAAATAAATAAAAGGTTGTCACAAAAGAGGAGTTCATGTAAAGTTTTTTGCAAAATGAAATATTTGTTTTGTAAGGCCACCAAACTTGGTAATTTGCAAATGATGGAACCACTCGCAACGATATTTGCATAGTTATATAGTTCCAACTAAAGCAATTGTGTACACTTTTAGTATTCAAAAAACACACATCTACCAGTGGTTAAACGTTCATCTTGGATAGTTTTAACTTTTCATATAATTTTACCTTTACATATTCATCTATTTTAATTTAGATTTTTTTTTTCAAAAAAAACTTTAATTTAGATATTTATAAGTACACAATGAAATAATGATTCATGAATAATAATAATAAAAAAAATTTATACATATTTGTCTTGTGCGGTTGTAACTTTACATATAATTTTGCATTTATACATTCATCTAATTTAATTTAAATTTTTATAACTTAATAACGAAATATATAAACAAGGTAATTAAAACAATCATATTTCTACAATTCAAAAAGTCACAATTTTTTTTTTTCTAGAAAAAGGCCTTTTACATTTCCTTGGAATTATTTTTAAAATTCTTTTATAAAACCTTTGACATACCACTAACCTAACCACTTCATACATTAAAAAAAAACTTTATGCTCATTATTATTTCTGTTAATATATTATAGATATCTTAATTAATTGAGACCAAATTAGAGAAATACCTTTCATATTTCCATGAAAAAAAAAAACTTTTAACATACCACTAACATAATTACATCTATAACTATTTAAGTCATCTATGATATCTATTTCTTATTGATAACCATAAAATTTACAACTAGTCAGGAACATACAAAGTAATAAAGAATAAATGAAGGAAGAAAAAAATAAATGAAATCAAACATCGATTAATAACCGTTATTTGGAAAATAAAAAGTGGTCAAGAGGAGTAAGAAATAAATTTTATAGTGCAATAAAATCAACCATTACATTCACTTAATTAAATAATAATCAACAATTAAATATAATAATTCAAAATTTAAAATTAAAACTAATCAAACTCAAACTAGGGTATATATATATATATAATCATAATCTTCATACACCATGATTTAATGTCTATGTTATACAAATTATCAACCAATAAATAATGATAATGGTAAAAAACGTTATAAACAAGATTATGAAAAATATGATAAAACTATTAAAAAAAAAAAAACTCTTTATAAAGTCTAGGGACTAAAATAATATTTAATTAAAAAAATTATCACGCGTAACGGGCGGGTCTGCGACTAGTTTTAATAAAACCTATGCATTAGTGCTTATATGCTATAATGTGCCTTTGATGTGATACATATTATGGTGAAAAAACATTAAGGTGTTTGGCTCATTTTATTTTTTCTAACGTTACCATAATCGAAGATTACAAAATATATCACATTACTTTAATCTTATCACATTCCTAAATAATGTAATGTTTTATTTTTATATTGAGATTACATTAATATAAGTATATAACATTACAATAATGTAATATTAGCCTCTGAGCACACGCTCACGTGCGTGCTCAGAAACTCTTCTATTTTTTGGGTAAAGATTAATAATTTGCATTTATTATAATTTCAGATTTCTACTTTTTCCAATCACACAAAAAAAAAAAAAAAAAAAAAAAAAAGGAGGACAGAAGAAACAAATACATCGTGATGAAGTAAAAAAAAAAAAAAAAAAAAAGGTGGGGTGAGTTTTGTAGATTGAAGGAGTATTAAAACTAACAAAAGAGTAATCCTATTTTGTAGGGAGGTAGTGAGTAGAAGTAAGAATTTAAATCAACTTAAAAGTAGGAGTTTATTAGAAGCAGGAAGAATATTCAATGTAGAAGTAGGAATTTATTATTTTTATCAATTTACTATTTTAACCTCATTTTTAAGTTTTAGGTAGGGGTATTTTTTATAGTAAAAAAAATAATAACTAACTTTCTTAATCCTCTTAATATATACAAATTACGGTGTAATGTAACATTGAGCAAACCAAACATCCCTTAAAATGAAAATTGAAGTACATCATAATATTTTTATATATATACATATAATCTTTCTTCATGATGGAGTCTTAAATCAGGGTAGTGTGTAATTTTTTTTTTAATTTAGGTTAGTATGCAATTAAACCAAGATTTATTGGGGTTTAATTTTAAAAATTGTCAAGGGTCTTTTAATTCAATGATATTGGCTAGTCTTTCTCATGGGGAGGACAAGTTGCAAATTCCTTCTTCCACTTAACCATTTATCTTAAAAATTAAAAAAAAAAAAAAACAAATATTCCACAAAAAAATTTTAAAAAAAAAAAAAAAAAGAAAGAGGAAGAAAGTAAATTAAAATATGAATTTAGCATCAAATATGCCCTAAATTCCTTACAAATATATTGTGCAGGCTTGAAACGAGGCTATCAGGCCTAGCCTCCCTTGGGCTCACAATTTATTTGTATGGTGGGTTTGGATTTCCTACCTTGGGTTGTTCTTAACACAGAGACTCAATGAGATCATTTTTCTCTCTCTCTCTATTGCTTCCCTCTTCCTTCAATCTCTTCTACTCTTTGTTTCTTTCTCTCAATTCTCAAAACCTTCCAACCCTTTTTTATCTTCCATTTCTCATATTTATACCCCCAAATTAGTGGAGAAGCTATGATCACCTCCATGGTTAGTGCAATGGGAGGTCTAATATTATTGACCATAAGTGGATGGTTAGGTGGGAGTGAGATATGGTGAAAGTGGCCTTGGAACTTGATTCCTACTCCAGAAATCATGCCTCGTGACGGTGCTTCTGGGCGCTTCCAGGTATGCAAATGACGGTATGTTCGGACATTCGATAAAGGTCCCCAAGTAAGGATCAGGTGAAAACACCTGGGCTTGTAGTTCATGTGGGCCTAGACCGAGGCCGTGGGCCGCACTGTTGTGTTGGAACTTTAGGCCCAAATGTGCTTGGGCTCCACGGGACCGTACCTTACCCCCTTAATTTGTGCCCGACTAATCTGGCGGCTCTTGAGCCCAACTTCTGACGAGGGAGTTAGCAACCATGGGCCCATTTACGTGGTTTGGGCCCAATGTCCAGATGGTCCCAGGGGAGGCGCACCATACATATATAATTATATTTCGTTTGTTTTAATGGAAAATATTTTCAAAAGTTGTTTTGATGGAAAATATAGTTACAAATATATAATTATATAATTATACCAGACAACTTAAATAAATAAATAAATAAATAAATAAAAACTATTTGAGTGATTGAGAGCCTGTTAGAATTAAGCATCACCTATAACTCGAATATCATAACTCAAACTCAAACTCAATTCTCATAACTCATTTTTCTAACTCCATATTTTCACTTACTCAATAAATAACTTGTTTGGTTTCATATCTTGGTGCATATCTTTTCTCTATAACTCAAATTTTTGCATAAAATGGAGGGGTCCTTTGAAGACCCATAACTCATAACTCAAAAATATTCGAATTGTGTTTTCAGTTTCTATGACTCACTCAAATTTTTGAGTTTTGAGTCATGGAAACTCAACTCAAAAATTAGTCCAAACAAGTTAAGTTTTGTAGACCCCACATTTTTTGAGTTTTGGGTGATCCAAACATCCTCTGATTCACACTATTTGTTATAATTCCATATATTTCAAGCAAAACAAATGGAACATTAAAGTAAAACCGGGAAAGAACAGTAAAATAACGGTTAAACCAACTAACTTTCAAAAAACCCCAAGAATTGAAATGCAACAAAAGATAGCTTTCAAAATCCATCCAAAATAAGAAAGCAGCCTGCTTCTCTGCTAAAATCTTGCTCATCCAAATCTTTTCTTTCTCTTCAACCATGCCATCCTAGCCTTTTCTAAGACGTTCGTTGCTTTGGGTTCAATCAATAGAACTTCACGTCCGAACGTTTTGCAAACCCGTGTTTGCTTAACTCTCGTCGCGTGCTACTCTAAATGATCTTTACCATGGAATTGAGGTCCACGGACCCTTTGTGAAAATGGGTGTGTTCGGGTTATGAGTGTTTTGATTTATATGTATGGTAAAATGTGGTGCATCAAAGAGGACACATGAGGTGTTTGATGAAATGGGTGTAAGAGATTTGGTTGGCCAGCGCGAGAGGTGGGGTGGGGAGGATATGGACCATATGGTGAATGTCCGCAATTTGATTGATGAGATTCCAGTAAGGAATGAGGAAACTGTTGGTTTATGCAGAGATTAAGGCATACAGCACGTGCTATTTTTCATAGGATGCTGGAGAAAAATGCTGTTTTTTCGACTACTGAGTTGGTGGTGTGAGCGCTGTGAGGGCAAAAGGGTTTGGCAAGTAATGAAGGAGAGAAGTGTAATTAAGCTTCATGGGTGCAGTTGGGTTGAGATTAATCGCAAAGATCATGGAATTGAAATCAAGAACTGAACCTTAAGGGACTTATAGCAAAACTTTTAGGCCCATAGTAAGTGTGCCACAAGTCATCATTGATGCGTGAAAAGAAAACTCTTGCTGTTTAAAATTCATGGAGGGGTAGTTCTTTCTGATTGTATTTAATCTTCTGCTTTGCAACACATTGGATTCTGTTCTCATTTGTGTTATTTTATTTTATTTTATTTCATTATCATTGGATGTCCTTGGCAGGTATTAATTTGGTTATCAATTATCAATTTTGTTAACTCAGGAACCAGGAAAGATACCAAGGCAAACTAGTGCTAATATTGTTGCGACTTGTGAGCCTAAGGAATACATATTGCTCATATGGAGGTAATATTTAATGACCCAGCTTCCTCATGTTGTACAATTTGTTGGATGTAGTTATGTGGCTCAGGCACTGGGATTTCCTTATGTAGGATGTAGCTATGGGTACTGGGGATGTTTGTTATTGATTGTTTGCTTTAAAATATTGGCCAACAACCATCTCAGTTTAAGAGAGTTTGTATAGCGTTGGTACCTTGATTTCAGACAACTTGAAAGCCCTGGTCATAGTTATCTAGAAGATGAAATGTATAAAAGTGTTCCTTTGTCTCATGTGTATAGGCTCTAAATTTTAAGAGTCTATAAGTGAATATTCTGTTTTAAGCAATATTAAAAGGCGCGTATAAGGTCTTTCACTAAAAAATTTGTCCTTAAGTGTTGGGACTCGGAAAGTTTGTCTTAGGAATTTATGTTATTCTACAAAAGAATAATGATGCCTCTCTGGGATGTTCTAGAAAGATTTAACTACAGGGATTTGGTAGGGGTAGATGTATTTGAGAAGTAGAAAAATGAATGTTAGGATGGTCTTCAAAGAAAACTGCATTTTGCAGTTTTTTGTATCTGAAAACTGAAAAGGTCCATTACCCACTGTTTATTCTGGCAAAACAGGTTCATTGTTTGATGGCAGAAGATCTCAATACGGCCCTAACTTTAAGCATTTTTTATGATGTGCATTTGTGTCACTAGTCACTACAATTGTTTAGATGCTTCTGACTTGCATTCTAAGATTTCTACTAAGATGCTTTAGCTTGCCAACAACATTTTCTTATCGGCTTTTAGTCTATTTGTTTATGTACAGTTTTTTAAAGCTTCAACTTTTCTAGATACAACTATATATACTTTAACCAACTTTCAGCAAATAAGCCTTTAGGAAAAAGCTCATCCAAATGGCCACAAATGGATCCATTCTCTAGGATTTTTAGATTATGAGATGTCTTTAACATTAGTTCTGCAAGTAAATGACGTTGTTATTATCTATAATTTCTATCACTATGAGTTTGTGTCTAATGATAGGTCATTACCATAACAAATCTACTACTAAGTCTCGTAGTGTCATATACTTTATTTTAGTAGCAAATGAACTCATCAACATTGTTTTGGTTTTATTTCAAAGAGTTGTGTATAGAAGACCATCATCTAATGGAACACTGCCTTAAAATAGTTTCAATTCATCTGCCATCTTTAACAGAGTTGTTACTTGAACATTTTTTCTTTATACAAGGGTCCTCACATCAGTCAATTTTGTCATTTATCTAATTCTTGGTTATTAAATATATATTGTACTTGTAACGAATTACATATATTCATGTATTTGCAAAGAAACTATACTGCTGAACATCATTAACAATCAACCGAACTGCAGAAATTGTGGTTACAACAGAAAGTAGAGAAAAAAGAATAATGTTGGACCAATGCCACACCTTCTTTTCTAGTCTGGCTGTCTTTCCTTTGACCTGTCACAGGCATAGAGTAAATATATTTTAGTTTTACTTATTGCTTCTTTAATATCTTTCATAAGTAAAATCAAAGCAGTCCAGAAAAGGTTAGTTACCTTGAGAAAATTCATACTTGGGAACACAAAGGCTATATGTATGAGCGTAAATGATCCAAACAAGTTCACAAAGTTGTCCATGAAAAGGAAAAGCTGCTGTCACGAATGCATTAAATGAGGTGAGGAGTGCTTGCACATAGAATCTACGCTTGATGTTTTCTTTCGAATCAATGCTCTCATCAAGCTTGAGGAACTTAGTATCAAGGATCTCAGGAATTGGTGCAAGAAACAGCTATGTTCATTATCAACACAATGCATCAGACTTCAGTTGAAAGGTCCCCATTAAGACATTACAGCAATTTAATCATAAGGACTGTTCATATAGTTTGCTATCTTTTAGCTTATTGTGGACTTGAATTTTTTGTACTGGAAAAAATTATAATTGTAACGTTTAAACACAGCATAAACTTCAAGTAGAAGCTTGGTAGTAATAATAATAGAAGTTTTGCAAAAGGCTTTATGGGAGTCCTTTGCCTTGAAGGTCAAGTTCTCTAGCAATTTTCCCATAACCCAAAGCTTACTAGAAAATAACTTAGAGGTGGCCTTTGCGCTTACTTCTTAAGTCTAGCTTTCCCATTTCCTATCCTGCTAAGGTGTACGGTTAAATCTGAGATTAACCTTAAAATGAAAATCAAAATATATATCTTACATGCTGGGAGACTATAGACTAGAAAGGCAGCAAAGTTGATGACAATCTTGACCCATTTGGGACCGCTTAGCTCCTCAACCATAAGCCCAGTAACCTACGATGCTTACACCATAGTAAACTAAGAGCCCTGCAGTGTATTGAGTATATAAGGCTTTTCTCATGTTCTCGACTGCCGGCTTGCGCAAAGTTGACTGCATAGTGAATATAGAAAGATTAATGGTAAATTGTAGATTTTGAGATGAACTTCCTCTTCATAATCTGTCTATATTACTATAGTAACCTGTATTTCGAGTAGCAAGCCGGAGGTGTTACAAACAAAATTTTCTTTTTAAATCCTTAATGGTATTTAAAATAAGGGTAAAACTGTGGTATAATTCTTCAGCCTATCAAACAATACAAATTTTTCTATGTTCGTTAATGCAACCACATGGTTGAATTTAATTAAGGAATAGTTGAATTTAAGTAGGAAATCTAATATTGCATCTAAAGAAGTGCACTTGAGTTTTGCGTTAATGCAGTTCTGGAGCCCCCCGTCCCATGCTTGAGAAATTTTAAAGGATACACAATGGAGTAAAAATTTTGCAGACAATACGCATTTGTGAAAGAAAGCAAGACTTTATTACGTAGAATTATTAATTACACATGACATAAATTCCCATGAGCGACTCAGCAGGGTGCCACTTTCAATAACTTGTAGCATCTATGGAATGGACCATTTGGGTTATATCAAATTATAATTGATAACCATCATTTATCAATTACAGACCCTACAAAACCAAAGCCCAGCTAATACACTTTGTGTGTGTGTGAGATCAAAGATAATATGCGTTTAAGTTGAGCCATCTTTTATATATATATATATATTAAAGAGAAACAGGAGATTCCTAACTCATCTTCAAGGGTAAAAAAACCTAAGAAAGAAGAAAAGAGATGGAGATGGACCCATCCCAATTATAAGAGACAGCCTAACGAGCCACGTTATGAGACAAAAAGTTTACATTCTTCAAGTCAAAAATAAAATCCCACCAAGACAGGGAGCCTAAAACCCTTTTTAGGGGGAATAAAGGAGCTAAAAATCATGGGGGAAGAATGTAGTTGCAAAAGAGATTCAACAGAGTAATATTTAGGTACTCCACAAGCACAGAGAATAGTACTTCTTCCTCTCACATTTATGATGAGATCCATTATGAATCTGAGAAGGGGAAGTACTATTTATCCATGCTTCGAAAGTACCTAAGAATGTTCCCTTTGAAATTTATTCAAATTTATGGTAGACAATGAGTTTTATTACTTGAATGGGCAAACACAACATCCCCATATTCAATTTGGCACATAATAGCATGGTTTTCAGATCCGGACCGTTTAATAATCCGTAAAAGAGAGAGATTCAAGATTTTTAAGGTCGGATTAAGGTCAAACCGAAGTCGAACCGTGATGAAATCATAATTATTTTAATAATTTATTAATATAAAAATAATAAAATACATATACAAAATTTAACAATTTTAATTAAAATAATATATATAAAGAGGTTAAAATATATTTTAATAAAATAAAAGATGATATTTTTTATAATTTATTCCAAAAATGATAAAATATCTCTTATATTATTTAAAATATCTCAATTTTCATTCATTTTCACTACCCGGCTCCACTCCCCAATACTTTTTCTTCTCATTCTTATCTCATTCACGTGTTCCCCTGTCTTGCCTTACTCTCTCTAGTTTTTATTTATTATTTTTTTTTAATAAACTGTTCTCCTAATATTCTCACATTCAAAACTTCATCCTCACCGTCAATTCAAAATGATATCTTTAGCTTTCTATCTTCTCTCTTCTGGCCTTCCTAATGGTCTGATACTTTGTGTTCCTTTTTCTTCTCTTTCTTCCTTTTGGTTAGCTCCAAGAATGCCTACAAAATATCTCTTCGAAAATGCATGATTCAACTTCTATTCCAAAAATTCTAATGCCAGCATAAGTTTGCTCTCTATTTTCCATTACTATATTACTTCATTCTCTCTAATCTCTATTACTCTCACCTTTTTCTTTCTCCCTCCCCTCTCTTGGTCTCTCATTAAATGATGAAATCCAGTGATGTAGTTGACAAACGAGATGAAAGCCGAAGATTTTTAGCAAAATTATGTGGGGAAGAAAACTGGAAAACCCATGCCATGTTCCACAAACCAAACAGTTTGACCAACATTTGAATGGTTTGCTGCAAAATAGAGAGTTCCAGTTTTTTATGTTTAAAAACCCGGATTGATTGTCGATTTCCAGTTAATCCAATCCTACCGTACGGTCTGGTTCGGTTTTCAAAATCATGCATAGTATAGTACTCCCTCCGTCTCTTTTTTTTTTTTTTTTGTCCTCTATTCCATTTTGAAATGTCCCAAAATATTATCCTATTTCTAAAAATAAAAGTCATTAATTTACTAATGTTCCTATTATATCCCTATTAATTTACGAATTCAATTTTTTGATAAATTTTTTTAATGGTAGTTTTGGAAACTTATACATTTTTAAAAGGTAGACAAGACAATAAATGATATTCCCTTAAAAAGTTTGACTTTTCAAACCGGACAAAAAATTGATGGTCGATTTCCAGTTAATCCAGTCCTACCGTACGATCTGGTTCGGTTTTCAAAATCATGCATAGTATAGTACTCCCTCTGTCTCTTTTTTTTTTGTCCCCTATTCCATTTTGAAATGTCCCAAAATATTATCCTATTTCTAAAAATAAAAGTCATTAATTTACTAATGTTCCTATTATATCCCTATTAATTTACGAATTCAATTTTTTAATAAATTTTTTTAAGGGTAGTTTTGGAAACTTATACATTTTTAAAAGGTAGACAAGACAATAAATGATATTCCCTTAAAAAGTTTAACTTTTCAAACCGGACAAAAAAAGTGGAACGGATGGAGTAGTAGTGAATAGGATGGGTTAGATGGCGACATCTAACCTTCACCCAACCTGATTGTGAAGGACACCGACATAAGTTTGAGGTTGAAACTTGAAACTAATAAGGTCTAGGTTGACAAGTGGTAAAGATAGGACTTTATTCTTTTCAGCATCTTTTGTAGGATTTGGGATGTGCTCAGGAAAAATGTTTTGGTTACAGAATCTCCAAATATTTTCAAACATGACAGTAGTAAAGAGAGTAAACTTGTGACCTTTAGTAGGAGTCTTCAAAAATTGATGTGGAAAGATGACATATTTTACTAGATCACTTGGAGTTGATGGGAAAAATATGTTATTTTATTATGTATGATGATGACCTCAAAATGAAATAGAGTTGTTTTCAATAGTTGAGCCATCATTAGCCATTAATTGCAATGACTTGATTTGAGAATGAAAAGGCTAAAGCTGATGCAATACGAAAACTATTAGGCCAATCCCCATCATTAGCCAAAAGTTCCAAAATTAATGAAAACAATTCTATCTCATTTTGAGGTCACTCTCGGACAGGAAAATGAGATAGTTTTTTCAAAAAATAATTCATTTTTTAGAAAACATTAATATCAAAACAATTAGAGCATATCTTTCGGTCTTTAAAATAAAGACCTTCATTGCTCTGCATCTAGTAAAAGCAGGCACTTTCGTTTATCAAATTTAACAAAGGTTCTTAAAATTCTTCTTTCTCTTGAAATTTTTGAAGTTGTCAATTTTAGTTGTTACAAAGTAAATTTTTAACGTTTATTTGAATTTCTAATGCTAGTCCTTGTGAATTGTTTGAACACAACCTTGTGCTAGAAAATTATGCAATATTTTGTACTAAATCTATAAAACAAAAATAATTAATGTGAAGGAAATCTTAGCCACGTACTAATCCTCTACCAAAACATTCCTCTTTGAACTGTTCTTTGATGAAAGGTGATTGGTGATAGAAAATCACAAAGGGTTACCATCTTTGAGTCACTATTCCTAACCAGCATTACCAACAAATTCCGGCTACCATGGCTAGATTAATTGCTTTCAACTATATTCTCCATTTGTGTCACTTTCTTTAAAACGTAACTATCACAAAAAAACAGAGACTTAAGAGACCCCGTGAAATCCAATAAAAAGCAAACCCACCACACTTCTCTTCACATGCACTACAGTCAGTCCTAGATCTTATTATTAATATAGTTCATAACTTCATTTGAGCTTTGACATGGCTTCAGAAAACTTTCCCTATTATAAACTGAAACAAGAAAGTTGGTTAATTGATGAAGAATCAAAAGAAGAGAGATCACTCAGAAAGATAAGGAGATGGTCCAAGATTACAAGGTCACTAGGCAGGAGGAGACCGAAGGTTCGAATTCCGGGCTTGAGGAGGTTCTTGAGGAAAAAGAAGAGGTTTTTCAATAGAGTTAAAGTTTCATGGAGAAAAGCTTTGAAGAGATTGAAGAATGGACAGGTTCACATGAATGATCTATTTGGTGGAAATTATCTGGTTATGCAGTTTAATTATGGGACTCCTTTCAGATATGGTGAGAGACCTTATATGGGTCATGGCCTTCATGGCATGCCCTCTAGGCAAGGAAGAATTGCCTGAATATATCTATCCATTAAATATGGTAATGTATATTGTAATTACTCGTATAATATTGTATGATGCTTATTTCTTTTGTGTTAAGTAAGTAATATGGCTCTTTTGTCTTTGAATTTATGTGATTATCTTCTTCCTCTTCGTTCTTCTTTTCTTTTCTTTTTTTTTCTTTTTTTTTTTTTTCCGAATAATTCAATTGTTATAGCTAGTAGGAGAAAGAAATTTGAATCCTAATTCTTCTCATAAAAAAGATCAAACAACGTCATTGAATTGCAAGGGTATTGTAAGAAATATACTAGAAATTTTGGATTATAATTTATAAATTAATTAATAAAATAAAAGAGGCTAGCTAGTAATGGTAGTGTTGACAAGAAATATATTTAATAAAATATTTCATTAGCATACATTCTAGAAAATTCTCCATGAATCACTTCAGACATAGTTGTTATGAAATCGACATATAACCAATACAATACAAAACGACATTTTTCTTTTCTTTGAAAGCTTCTTCTATATTCTATGAAAATATATGCTATAACCAATATAGATGAATATACAATAATTGTAAGGAACAGAAGTCTTACTTTGTTTGCAATAAATGGAACAGAGTGGTGCTTTGTTTTTGTTTATGCAAGAAACAATGAGCAATGCTATTGATAAATTTTTTTTTACAATAGTTGACAAAATTTTACTTATTATTATCTAGAGTCATTGTTAATATCAATTTTTTACCTACCACTAATAAATAATAATCTGCTACATTAGTTATTTTTGTTTTTTGTTTTTAAAGAAAGTGCTACATTAGTAGGAATAGGATGTGAAAGCTTTTGTCAAATATTTTTTGTGCCTATAGACTTTCTCATAAAATATCGTTCTTTTGTATCTATCTCAAGTTATTGCTACCAGCTTTAATCCAACATTAATTTAGATTTTAAATCTAGATTTTGAAATCCAATCCGTTCCAAATAGTCTTTAAGTTTGAAGATCTTCAATAAAGTACGAAAATTCTTAGGTAGCAGTAATTTAAAATTTACTCTCTTTTTTCCCCGTAAAGTTCCCATGTATTTGTAAAATTTATGAGGATGAGAATATGGAGGTCAATTTTTTATATAATTTTTTGGATTTTCAAGTTTTAGATTTTATTTCCTTTTTTTTAATTTCCTTTTTTTTTTTTAGTCTAAATAATTTACTATGGTTTGGAATATTTTATTTGGGACATTGGAATTAATTTTTATAGAACCTATGCATTAGTTCTTATATGCTATAATGTGTTCTTGATGTGATATAAATTACAGTGATGTGACATTAAGGTGTTTGGATCATTTTATTTTTTCTAACATTATCATAATATAATATTATAAAATATATCACATCACTTTAATCTCATTACATTCCTAAACAATGTAATGTTGTATTATTGTATTGAGATTACATTAATGTAACATTAAAATAATATAACATTATGATGTAATGTAACATCGAGCGAACCAAACACCCTCTAAAATGAAAATTGAAGTACATCATAACATTAAAAAAAAAAAAATCATTCTTCATGATGGAGTCTTAAATCAAGGTAGTGTGTAATTTTTTTTTAATTCAGGTTAGTATGTAATTAAACCAAGATTTATTGGTGTTTAATTTTAAAAATTGTCAAGGGTCTTTTAATTCAATTATATTGGCTAGTCTTTTTTATGGGGAGGACAAGTTGCAAATTCCGTCCCCCACTTAACCATTTATCTAAAAAATTAAAAAATATTCCATAAAAATTTATAAAAAAAAAAGAGGAAGAAAATAAATTAAAATATGAATTTAGCATCAAACATGCCCTAAATTCCTTATATATATATATATATATATATAATTATATTCTGTTTGTTTCATTGGAAAATACTTTCAATTCTTTACTTACTTGATCATGACCCTAAAAATATACTAGATAACTTAAAAAAAAAAAAAAAAAAACTATTTGAGTAATTAAGAGCTTGTTTGAATTAAGCATCACTCATAACTCAAATTCAATTCCCATAACTCATTTCTCTATCTCTATTTTTTCACTCACTCTAGAAATAATTTGTTTGGTTTCATATCTTGATGCATTTTTCTATAACTCAAATTTTTGCATAAAGTGGTGGGGCTTATTGAAAACCATAACTCAAAACTCAAAAACATTTAAATTGTGTTCTCAGTTTTCATGACTCAAACTCAAATTCTTGGGTTTTAAGTTATGAAAACTCAACTAAAAAATCAGTCTAAACAAGTTAAGTTTCAATGTTATTTTTTAGTTTTGGGTGATCAAAACCCCATCATACTCACACTATTTGTTATAATTCCATATATTTCAAGCAAAACAAACGGTGCATTAAAGAAAAACCGGTAAAGAACAGTAAAATAACTGTTTTTTTAAATTAAAAAAATTATTTAATATAACAGTAAAATAACGGTCTCTTCAACCGTGCCATCCGAGCCTTTTCTAAGACTTTCGTTGCTTTGTGTTCAATCAATAAAAGTTCACGTTCGAACGTTTTGCCAACCCGTGTTTGCTTAACTCGGGTCACGTGCCACTGTAAATGATCTTTATCATGGAATTGAGGTCCACGGACCCTTCGTGAAAATGGGCGTGTTCCGGTTATGAAGGCTTTGATTGACATGTATGGTAAATGCATGTGGTGCATTAAAGAGGACACATGGAGTGTTTGATGAAATGGGTGGAAGAGATTGGTTGGCTCGCTGGGAGGATTTGGACCATATGGCGAATGCCAGCGATTTGATTGATGAGATGCCAGTAGGGAATGTGGAAAATGTTGGTTTATGTAGAGATAAAGGTATACAGCGCGTGCTATTTTTTTTTATAGGATGCTGGAGAAAAATGCTGTTTTTTGGACTACTGAGTTGGTAGTGTCAGCACTGTGTGGACAAAAGGGTTTGGCAAGAAATGAAGGAGAGAAGTGTGATTAAGCTTCATGGGTGCAGTTGGGTTGAGATTAATCGCAAAGATCATGGAAATGAAATCAAGAACTGAAACCTTAATGGACTTATAGCAAAACTTTTAGGGCTATAGGAAGTGTGCCACAAGTCATCATTGATGTGTGAAAAGAAAACTCTTGCTGTTTAAAATTCAGGGAGGGGAATAGTTCTTTCTGATTGTATTCAATCTTCTGCTTTGCAACACATTGGATTCTGTTCTCTTTTTTTCTTTTTTTTCTTTTATATATATATATATATAGATATTTATCATTGGACGTCCTTGGCAGGTATTAATTTGGTTATCAATGATCAACTTTTTTAACTCAGGAACCAGGAAAGATACCAAGGCAAAGTAGTGCTAATATTGTTGTGACTTGTGAGCCTAAGGATTACATATGGAGGTAATATTTAATGACCCAGCTTCCTCATGTTGTACGATTTGTTGGATGTAGTTATGCGGCTCAAGCACTGGGATTTCCTTATGTAGGATGTAGCCATGCGTACTGGGGATGTTTGTTATTGATTGTTTGCTTTAAAATATTGGTCAACAACCCTCTCAGTTTAAGAGAGTTTGAGTAGTGTTGGTCTCTTGATTTCAGACAACTTGAAAGCCCTGGTCATAGTTATCTATAAGATGAAATGTATATAAGGGTTCCTTTGTCTCATGTTTATAGGCCCTAAATTTTAAGAGTCTATAAGTGAATATTCTGTTTTTGAAGCAATATTATAAGGGGCATATAAGGTCTTTCACTAAAAACTTTTTCCTTAAGTGCTGGGACTCGGAAAGTTTGTCTTGGGAATTTATGTTATTCTACAAAAGAATAATGATGCCTCTCTGGGATGTTCTAGAAAGATTTAACTACATGGATTTGGTAGGGGTAGATGTAATTGAGAAGTAGAGAAATGAATGTTAGGATGATCTTCAAAGAAAACTGCATTTTGCAGTTTTTGTTTCCCACTGTTTATTCTGGCAAAACAGGTTCATTGTTTGATGGCAGAAGATCTCATCCGGCCCTAACTTTCAGCATTTTTTATGATGTTCATTTATGTCACTAGTCACTACAATTGTTTATATGCTTCTGACTTGCATTCTAAGATTTCTACTAAGATGATTTAGCTTGCCAATTACATTTTCTTATCGGCTTTTGGTCTATTTGTTTATGTACTATTTTTTAAGAGTCTTTTGGCTAAATATTGTTAAATTTAAAACATATTTGCGTTATAGGTATTGTTACAAGTTAATTAGCGGTATGAGGAGAGAGATTGAATTCCGGCAACAGTGTTGCCAAAATTCAAGAAAAAGTAAGAGAGAGAATGAGAAAATGGGAGGAGAGAGAAAAGCTTGAATTTCGGCAACAGTGTTGCCGTAATTCGTCTGTCCAATTTTCCTCACCTGATCGGATGTGTGAGTGTGAGAAGTGCAATGAGAGAGTGCCCAAAAAAAAAAAAAAGTAATTGTGGCAATGGTATTACCAAAAATGGTAGGGGGGGGTGGAAGTGAATGCCAAAATCTGAGGAAGAATTAAAGAAAAATATAATGTGCTACGTACACAATATTTTTACAATAAATCACAGGTAACTAGTTATTATTAGTTCAAATTTAAATTTGACATTGAGATTACTATTTTAATCTAACAATAACAACAAGTAACAACCTGATACTTAGAATTTGCTGTAAAAATATTGTAAAAATTGTGTGCACTTATTATTTCTTAAAAAAAAAAGTGTCAATGGGTTTGTGGCAATTTTTTTTGGCAATTGTGGCAATGTCATTGCCGAAAATGGAAATAAAAATAAAATAAAATTTTTTTTTCCCCAATTGTGGCAATGCCATTGCCACAATTGGGAAAAAATAAAAATAAAAACTTTTTTCCCCAATTGTGGCAATGGTATTGCCGAAATTGTGGGGAAAATTTTTTTCCCACAATTTGCAATGCCATTGCCACAATTGGGAAAAAATAAAAAATAAAAAAACTTTTTTCCCAATTGTGGCCATGGTATTGCTGAAAATGGGAGGAAAAAAAATGTTTCAATGGGTTTGTGGTAATGGCATTGCGGAAATTGTGAGTAGAATTTTTTTTGGCAATTGTGGCCATGCCATTGGCGAAAATGGAGGAAAAAAAATTTTGTTTCAATGGGTTTGTGGCAATGGGATTGCCGAAATAGGGAATTTTTTTTGGCAATTTGTGGCAATCCCATTGCCGAAAATGGGATGGGAAAAAAAAATTTGTTGCATTGGGTTTGTGGCAATGGGATTGCCGAAAATGGAAGAAAAAAAAATTTGTTTCAATGAGTTTGGCAATGGCATTGCCGAAATAAGGGGGGGAATTTTTTTTTGGCAATTGTGGCAATGCCATTGCCGAAAATGGGAGGGAAAAAAAAAATAGTGGTTGGCGAAATTTGGGAGGAAAATATTCCAAAAAGAAAATAATAGTGATAGGAAAGAAAATATAGATTCTTACTATAGGAAAAGAAAAAATGATTGACGTGCACATTGTAAACCAAAAAAAAGTAAAGAAAGTACATGGATTTTTATAATATGGAAGAAAAAAATGATTGATGTGCACGCTATAAACAAAAAAAAAATCTAAATAAAGTACATAGATTCTTATGTGCATGCTGTAAACAAAAAAACAAAGCTTCAATCAACTAATCACCTCAACTTTTCATCTCATCTGATTCTTATTCTCTGCATCGAATATATTTTACCTATTCATAACTCTCAGAGAGATTCGTTTTTGTCTTCTTCACTGTTGTAATCTCTCTAAGAGATTCTTTTTTGTTTTCTTCACTGTTGTAATCCCTCAGAATCTATTCTTTTTTGTTTTCTTCTTAATTGTAATCTCTCTCAGAGATAGTCTTTTTTGTCTTCTTCAGTTGTGTAATAAAAGGCAAGTCTTCTTCAGTTTCGTAATAAAAGGCAAGTCAAGTGCAAGCGTCTTTTTATTTATCCTCCTTCGCTGAAGAATTGTATCTCCTCACACAGGATTGTAAGTTCTCCGATTGTTCAGTTAGTCTTTTACTTTGCTTTAGGTGAACAACTAAGAATTGTAAGTTTTTTGTTAATGTAATTTTTTTGCTTTATTTATTAACTTACAGTTCTATAAATTAACAGATTTATTATTATTGTATAAACATGTGCTTTGTAAATATTAAAAGCTAATACATTGTAAAATATTATGTATTGTTGTAGTTGTAGTTAATATTATTTGTATGCCTATGATTATGATTATTGTTGTTGTTGTTGTTGTTGTTGTTATTCAAATTTTAGATTAATGAATTATTTTTTATGGTTATCTGATTGTGTTTTTTTTTTTTTTTTTTTTTTTTTGGGCAAGTATCACTCTATAATTCTCACTCTTTCAGTTGGTATCACAGTTGTTGTAAGCATCTCAACTCTCTAATTAAATTTGTATTTGTTAATTTTGAAATTATTTAATATTATTTGTTGTTATTATTAGTACATGACCACAAAAATTGTAATAAATTGTATTATTGTGATCTTTTTATAATCAATATGTGTTTTGTTATTATCAATTATTACATCTATTACATGGAAAAAATATATTGCATAATATGTTTGTTGGTTTATAATAAAGATATGTATGTGTATTATTATTATTATTATTTACTACAAATGGAAGTTGCATGGTTTAACTCATTGTAGCATTTAATGTAGGATATATTTGAAATGGAGCGACAACAATATCACATCTCTAATGATGCAATGGAAGGCAATGTACGTTGCGTGATCCAAATTTATTAATGTCCTAATAATATCTACAATTATTCAATTTACATGAAAATAATTTCAACATTAGTAATATAACATTGTACATTTAAAAAAAATCAGGTTTCCACATTACGAGTGAGACCCCAACCGTTTGCACCCCCCCCCCCCTTCCCACAGTTAGGCGAGCGTATTATCCCATATTTGCGGTAATGTAGACTATACCGTGTTACCCGCCTCCCACATATAGATATTGACTGGGGTCTTATCACTTCTTTGGTGGAGTGGTGGCAATCTGATACCCATACATTTCACCTACGTACTTGTGAAATGTTGATCACTCTAAAGGATATAGCAATCCTTACAGGATTGTCTATTGATGGCAAAGCAGTGTGCGGGCCCACTAATTTGAAATGGGAACAAGTTTGTGATAATTTACTTGGGGAGGCACCACCTGCAACAGCATTGAAATATGGTGGCCTTAAAATAACATGGGTAAGGAATACATTCTCAAACCTACCAGAGGGTGCCAATGCTATAACAATCCAACGGTATGCTAGGGCATACATGTTCCAGGTTTTGGCTTTACTATTTGGAAATAAAAGCCAAAGTAAATTGCATTGCTGTTTTCTCAACCTGTTAGATGACTTTGGTAAAGCTGGGGAATATAGCTGGGGTAGTGCCACACTTGCTTTCCTTTATAAAGAGCTGTGTACTGCTGCTATTCAAAAAAGTATGGAGATTGCAGGTACTGTTTTCATATTACAATTATGGGCGTGGGAGCATCTTCCATATTTGACCCCAATTCCAATAAATCCAACAAATTTAAATGGCGATGAACCATACGGTTGCAGGTATAATATTTACTTTCTATTTCTATACAATATTGTATACTGTAGCATTTATCCTTAATACTTCCAAACCCTAAAATTAGTGGCAATCATTAATTGTGTATAGGTGGGATACCAGGAAAACGTTTACTCACACACCAACGCATGTTCTACATGCATACCGTTCTAATCACGACACACAATATGATGAACAGGTAATATATCACAATGCATCAATGGTTAATTTACTAGTTATATTATTAATTTTATTGATTATAACATAGTTATTGTAATTGGAATTGCAGGTTGTTTGGACACCATACGATAATTATTTGCATCCATGGTGTCTTGCAGAAAGACATATATGGACTACAGCAGCACCATTGCTATGCTTCCAAATTGTCGAGTATTACCATCCAGAAAGAGCCATGCGACAGTTTGGATTGTTGCAAAGATGTCCAAAATGGCCTACTGACAATTTGGACAAATCTGTGCATTGTGTAAAGATGACAGGGAAGTCCAATGTTAATTGGCTTACGCAGCATGCACAATACTACCAGCTTTGGAACGATCACACTGAACATGTAGTTGGGGATGAGCATTTCGAGTTAGGTGTGGACTACGCAACATGGTACCAACAAAATGGTCACCTATTCAAGACACCAGAGGCGGCTGCCCATGTGTACCAGGTAATTATTTTAGCTTTTTCAATAATACTGCACTAATATTAGAACAAATTATTTACACAAACAAAATACTGCACTAATTTTGATAACAAATTATTGTTTTATCTTTTTCAATAATACTGCACTAATAAATGTTTTGTTTTTTTTTTTTTTTTTTTTTTTTTTTTTTTTTTTTTTTGTGGCAGCAAACTGAGATCAATAATATGTTAAATTTAACTGTTACAAACCAACAAAGAAATGATCTCACTGTAAAGCAAGTCCTTACACCAATAGTAAAGGGCCTTACCCGAGTGAAGTTATCAATGGAACAAAATATTTCCTCCGTCCCTACTCAGAGGGTGACACACTTCGGGCAACGACAAAGGCAACAAAGAAGACGGCCGCAAACCCAAACTGAAACCGGACCGTCCACCTCTACACAACATGGAAATGATGAAGCCGAACCATCCACTTTTACACAACATAATATGTACAACTCTACCCAAGCTGGGCTTTCAACATCTGCTGGTAATGAGCCAACCACCTTTAGTGAGTATAATCCAATTAATGTCAGCAACTACTACATGAATTTAAATGAACAGATTGGATTATCCACTTCCATAGGACAAGGATTTGAGGGTTTGTTTAACTATGACCATTATCCCCAACCTAGTTCAACACCTTCCTCCTATCACCCATCGCCACCTCCATCCTATGCTGGGCAATACAATTATGGCCAAGATAGCCAATATAACTATGATTTCTGCATACCACAACCTTCCCAACCAGCCCCTCATGTTGGTAATTTCTGCACGCCACCAAATACATGGGCATGTGCTCCAAACAGTGAGGAAGAGGCCTCCGTAACAGACTCTGAGGAAGATGCCTCAAATGAGGATAGTGGGGAAGATGCAGAAGATGCAGAAGATATGGAGGTGTCTTCAGATAATGAAAGTGACGAAGGCGGTTATTATCAAACAGAAGTTGACATTAGAACACAGCCAAGGCGCATGGGGAAAAGTCCTATGCCAGCACGAAGGTATCCACAACGAATAAATAGGCATCCTCCATGTTGTGGAACACAACAAAAACTTCGTGTACCCCATTGGCGCAATGACTAATCAATGTAAAATGACTGTTTGATAATGAATATATTAAAGTACTATCGTTGTTTATGCATCATTGTAGCAAAAAATATTATGCCTAGATAATATACATAGCACATTATATTACTAACCGTAAGACCTTTGTGAAAATAAGAAATGTGTACACATTTTTTGGCATTTGAATTTAGTGCCCAATTAATCTAATCATACATCTATTTACTATGGTGTACATTTCTATTTTAATTCTCCATGGCCTCTCTTCCAAATCCTCGTAAAAGTGTCAAAGAAAAATAAAACTTTCACCATCTAATTTTCGTCCAAATTTACAGCAGCAACTTGTGAGTTAATTTCGGCCAACAAATTTTGTGAATTTCAAAAAACTCAAAACATAAAAGTTGTAGATATTTAAGTTACGGTTCCATCCCATCTGGCCTTGAGTCAATTGGATTTTTGAAGAGAGAGATACATCTAAAATACTGATCAGTGCTCATATCTGATTTTTCCTCTTCAGATTGTGGCCCTTTGATTTCTTTCCTTATTTGAAACTTTCAATCATGGTAAATGACCCAAGCACTCCATAAAAAGTATACATTTTAAGGTGTTAAAATAAAAATAAAAGTGCTACTTAGAATTTGTTAAATTAAAAATTAACACTAAGATTAATTGTTGGGAGGAATTAAATTATTGGGAGGAATTAAAAAAAAAAAAAAAAAAAGTGATACTTACACAATATTTTTACAACATTTTCACAATAAATCACATGTGATTATTAGTTCAAATCTAAATTTAACAGTAAAATTACTTTTTTAATCCAACAAAAACAACTAATAACAACCTGCAATTTAGAATTTGTTATAAAAATGTTGTAAAAATTACACAATTCGAAAATGGGAGGGAAAAAAAGTTGTAATTGGTTTGTGGCAATGGCATTGCCAAAATAGAGGAGAGAGATCGAAGAAAGTACACATATTCTTATTCTTCAGTATTCACCTCAACTCTCCAAAGTAATTTTTTTGTCATATTCACTTCAACTCCTCAAAGTACCTTTTTTGTCTTTTTATTCTTCAGTATTTTTTTGACTGAAGCAGTTTGGTTTTTGTGTATGTCATGTTCTTTCCTTTCGTATTGTAAAAGTACCCTATGAAACAAATAGGGATAGATTCAAGTACAAAGCAACTTGATTCTTATTCTAAAAAAAGTACATAGACAATACGAAATGGAAGAAAAAAATAATTGATGTGCACTTGTAAATAAAAACAAAAAAAGTACATAGATTCTTATAGAAGAAAAAAATGATTGATGTGCACGCTTTAAACAAAAAAAAAAAAAAAACAAAGAAATTATATAGATTCTTACAATAGGAAAGAAAAAAAATGATTGATGTGCACACTGTAAACCAAAAAAAGCAAAGAAAGTACATAAATTTTTACAATACGGAAGAAAAAAATGATTGATGTGCATGCTGTAAACAAAAAAAGTACGTAGATTCTTATGTGCATGCTGTAAACAAAAAAAGCAAAGAAAGTAAACAAAAAACAAAGCTTCAATCAATCAATCAACTAAACTCCTCATCTCATCTGATTCTTATTCTCTGCATGCATCGAATATATTCCCCTCAATTCCTCAGAGTACCTTTTTTGTCTTTCCATTCTTCAGTATTTTTTTGACCGAAGCAGTTTGGTTTGTGTTTCTTATTCCATCAACCTTCTTCTCCACTCTTATTCCCCTCATAATTCTACCAACCATTTTCAATTCATGCATGCCATACATTCTACAAACAACTATAAGTAACAACACTTGCAAATATCTATCCGTCCTTTATCTCTTAGAAGGTGAGTTACATCTCTTAAGTAGTTATTTTTCTTTTTATAATATTTCATGTTGATATGTTTTTGGGCATAACTAAGCATGGAAATCTTGTTTTTGCATTATGTGTTTTGCAACATGAACTGATTTGTATGATATGTTTTAAATTAGTTGTCCATGAATTCTTGCCAAAAATTTCCTATAGCAAAAATATATTTCAACATGACAGGCCAGTTTTTCCTTAAAGAAATACTTAGTTTGTTAGCCTATAATATACACGTACGCTATAAGAAAAAAAAAGGTTAGTATACGCTCTACAACCAGCTATAGTAAAAATATTTTAATATTATTATTATCAGTGAAATAATCCTCTTTAACAGAATTCTCTCAGCTCTAGCTATTTAAACATTGAATATTTTTAATGGATTACCTTCTTGTATTGCATTGTAATGGTTGTGTAATGTTAATATATTAATACTATTATTATGTTTTAGTGTAGATGGCAAAAAAGTTGTTCATTTTTCTCATCCATTCCGACGGAATAATTAAACATGGAGAAAATGGGGTTTATTACGAAGGGCCACCTCCTTCTATGCTTCCATTAAGACAGGGTGTTACATTTGAAGATCTATGTGATGGAATAGCATTCACGCTTCATATAAATAGAGAAGATTCAAAACTGACGATTTGGTATAGATTTCATTTTCAATGTCATCCACATCCTGTGACTTACCAGCAAGTTTTGGTAGAAGATGATCATGGTGTCAATACAATATTCAATATGTTAGACCGCCAATATGGATTTGTAGGTGCAGAGTTATATATGGGTGTAGAGCCCATAAAAAGCCACCGAGATGTTTTTCCCATTCGATATGCCAACGAAGGACCGAGTGCATCATTTACTTATTCACATGGCGGGCACTTCCATGATCCATATGCCACTTATATTGGTCTTTATTCTGAAGATGCGGCTCATTTTCCAATCAACATTGGTGGTGCTGACTACCATGCTCCATATACTCATGGCGCAACTGAGGACCAACATGTTCTTTATCGGTCAATGAACACCAGTGATGCTGACTATGATAATCCAACTGAGCATGTCTCACAAGAGACTACTAATGATCCCAATGATACACATCGCATAGCTGCTACTACTGAAAATGCGGTCCATACATTATCAGAAAGGATGCAAGCCATGGATAATGATGACCAACTTGATGACAACGAGGTCCTTGATGATGACGAGGTCCTTAATGATGTTGGAGATTAATAGAAGCCTCTAAATGAAGGTAATCATGAAAGTAGTCCAGCTATGGCATTCCATCAACCTTCATCACTAAGCTTTTCACAAAACATGTGGGATAATATGATTGATCCAACCCCACCATTTGAAAAGCCTACTCAGAGTATTTGGGACCCTACCTAAGAGTTTTATGTGGGCTTGATTTTTGCCGATAAGGATGACCTACAAGCTGCTGTTAAACACTGTCACATCAAGAGGAACCAAACATTTTGTGTAAGAGAGTCAGATCCAGCATGTTGGTCTGTAAGGTGCAAACATTGTTCTTGGCGTCTTCGAGCATGCTTCCGAGCTACACATGGGTTGTTTGAGGTTAGGAAATACAATGGTCCACATACATGTACAGAGTCCACGCTCACACAAGATCACGAGCAATTAGACAACCATTTTATTGAGAAAGAGTTAAGGGATGTTGTCAAAAATGATCCAACCATAAAGATTTCTTCACTTCAACAGACTATTTACAATAAGTACCAATACCGGCCTTCTTATTCTAAGGTGTGGGAGGCGAAACAAAAAGCAATTGGTAGAGCGTTTGGCAATTGGGACAAATCGTACCAATTATTGCCAAAATGGTTGAAAGCTTTGACTGATTCAAACCCAAGCAGCAGGGTTATTTGGAGAACAATACCTGCTACTATGCCAAGCTGTGCAATATTCGAGAGAGTGTTCTGGGCTTTTAGTCCATCAATTGAAGGTTTTCAACGTTGTAGGCCAATGATTAGTATAGATGGAACTTTCCTAAATGGTAAGTACAAAGGTATGTTACTAATTACATCAACGTGGGATGGTGAGAACAGACTTTTTCCACTTGCCTTTGCCATTGTGGAAAATGAAACTGATGATAGCTGGTATTGGTTTTTGCGTTGTATTCAGATTAATGTCACTAATCGGGAAGGGTTATGTGTCATATCTGATCGTCACCCTGGTATAATGGTAACGATACGGACTATATGTCAATCGACACGTTGGTATCATCGTTTTTGCCTTCGCCATGTGGCTAGCAATTTCAATCAAAAAATTGGGAATAAAAACTTGAAGGCTATGGTAATGTGGGTAGGCATGGAGAATCAGTTACGAAAGTATCAAATAACCAGAAATAGAATTACTCAATTAAGTGCAGATGGTGAGGAGTATTTGAGGGAAATACCGGTGGAAAAGTGGACGTTAGCACACGATGGTGGACATCGTTATGGGGCAATGACAACAAACTTGTCTGAAAGCTTCAGTGGAATTCTAAAGAGTGCTAGAAATCTGCACATAACTGCGTTAGTTGAACTTACATACTACCGTTGTGTAGGCTACTTTGCCGATCGGTATACTAAGGCATGCGCAGAGGTTACTGCCGGTGAACTCATTACGGCCTATGCAAAGAACAAATTCAATAAATGGGAAAAAAAGGAACCAAAGCATTCAGTTACTGAGTTCAGTCATGAAGATGGTTTGTTTGAAGTCAGAACACCAATAAACCCTAACTCTGCATATAGGAGTAATCATCGGCATGAGGTAAATTTGAGGCAGAACACTTGTAGTTGTCAAAAATGGCAGGTTTATAAGATGCCGTGCTCACATGTCATTGCCGTGTGTAAATATCAAAGCATCTCTGCAATGCGATATATCGACCGTTGCTACCATTTGGAAAAACAAGTTGCTTGTTATGCACCTAGATTTCGCATGGTTCCAGACAGTGTACATTGGAATGAGCCTGATTTTCCGGTCTTGTATCCTAATGTCAAGCTGCGCCGTGAAAAAGGTCGACCAAGAACAACTCAGCTTCGAAATGAAATGGACGAAGGGGCAGAGCATCAACCAAGGCCATTGTGCAGTCTCTATAGGCAAGAAGGCCATAATAGAAGAACATGCCCCACTCGAACTGTGGCTGGCTCCACTAGTGGCTAAACTGAATGACCTACCATAAGTATTCAATCTACTTCAGTGGATTGGTTGGACCCCTTTTTTTTTTTTTTTTTAGGAGTTGGACCATATTGTTAGTTTGTATTATTTGAAAGAACATGGTACTAATTCCATATGCTACAATGTTTTCTATCACTGCAAGTTGGATTGGGGTGTATGTTTATTTATTTTGTGTCTCTGTGTGTGTGTCTATATATATATATATATATATTGTGTATTATAGTTTAGGGTTTCGATAACACCTTAAAATGTATACGTTTTATGGAGTGCTTGGGTCATTTACCATGTTTGAAAGTTTCAAATAAGGAAAGGAATCAAAGGGCCACAATCTAAAGAGAAAAAATCAAATTTGAGCACTACTCAGTATTTTAGACGTATCTCTCTCTCAAAAAATCCAATCGACTTAAGGCCAGATGGGATGAAACCGTGACTTAAATATCTACAACTTTTATGTTTTGGGTTTTTTGAAATTCACAAAATTTGTTGGCCGAAATTAACTCACAAGTTGCTACTGTAAATTTGGACGAAAATTACCACAAAATTTTTTTCCCCCACAATTTCGGCAATACCATTGCCACAATTGAAAAAAAAAAGTTTATTTATTTATTTTTTCCAATTGTGCAAAATTTTTCCCCAAAATTTCGGCAATGCCATTGCCACAATTGGGAAAAAAAGTTTTTATTTTATTTTTTCCCAATTGTGGCAATTTTCTTCCCAATTGTGGCAATGGCATTGCTGAAATTGGGAGAAAAATATTTCCCCACAATTTCGGCAATACCATTGCCACAATTGGGAAAAAAAAGTTTTATTTTTTTTTTTACTAATTGTGGCAATGGCATTGCCGAAATTGCCGGGAAAATTTCTTTCCCCACAATTTCGACATTTTTTTCCCCAATTGTGGTAATGGCATTGCCGAAATTGTGGGGAAAATTTTTTTTCCACAATTTCGGCAATATCATTTGGGGAAAAAGTTTTTTTCCCCCCCCCCCCCCAAATTGTGGCAATGGCATTGCCGAAATTGTGGGGAAAATATTTCCCCCACAATTTCAGCAATACCATTGCCACAATTGGGAAAAAAAAGTTTTTATTTTTTTTCCCATTTTCGCCAATGACATTGCCACAATTGCTAAAAAAAATTGCCACAAACCCATTGAAACTTTTTTCCCCCCTCCCATTTTCGGCAAGCCACAATTGCCACAAAATTTTCGGCAAATCCATTACACTTTTTTTTTTTTAAGAAATAATAAGTGCACACAATTTTTATAATATTTTTACAACAAATTCTAAGTATCAAGTTGTTACTTGTTGTTATTGTTAAATTAAAATAGTAATCTCAATGTCCAATTTAAATTTGAACTAATAATAACTAGTTACCTGTGATTTATTGTGAAAATATTGTATACGTAAGACATTATATTTTTCTTTAATTCTTCCCCAGATTTTGGCATTCACTTTTTCCCCCTACCATTTTCGGCAATACCATTGCCACAATTACTTTTTTTTTTTTTTTGGCACTCACTCATTGCACTTCTCACACTTACACATCCGGTCAGGTGAGGAAAATTGGGTAGACGAATTACGGCAACACTGTTGCCGAAATTCAAGCTTTTCTCTCTCCTCCCTTTTTCTCATTCTCTCTCCTACTTTTTCTTGAATTTCGGCAACATTGTTGCCGAAATTCAATCTCTCTCCTCATTCCCATAAATAACTTGTAACAGTACCTATAACGCAAATATGTTTTAAATTTAGCAATATTTAGCCAAAAGACTGATTTTTTAAAGCTTCACATTTTCTAGATACAACTATACTTTAACCAACTTTCAGCAAATAAGCCTCTAGCAAAAAGCTCATCCAAATGGCCACAAATGGATCCATTCTATAGGATTTTTAGTTATGAGATGTCTTTAACATTAGTTCAGCAAGTAAATGACGTTGTTATTATCTATAATTTCTATCACTATGAGTTTGTCTCTAATGATTAGTCATTACCATAACAAATCTACTACTAAGTCTTGTAGTGTTGTATACTTTATTTTAGTAGCAAATGAACTCATCAACATTGTTTTGGTTTTATTTCAAAGAGTTGTGTATAGAAGACCATCATCTAATGGAACACTGCCTTACAATATTTTCAAATCATCTGCCATCTTTAACAGAGTTGTTACTTGAACATTTTTTCTTTAAACAAGGGACCTCACATCAGTCAATTTTGTCATTTATCTAATTCTTTGTTATTAAATATATATAGTACTTGTAACGAATTACATATATTCATGTATTTGCAAAGAAACTATACTGCTGAACATCGTTAACAATCAACCGAACTGCAGAAATTGTGGTTACTACAGCAAGTAGAGAAAAAAGAATAATGTTGGACCAATGCCACGCCTTCTTTTCTAGTCTGGCTGTCTTTCCTTTGACCTGTCACAGGGATAGAGTAAATATATTTTAGTTTTACTTATTGCTTCTTTAATATCTTTCATAAGTAAAATCAAAGTAGTCCAGAAATGGTTAGTTACCTTGAGAAAAATCATACTTGGGAACACAAAGGTTATAGGTATGAGCGTAAATGATCCAAACAAGTTCACAAAGTCCCCCATGAAAGGAAAAGCTGCTGTCACGAATGTATTAAATGAGAAGAGGAGTGCTCGCACATAGAATCTACGTTTGATGTTTTCTTTCGAATCCATGCTCTCATCAAGCTTGAGGAACTTAGTATCAAGGGTCTCATGAATTGGTGCAAGAAACATCTATGCTCATTATCAACACAATAAATCAGACTTCAGTTGAAAGTTCCCCGTTAAGTCATTACAGCAACTTAATCATAAGGACTGTTCATATAGTTTGCTATCTTCTAGCTTTTTGTGGGCTTTGAATTTTGTGTACTGGAAAAAATTACAATTGTAACGTTTCAACACAGCATAAACTTCAAGTAGAAGCTTGGTAGTAGTAATAATAGAAGTTTTGCAAAAGGCTTTATGGGAGATTGCGCTTACTTCTTCTTAAGTCTAGCTTTCCCATTTCCTATCCTGCTAAGGTGTATGGTTAAATCTGAGCTTAACCTTAAAATGAAAATCAAAATATATATCTTACATGCTGGGAGACTATAGACTGTAGAAAGGTAGCAAAGTTGATGACAATCTTGACCCATTTGGGACCCCTTAGCTCTTCAGGAAGGTATGTGGATACCACTGAACCATAAGCCCAGTAACCTACGATGCTTACACCATAGTAAACTAAGAGCCCTGCAGTGTATTGTGTATATAAGGCTTTTCTCATGTTCTCGACTGCTGGCTTGCGCAAAGTTGACTGCAGAGTGAATATAGAAATATTAGTGGTGAATTATTGATTTTGAGATGAACTTACTCTTCATAATCTGTCTATTTTACTATAGTAACCTGTATTTCGAGTAGCAAGCCAGAGGTGTTACAAACAATAATGGCTGAAATTGCACCAAAACCATTGAACACCTTGTCTGCTTTACTTCCATGAATCTTATAATCTTTGTTTTTCTTAGATTTCCCTGCCCAAAATTCAACAAATTAATGTTTAAGCAAAGCATGTAGATGGTAACAAAGCTTCCACAATGCAAGATCATTGTTGAAAACATTTCAAGGACAAAATAGGCCAAAGGCAAAGTATATCTACCGTCCTTAACTAGTACCACCAGAAGGATGATAATGTAAGTGAAGGTGAGGATGGTAGAGATTCCTAGCCATCTTCTCATTGCGGACATAGTTGGAATGAGAAATGCGAATAAGAAGTATGCTGCTCCAGTTATGACGATGTAATATTGGAGCCTCAAGGGTGAATCACTAAATTCTGAATTGATCTCCTGCTTCCAGTGAAACATTCAAGAATTGGTACTTTAGTACACAAAAACAAGCAACATACTATGTTTGAAATTATTAATTACCTTAAGCGCTTTACCACCAAGGAGAATGAAACCCATGTTTCCAAGAAGAATAGTCAAGTATTGGAACACCCAGGTGATATAATACAGTTCTCTGCCTTGAAAACAAAGAAACAAATAGTTTAATGCCTTGTATTGGACTCTTTTGACAGCCAGGACATTAAAGAGATATATCCTTGTAAATTTTTGTTGGTATGTGATAAAACTTACCAAAAAGAAAGCCCATAAGATCTCTGTATCTAATGAACCTCTGGCCATTGATGAAGTGAAAAGCAGCCAAGAGCCAGTTAGCATAGGCAGTGTAGAGACCCACAACAACCAGACATATGATACCCCAAGTCCAACCCAGAGGCACCAACATAAGATTTGAAAAACTCAATATGTATCCGCAGTTGAAACTTGTCACTAGCAGCAACCCAACTTGTTGCCAGGAATCTATAAATTCATATCAATTAATGGTAGTGAAGATATAAAACCTTGATGCATTTGGAACCTATTTAAATAGAGTTGGGCTTAATATAATCTTTTTTATATAACTAAACATGAAGAATAAAACAAATTCAGTGGACTTATAAAGCCTCGAGATAAATATAGGTGTATAAAACTGTAAATCTCTGAATATAGAGAACATACCATGTTTATGCTTTTCACTATTCGTTATTTGACTTTTCTATGCTATAAAATCCACTTAAGGCCTTTTATCATACAGAAGAAACAAAACTTAGAACAGATTCAAATAGAAGTTGCATAAAAACAGCTGAGAAGAAACCCAGATGTGGAGGACTTAGTATAATCTCATGTATAACTAAACATGAAGTGAAAATCCAGTTGAATTGAATATAAAGAGTAAACATACCATGGTCTATGGTATGAGCAGATGTAAGACCATTTTCATGTTTTACACTGCTCATTATTGGACCTTGTTCAGTAATGAAAGCTCCTATATTACTTGTTTCTTCCTTTGTTTCCATTGCTCCTATGGTAGTTGCTAGCTACCTTGGATCCCAATTTATTTCTGAGACTTAGGACAGGCTTTCTTCTAAATGATAATCATGGTGACAGTAGACTTACTCATTTAGGAACTCATAAATGTGACATCAAGTTGCCGTCATTAGAGCAAGTACTTCAAATTATTGGACTCGGGGAGTCCAACTTGACCGATCAGAGAAAAGGATATACTTTTTAATGATACAAAATTTTTACAGTACTTCTTAGAACCTTGATAGACTTATTAGTGCGTGATTGGCTATAAATTAAAAAATTGGCTTATTTTTCTATTTAATTTATTTTTGCTATTATTTATGGGTCTCACTGCACTTTTCAGTGCTATTTATAGGTCTCACTGTGTTAGTGCTATTATTTATGTTCACTCATCAACAGGAGCATAATAACAATAAATGTTACACTTCAGCTGATAGATATGTATAGATAGATGGGTGAGTGAACATCAAATATAAATAAAGAACTTGAGATTTTTTTTTTTAAATTTAATAAGAATTTGAGAGTTAATATACATAGTAAGACTAAATCAATTCTATATACTTAAACTTCGGCATTAAATAGTGTCTTGACGCAGGAGTGTCCAAAACTTCAACAAGCCCAATCGAAAATCATATATCTAGTCATCTTGCATTATTCAAGGCGATATCAGTTGGGTCCTCCATAGTGGGACTCATATAAATAAATAATTTTAGATTTTTTTTTTAATTTAATAAGAATTTGAAAATTTATATACAAAGTGGGACTAAATCAATTCTATATGCTTAAACTTTGGCATTAAGTGGTGTCTTGACACAAGAGTTTCTGAAACTTCAGCAAGCCCAATCGAAAATCATATATCTAGTCATTCTGCATTCTTCATGCCGAAATCAGTTGGATCCTCCATACTTTTCCGGTATCATATCCTTATATTGATATTAAAGTAAAACTTAGAAACAACTTTTTTTTTTTGAGAAAATTTCAAACCTATAACGTTCGCTCCTGATAATAGCTATTTATCATTAGATTAAGACACCAATCAGTTTTTAGTGTACCTTAGGTTTTTTTAATTTAATAGACAAAGATAAAATTTGAGAAATATTTTCTTTTTAGAGAGTTTCAACTTATGGCGTCTGCTCCTAATGATAACTCTTTATCATCAGACCAAAATACCAATCAGTTTTTAGTGTAGATCTCTTATACAACAATCAAAGACTTTACCAGTTGAGCTAACTAAAACCCACATTTGAGAAATATTTTTTAAAATTGAATTAGAGAATTAATATAACACAAGTAATGTGTTATATTAAAGTCTTAATTAAAAACTCCCAAGGTAATAACTCCCCAAGAATGCATTATGCACTGGGTGGGCTCCGGGGTTACATCTATTAAGCTTTTTATATCCATTAATTTCTTTCTCCCTTTTTACCTTTTGCAAAACCTTTTTTAAAAACTAGCATTATTCATAATTTAATTTATTGGGTTTGACAAAGATTCCACGTGCTGTCCTAGTGTCGTCTTATCATTACATAATCAGGCGTAAAACTCGGCTTACTTGCGTGCCCACTTGCACCCGGGTTCCTGCATTTTTTTTTTTTTTTCAATTTCATTTTAAATCTTATAATTTAGAAATAATCAAAATTAAATCCTATAATTTCAAAAACATTAAATTAAACCTTAAATTTTTGAAAAGCAATAAAGTAAACTTTTAAAATTGGTACATCACCATTAAATAAAGATTTACCTTAAAAAAAACATTTAATAGATTTCAGTTAGCTCATTAATAAAAATAAAAAAATTATCATCAAATAAAATATATGAAAAAAACAAATAAATAAGAAGAAAGAAAAGATTTAGATGTTGGACTAGAAGATGGCTGATGGCGAAATCTATGAAAATCGGGGTGGTCTTTGCTTGGGATGTTGGTATAAGGGATGTGATAGTCAAAAATGATTTCAAGATAGTGACTAACACTGTTCTAGATTTATATACTCCTCGAACGGTTGTCTTCAATGTTTTGGTTGGTCTAGCTCACAAGCTTAAAGACTTTAGATCAATTCAAATCTCTCACGTGAAATAACAAGAAAATAAACTTGCACATTTATTAGCAAATTTGCCAAAGAAATAAATAATATCGATAATTATGTGACATAGATAGAGAAAAATTCATCACTAATTAAGTCAGTTGTTGCTCATGATATATTAAATTTATCTTTTTCTTAATAAAGTTATAAGTTTCTTAAAAAAAAAAAAAAAAATGATGGCTGATGCAATTGGGGACAAATTTCCAAGGTAACATTGGAAAGGAATGTATTGGTGGGCAGTAGAACAAGATGTGTACGCATTGTTCGTAGCCATCCATTACAATTTTCAAAAGAATATTCGAAATTTGTTTGTAATCTAAGGATCAAAGGAAAACACAACTTTTTTGTTGGGGTGGATTGAAAAGGTTGATTTTGGAAACAGAGTAGTGTTTGTATTGCCTCTTGTGCAGAAAGTATCACATCAATTTTGATTCTAAAATTTAATTTTTTACTTTTCAAAATTTTAGGATTTAATTTCATAACTTTTGAAATAATAAGATTTAAAATGAAATTTAATATATAATATATATATATATATATATATTTCGTCATAACATCATCGTAACATGGCAGCCCTTTTTTAATACATGATCATGTTCCATCACTATTTCAACAGCTATTGAGTCAGAACTTTTGTTTTTGTTTTTAAAGCATCATTGAGTTAGACTTTACCATCTAAATTTGCTGACATAAATATATATACTATGACTTATTCTTTAATGTAAGTTAGTGGAGAGCAACATAGTCCAAACTAAGACTAAGCGTTAAGAAGCTGGACTGTCTTCATTTTGTACTCGTATTTTGATTTTCAAGCACCGACTGTAGAGTCTCAAATGACCACTTAAAAATGAATATTTAAATTACATAATTGGTAGCACATCAATTTGTAATCTCAATATAATAAAAGTTGTAGTGCTCCTGATGATTGCTTTTTTATTATTAGACCAAGACACCAGTCGGTTTTTGGTGTAGGCAGGGATTGAACTTCAAATCTCTTATTCAACCATTAGAAATTTTATCAATTGAGCTAACTGGAACCCAGTTTGTAAAACAACCTTAATAAAAAAAATTAAGACATATAAATTAATATTATATTAATTAATAAAGAAGGAGTTAGACGACTGCCTAAGTTGCCTATATGATGAAGCCCGCCCTCTATGGTGTGTGACATTATCAAACACATTTTATGTATTACAAAATTGTCTTTTTAAATCATTAATGGTATTTAAAATAAGGGTAAAACTAAGGTATAATTTTTTAGGTGAAATACCTTTGATTCCTCAATTAAATTAAACAAGGTGATTGTATTGAGTCTATTGACTAATAAGTCATATGATTCAATTTAATTATGAATAATGCTAGAGATATAAACTATTTTACAATTTTTTTACAAATTGTTGATGTGGTGAATGATTATTGGTAAATGAAAAAGTGATATTAATGGTGGGACTAAATGAAAACTAATAAGAGGTTGGCCACATCAGCATTTTGTAAAAATGTTGTAAAATAATTTGTGCCTGTAGCATTACTCTTTAATTATTATTGAAAAGAATGGCATTTTTTTTTTTTTTTGTCGGTACAACTATGATGTTGAATTTCTTTCTCAAAATAAAACTATGATGTTGAATTTAATTAAGTAACCTAAGTTATTGCATTTAAGAAATTGTAACTAAATATTTCCTAAAATAATGCAATTGACCACGTGGATATATGTATTAGACGATAATTAGTTATAGTGCTCACGAAAGTGACAAAATTCTACAGAATGGTCAATTGTGTTATTTTACATACTACAAGGATTTATAAAGTCAATTTTGTAGCGCAAAATATGAGTGTTTGATAATGACCCATATCACAAGAGGCCTCTTTGCATTTAAACCTTATTTTAAATCAACACGGATAGAAATGTATTACATTAATATCTTGAATAGTTTCTCAAAAAAAAAAAAAAAATCTTGAATATCATGCGAATCATGCCCCACCATTGTAAGATATTACTTTACTAACATTTTAAAAAAATAGGATTAAATATAATAAATCTGAACTAGTATAATATAACTGATTGAACATTAATATCTTTAACATGCATATATTATATGGATTCAGTTCAAGTTGCACATATTGTAACTCTAAATAATATTACATAATCATATTTTGAAAATCTCATTTTTAGATTATATGTTTTATATGTTCTCAACATGTATGCCAATTTTCTTGTCAATCATATGTTATTTATTATTCGATCCATAAACTTATATTTTATACATTATTTTAAACTACAAAAACTTGATTTTAAAAAATTAATTGATAACATGACTATTGATCTTTAGTCACATTGAAATTTTACAAGCATGGAGATCGAATATAGGAAAATAATGTGATCCAATGATAGATTGTTAAAATTCACATCTAATTAAAAAAATAGAATGGTTTTATATTGCTATGTAACTTCAACCAACCTCTCTCTGTGTGTGTATGTATTATATATATGCCCCCACCATTGTAAAGTCTTATCGTTTTGAATGTTAATTGGGATATGCACGTAACTTTATTTATTTATTTTATTTTTTGAGAAGGATATGCACGTAAACTCATGTAAGTAAACGACACCATTTTGTGGGAGATCGATAAATATTGGTGATGACAGAACGAGTCGGCCATTCAATTGATTCGATAGTGGAGTACTCCAATTTCAACATCTAGTTGCACCTAATTTTGATTTGGTAAGGAAAAAAAATATCCAAAACAATGAACAAGTTGGCAATAAAAAAATCTAGGAAGAATTTCAGAAAAAGCTTGGGCCTATCATGGGGTTTGGCAGTTTGTATAAACATCACTAACCTGTTACATCCATAAAATATTGAATTATTCTATGATTTATTTTGTAATGCTTGCATCTATTGTGATGTGTTCTATATATATATATATCATATTTTTATAAACTTAATTTTAACAAAGCATGATGATGTAGTAACTGTCAACAGTACCAATTAAAAAAGAATTGAAAAAACCCGCCACATTTGTTAGTCAAACAAGCAAGAATTATAAATGATTTTGTTAATTACTTGGATTGAGAAGAGTCAATGTTTTATAGAATAAGCCCTGTCTCTCCCAATCCTTATTTAAGTTTATGTATGTTCATAAGACATAAGTTTTTAAGGTAGAATGGCATTCTTCTTTAATTCTTAGGTTTATTTTTATTGGTTTATTGTCCTTAAAAAATAAGATGGGCAACAAGTGCAAGTAAAACTTTTTTTTTTTTTTTTAAGGTGAAGTTTTAAAGAATTGTTCATAAGCCAAATAGCAGAATAAACAGAGGTGGGATTGGTAGGGAATATGGCAAATGAGCACATAGTATACTATAGCATATTTATTAATTAATAATAGTTTAGCTAAAATTGAAATTTTCAGAGCATTCAACTTTTTAGAGCACTTTGACCATTCCCATCGACATAGGTAATTGAATTTTTTAGCTAAAATCTAGTTGGCTCAATCCAAAATGTACTCCATTCACCAGCTAGCGTATTTATTACTGTAATTACTAGTTTAGCTAAAATTGAATATTTTAGAGAATTCAATTTTTTATAACACTTAGACCATTCCCATCAACATAGGTAATTGAATTTTTTAGTTAAAATCTAGTTAGCCCAAAATATACTCCATTACACCAGCTAGCATATTTATTAATTACTTGTTTAGCTAAAATTGAATTTTTTAGACCACTTAGAGCATTCCTCTCAACATGAATAATTGAATTTTTTAGCTAAAATCTAGTTAGCTCAGTCCAAAATGTACTTCATCACACCAGCTTGTGCTTGTCAAATTTGATTTGGTACCATAGATCACCAAATATCTACTAATATTTATGGATATGGAGGAAATTTCACCCCAATTTATTTTGCTCGACTTGTATGTCTCATGTGGGTTTTTCCTACCTCAAAAAGAGAATGGATTGGGGATTTAGGGAAAATTTTTGCCTCTACATGTGGGCGAAATAGGGATGGGTTTTTCTTGCTCAACAACCCTAAGCTACTGCATCATCCAAAGCCTCTTCTCCCATCACCTAAAGCCCTCACAGTCCCAATCACCCTAAAAATAAAAACTACAACACGTAATTCATTTTTTTTTTTTTTAATGTTCATGTTCACCCAAATATATGTACCCTTAAGAGATTTATATATATATATATATATTGGCAAATCATGAACACAAACTTGTCTAGATATAGATCTTACAGTCTATAGGTATTATTAGACAATGCTCAAGGTGATACAAGTCAATATTCAAGAATATACAAACTGCAGAAAGAAGAGTTCAAAAATTGCCTAGTTCGATTGATCGAAGAACAAGCTCAACCAATCGAAACACGTATCTGCAGAATTCTATTTCAGCCCAAACTCTACTTAAATGTATTGGGTTTCAAGTAAAATACTACTAGTATATAAAGGAAACCCTAAACACGTTTTTATAAGACTTTTCAAAGAAAGAAGAGTGTCCCTCTTTTGTAGATCTAGGGTTTTGTACCCAAAAAACTCACTCATATCTTCTACCGGTGTTATTCCTTGAATAATCTCAAGATCCGATGTTGTAGAAATTGCTGCCTTCTCTAGTCACCAAAGGTGCTGATGATCTAAACCTTCAAAGATGGTTTTGGAGTCACAAACAGGAGAATTTGTGTTTTTTATTACAAGTGTGGGTGCTTGTGCTGCAAAGGCCCAAGAGAGAAGGAGTTCATGGATTAAGAGCTTGCACGTAGTTGTGTCAGTAAATTCTACATGTGGTAGCAATAGAATATTAGTGGTCTAAGTTCTATTGTACAAACTTCAATTCTTTCATAGTGGATTTGCTTTTTACCTTGAGGATAGTTAGATTAAATCCTCCCTAGATTTTTTACCAGTTAGGTTTTCTTGGGTCATCAAATCTTTGTGTTCTTTATTTTCCGCTGCTTTAAATGATATGATTGTTTTGTTTTAACCTAGATTTGAATAACAAACCTAAATATTCACTTGGTTAATTAATTAGGTTAAAAAATCTAGTTTACAAGGGTCTAAAAACGTACAATATATATATATATATATATATATATATGTATGTATGTATGTATGTATGTATGTATGTATATAAAAGAGGATTCTCCTCTTTGGACTGGACTTTTATATGGTTGTAAAATACTCCTAAACCTTACGTTTAATAGGGAAAAAACTTGAGAACAATCTGGTAAAAATATATCTTCAACTACACTTAAAATACCTACAAAATAGGATACTCTCCTACTAATCAATGTCTTCAAAAATAACTTATCCAATTTTTTTTTTTTAAAAGGAAAATTATGTCACTAAACCAACAAAAAAAAAGCTTCATCGCACACGCAAAGTGCGTGTGATGAGGCTAGTACTATTAATAACAAGATTTTCTATTTGGTTTTCAATATTTTGCGCACTAAAATATCCTCACACAAATTCTTAAACTCTCTAAAATACGCCTATCTTTTGGTTCAATAATTTTAAATTTAAAAACACAATCGGATTAAAAGAGTAATTTACTATTTTTAAAAGAGTTCCTAAGTTTTAGGCTTTTAAACTTTTATCAAAATTCTAAAAAATTAGGAAACTAACTTTATCTCACTTTTAAACATTATTTCACTAGACCTAAAATAAATAAAAAAAGCCATATGGCACGCGCAAAACACGTGTGACGAGGACAATATCTTTATCATAATTTTATCAACTCTCACATAGAGAACATTCCTAAAAATTAGGACAATATCTTTATCTCACTTTTAAACATTATTTCACTAAAAAAAAAGCCTCATCACACACGCAAAGTACACGTGATGCGACTACTGAGGAAATAAAGTTATTCGTGACAACATATTCAATCCATTTGTCCATTGTAGACCGAAAAATTTTATTATTTCTATTTTATGGTAAGAAGGGAGGTGGTGAAAAATGATCTCTAGATATGACAAATTGACCGAAAAATGATACACATAGCCTCAATTAGTAGGAATGAAAGCTTAGGTTTGTTTAGTTCGATGATAATATCTAAGAGGAAAGGGACTGTGTAATAGCACTTGATGTTGGAAATAAAAGAGAGATATTACTTGACTTTTCTTTAGAATTTACACAAAATGATATTACCAAAAGAGGTGGTAGAGATAAGGCGTGGACCAAGTCAATATTTTGGGACAAATCATGCCGTTTACGGTGTATCCAATATAGTTAGACAAATAATTTTCTGCATGTTGTTTCTGGGACAAAGCCTCTTTTTCTCACACCACTTTTTTTTTCTTTTTCTTTTTCTTTTTTTGCCACAATAGCACTATGCTTATATAAGTTACTTGAGTTGGCTAACGTATCCAAAACCAAGAAGGACTAGACTTCTTTTCCACACACAAAAGGAGAATCACTCATATTCCAAGAGGAATTCCAAATCAAGTAGTACACAAGACTTTTAATAGAACTTGATAACTTTAAACAACAGTAACCCAAAAGGAATAAAATTCTTTTCTTATCCAAATCCAACAAGGGGGAAATTATTGTGTACTTCCAGAGTACTATAAATGCATACTCTTTCCTCTCACATGAATGGTAGGTCCTACTAATTAAATTCATAGTGGGAGTCACCATTTATGTGAGAGGGAAAAATACGCATTTATGGTACTCCGAGAGTACCTAATAATTTTCCCCAACAAGGAGTCAAACTCCTATGATATAGGAACATAGCATTAATTTAGGAGTAACGTTTCCAATTCATTTAGGCAAATATGGGATGCCATTTTTATTGATTTCCCTATTATGGAGTATTACTTTACTTTCATCATTTAGGGGCATGTTTGGTAGACTATAATAGACAAAGTAATATGATAGTTATTCATATGGTTTAACTATTTAGTAATTTGGTTATATTTGTATTATAGGGAATAGTCATTCTTTATGAGTAGCTTTTTTTTAAAATGATGTTTAACTATTCATCTCTAAAAGGGTTTTAATAATTATTCCTTAGTAGCTGTAATAATTTCTAACATTAATATATTTCCAAATAAACAATGAGTAATTATACAAACTCATTTATTATAGCAGATGTCTCCTAAATTAAATTTATGATAGCATCCACTATTTATTTGAAATAGAGAAGTATACCATTATGAGTAGTGATACGGTCACAAACTATTTTACAACATTTTTACAAACCATTGGGAAGTTGTAACTTGTGAGACGTGGGGTCGCAGGTTTTCTTGCTTTTTAGAGGGAAGTTTGTATCTGTCTAGGACATAGAGAGATTTATCTAATAGATTTATTTGTTAGTTTTTAATTTTTGTCAATTTAAAAAATAATATATTTTGCCAATTTACGGTTTTATCCTCATTTCTTATGTTTTAGGAATAATGATAAGCTAATTAAATTAGAGGTACATTTAAAAGTAATAAATAAATAAATAACTTTTTGAATCCTCTTAGTATATAGAGATATATATATGGAGAGAGATAATCGAAGCATAGAGCTTGTCACCTAAGCTTTAAAAGCCTCACAATTTTCTACACAATTGTTATTTTCTTTATTTTTTTATTGCCAAATGTGAAACAACCAAAACGACCCAATTTTGGAAACAACAAAAGTGATCAAAAAAATGTTTATTTATTTATTCCGGTAATCCATGCAATGAGATTTTCAATACTATTGTGTCTGTAATTGCAATTTGCACAAATCATTATGATAACTCTCACCCTAGCTATTATGATAAAAGGTTGTTAAATCATTTTTGCATATAAGAAATGAAAAACGATAGCAGCAATAACACTAATTCAGGAACAAACTCTTAACACATTAATTCAAGTAACAAACCTCGACACAATATTAATTCAAGAATATAGAGTACTGCATAATTTGGAATTTCCCTTTATTCCAAAGGAGAAGGAAAATCCGAAAAGAAGCAACTAGACTTCCGATTACCATGAGTAAATTGAAACGCGTCACCTTTAAGAGAGTGCATGGACTCCAAGATCGTTGTCCTTGGATAGACAATGGAGGTTCAACACCTAACCATTTTCCAAATCATTAGTGATTTTCAGATGTAACTTACCTGGAAGAAATCCTCCTTCACATGTAGTTACCACCAAGAGAAGTAGCTAGCAATAATGGTATTGCTAATCTAATGAAACAACTCATGATGTTTTGCTGATTAATGAGATTTGTTTTAGAATATTGGTCTTTGTCTTTTTGAGGTCTTATTTATAGGGCAACTTCTTCATTTTAGCTAGTTAGTGACATTTCTATGCTATGATTTAGGAAAATAGCATTAATTTAGTCGTAACGTTTCGAATTCATTTAGGCTAATATGGGATGCCACTTTTGTTGATTTTCCTATTACGGATTATTACTTTACTTTCAATATTTACGGCATGTTTAGTAGATTGTAATAGGCATAGTAATGTAATTAAACACATTATGTTTATTCATATGGTTTAACTATTCAATAGTCTGGTTATGTTTTTATTATGAGAAATGATATGTCTACAACATTTTTATAACAAATCCTAAGTCACAGTTTGTTACTGGTTGTAATTATTGGGGCAAAAAAGTAATCTTAGTGTTAGTTTCAAATCTTATTGTAAAATCGTTGTAGACGTAGCATCTCTCTTTTATTATAGGGAATAATCATTTCTTATTAATAGCTATTCTTCAAAATGAAATCTAACTATTCATCTCTAAAAAAGTTTTAATAGTTAATCCTAAGTAAATGTAATAATTTCTAACATTAATATATTTTCAAATAAATAATGAGTAATTAAAAAAACTAATTTATTATAGCAGATGTCTCCTAAATTAAATTCATGATAGCATCTACTATTCATTTGAAATAGAGAAGTATACATTATGAATAATGCTACAATCACAAACTATTTTACAACATTTTTATGAACTATTGATGTTGCTAGCTTCTTATTAGATTTCATCTAGGCCCACCATTAACATTACTTTTTCATTTACTAATAACCACTTACCACATTAGTAGTTTATAAAACTTTTTGTAAAAAAGTTTTTATCTCTAACATTACTCTATCATTATTGTACTCTTAGAATATTGTTTAATGTCAAAAGTCTTGTAGCTTAATTGACACATTTTCATGCACAAAGTGCTTAGGACTCTAGGAGAAAAAGAGTTCGAACTATAAGATTAGCAACATATTGTAATTATCTCTCTCTCTCTCTCTCTCTCTCTCTCTCTCCATATATATATATATATATATATAGTTTAATATTTGTGTTTCAACTTTCAAAATAATTCAACGAAAATTTTATAAAAACAATTAAGCAAGTTGATTTTGGGTTGTGTTTTGTTGCAATTAGTCAAATGGACATGTTTACATCCACTATAATTTAGGATTATTACATTTTTCCAATAAAAAAAATACCTAAAAGTGTGATGAAATAATTATTTCACCCACAAATTCATTATACTCATCACACCCGTAGGTTTTTTTTTTGTGTTTGGAAATTATAGTAATACCAAATTATTAACTTTTACTTAAAAAATAGAAGAGCCTCTGAGCATATGCATGAGCGCATGCTCAAAGGCTAGTTTACGTTATTTATTTTTTATAATTTAATTGCATGGATTTTGATAGTTGTTTCTTGTTATCAGGTTGAGTACACGGATATTACCACAATTTATAGTCTTGGGTACTAAGACATTTTTAGCGTTCTAGGGTTCCATGCATTAGTGGCATGTATCTGTGTGGATTTTTATTGTTGCTTGGTTGTATCCTTGATGTAATGTTCGTTATGATGATGTGACGTTAAGATGTTTGGCTCATTTTATTTTTTCTAATATATTATAATCTAATATCACAAAATATATCACATCACTTTAATCTTATCACATTCCTAAACAATGTAATGTTGTATTCTTATATTGAGATTACATTAATGTAACATTACAATAATATAATTATGATGTAATGTAACATCGAGTGAACCAAATGCCCTCTACAATGAAAATTGAAGTACATCATGATATTAAAAAAAAAAAAAAAAATTCATTCTTCAAGATGGAGTCTTAAATCAAGGTAGTGTGTGTGTGTATATATATATATATATATATATATTTTTTTTTTTTAATTCAGATTAGTATGTAATTAAACCAAGATTTATTGGTGTTTAATTTTAAAAGTTGTCAAGGGTCTTTTAATTCAATGATATTGGCTAGTCTTTTTTATGGGGTGGACAAGTTGCAAATTCCTTCTCCCACTTAACCATTTATCTAAAAAATTAAAAAAATATTCCATAAAAGATTTAAAAATTAAGAAAGAGGAAGAAAATAAATTATTATATGAATTTAGCATCAAACATGCCCTAAATTCCTTACATATATAATTATATTCCGTTTGTTTCGTTGGAAAATACTTTCAAGAGTTGATTTCTTTCCTTACTTGATTATGACCCTAAAAATATACTAGATAACTTAATTAAAAAAAATTAAAAAAAAAAACTATTTGAGTGATTGAGAGCTTGTTTGAATTAAGCATCACCCATAAGTCAAATTCAATTTCCATAACTCATTTTTCTAACTCTATTTTTTCATTCACTCTAAAAATAAATTGTTTGGTTTCATATCTTCTCTATAACTCAAATTTTTGCATAAAGTGGTGGGGTCAATTGAAAACCCATAACTCAGAACTCAAAAACATCTAAATTGTGTTTTTAGTTTCTATGACTCAAACTCAAATTTTTGGGTTTTGAGTTATGGAAACTTAACTAGCTAAAAAATTAGTCCAAACAAGTTGAGTTCAGTGGACCCCACAATTTTTGAGTTTTGGGTAATCTAAGCATCTCATGCATATACATAAATACACTTAAAAATATACAATAAGATGCATAATATAATTCCTCTATATATATAATTTAAAAATTAATTATACTCATTTTTATATTTTGTTAACTCTTTAAAAAATTTTGTATGGATATTATTAGATATAAAATGTAAATTATCGTATAAAATATAAATTGTCCATTTAAAAAAAAAAAAATTATTGTGAAGCTTTTTTTTTTTTTTACAATTTATTTATTTTTGACTTTTTAGTTTTTGTACTTAATAACTTACTTAGATAAATATTTATGATGTAGTTCCACATTTGATTTTAAAATTAAGAAATAAAATTATTTAAAAATAAATAATTTAGAACACATGGCACAAAATTAAACTCTAATTGAGAATTCTATTTTAAATTTCTCTTAGTTTCACATATTATTATATTTATAGATTTCATATATATTTCAAGCAAAACAATTGGAGCAATAAAGAAAAACCAGTAAAGAACAGTAAAATAACTGTTTTTTTTTTTTAAATAAAAAATTATTTAATATAACAGTAAAATAAAGGTTAAACTAACTTTCAGAAAACTTCAGCTCAGTTCAGATCAGTTCAGAACTTTCAGAAAACTCAAGCATTGAGATGCAACAGAAGATAGCTCTCAAAAACCATCCAAAATAACAAAGCAGTCATTGCTGCTTCTTTGCTAAAATCTTGTTCATCCAAATCTCTCTCTCTTTTCAACCATGCCATCCGAGCCTTTTCTAAGACTTTCGTTGCTTTGTGTTCAATCAATAAAAGTTCACATTCGAATGTTTTGCCAACCCGTGTTTGCTTAACTCGCGTCACGTGCCACTCTAAATGATCTTTGTCATGGAATTGAGGTCCACGGACCCTTTGTGAAAATGGGGGTGTTCCGGTTATGAATGCTTTGATTGATGTGTATGGTAAATGTGGTGCATTAAAGAGGACACATGGAGTGTTTGATGAAATGGGTCAAAAAGATTTGGTTGGCTCGCGGGGAGGATCTTGGACCATATGGTGAATGCCTGCGATTTGATTCATGAGATTTCAGTAGGGAATGTGGAAAATGTTGGTTTATGTAGAGATAAAGATACACAGCGCGTGCTATTTTTTATAGGATGCTGGAGAAAAATGCTGTTTTTTCGACTACTGAGTTGGTGGTGTGAGCACTGTGAGGAGGACAAAAGGGTTTGGCAAGAAATGAAGGAGAGAAGTGTAACTAAGCTTCAAGGGTGCAGTTGGGTTGAGATTAATTGCAAAGATCATGGAATTGAAATCAAGAACTGAACCTTGAGGGACTTGTAGCAAAACTTTGAGGGCTATAGACCTAAAGTAAGTGTGCCACAAGTCATCATTGATGTGTGGAAAGAAAACTCTTGCTGTTTAAAATTCATGGAGGGGTTAGTTCTTTCTGATTGTATTTAATCTTCTGCTTTGCAAAACATTGGATTCTGTTCTCATTTGTGTTTTTTTTTTTTTTAAAAAAATCATTGGACGTCCTTGGCAGGTATTAATTTGGTTATCAATGATCAATTTTGTTAACTCAGGAATCAGGAAAGATACCAAGGCAAACTAGTGCTAATATTGTTGTGAGCCTAAGGATTACAAATTGCTCATATGGAGGTAATAATGACCCAGCTTCCTCATGTTGTACTATTTGTTGGATGTAGTTATCTGGCTCAAGCACTGGGATTTCCTTATGTAGGATGTAGCTATGCTTACTGGGGATGTTTGTTTTTGATTGTTTGCTTTAAAATATTTGTCAACAACCATCTCAGTTTAAGAGAGTTTGTTAGTGTTGGTACCTTGATTTCAGACAACTTGAAGGCCCTGGTCGTAGTTATCTAGAAGATGAAATGTATAAAAGGGTTCCTTTGTCTCATGTTTATAGGCTTTAAATAAGAGTCTAAGTGAACATTCTGTTTTAAGCAATATTAAAAGACGCATATAAGGTCTTTCACTAAAAAATTTATCCTTAAGTGTTGGGTCTCAGAAATTTTGTCTGAGGGATTTATGTTATTTTACTAAAGAATAATGATGCCTCTCTGGGATGTCCTAGAAAGATTTAACTACATGAATTTGGTAGGGGTAGATGTAATTGAGAAGTAGAAAAATGAATGTTAGGATGGTCTTCAACGAAAACTGCGTTTTGCAGTTTTTGTATCTGATAACTGAAAAGGTCCATTACCCACTGTTTATTCTGGCAAAACAGGTTCATTGTTTGATGGCAGAAGATCTCAATATGGCCCTAACTTTCAGTATTTTTTATGATGATCATTTGTGTCACTAGTCACTACAATTGTTTAGATGCTTCTGACTTGCATTCTAAGATTTCTACTAAGATGATTTAGCTTGCCAACAACATTTTTTTATCAGCTTTTAGTTTATTTGTTTGTGTACAGTTTTTTAAAGCTTCACCTTTTCTAGATACAACTACACTTTAACCAACTTTCAGCAAATAAGCCTCTAGCAAAAAGCTCATCCAAATGGCCACAAATGGATCCATTCTATAGGATTTTTAGATTATGAGATGTCTTTTACATTAGTTCAGCAAGTAAACGTTGTTGTTATTATCTATAATTTCTATCACTATGAGTTTGTGTCTAATGATAGGTCATTACCATAACAAATCTACTACTAAGTCTCGTAGTATTGTATACTTTATTTTAGTAGCAAACGAACTCGTCAACAGTGTTTTGATTTTATTTCAAAGAGTTGTGTATAGAAGACCATCATCTAATGGAACACTGCCTTACAATATTTTCAATTCACCTGCCATCTTTAACAGAGTTGTTACTTGAGCATTTTATCTTTAAACAAGGGACTTCACATCACTCAATTTTTTCATTTATCTAATTCTTGGTTATTAAAAATATATATAGTACTTGTAACTAATTACATATATTCATGTATTTGCAAAGAAACTATACTGCTGAACATCATTAACAATCAACCGAACTGCAGAAATTGTGGTTACAACAGCAAGTAGAGAAAAAAGAATAATGTTGGACCAATGCCACACCAACTTTTCTAGTCTGGATGTCTTTCCTTTAACCTGTCACAGGGATAGAGTAAATATAATTTAGTTTTACTTATTGCTTCTTTAATATCTTTCATAAGTAAAATCAAAGCAGTCCAGGAAAGGCTAGTTACCTTGAGAAAAATCATACTTGGGAACACAAAGGTTATAGGTATGAGCGAAAATGATCCAAACAAGTTCACAAAGTCCCCCATGAAAGGAAAAGCTGCTGTCACGAATGTGTTAAATGAGAAGAGGACTGCTCGCACATAGAATCTACGTTTGATGTTTTCTTTCGAATCCATACTCTCATCAAGCTTGAGAAACTTAGTATCAAGGGTCTCATGAATTGGTGCAAGAAACATCTATGTTCATTATCAACACAATGAATCAGACTTCAGTTGAAAGGTCCCCGTTAAGTCATTATCATAAGGACTTTTCGTATAGTTTGCTATCTTTTAGCTTTTTGTGGACTTTGAATTTTGTGCACTGGAAAAATTATAATTGTAACGTTTCAACAAAGCATAAACTTCAAGTAGAAGCTTGGTAGTAATAATAATAGAAATTTTGCAAAAGGCTTTATGGGGGTCCTTTGCCTTGAAGGTCAAATTCTTTAGTAATTTTCCCATAACCTAAGGCTTACTAGAAAATAACTGAGTTGGCCTTTCCTGTAATGAGTATGGTTAAATCTGAGCTTAACCTTAAAAAGAAATTAAGCTATATATCTTACATGCTGGGAGACTATAGACTGTAGAAAGGTAGCAAAGTTGATGACAATCTTGGCCCATTTGGGACCGCTTAGCTCTTCAGGAAGGTATGTGGATACCGCTGAACCATAAGCCCAGTAACCTACGATGCTTACACCATAGTAAACTAAGAGCCCTGCAGTATATTGAGTATATAAGGCTTTTCTCATGTTCTCGACTGCTGGCTTGCGCAAAGTTGACTGCAGAGTGAATATAGAAAGATTAATGGTGAATTATAGATTTTGAGATGAACTTCCTCTTCATAATCTGTCTACATTACTATATTAACCTGTATTTCGAGTAGCATGCCGGAGGTGTTACAGACAATAATGGCTGAAATTGCACCAAAGCCATTGAACACCTTGTCTACTTTACTTCCATGAATCTTATAATCTTTGTTTTTGTTAGATTTCCCTGCCCAAAATTGCAACAAATTAATGTTTGAGCAAAGCATGTAGATGGTAACAAAGCTTCCACAATGCAAGATCATTGTTAAAAACATTTCAAGGACAAAATAGGCCAAAGGCAAAGTATATCTACCGTCTTTAACTAGTACCACCAGAAGGATGATAATGTAAGCGAAGGTGAGGATGGTAGAGATTCCCAGCCATCTTCTCAATTCGGACATAGTTGGAATGAGAAATGCGAATAAGAAGTAGGCTGCTCCAGTGATGATGATGTAATATTGGAGCCTCAAGGGTGAATCACTAAATTCTGAATTGATCTCCTGCTTCCAGTGAAACATTCAAGAATTGGTACTTTAGTATACAAAAACAAGCAACATACTATGCTTGAAATTATTAATTACCTTAAGCGCTTTACCACCGAGGAGAATGAAACCCATGTTTCCAAGAAGAATGGTCAAGTATTGGAACACCCAGGTGATATAATACATTTCTCTGCCTTGAAAACAAAGAAACAAATAGTTTAATGCCTTGAATTTGACTTTTTTGACAACCAGGACACTAAAGACATATATCCTTGTAAATTTTTGTTAATTTGTGATAAAACTCACCAAAAAGAAAGCCCATAAGATCTCTGTATCTAATGAACCTCTGGCCATTGATGAAGTGAAAAGCGGCCAAGAGCCAGTTAGCATAGGCAGTGTAGAGACCCACAACAACCAGACATATGATACCCCAAGTCCAACCCAGGGGCACCAATATAAGATTTGAAAAACTCAATATGTATCCGCAGTTGAAGCCTGTCACCAGCAGCAACCCAACTTGTTGCCAGGAATCTGTAAATTCATATAAATTAATGGTAGTGAAGAAACAAAACCTTGATGCATTTGGAGCCTATTTAAATAGAGTCGGGCTTAATATAATCCTTTTTATATAAAACTGTAAATCTCTGAATATAGAGAACATACCATGTTTATGCTTTCACTATTCGTTATTTGACTTAGTTCTATGCTATAAAATCCACTTAAGGCCTTTTATCATACAGAAGAAACAAAGCTTAGAACAGATTCAAATAGAAGTTGCGTAAAAACAGCTGAGAAGAAACCCAGATGTGGAGGACTTAGTATACAGCTGAGAAGAAACCCAGATGTGGAGGACTTAGTATAATCTCATGTATAATTAAACATGAAGTGAAAATCCGGTTGAGTTGAATATAGAGAGTAAACATACCATGGTCTATGGTATGAGCAGATGTAAGACCATTTTCATGTTTTACACTGCTCATTATTGGACCTTGTTCAGTAATGAAAGCTTCTATACAACTTGTTTCTTCCCTGGTTGCCATTGCTCCTATGGAGTTGCTAGCAACCTTGGATCCCAATTTATTTCTGTGACTTAGTACAGGCTTTCTACTACAATGATAACATGGTGAGAGTAGACTTTCTAATTCAGGAATTCATAAATGTGACATCAAGCTGCCGTCATTAGAGCCAGTTTTTCAAATTATTGGACTCGGGGAGTCCAATCTGAGCGATCAGTGAAAAGGATAGATGTGTGAGCGAACAATTTAACAAATTGTGAAAAAGGTTGTCTTAATTTTTTTTTTGAGGGGGTTTTGTCTTAATTGTTAAATATACATGCGAGTGAACATGAAATATAAATAAAAGAAATACTATGTTCATAACATTTTCACTACAAATTCTAAGTGGTATATTGTTATTAGTTTTTATGGATGGGCAAAAAAGTAATTTTAAGTTGTGAATTCAAAATTAGAACTAATAACTACTTGCCACATAGAATTTGTTGTGAAAATATTGTGGATGTGGCACCTTTCTATAAATAAAGAACTTGAAATTTTTTTTATTTAATAAGAATTCGAGAATTAATATATATACATAGTAAAACTGAATCAAATCTATATACTTAAACTTTGGCATTAAGTGGTGTCTTGATATGGGAGTGTCCGAAACTTCAGCAAACCCAATTGAAAATCATATATCTTGTCATCCCGCATTCTTCATGACGATGTTGATTGGGTTATCCATAGTGGGACCCATAAAAATAAAGAATTTGTGATTTTTTTTTAATTTAATAAGAATTTGAAAATTTATATTCATAGTGGGACTAAGTAAAATCTATATACTTGAACTTTGGCATTAAGTGGTGTCTTGACATAGGAGTGTCTGAAACTTCAGCAACCCTAATCGAAAATCATATATCTAGTCATCCCGCATTCTTCAAGATGATATCAATTGGGTCCTCCATAGTGGGGCCCATAAAAACAAAGAAATTGAGATTAAAAAAAAAAAAATTTAATAAGAATTTGAAAATTTATATACATTGTGGGACTAAATCAAATCTATATACTTAAACTTTTGACATTAAGTGGTGTCTTGACAAGGAGTGTCCAAAACTTCAGCAAGCTCAAACAAAAATCATATACCTAGTCATTCTGTAATCTTCAGGCCGATATCAGATGGGTCCTCCATTGTAGGACCCATATAAATAAATAAAGAATTTTAGATTTTTTTTTATTCAATAAGAATTTGAGAATTAATATACATAGTGGAACTAAAATCAAATCTATATACTTTATTAGCGGAAAAAAAAATCTATATACTTAAACTTTGGCATTAAGTGGTGTATTGACACAAGAGTGTCCGAAACTTCAACAAGCCCAATTGAAAATCATATATCTAGCCATCTTGCATTCTTCATGCCAATATCATTTGGGTCCTCCATACTTTTCCGATATCATGTCCTTATATTTGATATTAAAGTAAAATTTAGAAACAAATTAAGTATTGTACCTTAGGTTTTTTAATTTAATAGACATAGATCAAATTTAAGAAATATTTTTTTAAAATGAATTAGAGAATTGATATAACACAAGTAATGTGTTATATATTAAAGTCTTAATTAGAAACTCCCCAAGATTGCATTATGCATTGGGTGGGCTCCAAGGTTACATCTATTATATCCATTAATTTTGGTTATGCATACTTTGTTGGAGATGCTTTAAGCTTTTTATATCCATTAATTTCTTTTTCCTTGTTTACCTTTTAATAACCTTTGTTTTAAAAAAAAAAATTAGCGCTATTCACAATTTAATTTATTGGGTTTGACAAAGATTCCACGTGCTGTCCTTATCATTACATAATCAGGCGTCAATGAGTGCAAGCTCTTTCTTCTGTGCGCAAAACTCGGCTTATGTGCGTGCCCACCTGCCCCCAAGTTCCCGCATTTTTTTTTTTTCAATTTCATTTTAAATCTTATAATTTAAAAATAATCAAAATTAAATACTATAATTCTAAAAATATTAAATTAAACCTTAAATTTTTGAAAAGCAATAAAGTAAACTTTTAAAATTGGTACATCACCATTAAATAAATATTTACCATAAAAAAATATTTAAGCGGATTTTAGTTAGCTTATTAATAAAAAAAAATTATTGTCGAATAAAATATATGAAAAAGAAATCTAAAAAAATAAAAAGAAAGAAAAGGCGTAGATGTTGGACTAAAAGATGGCTGATGGCGAAAGCTATGGAAATTGGGGTGGCCTTTTCTTGGGATGTTGGTATAAGGGATGCAATAGTTGAAGGTGATTCCAAGATAGTGACTGACACTGTTCTAGGTTTATATACTCCTTCTATGGTTGTTTTCAATGTTCTAGTTGGTCTAACTCACAAGCTTAAAGATTTTAGATTAGTTCAAATTTCCCACGTGAAGTAACAAGACAATAAACTTGCACATTTATTGGCAAAATTTGTCAAAGAAATAGATAATATTGATAATTATATAATATAAATAGAAGAAAATTTATTGCTGATTGAGTTACTTGTTGCTTATAATGTACTGAATTTATCTTCTTCTTAATCTTAATAAAAATAACAGTTTCTAGTAAGGATGGCTAATGCAATTGGAGACAAATTTCCAACGTAACATTGGAAAGGAATGTATTAGTGGGCAGTAGAATAAGATGTGTACGCATTGTTCTTAGCCATCCATTTACAATTTTTGAAAGAATACTCGAAATTTGTTTCTAATCAAAGGATTAAAGGAAAGTACAACTTTTTTGTTGGGGTGGATTGAAAAGGTTGATTTTGGAAACAGAATGTTTGTATTGCCTCTTGTGCATAAAGTATTACATCAATTTTGATTCTAATTTTTTCTTTTCTTTTCAAAAGTTTAGGATTTAATTTTGGTACCTTTAGAAATAATAGGATTTAAAATGAAATTTAATTTATTTTTTTGGGTCATAACATCATCATAACATGGCAGCTCTTTTTTAATACATGATCATGTTCCATTGCTATTTCAACGGCTATTGAGTCAGAACTTTTGTTTTTGTTTTTTAAGAATCATTGAGTTAGACTTTACCATCTAAATTTGCTGACATAAATATATAAATACTATGACTTATTCTTTAATGTAAGTTTTTTTTTTTTTTTTTGAGAATCTTCTTTAATGTAAGTTAGTGGAAAGCAACATAGTCCAAACTAAAACCAAGCGTCAGAAGCTGGACTGTCTTCATTTTGTACACGTAATTTGATTTTCAAGCACCGACTGTAGAGTCTCAAATGACCACTTAAAAATGAATATTTAAATTACATAATTGGTGGCACCTCAATTTGTAATCTCAATATAGTAAAAGTTGTATTACTCGTAGTACTACTAAAAAAAGTTTAAGGTGTAAATGTGTTGATTTATTAAATGCATTCTATTGGCTAATGGAGGGGGTCTTAATTATTATTTTTTTGTGAAACAACCTTAATAAAAAAAATTAAGACATATAAATTAATATTATCTTAATTAATAAAGGAGGGTTAGATGATTGCCTAAGTTGCCTATATGATTAAGCTAGCCCTTTATGGTATTTGACATTATCAAACACATTTTATGTATTACAAAATTGTCTTTTTAAATCCTTAATGGTATTCCAAACTCAAATTTCTAGTTTTTTTCTCAGACTCTCTCCCAATCCTCATTTAGGTTTATGTATGTTCATAAGACATAAATTTTTAAGGTAGAATGGCATTCTTCTTTAATTCTTAGATTTATTTTTATTGGTTTATTGTCCTTAAAAAATAAGATGGGCAACAAGTGCAAGTAAAACTTCCTTTTTTTTTTTTTTTTTTTTAAGGTGAAGTTTTGAAGAATTGTTCATAAGCCAAATAGCTGAATAAACAGAGGTGGGATTGGTAGGGAATATGGCAAATGAGCACATAGCATACTATAGCATATTTATTAATTAATACTAGTTTAGCTAAAATTAATTTTTTCAGTGCATTCAACTTTTTAGAGCATATCCTTCTCAAAAAAGAAAATAAATAAATAATGTTTCATGCATTGAAAAATGAGTGTGAGTTAAAGAGGTTTAAAACCGGTGCTGTATATTTAAGAGTTAGGCCCTTTTGGATATATACTATTGTAAGTTTCTTTAAGACCTTTTTCCCTCTCCCCATGTGTGTGTTAAAAATATTTAGTATTCTCAAAAGAAAAAACAGTGTGTTAATTCCACATTGGAAAATAAGTGTGGGTTAAAGAGGTTTAAAGCTGGTACTGTATATTCAAGAGTTAGACCATTTTGGATATATACCATTATAAGTTTCTTTATGACATTCTCTCATCTCTCCGTGTGTGTATGTTAAAAATATTTAGTATTCTCAAAAGAAAAAACAGTGGGTTAATCCCACATTGGAAAATGAGTGTGAGTTAAAGAGATTTAAAATCGATGTTGTATATTTAAGAGTTAGACACTTTTAGATATACACTACTGTAAGTTTCTTTAAAATCTTTTCTCTCTTCCTGTGTGTATGTTAAAAATATTTAGTATTCTAAAAAAAAAAACTTTTTAGAGCACTTAGACCATTCCCATAAACATAGGTAATTGAATTTTTTAGCTAAAATCTAGTTGGCTCAGTCCAAAATGTACCCCCATTCACCAGCTAGCGTATTTATTACTGTAATTACTAGTTTAGCTAAAATTGAATATTTTAGAGAATTCAATTTTTTAGAGCACTTAGACCATTCCCATCAATATAGGTAATTGAATTTTTAAGTTAAAATCTAGTTAGCTCAGTCCAAAATGTACTCCATTACACCAGCTAGCATATTTATTAATTACTTGTTTAGCTAAAATTGAATTTTTTAGAGCACTTATATAGAGCATTCCTCTCAACATGAATAATTGAATTTTTTTGGCTAAAATCTAGTTAGCTCAATCCAAAATGTACTTCATCACACAGCTTGTGCTTGTCAAATTTCTTGAAAGATACAATATCTCATCAAATTTGATTTGGTACCATAGATCACCAAATATATATCAATGGTTATGGGTATGAAGGAAATTTCACCCCAGTTTATTTTGCTTGACTTGTGTGTCTCATGTAGGTTTTTCCTACCTTAAAAAGGGAATTGGATGGGGATTTAGGGAAAATTTTTGCCTCTACATGTGGGCGAAATGGCCAATGGGGACGGGTTTTTCTTGCTCAACCACCCTAAGCCACTGCATCGTCCAAAGCCTCTGCTCCCATCACCTAAAGCCCTCACAATCCTAATCACCCTAAAAAATAAAAACTACAACATGTAGTTCTTTTTTATTTAATGTTCATGTTCACCCAAATATATGTACCTGAGAGAGAGAGAGAGAGAGAGAGAGAGAGAGAGAGAGAGAGAGAGAGAGAGAGAGAGAGAGAGAGAGAGAGAGAGAGAGAGAGAGAGAGAGAGAGGATTCTCCTCTTTGAACTGGACTTTTATATGGTTCAAAAATACTCCTAAATCTTATGTTTAATAGGGAAAAAAACTTGAGGACAACCTAGTAAAAATATATCTCCAACTCTACTTAAAATACCTACAAAATAGGACACTCTCCTACTAATCAATGTCTTCAAAAAAAAAAAAAAACTTATTCAAAATTAAACAAAAAAATAAAAAAATAAAAGAAAATTATGACACTAAACCAAAAAAAAAAAAAACCTTCATCACACACGCAAAGCGCATGTGATGAGGCTAGTACTATTAATAACAAGATTTTCTATTTGGTTTTTAACATTTTGCGTACTAAAATACCCTCACGCAAATTCTTAAACTCTCTAAAATACTCCTATCTTTTAGTTCAATAATTTTAAATTTAAAAACACAATCTGATTAAAAGAGTAATTTACTATTTTTAAAAGAGTTCCTAAACATTATTTTTAAACATTACTTCACTAAACCTAAAATAAAAAATAAAAAAAAAATAAAAAAGAGCCATATGGTACACGCAAAGCGCATGTGATGAGTCTAGTACTATTAATAAGAAGATTCTCTGTTTTGTTTTCAACATTTTACGTACTGATATATTCTCACACAAATTCTTAAATTCTCTACAATACCCATATCTTTTAGTTAGATAATTTTATTTTTAAAAAAGTTTCTAAACTTTAGGCCTTCATAATTTTATCAACTCTCCCATAGAGAAAAATCCTAAAAATTAGAACAATATCTTTATCTCACTTTTAAACATTATTTTACTAAAAAAAAAAAAAGCCTTATTGCACAAGCAAAGCGCATGTGATGAGGCTAGTGAAAAAATAAAGTTATTCGTGACAACATAGTTCAATCCATTTGTCCATTGTAGACAATAATTTTTATTATTTCTATTTTATGGTAAGAATGGAGGTGATGAAAAATGATCTCTAGATATGACAAATTGACCGAAAATTGATACACCTAGCCTCAATTAGTAGGAATGAAGGCTTAGGTTTGTTTAGTTCGATGATAATATCTGAGGGGAAAAGGGATTGTGTAGTAGCACTTGATGTTGGAAATAAAGGGGAGATATTTCTTGACTTTTCTTTGGAATTTACACAAAATGATATTACCAAAAGAGGTGGCAGAGATGAGGCAGGGACCAAGTTACTATCTTGAGACAAATTGTGCTGTCTACGGTTTATTCGATGTAGTTGGACAAATAATTTCTGCACGTTATTCCCGGGATACAACAGCCTAGCCACCTTGCTAATTATTGTTGCAAGCTTATACTGCTCGTAGGATATAAACTCTCTATATCACTTTCTTTTCCTAGAAAATAGAGTAAAAAATAAAAATAAAAAAATTTTGAAGAGTAAAAAGTAGTAGATGGTGAGTGTTCAAAACAATAATATAATTTTTTTTGAAAGTCTGTATCTACTTGTACACTCCAAACAGAGATACACGAAGAGAAAAAACTACCCCGCTCTCGTGGTACAAGCAGCAGAGTAGGGAAAGGCTCACCTAATGTGAGAGGAAAAACTCCCACCTAGAGGAGGGAACTCTCACCCTAACTATTATGATAAAAGGTAGTTAAATCATTTTTGCATATAAGAAATGAAAAACGATGGCAGCAATAACGTAACATTAATTCAAGAAACAAACCTCGACACAATATTAATTCAAGAATAAAGAGTACTGCATAATGTAGAATTTCCCTTTATTCTAAAGGAGAAGGAAAATCCAAACTAGACTAGCGATTATGATTTTTATTTCCACGTGTAACAAATATCATATTTGCCACTCTGATCGTGATTGAAGAGACAAGGGCCAGCCTCTTTTACACTCCATGAGCAATCGGGTTCAGTGGCGACTCTAGGAATTTTGTTCAGGGTATTCATATTCCACTTTGACAAAATTTCGGGTCATTTCGGTCTATTTCGGGTGTTTCAGGATGTTTCAGTAAATACCGGCCGAAATTCAAGATTTGGTCTTAAAAAAATAAAAAATAAAAAATAAAAATTCTTAAAACTAAAATAAATTTGCATTATGTACACCAAAAAACCTCAAAAGGGAAAAAAAAAATGAAAAGAAAAGAAATGAACAAAGGTACCTATACAATAAACTATAAGTTCATTAATTTGAAATATTAATAAAATTATTAATTATTATTGTTTAGCTGTTTCATAAATTTGTTTGTCTTTTATAAACTATAATTTGTTGTATTGTTGTTTAATTAATTATTAAATTATTAATTATTGTTTAACCTAACATAATTTAATTTGTTTGTCTTTTATAATGTATTAGTTAATTAAATTATTAATTATTGGTGTTTAGTTGCTTCATTAATTTTTTCTCATTAATTTTTTAGCCTAACATGTCTTTCTCTCATTGGTAGAAAATCTACCACCTATCTTCAAAGTTTTTTTTTTTCATCTCATTAGTTTCTAGGCAGGTTGTATACAGCTGGCTTGCACTTTAGTATAAGACTTGCATGCAAAATAAAAACATCAACTCAAACTAAAATTAAAAAAATCCTGATCTCTCTCTTCTTGTCTTTAGTTTCCACTTTTCACTTCTCACTTTTCAAGCTCTCTCTCTGGTCTCCAGTCTCAAAGACTCTTCTCCAACTGCTCCTATCATCACTCACTCTCTTTCCACCATGTCTCTACCTCTATTGGCTTACTGACGGAGTACCAACGCCTTATGGCAACACAACGAAGCTGGGCTTTTTTTTTGGGCTTGTACTGTTACAAAATTTTTTTTTTTTTTTTTAGATTTTAGTTCAAAATTTGTTTGGCATAAAAATTTTGAGGGTGTTCCTATTTTTTTTTTTTTAAAGGGTAAACAAATAAAAAATTTTAAATTATTATATATAATTTTTTTTTTCAAGTCAGGGTGTTCTTGGGAACACCCTGGACTCTGAGCGGCGTCGCCATTGATCGGGTTTGCATCAATTTTCATCTACGACGTAGTTATAAATGTCAAAATGGTGGGATGCGCCTTGCCAATCCATACTGCAAGAAAATAGTGTAGAGCCCCAATAATTAGGGCGGAAAACAAATTCAAACGTGCCACCTTTGGAGAGTGCATGGACTCCAAGATTGTTGTCCTTAAATTGACAATGGAGGTTCAACACCAAACCATTTTCCAAATCATTAGTGATTTTCACATGTACCTTAGCTGGAATAAGTCCTTCATACGTAGTTACCACCAAGAGAAATAGCAATGATGCTATTGCTAATCTATGTTGTAAAATAGCAGAAACTCAAAAAATTATCAAGTTTGATTGTGAAAATATTTTAGGCTTGAGAAAGATATCCAAACAAACAATAGGAACGAAAAAAATTAATGCAAAAGAAAAGAGACACAAAACACTAAGATTTACGTGGTTCGGTAATAGCTTACATTTACGGGCAACGGCGAACAAATTCCACTATATTAAATTTAGGATAACACAAATTGGTATAGAAGCACTCTCACAAACCTAAATCCTAGATACAACCAAATACCTCTCTCTCACAAATACAAAAACAAAGAACCAAAGGTTCATAAATACCAAATGCGAATTCCACACAAATCAAAGAAAAAGCTACAAATCAAATCCAAAAGTTGCAACACACCAAGACCAAAACCAAGCAATTACAAACCTGTCTCACTATTCCAAATTGCAACCCACAAATTTCAAGGTACCAAACAAGAGAAAGACTCTTTTTCTCACACCATTTTTTTTTTTTTCTTTTTTTGCCACAATAGCACTATGCTTATATAGGTGACTTGAGTTGGCTAACATATCCAAAACCAAGAAGAACTAGACTTCTTTTCCACACACAAAAGGAGAATCGCTCCTATTCCAAGAGGAATTCCAAATCAAGTAGTATACAAGACTTCTAATAGAACTTGATAACTTTAAACAACAGTAACCCAAAAGGAATAAAATTTCTTTTCTTATCCAAATCCAACTAGGGGGAAATTATTATGTACTCCCGGAGTACCATAAATGCGTACTCCCTCCTCTCACATGAATAGTAGGTCCTACCAATTAAATTTATAGTGGGACCCATCATTTATGTGAGAGAGGAGAATACGCATTTATGGTACTCCGGGAGTACCTAATAATTTTCCCCAACTAGGAGTCAAACTCCTATGATATAGGAACATAACATTAATTTAGGAGTAACATTTCAAATTCATTTAGGCAAATATGGGATGCCATTTTTATTGATTTCCCTATTATGGAGTATTACTTTACTTTCATCATTTAGGGGCATGTTTGGTAGACTATAATAGACAATGTAATATAATAGTCATTCATATGGTTTAACTATTCAGTAATTTGGTTATATTTGTATTATAGGGAATAGTCATTCTTTATGAGTAGCTATTTTTTAAAATGATGTTTAACTATTCATCTCTAAAAGGGTTTTAATAGTTATTCCTTAGTAGCTGTAATAATTTTTAGCATTAATATATTTCCAAATAAACAATGAGTAATTATACAAACTCATTTATTATAGCAGATGTCTCCTAAATTAAATTTATGATGGCATCCACTATTCATTTGAAACAGAGAAGTATACCATTATGAGTAATGCTATGGTCACAAACTATTTTATAACATTTTTACAAACCATTGGGAAGTTGTAACTTGTGAGACATGGGGTGGTAGGTTTTCTTGCTTTTTAGAGGGAAGTTTGTATCTGCCTAGGACATAAAGAGATTTATCTAATAGATTTATCTGTTAGTTTTTAATTTTTGTCAATTTAAAAAATAATATATTTTGCCAATTTACGATTTTATCCTCATTTCTTATGTTTTAGGAATAATGATAAGTTAATTAAATTAGAGGTACATTTAAAAGTGTAAAAAAAAAAAAAAGCAATAACTGACTTTCTGAATCATCTTAATATACAGAGAAATATATAGAGAGAGATAATCAAAGCATAGAGCTTGCCACCTAAGCTTTAAAAGCCTCACAATTTTCTACACAGTTGTTATTTTCTTTATTTTTTTATTGCCAAATGTGAAACAACCAAAACGACCTAGTTTTGGAAACAACAAAAGTGATAAAAAAAAATGTTTATTTATTTATTCCGGTAATCCATGCGATGAGATTTTCAATACTATTGTGTCTGTAATTGCAATTTGCACAAATCATTTATGATAACTCTCACCCTAGCTATTATGATAAAAGGTTGTTAAATCATTTTTGCATATAAGAAATGAAAAACGATAGCAGCAATAACACTATTTCAGGAAACAAACTCTTAACACATTAATTCAAGGATATTAAATTAAGAATAAAGAGTACATAATGTGGATATTTCCCTTTATTCTAAAGGAGAAGGAAAATCCAATAAAAAAGAAGCAACTAGACTAGCGATGGTGATTTTTTTTTTTTTTTTTTGGCATTATTTCCACGGGTAACAGATATCATATTTGCCACTCTCAAAATTGAAGAGACAAGGGCCAGCCTCTTTAACACTTCATGGGCAATCGTGTTTGCATCGATTTCCATCTACTTCGTAGTTATAAATGTCAAAATGGTGTGATGCACCTTGCCAATCCATACAGCTGCAATAAAACAGTGTATGGCCCCCAAAACTAGGGCGGAAAACAAACTGAAACGCCCCACCTTTAGAGAGTGCATGGACTCCTAGATCGTTGTCCTTGGATTGACAATGGAGGTTCAACACCAAACCATTTTCCAAATCATTGGTGATTGTCATATGTACCTTAGCTGGAATAAGTCCTCCTTCACACGTAGTTACCAGCAGTAAGAGAAGTAGCAATGATGCTAATCTAATTAAAGAACTCATGATCGATATTGGTGGAAGATAACTAAGGGTACATTTGGTATAGATTACATTTGGAATAATAATCTTTATTACAGATAATAGAAGACATTGTAATGAAATAACTATTACTATTTATAAGTTTGGTTGTTACATATGAAAAACTTGTAAAAGATGATATATAAGGAAACTTTATATTTTTGAAAATATATTAATTTTAAAACCTATTATATATACTAAGTAATAGTTATTACATCCATTTTAAAGAGGAATAGCTATTCTTCAATTTAAAGAATAGTTATTCCAATGTAATCAGTGCCGGCTCTATATATAAAGCAACCGATGCGGTCGCCTAAGGCCCCAAGTAGAAAAAAGGCCCCCAAATTTTAATCAATAGAGGTTTTTTAAAATATTATAATAGTATTAATTAAGTCCAAATATTAGTCAATAAATAAAATAGTATTTTTTTATCAAATGAAAAAAAAAAAAAAAAAAACATGTTATGTTCACAACATTTTTCACAACACTTTCAAAATAAATCCTAAGAGATAGGTTGTTACACGGTATTATTGATGATAAAAAATTAATTTCAATTGTGAGTTCAAATTAGAACCAATAACAAATTAACACCTAAGATTTGTTATGAAAATATTATGAATATAGCTTCTAAAAAAAAAAGAGCAATACAAAAAAGAAAATCACAACATTTTTCACAAGTTGAGTTGACAAACTTTTACTAGTTTTTATCTAAATCCACCACTAACATCACTTTTTTACTTACCACTATCAAATTATCAATCTACCACGTCAATAGATGTGAAAAGTTTTGTCAAATTTTTTGTCTATAGACTTTCAAAAAAAAATCTACATGGTTCATGTTAATTAGTAGTAATTTTGCATCTAAAATAAGATAATTGAATTTAATTTTTTTAAAAATCATATTTAAATATATATATATATATATAATGTCTCAATTTTAGTTTTTGCCTTAGGCTCCCAAATACATTAAGCCGCCCCTGAATGTAATAACTAATCCATGTAATAAATATGTAACTAAATGATCGAATTGATATTACACATGAATAACTATTTCATTACGAGAGTTATTACAGCGGACTAAACGTACCCTAAATATTGTTTTAGAATATTGGTCTCTTGTCTTTTTGAGGTCTTATTTATAGGGCAACTTCTTCATGGTACGTAGTTAGTGGCATGCATTTCTATGCTATGATTCAGGAACATAGCATCAATTTAGGAGTAATGTTTCAAATTCATTTAGGAAAATATGAGACGCCATTTTGGTTGATTTCCCTATTTTATATATTATTACTAGCATTCATTTCGGAATAATGTTTCAAATTCATTTAAGCAAATATGGGATGCCATTTTTATTGATTAGGGGGGAAAAATCAGATTTGAACAAAAAGGTAAAAAATGCAGATTTCTTGGGATGTGTTATGTTTCATATATATATATATATATATATATCTTAAGGGTACATATGCTATTTTAAAGAGAAGTCCATAATGGCCATATTATTTATGTTGTATCTACTAAACGGTTATGAATAAGATTATTTGAAATACAGTATACATTCAACTTCAAAGTACTTTCTCAAAAAAAAAAAAAAAAAAAAAAAAAGGGAGCGAAAAAAAGAGCGAAAAAAGACATGGTTCGAAGCCCATAAATGGAGATTTTCTAGCAGCTACAATAAGCCCATTTTAGGTCCCACAAGCTCCATATATGTTCTAGGATCAAAAGAGATTTCCTCGTAGATTTCCAAAGCACATAGGACTTGAGAGTGTTGTTCTGGGTGACATAAACCATAGCTGCAGCAGCTAGTTGATCAGAAAATGAAGTCCTAATGGATGAGAAACTCATCATAAACAATCAAAATTACTTAAACACAATCTGATTGGCTTAATTTCATATTGGCCTATACCAGCTTATGCCCCATAATTAGAGGGCAGCACTTCAATAAACGAGAGCGAATCCTGTGAAAAAGTAAAGGTTGAAACTCTGCTGAAATTTTAAAAACACCCTTTAAATAGTACCAACTCAACTTAGTAGAGTTAATTTCATATTAGCACCTAATTGGGTAATGAAATTTAATATTAGTATACTTTGATTATTGTCCTGATTAGTATGCTCTGTGATTTACAGTTGTCACAATACGTGAATCCTCTGTATAAGTCACATCAGAACACTGGATTTGATTATCAAGTAAAACACTAAGGAGTTTGTTCTCAGAAGATTTAAAGAACCTTGTTTTCCATAGTCACCTTGTGGACGTTTAAGCTTGTGTTGGTGTTTAGTCCTGTTAGGCCTTTGGTAAACAGTTTTTTCCAAAAGAAAATATCATGACAAATGCATCTTCAGAAATCACTGACACAACTAGGCCTGCCTTTGACCTTTCCCTTCGTAAATCTACTGCAAATAGGTTAGATTACTTGTATAAAATCTCTCACATACCTGAAGATAGTAAGATCCCTATTACTGATTTCCCTATTGTAAATCCCTATGCTATATTTGATAAACCCCAAACTTCCTTCAAACAATCTATAAAAAAGTTTTTAGGTCCTTCTCGTCCTTCTACAGTAAAAGAATATGTCCAAACTTCTAAGTTTGATCAGTTTAATATTCCAGCAAGTGAAACAGAAAATTTCATCACTCTTTCCCTTCCCAGAGAGTGTGATTCCATGGCAAAAATAAGGGTACACTCATCTTCATTTTGGTGCAGTAAGGCTGGCACTAACCTTCCACGGAAGAAAGGGACTTCCTATAGCTTCTAGAATCTCACTTCTTGATTCTAGATTTCTAGAATACCAAAATGCAGTCATTGGAACTGTTCAAACTACTCTCAATGCGGGAACAGTTTTTGTAACTCTATTTCCCAACTTCAACATGTCCCTCAGAGATCCTCACCTTTGTGATGCTCTTAAAGTACAGGTTCAGATTACAGGAGTTTCTCAGGTGCAAGACACATTTGCTGCCACACTCCATTATCAGCTGGCCTATAGACTCCAGAATCATGCTTTCGATATGGTAGTGCCAGATCTAGCTCAGTCCAATTATGCTTTGTTGATTCAAGTTGATCCAGGGATGACACCAATGTGTACATTTGTTCCTAGACAACTGAATAGGGAACAAATGACTTCTATCTTCCCAGAGTCATGGATTACAAGATATGAGATGCTTCATCAAGCAACTAAGCCAATCTAGTCAAATGAACCTTTCTTTATCAGAAAAGCAAACGGTGAAGTGGAGACAAGATTTGTAACGGCTCCCCCAAAAAAGAAAGATGTAACAGTCTTCTCGACTCAAATTGCAATGCTCTAGCCGGTTTCATATGTTGGTGAAGATGGTCTTAAAATTAAGACATTTCGTGAAGATGGAAAGCCTTGTTATGAAGGAAAATCACATTCTGGTCACATATGGTGGGATGTTTGCAATTGTGCTGACTGCCAAGAAGAAGAAGCTTTTGAAGAAGATTATTCAAAAAGAAAGAAAAAATCTTCCCAACAAAAACTCAAAGAAAGATATGAAGCAGGAGATCCAGAAGTTGACCTCCCTGGAGAATCCTCTAGAAAGTTTGACTATTATGTTCTCTATCCCAAAACCATAAAACAATCTCCCCCTCCTCCCTCTCCATGCAAAGAAAAGCATGACCAAAACCAGAAGTCTCCATTAATCCCATACTACCAAAAAATCCTTCCCCAGTTATCAAAATGTCAACCCCTTCCTGTTGGCCAAACTCATACACAAAAACCCTTACCATGTTACATGTTTGATCAAGCTTTACCTTCCTACTCACAAAATTTTCCCCCACTAGAAAGCTTTGATCATCCCCAAACCAACACCAAACATGTGTGGAAGATCAAAAATCATGTTGGCGTTAATCCAGATGGAACCAAGAAGCAGGTTTCCTTAGCAGAAGCAGCTTTAAACTGGATAGTAGAAAATGCTGTGGCTCAAAACCAAGTTCTTTCGAAGATTCTAGATAATCAACAAAAGATGGTTGAGGTAGTTACTCATACTTTTTCATCCTCAAATTCCCTTATTAAGGATTTGAAGAAGAAAATCAAAGCAGTTGAACAAGAATTGGCAACTATTACATCTACAGTTAGAAATTTGTCTGTCTCTTTTCCTCTTATTGGGCAAAAAGAAAAAGAAAGAAGACAGTTGTTACTACAACTTCAATCCATGGAAGGATCACAGAAGGAAACTCCTCAAACTCCTCCGATACATGTTCATATGCCCCTTCAGCCTCGCCAATCATTATATAAAGACTTATCTATACCATCGACTTCTCCATTTTCCCCAATCTCTCCTTATCAAAATCTTCAACCATTAGCCATAACACATCCAGACCATAATCCTTTTAAGCCAAGTGGAATTTTTCCTTCCATAACATATAATGTTCCACCTCAACCAGAGCCCCAAAATAAACCACAAAATGAACCTTTTCCTATCAAGAAAGACAAAGAACCATTGTACCAACCTCCCGATCCAACTGTAGGTGCTTCTTTAAGGCCTCCAAACATGAACATGTTGGCTGTAGACCCTGATCCCCCAAACCCAATTTTATCATTCCTTAAAACCCTCACCCTTAATGATTCAAGAGAACCCTTTGTACTTCCTATAATTGAGGATTCTGAATTAGACTTGTCTGATCTTGGTCTAGATGAGGTGTTTATGACAAATACAAAACCAAAGGTAGAAGAAGAAGATGATGTTCTTCGACCCAAACAGTCTCCGCCTCCACCACCTTTTATCCCAAAATACCAAACAAGGTTGACTTATTCTTCAAGTACTGATTTCAAACATTTGTTTACCCTCGATAATGTTCCTCCTTCTAAATGGCATGAAGAGTTTTTTAATATGTACTCTTGGTGTATAGCTGAACTCCAAGCTCCAAATGCTACTGTTTCTCAGATTATTGCCAAATTTGTTGCAAGGATCACAAGAAGATTGTGAGAATGGTGGATTAATTTAGGAGAATATAGGCAAAGAAAGGCAGCTCAATGCAATACATTGGAAGATTTTTTCATGATAATTCATAATGAGTTCCTTGGCTCTATGACTCATTACATGGAAGTAGCACAAGAAGAATTCCTACTGATGAAATGCTACTCATTTGAAAGAAAAGATTTGGAGAAACATTTTGACATAATGTCAAGGAGATACTACTCTTTTAATGGCATGGATGATGTTAATTCCAAGCATACTTTTCTCAATTCCCTTCCACAACCATTGGGACACGAAACTCTTCGCATGATGAATCTCCAAAAAATAACATTGCAGCAAGCCTCCTGGGGAGAAATTTATCAGCATGTGCTTATTGTCTTAGAAAAACTCTGCAACCAGAGAAAATTTCTTGCAGAAATTGACAAGATTCATGGCAAACTCAAGGATAACTGTAAAAGGAAAGATTTGCAGATCAAGTATTATGACAAGAATTTTGCCTGCCCAACAAAAAGAAGAGGTCATTTCAAGAAATATTCCTGGAAGAAAAAACACTATGCAAGTCAAAAGAAGAAATCCTTCAGAAAGAAGAAATGGAAATTCCTTAGAAGAAAACAGTTCAAAGGAAAAACTTCAAAAGTTTGTTTCGTATGCAAAAGATCGGGCCACTTTGCAAAAAATTGTCCAAAAAAGGAAAAAGCAGCAAAACTTCTGGAGCAAGTACAGATTCATGTAGATGATACTCCTTTTTCAGATGTAGAATCACTCTTTTCACTGGACGATGATTATTCCCCTCGAGCTTTGGCAGTTATGGCCTATTCTACTTCTGAGGAAGATTTAGATCTAGACAGTGAAGAAGATTCAAACCCAGAAATCCAAACCATCTTTACATCCCAGCCCATTATAGCCCTCCTAACCAGTCCTACACCTATAGCCCAAGTAAATATCCTTCTTGATACCTATGCCAGACCTATTCCAGTAATAGCTTTATTTGATACAGGGGTAGCAGCAACAATTCTCCATCCTAAGATATTACCCAAAGAATGTTGGTTACCTCATCATTAGATGTTCAGAGCAGCAAATGGAGAAACATTTTTGGTCACCTTGAAAAGCAAGCCTATCCTCATCAGAATTTTTCCAACCCTCACTATCAAACACCAAGTCCTTGGATCCCCTCTTACAGGTAGAGATCGTCTTATAGGATTTGATCTTCTTCATCAAATACCTAGCCTTAGATGGTCCTCAAAAGGACTCATGCATAAACAACACCTTCTCACATGGACCCAAGTTCCTCATTTATTCACCGTTGATCCCTTTGACTCTCTAAGATTTCAGATTATCAAAGATTGTTGTGCAAACAGCCACTCTGAATTCCTCCTTAAAAATCCAAATCCTTTATGGAAAAACCCAAATTTCTTCATCCATTTACCGTTCAAAAAGAATGAGGATGTTAACCCCACAAAAGCTAGTCACAGAGGAATGAACCCAGAACACCTAACCTTGGCCAAGCAAGAACTTTTTACCCTCCTTTCAGAAGGCCTCATTGAACCTACAACCTCCTCATGGGCATGTGAAGCCTTTTATGTCAACAAGCATGCTAAGCAAGTACGAAGAAAACTCAGATTGGTAATCAATTACCAGGATCTCAATCATTTCCTTGCAGATGACAAATTTCCTTTGCCAAATAAGAGTGCTCTTTTCCAGCATCTTTCAAATGCCAGAGTATTCTCAAAGTTTGATCTTAAAGCAGGATTTTGGCAATTAGGAATTCATCCGGAAGAAAGATACAAGACGGCATTTTGCATCCCAGACCATCATTACCAATGGACTGTCATGCCTTTTGGTCTTAAAAATGCTCCATCCCAATTTCAAAAAGCAATGGTAACACTGTTCCAACCCCTCTTGGCAAATGTATTAATTTATGTGGATGATATTTTCTTGTTCTCAAAAGATGAAGAGTCCCATGAAAAATTGTTCACTGAATTTTACAATTTGGTGAAATCTCAAGGGAAAATGCTTTCAAAAAAGAAAATGGTTATAGGATAGTCTTCCATAGACTTTTTGGGAGTAATTATTTCAGATGGAAAGTATACTTTGCAGCCTCACATAGCTGTCTCTCTTGGTGAATTTTCAGATAAGCTCACAAATGCCAAGCAAATACAACAGTTTCTCGAAATTGTCAATTATATGTCAGACTTCATCCCAAAAATATCCAAATACAGGAATTATTTAGCTCAATTATTGAAGAAATCACCTCCAGAATGGAATTCTGTTCATACAGAGGCAGTCCAACAACTGAAAAAATTAGCAGAAAAGCTTCCCCCTTTGCAGATTCCAGGGTCAGGTAAACGAATACTGCAGACAGATGCAAGTGATGAATACTGGGCAGCAGCTGTTTTTGAAGAACTTAATGGCAAAAGAAGCATTTGTGGATATAAAGGTGGTGCCTTCAAGCCTTCAGAACTTCATTACCACTCCACTTTCAAAGAGATCCTAGCAGTCAAACATGGGATTGAAAAATTCCAATTCCATCTCCTTGGGCATAATTTTCTAGTAGAAATGGATATGTCTTCCTTTCCCAAAATGCTTCAGTTCAAGAGGAAAATGCTTCCACATTAAAGGCAAAGATAATCTTATCACTGACTACCTTTCTAGAAAGCCTCCTGTCCTTAATATCACTATTATTCCTCCACCCCTGTGTGTATATCCTATCACTGATCCATCTTCATCCTTAAGCCCCCCTCTTGCGGACCATGATGATATCCTTACCATGATAGAAATCCTCCCTCCAGAAATAAAAGACTAAATAAAAACTTTGACCCTTAAAGCCAAATCCAAAAGAATCATTAGAACCCTTCATGAGTACCTTAAAAAACACCAGTGTCACTTCCTAGCTGTTTTCCCTAACATCGACCAACCATGGAAAACCCCTTTTGCCTTTTGGATAACCAATTGGAATGTTGCACATTATCTCTACATGTGGTATTTACTCAATGAGTATTACCTATGTCTTCATTTTGAACCAGAATTCTACAGGTATATTTTCCCACATGGAAATAAATATTTTTACAAATTCTGGTTTGAAATCTTAAAAAATGATGTGCATGATGGTGAATGGATAAAGTATCCAAAAACAGAACACCCAAGATTTGGTTATAAAGTCACTTCAGCGTGTTTAGTAGCCAAGCTCAATTCCAAAAATAATATGTACCCTTTAAACAATAAATTAAGAATATTAAATTCCATTACCCAATTAGGTGCTAAGTCTAACAAACGAGTACGGAATAGTGGAATCTGTATTATTTTCTTTCTCATTTTCTCATTTTGTTGCCAAATGTTTATTTATTTATTCTCACCCTAGCTATTATGATAAAAGGTCGTTAAATCATTTTTACATATAATTAAGAAATGAAAAACGATAGCAATAACATTAATTCAAGAAGCAAACTCTAACACAATAATTCAATGAGAAAAAAACTCTAACACAATATTAATTCAAGAATAGAGTACATAATGTGGATATTTCCCTTTATTCTAAAGGAGAAGGAAAATCCAATAAAAAAGAAGCAACTAGACTAGCGATGGTGATTTTTTTTTTTTTGGCATTATTTCCACGGGTAACAGATATCATATTTGCCACTCTCAAAATTGAAGAGACAAGGGCCAGCCTCTTTAACACTCCATGGGCAATCGTGTTTGCATCGATTTCCATCTACTTCGTAGTTATAAATGACAAAATGGTGTGATGCACCTTGCCAATCCATACTGCAATAAAACAGTGTATGGCCCCCAAAACTAGGGCGGAAAACAAACTGAAACGCCTCACCTTTAGAGAGTGCATGGACTCCGAGATCGTTGTCCTTGGATTGACAATGGAGGTTCAACACCAAACCATTTTCCAAATCATTGGTGATTTTCATATGTACCTTAGATGGAATAAGTCCTCCTTCACACGTAGTTACCAGCAGTAAGAGAAGTAGCAATGATGCTAATCTAATGAAAGAACTCATGATCGATGTTGGTGGGAGATAACTAAATATTGTTTTAGAATATTGGTCTGTGTCTTTTTGAGGTCTTATTTATATAGGGCAACTTCTTCATGGTACGTACGTAGCTAGTGACATGCATTTCTATGCTATGATTCAGGAACATAGCATCAATTTAGGAGTAACGTTTCAAATTCATTTAGGAAAATATGGGACGCCATTTTGGTTGATTTCCCTATTTTATGTATTATTACTAACATTCATTTAGGAATAATGTTTCAAATTCATTTAAGCAAATATGGGATGCCATTTTTATTGATTTTTGGCGGGGGGGATCAGATTTGAACAAAAAGGTAAAAAATGCAGATTTCTTGGGATGTGTTTTGTTTCCTTCCATTGATGTGTTATGTGTGTGTGTATATATATATATATATCTTAAGGGTACATATGCTATTTTAAAAAGAAGTCCATAATGGCCATATTATTTATGTTGTATCTACTAAACGGTTATGAATAAGATTATTTGGAATACAGTATACATTCAACTTCAAAGTCTATTTCAACCATAATAGTACCAACTCTCAAGAACTAAAAATTTAAAATTCTTAAAGCTCCGTTTGGGAGTTCATAAGAGAATGAAATAAAATGATCATAAGGGAATGGAAATGAATAAAATGGAATGGAATGTATTTAAGTAAGGAAAATGAATAAAAAAAAATATAATGGAATGAAATTAAGTAACTTTAATTGGATGTTTTAAAATAAAGGAATGAAAATGAATGAAACGTAAATAATCTTGTTTGGGAGCAACATGAAATGCATAGAATAGAATCATTTTATAACAATATTACTATTAGAACCCTATTTTAAAATTAAGAGTTGAATATATAGGCGTATTTTGGAAGTTTTAGTAAAGAAATCATTAAATCTAATTTCATTCCCTCCCATTCCTTCCAATTTTGGGGGGAATGAAAATTTAAGGTTTTAAGAGAATAAAAAGGAACAAGTGTTCCTTCCTACCCATTCCATTTTCTCCCACTTAAACTCCCAAACAATATAATGAGTTTTTTATTCCCTCCATTAAAACTCCCAAACAAGGGAATTGAAGAATTCTAAAATTATTCTTTTCACTCATTTCCATTTCATTACATTCCCTCCTTCCAAACGAGGCCTAAGAGTTTAAACTTTTAAAAATTAATAAATATTTTGAAATTCATTAGGTCAACAAACCATTTTTTTCCTTACTTATCAAATGAACAATGAGAAATGAGTATTTGTATAATCTACTAATTGATATTCTTACAGGTTAATTTTCAAGTTTATCAAAAATTCTATAAAAAAAATTAATAAATAAGTAGTATAAAAGTTAATTAGGTAAAATATTTTATATATGTATCTATTTGTGATTATTCTTTGACACACCCATAGTTAGAAGCCAGTCGTCTATATATGTTCTATAATATTTCTAGCATTATGGGGGTGTTGTCTAATGATAAGTCATCTCCAATTCATAATGAACAACTTTGAAGTCTTATTTGCTGTATTTTAGTGGCAAACATTATCTCATCAACCTCCTTTCAGTTTTTAACTTTTATGTGAAAGATTTTCACAACATTTTCACTTTATCTGCCACATTAACGAAGTTATAATTGCAAAATTTTTCATCAAATGAGGGACCTCAATGCAGTTAAATTTTTTCATTTTTTCTTATTCTTGATTTATTAAACATGTAGTACATGTAAGAAATTACATATATTATGCATCTGCAAAAAAGCTATAGGTCTGAACGTTGTCAGTGATCAACCTAACTGCAGAAATCGTGGTTGCCACAGCAAGGAAAGAAAAATGAAAAATGTTGAACCAATGCCACAGCTTCTTTTCTAGTCTAGCTGACTTTCCCTTGACCTGTACACAATGATAAAGCAAATACAATTTAGTTTTACTTCTAGCTTCTTTGATATCTTTCAAAAAGCAGTCCATAAAAGATATGTTATTATCTTGATATAAATCATACTTGGGAACACTAAGGTTTTAGGTACGTGCATAAACGATCCCAACAAGTTTACAAAGTCCCCCATGAAAGGTAAAGCTGCTGTCACAAATGTACTTAATATGAAGTAGATTGCTCGCAAAAGGGATCTATATACGTTTGATGTTTTCTATTGAATTCATGCTCTTATCGAGCTTGAGGAACTTCTGAGTTCATTATATCAACAAATTAAAGGTACGAGAATTAAGTTGAAAAGTTTTTTCAAGTCATAACAGTAATCAGCATCCACAAACTCGATATCAGCAATATTAAATTTCAAAAACAGGAGTATGTTGTAAAATATGGTTGTTTTGCTACATACCTTAAAAATAAATGTTAATTAGTCATTTTGCCATTTTGATAACGAGGTCTCATAAAACCGTTTCATAAAATATTTTCTCATAAATGCTGATTAGTCATTTTCCTAAGCAAGTCTTTTGAAAGTCAAAGTTTCCTTTTGAGTTATGTTTTCCTCCATTAAACCTTGATTTTAAATTTGAATCCCATAACAAATTAAGAATTTTGCAACATACAAGTCAAACGTGAATTCATTAATTGATGAGAAAATCAAGCAATCTAAATATATTCTAAGAATTTATACTTATCAATAGGGATGTAATTAGGGGTGTTCACGATACGGTGCGATGCAGTTTTGGGCCATTTTTAGCACCGCACTTTGCGATACGGTTTAGCTAAAACCATAATTACACCGCACCTTGTTTTTGCGGTCACATGTACAGTGCGGTGTGGTGCGATTCAGAGTTTAGCCAAAACCATAACCGCACTGCATCTTATTTTTGCAGTCATATGTGCGATACTATGTATAAGATGCGGTTTGAAGTCGGTATATTTTTCAAATTTTGGGTTTTTCCTACTCAGCCCAAAACTAATTTTTCCATTTTTTTGGGCTAAGTTTTAAATTATTGAGCTAGTTTTTCTTTATTTTGGGTTGGCTTTTCTAGTTAACACTTACTAGGGTTATTAAATTTTTTTTTTTTTTGAAAACTAGGGTTATTAAACTATTAATAATATATTTAATATTAAAAATAAATAAATATATTGATATATAGAGAGGGTGCGGTGTGGTGCGGTTTGTGCGGTTTTCTTATTATAAAACAACAAACCACACTGCACCAAGCGATGTGGTGCAGTGCACTATTACTTGTGGTGCGGTGCAGTTATGCCATTTTGCTAGTGGTTTTGGTGCGGTTTTGCGGTTTGTGTGGTTTATGCAATTTGATGAACACCCCTAGATGTAATTGTATGTGCTAATTCAGTTTTTTATGCTTTCACCGAAATTTTTTTTAAAAAAAATTTCCTAATGCAAAATTTTCACTTGAAAAGTCAAGTTGCCTTTAGAGTCATGTCCTCATGTGTGACATATCTAATTTAGTCAATTTCTCATCTAATTAAGTTGGATTCAAATCCTCTAGATTTCTTAGGGTACTCTACCAAATATATTTCCTTAAATCTTAATCATTCTTTAATGATTTAATGGTCTAAATTCTGCCATGTCATCATTCCACTAACAATAATCTTAATTGTTTTGTTTATAACATTATTTTATTATTTTAAGAATATTGTTAGTGGAATGCTGACATGACAAAATCTAGACCATTAAATCATTAAAGAGTGGTTAGGATTTAAGAAAATCTATTGGTAGAGTACCCTAGGAAATCTAGAGGATCTGAATCCAATTAAGTTTCATTTTGAATTATGGACATAATTTATGGAGCTCAAAATAAAAATAAAAAGTGCTCAATTGCAAATCAATCCCAATTGCTTGTATGATATACATGCATATCTATTGGAGACAATAGGGGAATTTGGCTACTAAAAAAAAGCCTATTCTATTTAATTCATTTTATTTAATGAAAATTTATCTATTACCATAAATGTCTAATTATTTTGACTATTCCTGAAAATTAATTATAAAAACCATCCAATATAAAAAAGCCTATTCTATTTAATTCAAATTTAACTATTACCATAAATGTCTAATTTATTTTGACTATTCCTAAAAGTCAATTATAGAAAGTATCCTAAGATTAATCTTTGTTTGCTCTTTGTTAATTTTTTTTTTTCACCCCAAAACCCCCTAACTATGGGCCAAAAATTTCAATTAAGGTCAGGTTCCTCCTTGAAAATACTGGTTCAGGTTTCGGGTGGCTGAGAAACCAACCCAACCTGAAAAAAGCTCAATCTTGTCAGTTGTCATCATAATTTTCCGACCCTATGGGTGTATTTGGATATTGCTTATTTGCTGAAAACACTGTAGCAAGATAATTTTTAAATGAGTGAATAGTATTGTGGGACCCAAAAATGCATTGGAATCTGTGTTTTGTTAAGTTTGGTGGAAAAGTGAACAATACCCATAGGACTTACTAAAAAACGCTGGATGCATGGATTGGGCAAAACGTCCAATCCAAATGCACGCTACATGTTGTTTTTGGCTTATTACAGGACATTGCAAGTTCATATATTCCAAGAGTTATGCTAGTGCCATATAAAGTGGCACAACTTTTGCCATATAAAGTGGCTCGACTTGTGCCACAATTCGCCCACGTGGCGAGTTGTGAGTGGTAGAGGGGTGTCCCCACATGGACGTATCGCCACCTGGGCGAGTTGTAACACTAGCACAACTCATATTCCAGGGATATGCTGCCACATGGTGCTTCAAGAATTACTGCATTTTTTATTTAGCCAAAAATAAAATAAAATAAAAATAAGGCATCTTGAATTTTACTTTTAATTAGATCATCCTAACAAAACAACTCCTTTTTATTCAAATTTTACTGGGTTTTTATCTTTTCACAACACTTTTACGCGTTAAAATGTGGACAATTTTAAACTCTAAACATTCTTGTATCAATTGTGAATATGTATTGAAAATAGTGAATGTAAACCAATGTGAAATGATATTTTTTTCAATTCTTCTCCTTCTCAATTGCTATAAAACCGGACTTTTATGACCCAACTCCATGGCATAATGTATATGACCTAGAAACTTTTAGTGGATGCTATCATTTTCTAAAGGAAAAGTCTCTCGATACTGATGATTCACAAATTTTTACACCCGATATATGTGGTTTTGTATTGTGGTAAGTTCAATCGAGTGCTTTCTCAAATGCTAGTGAGTGAGATGTGATTAATTTTGGGTTAATTTGTCTGTAGCATGACTGTTTTCTAAATGAATCAAGGAAAGCATCATTAACATGAGTCTTCATTTTTGTACATGTATTATAGGCCTGTCAATCTCCAATCCAATCAAGTTTGAACCCAAGCCCAATCTTTTTTTCCCCCCTCCTGCTGAAAAAGTTAAGCCCATTCCATTTAGTATGTTCAGGCCGAAATGTATACGTATTCCTGGGCTTGAGTCGAATGTGGTTGAGGCTAAACCCATCCCGCCCAAAGCCATTGTTAACTACCGACTTGTCAAGTTGTATTGATTCTCCTTTTGGATTAACTACCGACACAATTTTTATTATATACCATTTACAACTCGCGGTTACAATTTGTGAAAAAATTGTAAAAAAAAATTGTGACTCTAGACTTTATTGAAAGGTATATTCACAGAATAAAATATTAGAAATTTTACACCATTTTTTTTTTAGAAAAAAAAAAAAGAGAGACTCACGTGTGCCAGTCATTGTTCCACGTCCCACAGAACATTTGGGTAAGCCCATGGGTACCACCAACTAGAACCGAATCTCGAAGACTTCTCAATTTTACACCTTATATGGGTAAACATTCTCGACTCATTTAAGGCTACCAAAAAAAAAGAAAAAGAAAAGCATGTTACGATTCTTAAGGACTCTTTTTAAAAAAGAAACAAACACACATACACAAACAAGGGGGAGAAAATGAATTTTTAACACAAAAATACACTATAAACTCCAATAAGTCTTGGTTTTACAACCATTCTTTATTTTTGACAAACAAGTCTATGGCCACTAGCCTAACCCTTTGTTTTATCAACAATCCTATGAATATACCCAATTTCACATCCTATTAAGTTGTTAACTTATGATGAGTCTTGACTCTTGAACATAATATCATATTTATATGGGTCTATCATTAATCAATTATCATACAATAATCAAGAGTAATTATTGGATATTCTCGGAGTACCATAAATGTATATTCTCTCATCTCACATAATTGTGGGTCTCACTAATTAAATTTCTAGTGAAACCCACCATTCATGTGAGATGAGAAATACACATTTATAATATTTTCGATAATCACAACTTCACATATTAATTGTGTGTGTAAAAGTAGGTATTTCCCTAAATTTATTGTTGCTTTTAATGATCGAAGATAGTCAAAGCATGTGAATAGTCCACAATCCTACTCATAGCCACGTCAGTCAAAGTCAGGTCGTATGTCTTAATCCATTTCCGGGTACTCTCCAGATAACTACTGGTATTGTGCCATTAAGTTCTAATGGTGTGATATCATAATCAATTTTTTGAGAAGAAATATCATAATCATTTTGACTTTGAACATTGAATTGAAGAGCCAAAAAAGTTTGATAGGATTATGGGATAAAAGTAGAAATAAGAATAATTAAGTACCACAGTCATTTGGTCCTGGGACTAATGTCAGGGATTTTTTTTTTTTAATTTTATTTATTTATTAATTTCAGGTATTGTTATTCCATTTGATCAAAATTTTGACTACATAATCTGAGCATTTGATTAGATAATCTGTGCACACGTTATTTTTCAACCCATTCCCAATAATTTACACCCACTGTTTAACTTGTATATACGATGTTTTAATTTCTTCGTGTCAACAATAAGGTTTATAAAGTTACAAACTAATATGTCTCAAATCACAAAAAATTAATTTACATATTTATTTGTTTATGTTTTTTGTGTAACAATATTCATATTTATTTCCATTTATATTTTTTTGTAATAAAATTGGGGAAAATACTAAACTTATTGACAATTTTACGATAAAAGGCTAACAAATTGTAGTTGAGATTTCTTGATGTAGAAGTTTTGTTAGAATAATAAATTTTACACTTAAATATTTTTTAATTAGTGTCACAACACTTGAGCAAAATACACAAAGTAGTTCTAAATGAAAATAAGTTTTATTAATACTTAAAACATTACACAAGCATTCTCTATAAAATAATAATAATAATAATTATTATAATAATAAATAAAAACGTTAAACACACTTTGCTAAACACAATCAAAAGCAAAATCGAGGAGACACGACATTAAAAACATATCACCTAAAAGGCTAAAAGTAAAAGAAAGATTTCTTGATACATTTCGAGAAACTTATTTCCCCTTTTGATAGTCAAAAACAACAACTCACCTACTAAAGTGAGAAAATCATCTCTTTCTTATCTGTAGTCTATCACTCCACCTAAGCTAGTAATTAAAGATATGCAAACTTACTAAATAACTCACACGTAAAATGCTTTAACACAAATTATCCAGGTTTTACTTGAGTACTTTGATAAGCATTTCAAAAACTTAAGGAAAATGTTAAAACTTAAAACTATTTTTAATTTTACTACAAAAACTTTATTTTTTTTTTTTGAGAATCACAAAAACTTTATATTTGATATGGTAATAAATGTGAGGGATGCCATAAAATTTTACTGCATAAGTCTTATAAATTAATGTGTCACTAATTATTAAAAAAAATTAAATACTCATTGATTATCTTATTAAAGTTGCACCAATTAAATTTATTATCACATCAGTTTTTAAAACTTTTGTAGTAAAATTTGTAATAATTTTAAGATTTACCATAAATAAAATTTTGAATTAGATTTTTATGAATGGTAATACATTTTTTTTTTTTTGGGAGAATCGATGGTAATACATAGTAATAAAATCTATAATATCTGTAACTTTACTTATAAGAAGGTAATACTCTTCTATAATAAAAATAAAAAATAAAATAAATCAATAATAGCTGTAGCTGACTCGGCTCTTTTTTTATTTTTTATTTTTGCTGAGAGTAGCTGACTCGGCTCCACCCCAGTACTAGCTTTGGATTGCATGGGAGCCAACAGGATCCGAAAACTCTCGAACAATCCAACCACGTATCTATCTTCATAGATGCTACCTTCTTCGCACAAACAAAATGAACTAGCTAGCCTGGCAGTACCTGCGTGTCTTACACTACAATAATAGAAAGCAGAGACCAATCTTACTGGTCAAAAATAATATCATAGATTTTCTACTCTATACTAATCAAACTGGTCAAAAATAATATCATAGATTTTCTACTCTTTCTAAAAAGACCCGCTCATATATTTATATATATATAGCATTCCCCATCTTGGTTTAAGTTGTACACGTTTTTTCACCATATTCTCTGTATCTTAGTCTCTGATTTTGATTTATCTTAGTCTCTTTCACAAGTTTTTGTTAACCCTTTTCATCAAAGCAAAAAGTCTAAGTAGTGCTGGTGGTGTTGGAGGCGAAAATGACGATCACAGCCGCACCGAGTGTTAAGGATGGTTGTCTCATGGTGAGGGACAAGGTGGTGCTGACCGGAGTGCCTGAAAATGTTGCTGTTTCTCAGATTGGCTCCGGGGGCTCGGCTTTCTTGGGTGCAACTTCAACTTCTCCAAGTTCACGTCATGTTTTTAGTCTTGGTGTTCTTGAGTGAGTTTCTGTTCTTTCTTTGCCTTTACATTAGTTTTGATAAGAATGGGTGAATTTAATCACTTAACCATTTAGATGGTCCAAAATCTTAAGCTGATAGAAAAACAAATTTCCATCTTGAAATTTCTTTGCATGCTTTTCTATATTTTCCTTTCATGATATGTTTGGATGGTAAGAATGTGCATCTTGGAAAAGGTATAGCAGAATGTTGATACAACAGCATTCAAACCCAATTCCCAATTTTTTGGTAATTTTTTTAATGATTTTTTAGCTATTGCTTGTGGCATTTTTCTCATATTCTAATTGATGAATTAAATTAAATAGTAAGACTATATGTTTCAAGGAATTTGGAAAGATGTGTCAGGTTGAGTACTCATAGAACAGAATATTTTCATTCTGACTTTCCCAAATTCCAAATTTGTAAGTCTTATATGTCACTAGCGATGAGTAACTGGTGAAAGTTATATGAAAGAAATCAAGGTCTTGTTATGTAAAACGTTAAATGTTACTATTACTGGTGTCTTCCTTAAAGGGAAAAATCTATGTTACTGAAAGTGGTGCAAGTGATTATTAAATTCTGTTTGGTGAAGTTCAATGTGAAGGTATTTAGACATTACTTTGTCCTGTTTATTATAGTTTGACATGAAAAACATGTGGCCTTCACAGGGGAGGATACAAGTTCTTGTCTCTCTTCAGAGTAAAAATCTGGTGGATGATACCACGTGTTGGGAAATCGGGTAGTGAAATTCCACTGGAAACGCAAATGCTTCTCTTGGAAGCAAGAGAACAGTCTGCCCTGCATGATGAGATTTCTTCTGATCCAAATTATACTGAAAACACCTTCTACATTCTTTTCTTGCCTGTGTTGGAAGGACAATTTAGGACAAGTTTGCAAGGGACTCCTGCAAATGAGCTTCAGTTTTGTGTTGAAAGTGGTTCGTCGGCTCTTCTATTAGCTTCTTTTTTTCTTTAGTTTTCATATGATGAACTAAATTTTATTTTGATCCTGGTTTGCTATTTTGCTGTTCTACTTTCTTCAGGAGATGTCAATGTTCAAACCTCCCAATCATTGGAAGTAGTATTCATTAATTCTGGGGACAACCCATTTGAGCTCCTTAAAAATTCTATCAAGTATGTTCACTTAATTGGCCTTTCTTATATTGTGTGTCTATGTAATGTAGTCAGTTACATAATCCAACACTTCCACATGTATAATGATGTAGGATACTAGAGAAGCAAAAAGGTACTTTTAGCCACATTGAAAACAAGAAGGTAATAAAAATCCAAATACTTCACCATTTTGAGAGCATGTGTATATTGCATTCCAATTAATTAACCTATTGTGATTGAATCAGTAGATGCCGGCCCACTTGGACTGGTTTGGATGGTGCACTTGGGATGCTTTCTACACTGAAGTCAGTCCACAAGGGATCAAAGAGGGTCTTCAAAGGTACTATAAGCTAGAAAGTCATATGTACCTGAGTCAGTTATTTGAATAAAGGTGCACCAATTAATCTGAAACTTAATCCATAATTTAATTATTGTTCTATCTCGTATTCTGAATTCTTCAGTTTCTTGGAAGGAGGCTGTTTACCTAAATTTCTGATCATTGATGACGGATGGCAAGAGACAGTAAATGAGTTCAGCAAAGAAGGTGAACCGTTTATTGAAGGGACACAGTAAGTCTTCCTTCTTTTACAAGTTCATTTACCTTCTATAAACTAGAAGGAATCTGTATCAGTTTGTTTATCATCCACCTTGTTTCTTTGGTTGGTCCATAGGTTTGCAAGCAGATTGGTGGACATCAAAGAAAACAATAAGTTCAAGAGTTCGGGTTCAGATAATACATGCATTGATCTCCATGATTTTATTGATTCAATCAAAGACAAATATGGAATAAAGTAAGTTTTCCAATCTGGATGTGGAATTCTATTTCTGTTTAAGATCTAGTTAAAACTTTCAGTAATTTTGACCACGGAGACTTAATTATCTATTCAGATTTGTTTACGTGTGGCATGCTTTAGCTGGTTATTGGGGTGGTGTGCTTCCATCATCGGAAACAATGAAAAAGTACAATCCTAAGATTGCCTATCCAATTCAGTCACCTGGTAACACAGGGAATCTTAGAGACATTGCCATGGACAGCTTGGAAAAATATGGAGTAGGGTTTATAGAACCCCAAAAAATCTTTGAGTTTTATAACGATCTCCACAGCTATCTTGCAAGCTGCAGTGTGGATGGAGTCAAGGTTGATGTTCAGAATTTGATAGAAACCTTAGGTTCTGGGGTCGGTGGACGGGTGTCATTGACTAGATGCTATCAAGAAGCACTTGAGCAATCTATTGCAAGGAACTTCAAGGACAATAACCTGACTTGCTGCATGAGTCACAATTCAGACTCAATCTATAGGTTTGCCTGCTCTCTTGATTTCATACACATATAATCTTATGTTACAAAGTTGGAATGCAGTTTCTCATTGATTTTTTTTGCTTTCAGTTCAAAGAAGAGTGCAGTTGCAAGAGCATCAGAGGATTTCATGCCTAGAGAACCAACATTTCAGACTTTACATATTGCTTCTGTGGCGTTTAATAGTCTTCTTCTAGGGGAGATTGTGGTGCCAGATTGGGACATGTTCCATGTAAGATTTCCTACACATATATTATTCCCTGCAGACCAAGGAGCTGCAGTAACTTGTTTTGATTGATAAAATTGCTGAATCATTTATTCTATAGTACTCATAATAAGATATTCAAAATTGACTTACATACTGATAGATACTTGACCCACATAATTATCCAACGTCTAGTGCATTTCTACAATGTAGTGGAAGCTTAAAACCATGTGGGTTGCAAAATCTAAAGTGTTTGTCTTTCTTTATTCAGAGCAAACATGATACAGCTGAATTTCATGCTGCAGCAAGAGCAATAGGTGGGTGTGCAGTATATGTAAGGTGAGACACAAAAGCATATATTTTGATTAAATTTACATGCCTTTGAAAGAGAATGATATTTCATGCTTAGCTTTAATTCTCCAATGGTGATGAAGAAAATTCTTAGGAGTTATTCAATTTCAATATAGTGACAAGCCTGGCAAACAGGATTTCAAAATTCTTCGAAAGCTAGTATTGCCTGATGGGTCAGTCTTAAGAGCTAGATATGCAGGCCGGCCTAGTCGAGACTGTTTGTTTATAGACCCAGTTATGGACAAGAAAAGGTAAAGTAATTTCCTAAGTTCTTATTTTCTCAATTTGAGACTAAATTATTTTTTCAATTTAAAATCAGTGTCTCCTAATTACCATGCGCATTGGCTATTTGCAGCGTGTTGAAAATATGGAACTTGAATAAGTTATCTGGGGTCATAGGTGTTTTTAATTGTCAAGGAGCAGGAAGTTGGCCACTTAAAGAAGTAGCTCAAGATATTTGTAATGCCACATCTACTTCTTCATCCATCTCATGTCATGTGAGTCCCCATGATGTTGAATTTCTTGAAGAGGTAGCTGATGAAAGTTGGAATGGAGATTGTGCAATATATGCCTTTAATTCAGGTTAACTTTCTAGTCCATGTTAATTTGACCAAAAAATTGCGTCCAAAATCAACTTCTCAAGAATAACGTCAAGTCTATTATATTTCAGGATCTCTTACTAAATTGCCAAGGAAAGGTTCACTTGAAGTGTCCTTGAAAACTCTTACATGTGAACTATATACCATCTCTCCAATCAGGGTAAGGAGTTTAACCAACATTTATTTCCTATGAATTTTCTTACTATTTAGGTCAATGCAAATCATGTCCTTTATGTTGTGAATAGGTTTTTGGCAATGATCTTCTTTTCGCTCCATTGGGACTGCTTGACATGTATAACTCAGGAGGGGCAGTGGAAGCTCTGAACTGTACCAAGGATCTTTCAAGTTGCACAATAAAAATCAAAGGGCGAGGCTGTGGCCGGTTTGGAGCCTATTCAAGCACCAAACCAAAATGTTGTATGGTAAATATGAAAAAAGAGGAATTCACATACAATGTTGAAGATGGATTATTGACAGTTAAAATTCAAGGTGAATGCAAATTAAGAGACATTGAGTTTGTCTATTGAGGTGTCTATGTCTGAGGAATTATGTAATGATTGAAGGACTTTGAAGGGTTGCAAGTGAAGAATGTAATGTGTTTATCTGTTATAAACAGATTTAGATAGAATGTATAATAATGTAAACAACTTGTTTACTTGAATATAAATATGCAATATTGATGTTAGCCAATTTGTTTTTCCCCAAAATAGGAATTGATCTTGGTCTGTTTTTATAATTTGTGGGAGTTATGCTACAATCTCTAACATATCAAGCATCATAGGAAAAATTTTCTTCTTTATTGCTGGGCAAATGAGAAATATCATTAGTGCATAAGTAAGCCAAATGGTAAATATTTTTTTGTGTGTGATTGAACAATTTTTGAAAAATAATAATAATACATGCCACAGTAGTTCAATTTGGTAAACTAAAAGAATAGATATAAAAATACTGCTACATTAAACGCTGGCGATTGACATTGAGATGATACCATTAGGATGTGTATCCAAATCAATTTGTACCTTAACTACGGGAATTTTATTCCATGATATTAGGTTACCACTATAGCTAAAAATTTTGCCATAGTCATTACAAATCTCATCTGAGTGTGATTGCACTAAATCTTGTGGTTTTCCATCTATAGATAGTCCAACATGAGGAATTATTCTACTCTTTCATCTTGGCAGGAAGCCTTTCTTTTTTACCTTATCTTCTTGGACAATAATAGCATTTCTATTTATCAATATTTAATTTTTAATTTTGGGATGGTAACAGGTTTTCTAGGTCACCTGAGGTAGCGGCCTTTTCACAACTTGGCTGGTCGCAAGATGGTCGCAGCTTCATTGGTCGCAAGGTGGTCGCAACTTACTAATCCTGGCATTTTGCCACGTGTTACTCGCGAGCAGAACAAGTCATCTAAGGTCACAAGATGACTTTGAATGCATCTTTCACAAAATGCAAAGAGACCCAAGTGCATTCTACCCCAAATACAATTAAGTCTCAGAAGATTCATTAAAAGATTAAACAAAATACATACAAATTTGTCACTAAATAAATCAAAAAAAATAAAAAATAAAAAACAAACTTTTCACTCTCTAATCAAAGTTAACCCATGGAAAATCACTTATTGGTAACTTCAATTATTTTCTAGCTACGTGTGCTACAATTAAGCAAAACATGAAGACTAGGATTAAACATGTGGCTTCACAATTGCCACAATATTAATTTCGACAAATTCTAAAAATTGTAGGTCCCCTATATCTCATTAGGTGTTTAAAACAATAAGAAGCTCAAAACAAAAGCTTGATTATAAAACAAATAACTAAAGAAAAATCGAGATTGTTCCGGAAAATTAAAAAATTACAAAGCATATGATGAAAATACAAGATAGACCGAAGCATATCCACTCAAAATTGTTGCTTTTAGTGAGAGAAGTAACTTCTTCCTAGAGAGTTGAAATTTTTGCTTAAGATTTGGAAAAGGTCTTAAGAGCTTCATCAACATTGTCTCTTTGGAGCAAGAATTGTTAAACATAATCATGAGCCTTAATTGTGTTCTATCTCGCGACCTCAAGTTGTTTTTGAAGATCTCTCAATTCTTTCTCTTTATGTTTTTCATTTTTAGATGCTTCATCCAGTTTAAAATTAGCAAATTTAAGTCGAGACTTGTACTATTGTAAGTTGCAAAGTAACTTCTCTGCCTGCTCTGAGATTGCCTTGGCCTAAAAGAGCTGGAAACTATGGTATTAATGCTTTTCAAAAATCTATTAAGCATCATCCATTTGCTTACATCATTTTATTGAATGTGAGGAAAAAGTAAGAAACTTAAAACTTCAGAGTTCCATGTGGTGTTTGTATTGGGAATGACTTGAGTAATTGGAATATACTATGTATTTCTATAGGCTCCCAAAAGACTTCTTCAATTGTTTAGAAGAGATACTTGAAGAAGCATTGGTTGAAGGAGATTTGACAGTCGTGTCTCACTTTTTGATATTTGTAGACACATCCTCAACAAGGTGGTCATGATCAACTTGTTGGAGAATAGGAATCTCCAAAGTTCATAAACAAGGGTAGTGAACTAGGAAACAAAACATAGATCTAAAAATAAAAAAGGGAAAAGAGTATGGATGCTTACTAATACAAGGCCGATGGCTGGTGTATGTAAAGCCAAAGACTGAGTTCAAGGCAGAATCTACACGACCTGTAGCTTGGCTATGAAACTATGAACCACATGTAGTATAAGTTTGTTACAGTTTAAAGTCCAAGTGTCAGCATCCTATGCTCTTGTCCACATGTCAACATCTGAGCTATGATTAGTTAATGCAATTAAGCAATTCCACATTATATGGAAGTGGTTAATACCTATATATTGGGGTCTGTAATCCATATTGATGCATTGAATATCAGAACTGAAATTTCTCCACAAATTCTCTTTTTCTCTTCCTCTTTTCTCTCTGTGCTTTTCTTCTTTCTTGTATTGTTCTTGATTTCTCTTCATGGTATCAGAGCTCCATTAATGGCTTTTGCTCCAAGCTCTAGTTCCTCTACAACCCCTTCCACTACAACCACTTCCGTCACTTCTATTGTAAATCCATCTTTGTTACTTTTATCAAACATGGCGAGCATGATGACAGTCAAGCTCGATTTTACCAACTATATGGTATGGAAGCATCAAATTGTTGTGATTTTGGAAGCATATTCCATGATTGGTTTTGTGAATGAGTTGTGTGAAGCTCTTGATCCATTTCTGAAAGATAGTACTAGAAATTTCACAAGGGAGTCAAATCCTAAGTTTGTCAATTGGAGAAACAGAGAGCAGGCTCTATTCACCTTCATCAACTCCATTCTATCTCCCTCAGTTCTAGCCATCACTATGGGTTAGAAATCTGCTAAGGGAGTCTGGAAAGTTCTTGAAAAGAGGTTTGCTTCTGTATCTTGATCTCATGTCTTAAGTCTAAGGAATGAATTGCTAAGCATTAAGAAAGGTTCTGAGAGCATTGATACTTTCTTTCAAAGATTTAAGGAAGCTAGAGATAAACTTAGTTCTGTTGTTGTTTTCATTGATGAAGAAGAACTTATACATTTAGTTTTAGAAGCTTTGCCTCGTGAATATGATGCCTTTTGCTCTACAATTAGAACTCATAATGATGTGTTTTCACTAGAAGAGTTAAATACTTTACTGAATGCTGAAGAACGAGCTATTAAGAAGAAACTTGAATCTAGAGAGACAACTATGGCTATGATGCTTCTTCAATTTCTTTCTTTTTCTGAACAATTTCTTTATTTATAGCTTTAGTTCCTTTACATTTTCCTTCTTGTTTTATTAAAAGTCTTTCCTTTGCCTTTTTCTTCATTTTCTCAACTTGGTCCTTCAAACTAGTACTCTTATTAATTGGAAGAGTAGAGGTAACTAAGATGATTCATCATAGTTAGACACTTGTAACAAAGATTTCTGCAATAATTTTTAGAGTTAAGGAATGTCAACATTGTTAAGAAAGTAAAAGGACTAAAGATGCTACAGTTGACTTTATGAGAACAATGAGTTCAAACTATTCCATAAAGAGTTTTTTTGGATCATCATCAGGATCTATAATAGCAACACCACCTAAAACAAAATCAATCTAGAAGTTTAGTTTGATTGAAAGAAAGAGGATTAATAAAGAAAGTAAGCTTACCAAAAAATTGATAAAGGAAGATTTTTGGACAATAGGAATTACAAGCTTTATTCAATCCCTTAGCATCATTGAATTTAGAGATTTAATTTGTATACCAAGTGGCAAAGTTGTTTGAATCATCGTAAATTACTTTCTATGGAACATATTTGAAATTTCACAACTTAGAATTACTAGATTGCATCATATTAGGCAATTATTTGGCAGTAGAGGAGGCACGAGCTTGCCATGAATCATTAGTAGTCCGAAAAGGAGGGCAAGGAATTGCTTGAACAAATCCAAGTTGTCTTAAAGAAAAAGCAAAATATAATCTTCAAAATAATATATTTGGTAACGAATCACAAGAAGAACACGTAGAACGAGGAAACTAGCTAGGATTTGTTAAAGAGAGTAATGAAACTGGAAAACAGAGATTGAAATTGGAAGAAGGATCTTGGTCTCTTTCTCCCTTCTCCTCCGAAGCTCTGGTGTGACAATGTCTCTGCTCTAGCCATTGCTTCCAACCCAGTGTTTCATGAAAATTTCCTACGCCGTGATCTTTAAGTCAAATACATTGCCACTGGTGATCAATTGGCTGATGTGTTTACTAAGAGCATGTCTACTTCCCATTTTCTTTTTCTTCGTTCCAAAATCATGGTGTCTATAGACCCCATGGTTTTGAGGGGGGATGTTAAAGAGAGTAATGAAACTTGAAAACAGAGATTGAAATTGGAAGAAGAAGAAGATCAACGGCTAGATTCTAACAGCTAGTACAATACGGTGCCGTTGTATTAAATGTGCTCCTTAAGTTGTAATAGGAAAACGGTGACATTTTACTTTAGTAGAACGGTGCCGTTTTAAGGCTTCTTCAATATAAGAACTTTGGGCACTGATTCTTTCCTCGTCTGTGTACGAGTTGATGGTCATCACTATGTGCTTCTTGAAGATAAGCCATAGCTCCACAACTGTCCTGATAACCATCAATCCTGGAATCACGGAGAGTCTATTACATGGGTGGTTATGAGTGTAGATTAAAGGTTCTAGAGGTTATCTAATCTAGGTCCTATAAATAGAGACTAAGTTATACTCTGTAATTTTTGAGCTTGTATAATCATTTTTTCTCAGTTGTTTAGTAAAGATCATTCTCTCTCTCTCTCTCTATTTTGTTATACACTTCCGCCATTGTTAACCTCTCATAAGCTCCAAAATCTTTCAGGATTGAGGCAGAAGGATCTAATTAATCGAACTAATGGAATTCTTTTGGGCCATATTTCCTTTCAAAGAATGGCCTAAAAGATCAAGGTTCCATTCCTTTAGGAACACAAGAGAAAGAATTAAGGGTAGGAATGTTACCTTGAAAATAATGCCACTCCATCCACATCTGTTTGTATGTGGCAAGCTCAGGTAAAATTCTAGGTAAGGGAGCTAAACTTAGGAAATAAGCAGAGTGCCAGATTTGTATAGACCAAATGGGGCCTCCTCATCCAAGGCTAGGCTGTTCAAAAAATCTAAACATGTCACGGTACAACTCGCCAAGGAAAAAATGTGCTAAAGCAACTTTATATCAGAAGCCAAACATTGAGCTATTGGGATAGAAGGTATCAAAATCCTTTTAGAAATACTCCAAGTCTAGAACTTACATATCCAGATAAGGTAAAACGCAAGTTCTTCTTGAAAGTTGATTGGTCCACTTTTTTCGCTATCTCGACGAAATAAGTCACCCTTCTCTATACTTGTTTTTGGTGAAAATTTAGTGTCTACATTTTGTTTGAACATTTTTGGATGACAATTTCTTCCATCGGGAGGGAGCCCAAGAAGAGTAAACACTTCCTCAATTGTTAGTGTCAAGAACCCTTCTAGGAAAATACAACCATTAATGGAAGGAGACCAGAATATTAATACAATTGGAAGGAGTGTTGGGGTAAGAGGACCCCAGATATCGAAGTAAGGATTGCTTCCTTGTTCCCAAGCTTTTCCCATTTCTCTGAACATTTTTGCTGCATGCAATAAACCCAATTTACCTGAGAAGTATATATTAATTGGCTTTATTCAATCATAAATTAGTATGTATTTTAGTTTATTTTATTTTTAATGTATCTTTTCAAAACTTAATTTTATTTGGGGTAGATGTACTTGAGCCTCATCTACTGTTTGGAAAGATGCATTTAGAGTCTACTTGCAACCTCAAGTGACCTACTCTGCCCGTGAGTGATACGTGGCAAAAATACCAAATTAGAGTGTTGACTAGGCAAGTCACGACCAGCTAAGTTGCAACAAGGTCGCGAGTTGCACAATCAATGTACTTTGTTTTCTTACCATTTTTTGGCCATTATAATGATGCCAACACACACCCATACACCGTCAACCTTATATATAGCTTCTTACAATCAAAAGCTTCTTGCATCTGTTATTGACAAAGGAAAGTTAACACTACTTATAAACTCCTTAATTCTCTCTGCCCATCTTGTGTCTTTTCTGTTTCCTTTGGATTCTCCCTACGTTAAATATTAGGTGTAAATAATGGTAAGTTTGTAATTGAAAAAAAGAATGAGAAATGGAATCACCGGAATAATTTAAGGATATTTTTTAATTATAAAAATCAAGTAAACGCTTTATTGTATTGCATTTAATTAATTTTAGGAGACCATTTTGCATTTTGCATTTAATTAATTCATTTTAATACTCCTTTAGGGTGAAGGTGTATGTCTATATTATTTACTATCTTCTTTTTTTTTTTTTGCTTTTTACTATTCAATATTCACATGAACGTTTGTGTAGAAAGAGGATATGTTTCGTTGACAATTATGTCACATTCTCAACCTAATGTTGTTAGATTCTAGATAAAATTACATTTTTTTATGTTGTTAATTTTTTTTTTCTAGTATAAATGATGGATTTACTTATATATACTTTATCTTTAGGTCATTCAAGACATACAGAGAATAAACCGTTTGTAAAGAGCACTAGAAACAAAGGAAAATCACACATTACATTATTTACAAAATATCTCACCTTATATAATAATTAAATGTAAAATGCATTACGTTTCCTTTATTAAAAAAAAAACTTACAAATTTAAAACACTTTCAAAAAGCAAATATAAATAGCCTAATTTTAAAAATCTAATATATTGTATCAACTATATTTTATTAAAAAATAATCACATTATTTTAAAAAGGTTTTGGGACTAACAACACTTATAAGTCTCATCTACAATTTTCATTTTTCACTTAAAAAAAAATTAATGGTCAAATTTTTCCCACATCTTGGGTTTGAGACTAGCTATTAACTCATAAAACAACAAAGAAGTCTATTGCTTCTCTAGTATACACCTACTTACATTGGTCCAAAGTACATTGGCATAAGAATCACTTGACTACCAAATGAGAGCTTCTTACAATTTTGTACATTCTATTCTCGTATGTTACACCAGATAACAACTAGTGCACTAGATACCGCTTCAAAATGTTCTGCAAAACTTGATCTTTGAAGTCTGACCATCCTTGACCATCCTGGCATAGGGAGTTGCTATAATTAGAAAGTGCACTAATCCAATGGAGGATTCCTGACAATCCCATGAAAGTTCCATAGAGGCACTACTGATTGACACATGTAACTTATGGGCCTTTAGTTGAAATTTTGAGAGGGACACGTATGTTACATGTATCTTGTACTTTGTCACACTTTGCCACCCACAAATAATCGGTGTATTTGATTTATTATTGAAGTGTCAGATTTGAATCTATTTCCAAACTGATGACAACCTCTGCAATCAAATAGGAATGAGATTCATTCGGTACGGTGTTCAATCTAGTTGTGCTCAATATTTTTGTCTGAGTTTAGTTCCTAAAAACTATATATATGGTACTAAAATCTTTATATGGGTTACATTTGTATCATCCAAAAGTTGTGTATTGTAACAAAGGAAACAGTGAAAAGTAGAAAAAGATGACCGTCACTGAAAGGCCTAGCATCAAAGACAGTTGCCTCATGGTACGTGACAAGGTTGTACTGACAGAGGTTCCACCTAATATCATCATTAAACCAGTGCACAGTGAAACAGCTGCCTTTATTGTAGCAAGTTCAGCAGAGTCAAGCTCTCTTCATGTTTTTTCTCTCGGAGTTCTTGAGTAAAGTATCTGCTTGTTTGGTATTCTATGTTTCATGGTTTCTGTTCTAAGTGATATCATGGAAAAATAGCAGTGATGATCAGTATATATGTGTAGTAGCCTAGTAGGTGTTGTGATTAGCCCTTAATTTATGTCTAGAAAGAAAAGATGGCTTGACAAGTTTTCAAACTGAGTTCAGTATCCCCCCTTAGTTCCTTGACCTTGAGAGTTATGATTATTTAAATGTGCTTTAGTTGATGGAGTAGGAAATTTATAGAGAAAACTTTGAAAATTGTATTCTTCGATGACATTTTTCTTATTCACAACATGTTATTGTTTCATATCATTTTAGTAGAATAAATAATTTTCTTAAATGTTATTAATACAATTTTCACAACTTAGTGGGAGTGTGATTGGAGCAGCATCACTTTTCTATGGACTCACCTGAGTCCATATTTAGCGTGCAGTATGTACTAATCATGGCAGTCAGTAGTTGTGAAATTTTTGCTGCACTAGATTATTGTTTCATCTAATATTCAAAATCCAGGGAGAAATTATTATTATTTTTTATTATCCTGTAAGAGCATATGTTTCTTTTGTGCCAATTTGTCATCTGATGCAGTATGACAGCTGCAGGGGATTCAGGTTAAATTGTCTCTACAGATTCAAAATCTGGTGGATGATCCCAAGTTTTGGAACGGCAGGCTGTGATGTTCCAATAGAAACTCAATTTCTTCTCCTGGAAGCAAGAGATGAGTCTAGCATCCATGATGAAATTTTGAGACATCTGAGAACACCTTCTACATTTTGTTTTTACCTGGGTTGGACGGACTATTTCGGACAAGTTTGCAATGAACAAGTGTGAATGAGCTTGAGTTTTGTGTTGAAAGCGGTTGGTTTAGATTTTTAGTAACTTTTCCCCATACTTTAGATAGCACATGATTTTACTGCTTATGATTATGTTCATTTTTTCATTTGCTTAACTGTTCATTGCCTTACATAGGCGATCCTGATGTCCAAACCTCCCTTGTAACAGAAGCAATTTTCATAAATTCAGGAGACAACTCATTTAAGCTGATCAAGGATTCTATAAAGTATCCCATAAAAAAAAAAAGGATTCTATAAAGTATGCTTATTTTACTATCCATTTCTGTTTGTTTCAAATGGCATGTGGTGATTCCTTATGCTTTTAAGTACTACTTGGATATTAGAGAAGCTCAAAGGTACATTCAGTCACATAGAGAACAAGAAGGTAAGGAAACTTGAAATCACCATCTCCATGGTCAGTATCAACTAAACACTAATAGATTAATTGCTCTTTCAATTGTCAGCTCCCAGCACATTTGGACTGATTTGGATGGAACACCTGGGATGCATTTTATACTAATGTCAGTGCAGAAGCAATTGAAGATGGACTTAGAGGGTACTGTGGAAATAAATGTGTTTTATATAACTTGAATCATCTAGAAATATTTACATACCAAATCTTTTCCCTTTTTTATGCGGCTTCTCAGAAGGAGGATGCCCGACAAAGTGTCTCTTCATCGATGATGGATGGCAGAACACAGCATATGAAGATGATGAACAATTCACTGAAGACACAAAGTGAGAATTATATTTCATACCACTCTTCGTCTTTGATATTCTAGTGAGATTTTGCATCAAGTTGCTAATCATGTTATGTTATTCTTGTTTCTAGGTTCGTTTTCAGACTAGTAAATTTAGAGGAAAATGCAAAGTTCAAGGGAGAAAAACCATGTGTTAATCTCCGTCATTTTGTCAAATCCGTCAAAAGAGAACTATGGGTTAAAGTAAGGAACCTACTTTTAATCATTTGAATAGAGTATATCTGCAGCATGTACTAAAGAGAGTTAGTAAATATGCAGATTAGTGTATATATGGCATGCTTTAACTGGTTAGTGGGGGGGATTACTTCCAGACTCTGAAGCATTGGAAAGATACAGCCCCAAGTTTGCTTATCCTGTTCAATCCCCGGGTAACCTAAGCCATATTATTTGTGTTACCATAGACCGGATGCAGAGGGGTGGAGTTGAATTTGTTCTTCCTTCAAAGATTTTCGATTTTTACAATGATCTACATGGCTACCTTGCGAGCTGTGGTATAGATGGAGTCAAGGTGGATGTTTAGAATATAGTGGAAACCGCTGGTGCTGGTTATGGGGGACACGCCGCATTGATAAGTCATTATCAAGAGGCTCTTGAAAAATCTGGTATGAGGAACTTCAAAAGCAATAACCTGATTTGCTCCATGAGCATGAGCAATGACTGTCTATACAGGTTTGATTAATATTTATTTCAAAAATAATATAGAAATCAGAACTAATTTTTGAATGAGAAAGTTGGCTATTTTCAGCTCAAAGAAGAGTGCAGCTGCTAGAGTATCTGAAGACTTTATGCCAAATGAGCCCACATTTCAGACCCTACACATTGCAGCAGTAGCTTTTAAAAGTCTGCTTTTTGGAGAGATCGTTGTACCAGATTGGGACATGTTTTATGTAAGATGAATCTTTATATTTATTTTGAATTTTCTATGTGCTTACAACCAGTAATGAAGCCATTACAGATCTTGGTTGCATTATTATGTTGAGGACCATCACTATCTTGGGTAGACTATGGCTAAGCTAAAACAACTTTTTTCACAATCTTCTATGGTAGCAAGTTATGATCAACTCACTTCACATGGACCAACCATTGACATCACATTTAGTATGCATTAATCACAACAGGCCATGTCAATAGTGAAATATTTGTATCCCTAGAGTTTTTGTTAGTATTTAGCTTGAAACTCTGATCTCATCTGGATACCCTATAAATTGAATGATAAGAAGGAATAAAATTAGCGTTATATTGTAATGTTCATTATCGTTTTAATGCTTCAACAGATAGCTCTAGTCCATAATACTACAAGGATATGTGTCTTTCTTTCTTTCATTTCAGAGTGACCATTACACAGCTGACTTCCACGGCTCAGCAAGAGCACTGGGTGGGTGTGCAGTATATGTAAGGTTAGCCAAGGAATTTACTGATTGAACTCTCTGTCTTTAGATGATATATAATAGTCATTTATTGAAGAAATACCGGTTGGTATTGCCTGATGGCTCTATTCTTAGAGCTAGATGTGCAGGCCGACCTACCCGTGACTGTTTATTCAATGATCCGGTCACAGATGGGAAGAGGTGAGATAGTCACTCTTAAATAAAAGAATTTTGATATGAAATAATGGATAATTAAAATTCTCTCTTTTTTTACTGTTCACATATTGACCCATTGCAGTCTACTCAAGATTTGGAACTTGAATAAGTTATCAGGGATCATTGGTGTTTTCAATTGTCAAAGAGCAGGGAAGTGGCCACCTGTACCAGGTTCTCAATATCTACCTCCCCCAGGATCTGCACCTTCACTTGAGTGCCACGTCAGCCCTGTGGATGTTGAATTTCTAGAAGAGGTTGCAGATAAAAGTTGGAATGGAACCTGTGCAGTATATGCATTCCATTCAGGTGAATCCTATATCATGCAAGATGCCACCTTTTTTTTCTGTATATATTACTTTTTTGCTCAAGCCTGACCCATCAAGTTCATCATCATGCAGGATCTCTCTCTACAATGCCAAAGAAAGGAGGTTTTGAAGTTTGCTTGGGACTTCTGAAGAGTGAAGAGTGAAATATTCACTATTTCTCCTATTAGGGTCAGTAACAATTGGTCAGCCATAATTCTAGCACTCTCTTTCACGTGTGGTCTAGAATCCAGAATAAATGGGGTCTAATATATAGAATTTTCAACTTTTTAAAAAGGAAGGTAAAGTAGAGACAAGATTCAAATTCATGATCACATGCTCTAATACCACAATATATCACTGATTGACCCCAAAAACTCAAGCTGATAGAAAATTGTGAACTTAATAATTTAATCAAAATTCAAACTATATATGTTTTGGGTATTTTACATTACTTCAGAAGTGTGCTACTGCAACAGGTGCTGGGTCATGATATACAATTTGCTCCAATCAGATTGCTTGATATGTACAACTCTGGAGGAGCAATTGAAGCTTTGGAATGCAATGATGGTGAATCCGCATGCATGGTGAAGGTCCAAGTACGAGGGTGTGGACGTTTTGGAGCCTATTCCAATACAAAACCAAGGTTTTGTACTGTAGACTCAAAAGAGAAACATCTCATGTACAATGCCCTTGCTAGCGATGGACTATTGATAATCAACCTGCAAGGTAAATGCAGTTTCAGAGATATTGAAATCGTTTATTGAGATTGTTGTGTTGCAATCTCTACTATCAACAAGTCTCAAGGGCGCTTAAGCTTGTTGTCAAAAGTATGCTGCTGAAGCCAGCATGAAATGGCAGCTATGAGTTGTAACATAATATAAATGGTGTGGCGTGAATCATGGATGTAAAATGTGAGTTGCTCTGTTTCTGTACTGCTACTATGTTAAGCCAATGCATTACCTTCTTTTTCCTCATTGTTGGTTGTGCAATGTTGTCAACTTGTCATGACTCTTAATCCAAAAACAAAAGGTGCAAAGTAATGTTGAGGAGAGCCAATTAACTAAGGAAAGTTCGCTGGTTGCAAACTCGCAATCCCTTCATCATCTTCACATGATCAACTACCAAAAAAAAATTTCATCAATGCAAAATGAACATCCGTAGAGATTTTGTTTGGAGAAATTGTTTATATAAGCAATCTTCAATAAGCAAGCTTTGAAGATCCAAATCGTCACCTCTTTCTTCATCATTTGGACATTCCGAGGGTATTTCTTGCATCTCATCCCTTGACTGAAGATAATTATATCATATGGAGTCATGTTATGATCATGGCATTAAGCACCAAAACAATCTTGACTCACTAGTTGCACCGTTTTCAATCAAGAAAATTCTTCTCAAATTGAACTCTTAACAATGGATCCACTGTAACAACATGGTCAAATTGAGATATCCACCAATGTCATCTACTGCATCTTGCTTTTGGGATTTGAACAGATCTCAAATGAGTGTTTTCACAGGTAAACAGTCCACAAATATTTCAATTAGGGCAAACCGTTCATAATCTAGTTCAAGATACAATGTTCATTGCTACATACTTCACCAAATTGAAGTGATTATGTGACGAGGTCTCCACTCTACAATCCATCCCTATTCCCTACATATTCTTGTGGAGCATTGAAGGATATCATTAGCACTACTAGGACACCATGAAGTTTCTCATTGAGGCTCAACAAATCATAAGCACATACTTGGCCAAATTTTATTCATGGATCCCCTTCCCTCGATCAATCTAGAGTATGCATTGAGAAGAACATCAACGCACTATCCCTTTTTTTCATCCATTTCCTGTTCCAGTAATGTTGGCAACCTCAGCCCTCGCCCCCAGGGCACACTTCTTAACAAAGCATGAAGCCCCCCATTCACAAGAAGGAACGACCTAAGTGCAATCATTGTGATTATGAATGACACATTATGGAATGATGTTACACGCATCTATGGGTACCCAACTGGCGCCTAGAATGGCAAATGAAACTCCAAACCTAATGCTCACCGAGTCACCTCTCACAAAAGTATAGAAGCTTCCAACATCTTAGTTCTTACCCTTTACATCTTGACCAATATCAGCAACTCCTCTCCATCTTGAGCACTATGGCTAATACACCATCCTTGACAATTCATTATGGATCCTAGATAGTGAAGCATCAATCTCATGGTTAGATCTCCATTTTAATTCTCTGCCATCCTTTCCCCATACACAACTTATCTAAAATATACTGCGATAACAAGGCTTCCATTCACATAGCTTTGAACCCAATCTTTTTTGAACATACAAAAGATAAATTGTCATATATTACATGAAAAACAAAACGAGCTCATCCAAACTGCACTCTGCGCTCACTCAATCAAATCCATTGAGGTTAACTGGCCCATCATCGAGTCTTGTGGTTTGGGAGTGTGCGCGCGCTTAGTTCAACAATGAAACACTTTGTTCTTTAAACGTTAATGTTTTGTTGTTTAAACGACACAACGTCTTCTTATGGAAGCATGTCGTTGCATTAATCTCTTTGCCAACGCTGTCGGTTATTCAACTCAACGACAGCTTTTGTTGCTTTTTCTAGTTTCTTCAACAACCTTCTAACCTCTTTGTTTGGTCTTGGGATAGTATAAGATACCCAACTACCCATCAAGTGAAGTTAGCCGAACAAGGTTTTGTCAACGACACATCTAAGCCCATAATCATCAAAGCCCTTTTGGTTGGACTTGGACCCAAGTACAAAAATGAAAAATCTACAAGTTTTGTAGCACACTGAAACCTCTCTCTCACTCTCTCACCACCACTCCTTATCCTCAACCCTCCTCTAAAACCCTTCTCCCTCTCTAGAAATGGCTTCTTCAGCTACAACAGTCTTCAGACCCATGTCAATGTCAGAGTCATCATCATGCCTAATCACTCTTCCCTCACTCTTCACCACCACCACAAAAAACCCATCTCGAATTCTCTCTGTCCCATCCAAACCCATCAAGCTCCACCTCTCATACTCCCACACTTCACTCTTGTCCCTCACAAACAAAACCCAGTTTTCCTCCATAGCCACCTTTGTAGCCCAGACCTCAGACTGGGCTCAACAAGAAGAAGACAACAACACCATCACCATTAATAACCAACAAGGACAAGAAGAGCCCATCTGGGAAAACCAAGAGACCAATGTTTCAGGTTTTGAAGCTGAGGGAGAGGACTCAGTTATTGAGGGTGGTGATAAAGATGGGGTTTTTGAGGAGAGAGATGAAGAGGAAGAGTCTTCTGTGGAACCCCCAGAAGAAGCTAAGCTATTTGTTGGAAATTTGCCTTATGATGTTGATAGTCAGAAATTGGCTGAGCTTTTCGAGCAGGCTGGCACTGTGGAGGTAGCTGAGGTAAAGTTTATGGCTTTTATGGTTTTTGTGTTTTTTGGGTATTTTAATGGTTTTGAGAATTATGGAAAGGTACGATATTTGGGTGTGTTTTTGGTTTTGTTTATGTGGTTGTAGGTTATTTACAACAGAGATACTGATCAGAGTCGTGGGTTCGGGTTTGTGACGATGAGTACTGTTGAAGAAGCTGAGGAGGCTGTTGAGAAGTTCAGCAGTTATGTAAGTTGCTTGTACTTATTTTCTTTCTTTTCTGTGCTGAGTAATCCATTACTAGTTCATTTCATTAGTGTCTAAGTTTTCATGAAGCTATGGAATTGAAAAGAGAATAGAGAAATAAAGTAGGGAAATAAACAAATACACAATGATAAAGGGTTCCAAAATTAAGATGGGAAAATATTGGAAGAGAAAAAATACAAGGTTTGCAACCATAGGAGCAAGTAGTCATAAAAGAGCAATGATGAGAACTAGGGTGAGAGTCTGATCTTTTGAGGGTGAAAGTGCTGAGTATCCTAAACTAGCAGAAAGTTATTTCTAATTGTTGGAAACGGCTAGGTTGACAATTTCAAAGAATTGAAGAGAGAGAGAGAGAGAGAGAGAAGCAGTATACCTGATGGTTGTGTATTTTTCTGATTGGAAAGTTACATAGGCACCCAATGGGTCTACATATCAAAAAATAAATAAATAAATAAATAAATAAAAATAATAAAAGGGCACCCAATGGGTCTTCAATCCATGACCTCACCCTCCATCCAATTATTATGAGGGGGAAAGGCCAATTGAGCTGTAGCTCATTGGAATTTGATTTTATGTACCAGGAGAAAACAAAAGTGTTGGTGGCTATGACAACATGTGCCAAATTTCAGCAGCCAATATAAGAAGTTTATAAGTGGCATTGTCCAGATGTTTGCATGAGGTACAAGTATTATGATGTCAATAGGTGATTTGCAGATTACAGGGAGTGATGTTTGTTGGTGATTAGTAGCATGTTGAAACTAATGCCTATAGCTGAACTATTCTTTTGTGATGCTCCTTCTAGTTTTAGACTTTAGGTGGACATCGGTAACATCCTATCAAATAATTATAAAAGGGATTGGTTATTTAGTCATTTCATTTGTTTGGAGTAACAAAACCTAAGATGATCTACATTTTGGATAGCAGGCACTGCAATGCTGTCTGCCAGAATAGTGTGGAGTGTGGACGACCAAACAGAGGTTGGATCATTGTTAGATGTATGGAATACTAAGGTTGATTGATATGCCATTCCCAGCGTGGAAAACTCTTGATTGGGGCCTCTCCCAAAAAAAAAAAAAAGAATAACAATTTTTTACTCAAATAAAAGCAAAAACACAGTTTTAACTCTTATATAATCACTTTCTCATAAATTCATTTTAAATGAAAGAATTCAACAATCACGCAATTGTGTCAAAATTAGAACTTAAACTGTTAGCTCAAAATGATTTTCATCTATGAATTCTCTCCTCGTAGACTGAACCTTGTTATCGGTCAAGTGCCCATTGAGAAATGGGCCTCAAGAGTCAAGACTAATATAGGTGGCTTTTGTACCTGTGATAGCATTTGTAACATCATTGTAATCTTGTCTGTAAGGCTGCAGCTTGAGACAAGCCTCAAGAAGAGATCTGATCATTCCATTTATACACGCATCAGCATTTGAACTAAATTTGAGTCTTTCGGCCAACAAGTCCATTGAGCCCATCAATAGTTTTCTCCCTTTTACAACCTTCCCCCTTGCTCATCTGACCTATTTTTGATCATGTACCTCTATGGAAGTAATATCTATTCACTCTTATTGAGATTTTTAAATTGACTTTTATCTAAAGATTGGCATAATGTTAGTGTTCAAGTTGAAGGTGCACTTTTTGTCCTTAACAATGTGAATGAAATGTACACAGACTCTATTCTAGTATTTATATCATAAAGCTCTATCTTTGTAATTCAGTATGTGGTTATAAGAAGTAATATGCTAGAAGGGCTTTCACCTGTCCATTGTGGTAGTGGAATAGATTTGTATTATCTGTGCATCGTGCTAAAATAAGATTTCTCCTTTTATTGGAGTGTGGTGTGTTTATTTGTTGGCTTGCAATTGCTCAAATTTTACTAGCATGCATACAGATCAAGTATTTGTTAACATCCCAAAACCCTTTTTTGGTGCTCCTAATGTTTGTCTCATTTATTCTTGATTGTGAAAATGGCTAGTGTTTCACCTTTTGGTTCTTGATGGCTACATTTTCTGTGGGAGAAAGAATGGTCATTTAAGTTGTGGAAGCCATTTTCCTGGAAAAAATATTATCAATCATATGGTGCACAAGGATTTCCTTAGCTGGAATTTTTCCCTTCAGAATTGCTCTAATAAATTTATGACATAAAATACCAGGTTATGCCTGCTTTTTAATATATTCATCTTTTCTTCTTTCTTTCTTTTTTATTTTTTATTTTTTTATTATTTTTTTATTATTTTAAATTTTAATCTTTGAGTAGCCAAATGCTCTCATGGAATAAGAACTTTCAGTAGTCAAATCAACTATAGTGTTCAAGAAGGAATCTGCATATTATTTACCAGAATTTCGTTCCTTTGTTTATATGATAATATGGAACCCTCAAAATGCATCCCTGTATATTTGAAGCCTACATCCCTATGAAGAGGGGGAATTCCTTCACCACCCATTTAGAAGAGGAAAGACAATCTTTTCATTTTG